>BPTQ01000007.1:255257156-255656133 GCA_019973895.1 Chrysanthemum seticuspe
GCACGGTCAGGTGAGTTTTGGTGTACTTCTTCTGCTGGATAAAGTGTAACCGGAACTTAGCCTTGAGATCATCTAAACTCACAATGCTCCCCAACTTCTGTCCGTTCCACCATATTCTCGCGGAGTCTCTAAGCGTGTAAGTGAACGTATGGCATGCTACAGGCATGACCCACTTTTGCATTTTTATAGCGCCTTCGAATAAGTGGAGAAAGTTATCAGGATCACCTTTCCCATCGTAGGTGCCTATATGAGTAGGCATCTTCACGCCGTCAGGTAAGGGGTAGTCCTCGATCCACTTCACGAAAGGTGTGCAAGCTCCAGAGGCTTCGGCACCGTAAGCGTTGTATGGAGGTGGATAAACAGGTGTAGGGTTATACGGATTAGGAAATGGTTGTGAATAGGTAGGGTAAGCAGTAGAGGGTTGGTACGAAGGGTATACCCCCATCGATTGTGTAGGGATCTGTCCATAGGACATTTGCTGGTAATTCTGGTTGGGGATTGAACCACTTGGAGGGTAAGTGTTGTAGGTTTGAGCAGGTATGTAGGGATTCATTCCCGGAGGGGGTAACTGGTTTATGTTGGAGTATGGAGGTGGACCTCCAACACTCGAAACATAAGAGGGAGGTACTGGAGCCCCCGTCCCTTCTCTTCCTAAATGGGCTGCTAGAAGAGGAGGCAGGTTTACCCCTCCGTTTCCTAGCGGGTTGCTTCCTCCGTTGGAGTTCTCGCTCCTCCTTTCACCATGCATTCTATCCCTTCTTCCCGGATTTCCTCCGAGTACTTCTTCAAAAGCCACCGTCCTTCCATTTGACCTTCTAATGGAAGGAGAACCATTTCGCAGGGCCGAGCGTCCTCTGCCCATAGGTTGAGGTCCGTCCTCTGCTTCAATCTCCTCGTCATACTCCTCGCTGGAGTATTCCAACTCCCTCCGCATTTCCGTGTTGCGAACCTATCTCTTGTGAGCCCTTAGCAAAGAATCTAAGGCTTCAAAGTTTGCCTCTACGAAGGCGGGACTGATATCTGGAATAGGGTTAGCGGATGTTGAGGCGTGATGTACGGGAGTAGTTTCCAAACGAGATCGTGTGGTGAAGGTTGAGGCTGTTATGGGGGCGAGGTTATCGGTGTTAGTTGTGGTGAGTGGGACCAGAGTAGAGAAACCTGGTGGAGGCGAATCTTCTCTTCCTGGTTCCATGCCGGAAAAGTAGTGTAGTTGGTTAGGGTATTAGGACTGGGTGATTACGGGACTAATAGTTGCGGTCCCACGGATGGCGCCACTGATTGTGAAAAAGATTGCACTATCAGGCTTCGATGAGGATCAAAGTAATGAGGGGTGTATGTTCCAGCCAAGATTTGCCTGTAACCTGAGAATAAGAAATATGAAACACTACGTTAAGTGATTGCGCAGGGGTTGGACCCTGCGAACCACCTCCGGCGTGATAGTAAGTATGAGTTATGGTTATGTAAGTGTGTATAAGTAAAGAGATGAGTATGAAATGAGCATACCATAATCCTTTGCCCGTCCAACCTATTTATAGTGGAAGAAATACGGTTGGAGGCACTCTTGCATGATTGTCGGAGATCATGGGGGCGTCCCATGATTGTGGGTAACCGCCAGGGTTTAGTGACCCACGTTCTCAAACTTGACGGGGAAGCCAAGAGAGAGAGGGAGATCGTGGGTTTGACCAAGTCAGGAGGTTTCCTTATCCATTGTTCCTTCGTCAGCTTTACTCCCGAAGGGCTTAGGGCTACGAATGACGAATTCCCCTTAGGTAACCTTCGTGCCAACGAATGGTTTGACGCCTATGGATATTTTAGAATCCTAACTTGGGCCTTCGTAGTGAAGGGCTTCGACACGTCTCAGAGGAGTGTCCTTCGAGCTACTCGGAGGGTACATCATCAATACACGTTAGAGATACATGAAATTAGTTTTTGGATTTTGCTAAACACTGCTCGCAATGCTTAAGGCATATTAAATAATCTGTTTTTTATATTTAAAGTAATTTTACATTTAATGCACAATAAATGAACATAACATTTAACTTAAATATATGTCATTTTTTATTTAATAAATTCATTTTTTTTTATATTCATATTAAACATTGCCCAGTAGTCATTACTTAACAAAACCTTTTTTATGTTTTAATTAGACATCTAAATAATTTATCTTCCCAGTTAAAATCATAGGAAAAGACGTGCCGGAAAGTCTACGTTTTAATATAAAACAGACTAATAAAAAAGGGGTTGATACTCACACTATTTTTTTTATACATACATCACACTGTACAACACTATAATGCACACTCTACAAGACAGCAATACACAATTATAATGTATATATAAAAAAATGGTGTGAGACACTGTGAGTATCAACACCCAATAAAAAATTCAAAGTATGCTAATACCTCCGAGTTAAAGGTCATATCGTAAGTTTGAAACTCGAACACAACTGGATAGCGATTGAATGTTTTTATAAAAAAAAGTATTTTTGCTTTGATGTTTAATATTTGGTTTGTATAGTACTACGTAAGGTTGTTATTATAAAATGATTTATCACCTATGCGTGTTAGTAAGATTTATATAACCTTATGTGTTTTTTTTCGTACACAACTCTCACGTATATGACGAACTAGAACAAATCGTCCCCTTGAGCGAGTTTCGTTACTCATCTCAAACAAGTGTCGAAGAGGTTTCCCTTGAATTCGCCCTTCAATCGTTGTCTTTACAACATTGCAACCTTGTGCATCTACCTCTACCTTGATATCCCATCAGATGGAGACGAAGAGCGCAAAGCGGGATCCGGAATCATTAACACGTACTCAGATGTTGATTCCTTCCATGTTCAATGTTTATTTTTTTGTGTTCAAGTGTTTCACTCGATCCTGTTATTGTTGGTCAAATTTTGTTTCGAAAGGCAATTTATTGTTGGTCACATTAGTTGTAGGGTGATGACGTATAGTCTATATTCGGGTTACGAACCCGGCCAATGACCGCTACTAGCAAGCCTAGCACGAACTGGGCTAAGCCGATAAGTGTTTGGGCTCACGAAGGCCCAAACCCAAAAGTTATTTATGGAATAAGATATCGGATATCTCCTATCTTTGGAGATAATCGTTTACTAACCAACTTAGGCGGGATACGCCGAAGGTTGGGGAACACGAAACCAACAAGGATTTCGTGTGTATATAAAGGGAACCCCATCCCTCATTAAAGGTAGGATCTAAAACCCTAACTCTCCATTAACCCTAAAACCGATTACTTACTCTCACGCCGGAGGATAATCGTGGGAGATAATCCCACGATAAGTCTAACGGTGTTTTCTGTTTACTTAGTGCGCAGATCTCAAGCATCAAGATTCAATTGGTACGAGAACGGGAGTCCAAACAAAGAACGCCCAACTTTTGTATCAACAAGTGGCGCCATCCGTAGGACTATCACTAAGAACTAAGAACTAGAATGACAAAGCAAGGAAATTAAAACCAGCGATCGCATGGCTACATACATGGGAAGAAGCAACAAAGTGGGTCAGTGTCTAAACAAGCCTCTGGGACAACCAGCGCTGCCAGAAACCAAGGATCAGGCCCAGATCTGGTCTTCACGACGGTGGAACCACGCCCGGGGATAACCCAGGCCACCACTACCACCACTGGCGCAGAAGGTCCATTGCGCACTCCTTTTACCACTCCATTCCAATCGGTGCTAGAAACGGACCTCACAAAAGCACCAGACGTACCTGACCGAAACAAGAGTCTAGTGGTAGAAACAGACACCCTTGCTCTAGAAGGGGTTGCACCAGAACTAGAGCCAAGTGATTTCGTGTCTCAAAACTACGAAACCTTAACTGCTCTCATGCAAGAGGAAGCGAAAAAGAGGTCAGGTCGGAGTTTGCACGCCCGACTCGATTTCGGTCCGGAATATGAAATGTCTCCACCGCGTCATCAGAAGGAAAAGCGCGGAAGAGATAACCGACAACCCCCAGTATTTACCAGGATTGGGAGGAGGGTTAAGAATGATGAAGCAGCGGACACGCAGTACCTTGGGGAATACGAGGAAGAAGGACGGCGTACCAATGTCCACGCTAGGCTTGGTGGCCGCAGGGTCCAGGACAGACTGGGACGATGATACTCTCCAAGTGAAAGCCCTTCAAGCGGAAACTTTGAGGACAGTCGGCGCAAGCGTCGAAAGAGAGAAAACTCGTCCTCTGGTAACTTCTCAGACAACGAGGATAGCGAAACCGGACACTGGAAGTCTAGGAGGAAGTATCGCGACCAGGAGGATGAAGACATATCCCTTCCGTGGCGCCGCCAAAAAGTAGATGCGTTCACTCGGCGCATCAGTGATTTCTCAGAAAATAAAAGGAGGCGCATGCCCGCCAATGTGAAAACCTATGATGGAACAGGTGATCCTGATGATCACCTAAAAATTTTTGAATCAGCCGCTACCATCGAAAACTAGCCACAACCTGTGTGGTGCCACATGTTCAATTCCACACTAGTGGGAAACGCGCGAAACTAGTTCAGTAAGCTTCCACGTAGAAGCATTAATGGCTTTGAAGAGCTGCGGAAGGCGTTTCGCCTGAACTTCACTCAAAGGAAAAAGTGCGCTAAAAACCATGTCGAACTCGCCAGGGTAAAATAGCGCCAGGGGGAATCCACAAGCGCTTATGTGGAGCGCTTCAAAGATGAGTGCATACAAGTCAAGGCATGCCCCGAAGTACTGAAGATCTCAGGATTCATGAACGGGATCAATAACCCAGAACTCATCAAAAGGCTGAATGACAGAATCCCCCAAACATTTGATGAACTTATGAAGCGCACAAGATCCTTCATCCAAGGAGAAGCCACCGCGGCAGATAGCAAGAAAGGTTACTCAAACTATAGGTCACAGGAACAACCTCGGAGACAATCCATTGAGCAGAGTAGCAACCGCAACAAGAACTACCGCGGCCAAGGGAGTGGAAGGGATAACGACAAGTATACCCCGCTCACAAAGACCCCAAAGGAGATATTCGCAACGGAAGGCGCGAACTTCCCCAGACCCCCACCAATGCGCACCCCAGAGGATCGACGCGTGGGGAGTGGATACTGCGATTATCATGGACAAAAGGGCCACACTACCAATGAATGTGTCCAATTGCGCCAGTTAATTGATAAACTAGTAAAAGAAGGCAGATTGGACCATCTGGTCAAGAACATCAAGGAGGGAAAAGATAGGCAGAAGACTGGGAGCAAAAAAGAGACACCCAAAGATAAGGCTGACACCATCTACATGATACAATCATGGCAGCGAGTAACTAGGCAGAAGATCAGCCCTAAGTTTTCCCGTGGAAGTGAAATCTCTTTCCCCACCTTGACTGCGGACAACGCAGTAGTAGAGCCGCTCACCATCGAAATTAATGCAGGGGGTCACAATATCCACCGCATGTATGTTGATGGAGGAGCATCTGCAGACATAATGTACGAACATTGTTTCAAGCGACTGCGACCTGAGATACGCAGTCAATTAACCCCGACCATGACATCGTTGACTGGTTTTACAGGAGAAAAGATATGGCCCATGGGGCAAATACGCTTACTAGTCAACGTTGGCAATAAGGAACACTCCGCGACAGCCTGGATGAATTTTATGGTGATCAAATCCCCTTCGCCGTACAACGGCATTATCGAAAGACCAGGGATATCAGCCATACGCGCAGTACCATCTACAGCACATGGGATGCTCAAATTCCCAGTGGAAGGAGGTATTGTTACTCTCTACAATGCCACTGTACCACCTAGCGAATGTAACACAATTACATGTGAGACGGCAAACAGCCCAGCGCAACGCGCACCTAAAATGCCAAACCTGAGGATTGCAATTCATCCTGAGTACCCAGATCAAGAATTATCGATTGGGGGATCGCTGTCTGATAAAGGCAAGGCAGCCGTGTGCGCACTCTTGCAAAAGAATCTGGACATCTTTGCATGGGAACCAAAACACATGACCGGTGTACCACGCTCGATCACAGAGAACAAGCTAAGAATCCGACAAGGATACACACCAGTATGCCAGAAGAAGCGCGGCCAAGCTCCAGAACGCGCGCAAGCAATTCTGACGGAAGTACACAAACTGGTGGAGGCAAGTATCATGCGAGAAGTCTATTACCACGACTGGCTTTCTAACCCAGTAATGGTCAAGAAAAGTGATGGTAGTTGGCGGATGTGCGTAGACTTCACAGATCTCAACAAGGCATGTCCACAAGACTGCTACCCGCTATCGGAGATAGACTGGAAGATAGAGTCTTTATGTGGGTACCCACTTAAATGCTTCCTAGACGCATAAAAAGGATACCACCAAATCCAGATGGCTAAGGAAGATGAGGAAAAAACGGCCTTCCACACAAGCCTAGGCGTCTATTGCTACACTAAAATGCCCTTTGGCTTGAAGAATGCAGGCGCCACCTACCAACGACTGGTAGACAACGCATTTGAAAAACAGGTAGGCCACAACCTAGAGGTTTACGTTGACGACCTGGTCATAAAAAGCCACACTGAGGAGGAATTGGTGCGTGACATAGAGGAAACGTTTAAGACTCTATGAGATATAACCATGAATCTAAATCCTAAGAAATGCACTTTTGGCGCTACAGAAGGCATGTTCCTTGGATATTTGATAGAGCCTGACGGCATCAAACCATGTCCAGAAAAAACTAAGGCTGTCATCGAACTTCCTTCACCGCGCACGTTGAAGGAAGTCCAATCTCTTAATGGAAAACTGGCCGGTCTAAATAGATTCTTGTCCAAATCAACAGACAAGTCACTCCCTCTCTTCAAAACACTCAAGAAGTGTATAAAAAAGGGAGATTTTCGTTGGACCACAGAGGCAGAAGAAGCCTTTACACAACTTAAACAACACCTGGCAGCGCTCCCCACATTAGTCGCACCCCGACTAGGGGAAGAATTAATTATGTACTTATCTGCGACTCATGGAGCAGTCAGCGCAGTACTACTGACGGATAGGAATTCAGTACAAACACATGTCTATTTTGTAAGCAAAGCGCTCAAGAAAACGGAGATTAATTACAGCGCAATGGAGAAGTTGGTCCTATCATTAGTGATCGCCGTAAAACGGCTGCGCAGGTACTTCCAGGCGCACCCAATAGCAGTGATCACATACCAACCAATCAAGCAAATCATCTCCAAACCCGACGCGTCAGGACGACTGCTGATTCGCTCCCGAACAGTCAAGTTTAATCACTCAAGCTGACCACTTGTGAATGGTCAACCGTAACAAACTTAAAACAGCTCAGAAGGCAAATGCAATTAAGATCAGAGGAATATAGTGGATTCCTGGGTCGTTAAGTCCCACAGAGGATGAATGGTGTTTAACACAGACAGATGTCGAATAATCACTAAGGATAGTGATCAGTAAGGATTTTGAGATATTTATACCTAAAGAAAAGTTTTGTAAATTACAGGGGCTTAAATGCAAATTAAAGAAAATTAAAAAGTTAAAATATATTAAATAAACGCTATCACTATTTTTACAATGATGTTTTTGTGATTTATAAAATAAAATAACTTAAATAAACTATTTTATTTAAAACGTAAACTTAAATTATCTAAAAACGTGATTTAAAATGAAAACGTACGTTATTTATAAAAATTACGCGAGTGCGCAAGTAAAAACGTAAAATTTATGAAATAAAAGTCCTACAAGTGTAAAAACAATTTTCTTACGTACTATATGACAAAAGAAAATTTTAGAAAAACGATTTATATTTTTTTGACTTTTATATTTTTTATTATGAATTAAATACTATTTTAGACTAATTAAATGATTAAAAATACTAAAACTATTTAGAAAAATCTGAAACTTTTTTATATAATACTTTATACTAATACCAAACTAAGAAAAATGCAAAAGCTGAAAAATCTTGATTAAATAAGCTAAAAATAAGCTAATAAGCTCGTATAAGCTTATAATGAAAACAAGGGTTATGTATTTAATTATGTAAAGAAAAACAGAAAAAGACCCAAGGGCGAGTGGTAGTGTGTGTGTGTGGTGAGCTGGGTGGCCAGGGTTCGAATCCCAGCAATGACCTTTTTGCAACTATTTTATTTTTTTGATTTTCTTTTTGCAAACTTGTTAAGCTAACTAAGATAAGCAATTTTTACAACTACAACTTTTTATAAAAACTGCTAATAAGCTCAGAATAAGCTGAGAATCTCAACAATGGGCAAAAATATGGAAATAAGCAAAAGATTAAAGCCAAATGGCTTATAAGCTACTTAATAAGCAAAATGAAAAATGAAAATAAGCTAAATACTGATAATAAGCTAGAATTACAACTGAACAAGCACAAAAACTTATAAATAAGCACTGATTGAGCTTATTTTCCTTAACAGTGAACAAAAATGGAATAAGCACTAGGATTTAGTTAAGTGACTTATAAGCTAATAAATAAGCTAAGTTAGACTGGAAATAAGCTATATATCTGTTAATAAGCTAATGTGACAATTGAAAAAGCAATTTACTCAGAAATAAGCACTGAATAATCCAAAATAAGCACTAGTTTAACTGGTTTGCACAGGACACTTTTTTGAATCACTAGGCACTTTTAAGCTAGATTTTAAGCACTGAGATAAGCTAGAAAATGAAAACAAATACTTGGATTAGCTAGTTGACCAGTTGAGCTTTCCAAAAAGCTAAATTTCTCACAGTGTTGTCCACTAGAGAGCTTTTAATGAGCTTATTAAAAAGTCTAGAAACACAGATTGTTCTATGTACTAGTTAAAATGGACAAAACAATAAGCCATAAGCAGGCTTATCAAATAAGCTACAAAGTGAAAAATGAACATTGGTATCTTGAGACAGCTAGGTTGGCTACTCAAAAAGCTAAAGAGCACAAGCTTATACTCATTAATGAGCTCTGTAAGAGCTTGTGAAATGGGTTAACAAACCTGTGCACATGGCACTTTTCAGAAGAGGTGTTCAAAACAAGCTGAAAATTAAGCACTTTATAAGCTAAGTGGGTGTAAGCTAGTATTTTTCTAATTTAGATAAGCAACAAAATTTTAATATCCCAAAAGGATTTAAGCGAAATCTTAATATTGAATCCTATATAAAATTATTTATTTTATTCAAAATCGACCAAATGGAAATTTTGACTTTTTATAAAAAAACAAATAGGTTGACTAAAGTGAACTTAGGATTGATTATACTAACTGATTAAGTTGTAATAAGCTAGGAAAAGATGAAATTAAGCTAAGGTACTGAGTTCTAAGCTACTTTGATGATTTTTACTCTTTTAATCCTAACAGTGAACTTCTAAGGTGAGATTGAAAGTAGTTTTGACTTTCTACCAAATAAGGACTGATTTTCTTTGTTTGTATGATCTATATGGCACTTAAGTAACACAAAACAATAACAAGCAACAACTTAAATACTCTCTAAAACAGTAATCAAGGTAAATCCAAACACCTTTTTTAGCAACTGTTTTGAAGCTTATAGTATTAAAACAAGTTTTTAAACTAATAAATCTACTTATTAACTGATATTAACTGTAATAAAACAGGTTTGAACTAGAATTAACACTATTTAAACACTTGAACTAAGAAATGCAAAATTTAAGGAAATGGCTTACAAAATGAGTTAATGCACAAGACAAAGAACCAAAGACTGAGATCACTCCTATGGCTTCCCAAGAAGCTCTAAACCAATAAGCAATCCAAAATCAGCTCTGCTTCAGTCTTTAATCTTCATTACCATTGATTTTTGAATTTCAAGCTATTTTTGAGTATTTTTGTGATTTTTCTGTTTTTGATTCTAAACTGGTTTTTAAAGTCTCTAAAAGCTTTAATAAGCTTTCTAGGAGCTTATGTGATCTATTTCAGTCCAAAACAACAACTAACAACAACATTTAATTAACATGAGATTTTGAACATGGAAATTTTGCATAAACTTGAAACTTGTATTAAAACTGAAATTGATGATTGAAAAAGAGTTATTGTACACTAAATACTTGAAATACAGAGCTTGAAAGTTAAAACTTACACTGGAATTTAAATTTTAACTAAAACGACTTAGAAAATTAAAGATTACACTAGATAGATTTCTTCTCTGCTTCTCCTTCTTCTTTATAGCCTTGAGATACTCCCCACATGTCTCTGAATCTTTCCCACTTCAAATCTCAGCCATTGAATGAGTCAAACTCATCTTAACCGTTTAAATGACTTTTGGCGCCAAAAGTGTACATGGTTGCTTGAGACAGTTTCAGAGCAATTAAAGAATCTTGGGGTGTCGTGGAGGTGGAGGGGGACAGATTAGATAGTAGGTATGGGGCTGGGGATGATTTGGAAAGCAAAAACAGTTTTGTGTGTGTAACAGTAAAAGGCTAATGGTGGGGAAGCATTTAATGCAAGGTAGGCTAATGAGAGGAGGGGGAATGAGCTGGAGAGGTTAGGCAGTGAGGTGGTGGAAAACCACCCTGGTTTTGGGTTTACAGGTTGTTGTGAAGGAGATGAACAGTAGTAGCTGTATTGGGCGGGTTTTGACTTTTTTTGACTTTGTGATATAATAGACGGGGGTCCAAAATGGGGGGTCAAGGGATAATGACAGGGGGTTCTTTTTGGTTTGGCTGGGTTCTAAATACAAAAAGGGGGCCATTTGGTTTTAGTTTAATACAAGGACCATTTGTGTAATTCGGCCAATCTTGAGGGACCAAACCTGCAATTCTCCAAAAGTTATCACAAGAACCAAAACTGCCATTCTTTAATAGTACAAGGACTATAGTGCATAAAATTCCATTTTTAATAAATCCAAGGACTATTTTTGTCATTTTCAAAACTTGAGGGACTAAAGTTGTAATTTTACAATTTTTGATTTTAAGGATCAATTTTTACAACTCATGAATCCCTAAGGACTTAAAATGACATTTTTCTTTATTTTGATTTACCAGGGACTGTTTTTGACAACTTTTTAAACTTGGGGGACTAAAACTGCCAATTATGCAAACTTGATACGTTTTTCACCAGATTTTGATATTTTTGCATTTAAAACACATAAAACACTTGTTTGTGATATTTTCATCATTTTGATGTATTCCTGAGTGTTTTCAGATGTTTTTGCAGTCTAGATGGTATAAAAATGATGAGTATTTAGACACTCACCAATCCCCCACACTAAGCTATTGCTAGTCCCTAACAATGATTTGAGAAAAATTAATGGATTTCATCTCTTTACCAAAAGCCATTACTTCTGGAGTAGCCAATTGTTTTAGTTCAAGTAAGAACCTTGGTACAATGATAACCAAATGATTTTGAGCAAATCACCAGCTGTAAACGGATTTGATTTGTCTTTACCAGAAGCCGTTTGCTTCTGGACTAGCCAACTCTTAGATAAATTATCAATATTATCTTTGGTGAGCCGATTACCAATTATGGATTTCCAACTGCCTTTACCACAAGCCATAAACTTGCGGGCTAGCCAACTTTTCACTAGTTTAAAGATATGGTGAGTTGAACACCATACAATTTTGGGCAAATTGCAAGCCATAAACGGATTTGAGATATCTTTACCAAGAGCCGTTTGTTCCTGGATTAGCCAATCCTTATGCGGGTTAGACATGGCGGACTGATTACCATTTGCTGAGTAAGTGAAAAACACTTACTCCAAAAAATATTTTGGCCAAAAACGGGGGAATTGGGTGGTATATTACATGATAAAATTCGTGAGAATTCCCCCCCACACTTAGAAATGAATATTGCCCTCAATATTCAAAGTAACGGCGGTTATGCCGAAACATAGAACATAAAAGGGAAATACTATGGCCATTATTTTATTTTTGATATATACATTTTTTTTAAAAGGGTTTATATACAACAGCGTGGGGCAACTCCCCCACACTAGGGTGGTAGAATAGGGTAAGAAGACAGAAACATGGGTGAAAACCCATATGGTGTGTGCTACTGTTTTTGATTCCTGAGTCGCTAGCTTGACTCGATCCCCGCATTCATTGGTTCATGGGGAAAGTTTGTAGATCTGGGACAATCACAGGTGGAATGTCCTCTCCAAAGTAATGCTTTAATCGATGACCATTCACTTTAAAATTTGGACCATCAGGTTGAGATAACTCAATGGTACCATAAGGATAAACCTTAGTGATAGTAAATGGACCAGACCAACGGGATTTAAGCTTTCCCGAGAAAATCTTCAATCTTGAATTGAAAAGAAGGACTCGATCACCAACGTTGAAAACGCGGTTCTTGATTTTAGAGTCATGAATCTTCTTTGTCTTTTGTTTGTAGATCAAAGAGTTCTCGTATGCTTGATCACGGAGTTCATTTAGTTCATTCATTTGAACTTTTCTGTGATCACCAGCTGTCTGAATATCGAAGTTTGCATGTTTCAAGGCCCAGTATGCCTTGTGCTCAAGCTCAATCGGCAGATGACATGCCTTTCCGTACACTAGCTTGTATGGAGTACACCCGATGGGTGTTTTGTAAGTTGTACGAAAGGCCCAGAGAGCGTCATCCAATTTATCCGACCAGGATGCACGATTTTCGCCTACTGTCCTTTCCAAAATTCTTTTAATACCACGGTTGGAGACTTCCACTTGCCCACTTGTTTGGGGGTGGTATGCAGTAGATAGACGGTAGGTAACACCATACTTTTGCATGACACGATCAAATTGGTCATTGCAGAAATGTGTACCTCGATCACTGATTATAGCTCTCGGAGTTCCAAACCTAGCAAAAAGAGATTTCAAAAATTTTACAACTACTCGGGCATCATTTGTAGGTAAAGCTTTTGCTTCAACCCATTTTGACAAATAGTCAACAGCCACGAGTATGTATTTGTTTCCTCGAGATGATGGAAATGGCCCCATAAAGTCAATGCCCCAGATGTCAAAGATCTCACAAACTTGAATGGCGTTTTGCGGCATTTCATTTCTTTGAGAGATATTTCCATGACGTTGACAAGCGTCACAGGCTTTGACAAATTCGTGGGCATCCTTATAAATTGTGGGCCAATAAAACCCGGAATCAAACACCTTTTTGGCGGTGTAGTTTGGACTATGATGGCCCCAGTGGGTCCAGCATGGCAAGCTTTGAGAATGTCAATAGCTTCCTGTCCATAAACACACCGTCGGATGACTTGATCCGCACAGATTTTGAATAAATAGGGGTCGTCCCAGAAGTAATGTTTAACATCCTTGAAGAATTTGTTCTTCTGTTGGGTTGACATCCCTTTCACTATGAAGTTACCAGCATGGTAATTTGCGAAGTCAGCAAACCATGGGGTAGTAGAATTTCCACGAAAAGAAACCGCATTGAGTGTCTCGAGAGGAAATGTTTCATTTATTTCCTTTTTCTCGAAAACATCTTGGTGAGGGTTTTCTAATCGGGACAGATGATCAGCAGCCAGGTTCTCAGCTCCTTTTTTATCACGTATAATGATATCAAATTCCTGGAGGAGGAGAACCCAACGGAGCAATCTCGGCTTTGCATCTTGTTTTGCAAAGAGATATTTGAGAGCCGAGTGATCCGTATACACCACGCATTTGGTCAAGATTAAGTACGGCCGAAATTTCTCAAACACATACACCACGGCTAATAGCTCTTTTTCTGTGGTGGTGTAATGAGTTTGAGCTTCAGTCATAGTCTTACTTGCGTAGTGGATAGGCTGAAAATGCTTAGCTCTACGTTGCCCTAAGACTGCACCGATAGCAAAATCACTTGCATCGCACATGAGCTCAAAAGGCAAGTCCCAGTCGGGAGCAACGAGAATGGGTGCTTCAGTAAGCTTTTTCTTTAATGTTTCAAAAGCTTCGATGCACTCAGGTGAGAAGATAAAAGGAGCATCTTTTTCAAGAAGATGAGTCATAGGCCGGGCGATTTTAGAAAAATCTTGTATGAATCTGCGATAGAAACCGGCATGACCTAAAAAACTCCTAATACCTTTGACGGTAGTAGGATGAGGTAATTTAGCAATAACATCGACTTTTGCTCTATCTACCTCAATCCCATTTTTTGAAATCTTATGGCCAAGGACTATGCCTTCTTTGACCATAAAGTGGCTTTTCTCCCAATTTAGACAAAGATTGGTGTCTTCACACCGTTTGAGCATTTTATCTAAATGGGAGAGACATGTTTGAAATGAATCCCCAATGACCAAGAAGTCATCCATAAACACCTCCATTGTTTCCCCGATCATGTCGTGGAATATGGCCATCATACATCGTTGGAACGTGCCAGGAGCGTTACATAAGCCAAAAGGCATACGTCTGTAGGAAAAAGTTCTGTATGGGTAGGTGAATGTGGTCTTTTCTTGATCCTTTGGATCAATGGGAATCTGAAAGTAACCCGAGAAACCATCAAGGAAACAATAGTACTCGTTCCCTGCTAATCTCTCAAGCATTTGGTCCATAAAGGGTAGAGGAAAATGGTCTTTACGGGTGGCGTCATTCAACTTACGATAGTCAATGCACACACGCCATCCCGTAACCAATCGAGTTGGAATTAACTCGTTTTCTTCATTTGTGACAACAGTTATGCCACCCTTTTTAGGAACACAATGAATTGGGCTAACCCAAGGACTATCTGAGATTGGGTAAATCAATCCTGCATCAAGAAGTTTGATAACCTCTTGTTTGATAACATCATGGATTTTTGGATTCACTATTCTCTGATGTTGAACTGCTGGTTTGAAGTCATCCTCCATCAAGATTTTGTGAGTACAAAATTCAGGGTTGATACCCTTAATGTCGGAGAGTTTCCAAGCAATTGCTTGCTTGTGTGACTTCAAGACCTTTATGAGAGCAGCTTTTTCATCTTTACTCAAATCTCGAGCAATAATGACTGGTAATTTATCATCACCTTCAAGAAATGCATACTCGAGATGAGGCGGTAAGTCCTTAAGTTCGACTTCAGGAAATTCTTCAGTTTTCTCAACTGACTTGACTTCCTTGTTATGAAGCTCGACGGGAGGGATTGAAAATGATGATGGATCATCATTAAGCAACTTCTCAATGAGAAGTATGTCCCCCTCAATGTCGATGGGAGCGTGATCAATTTCCCAAGGAACAGAATCACTGGACAAGTAGGCTTCAATCTCTTCCAAGATGAAGTCACTTTCCTCAAAAGGGGTAAGAGAAGGAGTAGAATTGGCAATGATGGGTTGAGATGAATGAGTGAGATTATCACTCAAAGAATTATGATCATAACCAAGAACTTCTTGAGAGTACTCTTCAGAAGCAACATCAATGATATCTATTCGGTTAACCGACTCAGAATCATAATTTGCGGAGTACCTCGAAGTTTGATCAAGGTTAAAGGTGACAGCTTCATTACCAACACGTAATGTGATTTCTTGCTCAAATACATCAATGAGAGCACGGCCCGTTCTCAGGAATCCTCGTCCAACAATGAGAGGAACCCGATGATCGGCATCAAAATCAACAACTACAAAGTCAGCTGGAAAATGGAACTTTCCTACTTTCACAAATACGTCCTCGGCAATGCCAAGAGGACGGGATATTGTACGATCTGCAAGCTCGAGAGTCATGCATGTAGGAGTAAGTTCCGGAAGAGAAAGTTTCTTCCATACTGAATAAGGCATCAGGTTGATGCTTGCACCAAGATCTGCTAAGGCAAAGCACTCAACCATTCCTGGAAATACACAAGGTAAGAGAAATTTTCCAGGATCTCCAAGCTTTTCTGGAAGCTTCTTCAGGATAACTGCTGAGCAGTTCTCGTTAAGAGGAGTTTTAGCCATTTCAAACAGATTTTCCTTGTTGCTTAACATATGTTTGAGAGTTGATGCAAACTTGGGCATCAGCATGATAGCATCCGCAAAGCTTATGTCAAAATGTAGTTCTTGGAAAATTTGAAAAAATTTGTCCATTTGATGACTGGCTTTTTCGCGGAGCTTTTGCTCATTCAAACGTGATGGGTAAGGAATAGAAGATTTGGATTTGGTATTTTTAACGGGAGCTACAGGTGGTTCAAAAACAACTCCTGGATTAGATTTGGGTTTCTGGACAACTTGAGGATGGACATCATTGGTTCCTCCGTTATTAATAGGAAGTTCCTTGTCCTTTGTAGCCTCAGGCTCGCTTTCCACTACCTTCGGGAGAGAAGAAGAAGAGGTAGTAGGAATAGCGGGTCCATTGTATGAAACACCACTTCTGGTTGTGATCGCCTTTGCATCGCCCCTCGGGTTAGCGATCGTGTTGCTCGAAAGTTTTCCTGAGCCCGAGGGTTGATCATTTAAAGACTTCTTGAGATCAGCGATCTGACTGACCAACAACCTGTTCATTTCATCTTGGGATTTCATGAATTGCTTCAATAACTCATCAGATGATGGTACTGGAGGCTGTGGAGGGAAATTCTGAGGTCGGATGTTTTGATTATGACCTTGTTGTTGAAAATTCCCTTGATTAGGATTCACATTTCCCTGAAATTGATTCCCTCGATTGAAATTGTTTTGATTAAGGTTCCCTTGATTTTGGAAACCTTGATTGGGTCCGGGATAGAAATTACCTTGGTTTTGATAACCTTGGTTCATTCTAGGTTGATTCTGATTCCGGTTAGGATTCTGGTTAAAACCGGGTGGTGCCTGATAAGTGTTAGCTCGGTAGTTTGGTTCATTTTGAGGACGGTATTGATTACCTCCCTGATGTGAAGTACCGGCTATAGCATTAGCTTCAAACGGACTACCATCGGTGGCAGTACAGTTGTAATATGCATGAGGACCACCACAAGTAACACAAACTTCAACTTTCTTCACTTCACCATGTGATGGTGTCTGTGTGAAAGTGACTTTCTTTTGGTTAGCAAGAACCAAAGCCTGAACAATATCCGTGAGTTTTTCAATCTTAGCATCGGTGCTAGATGTACTCACGGGAGATGAAGTAGAAGGTCCTGCATTAGACTGAGTCTGATATGTCTTTGTGCGGAAAGGGCGGACCTGGGACTTGTTTTCAATGATTTGTAAGGCTTCTTTTGTGGTCTTGCTCAAGAAATTACCTCCCGCGGAGGCATTTAGAGAGTCTTGGTCAGCTTGTCTCAGACCATTGTAGAAAGTATCCATTTGCATTAACTCGGTAAAACCATGATGCGGACACTTGCGGAGCAATTCTTTGTAACGATCCCATGCCTCCCCGAATGATTCATCAAATCTTTGAGAAAATTTCATTATCTCATTCTTAAGACTTGTAGTTCGGGATGGAGGATAGAATTCGTTAACGAATTTGGTGACTAGATCCTCCCATGTCTCAATGGAACGAGGGGGTTGTTTCTCAAGCCAATTCCGGGCTTGTCCCTCTAGAGAAAATGGGAACAGAAGAAGCTTGATTGCTTCATGTGGGACATTCTTGTATTTGATGGTAGATGCAATCTTGTTAAACCATCGAATGTGTGCATGAGGATCATCCCGCTCAAAACCATAGAATTGGCTTTGGGTTACAAGATTAAGCAACCCGGTTTTGAGCTCAAAGGTATCAGCCACGATGGCTGGGACAATAATGGCATCTCCGTAACCCTCGATGGGTGCTTGGAGAAGCTCATTCATAGGTTTGTCTTCTGCCATTTCGACAGGGGGTGGTGGTGGTAGACGTTTCTTAGTCACGGCTGAAGGAGCAGAACGTCCTCTACGTCTACGAGGAATATTTGCAAGCTCAGAAAGTGGACTTGTAGAACTGGAAGAACGAGTGCGCATGCACTAAGTATAAAAATCAGTTTTCAAAACAAATGCGAGGCAAAATGACAAGTGAACTTAACCAATAATCACAAATGAAATGGCTTCTTTGAAAAAGGTACACCAAATCACAAGGACACAAAGGCAAGTTTTAAATCTGTTGTTCGGGAACTTATTATGGTCACACCCCCAGTTGGTAGGTGAACTGCCTTGATTTGCGGTGGTTGATTTTTATGTATAAATTAAGTACCACTGAAAAAACGTAGGTAATGATTTGTGCTGATGGTTTTAAAACTTTTGGAAAATATTTTTGGTATCGTCTCGTTTAACCAAATTGTATTTCTTTAAGAATCACCTTAAAAGAAACACAAGCTAGAAAACGTTACGATTGTTTTGTTGTTTTATATTTTGTTTGGTGTTGTTAACACTTTAGGAAAAGTGTTAATAAACTTTTTGATTTATGATAACTTTACAAAAAACTGTTTACAAACGATGGTATATGTGCAAGTACGGGTCTGAAAACTGCTTAAAACACGCTTACAGCCTCTCCGGCAGCGGCGCCAAAATTTGATTCGCTCCCGAACAGTCAAGTTTAATCACTCAAGCTGACCACTTGTGAATGGTCAACCGTAACAAACTTAAAAAAGCTCAGAAGGCAAATGCAATTAAGATCAGAGGAATATAGTGGATTCCTGGGTCGTTAGGTCCCACGGAGGATGAATGGTGTTTAACACAGACAGATGTCGAATAATCACTAAGGATAGTGATCAGTAAGGATTTTGAGATATTTATACCTAAAGAAAAGTTTTGTAAATTACAGGGGCTTAAATGTAAATTAAAGAAAATTAAAAAGTTAAAATATATTAAATAAACGCTATCACTATTTTTACAATGATGTTTTTGTGATTTATAAAATAAAATAACTTAAATAAACTATTTTATTTAAAACGTAGACTTAAATTATCTAAAAACGTGATTTAAAATGAAAACGTACGTTATTTATAAAAATTACGCGAGTGCGCAAGTAAAAACGTAAAATTTATGAAATAAAAGTCCTACAAGTGTAAAAACAATTTTCTTACGTACTATATGACAAAAGAAAATTTTAGAAAAAAGATTTATGTTTTTTTGACTTTTATATTTTTTATTATGAATTAAATACTATTTTAGACTAATTAAATGATTAAAAATACTAAAACTATTTAGAAAAATCTGAAACTTTTTTATAAAATACTTTATACCAATACCAAACTAAGAAAAATGCAAAAGCTGAAAAATCTTGATTAAATAAGCTAAAAATAAGCTAATAAGCTCGTATAAGCTTATAATGAAAACAAGGGTTATGTATTTAATTATGTAAAGAAAAACAGAAAAAGACCCAAGGGCGAGTGGTAGTGTGTGTGTGTGGTGAGCTGGGTGGCCAGGGTTCGAATCCCAGCAATGACCTTTTTGCAACTATTTTATTTTTTTGATTTTATTTTTGCAAACTTGTTAAGCTAACTAAGATAAGCAATTTTTACAACTACGACTTTTTATAAAAACTGCTAATAAGCTCAGAATAAGCTGAGAATCTCAACAGTGGGCAAAAATATGGAAATAAGCAAAAGATTAAAGCCAAATGGCTTATAAGCTACTTAATAAGCAAAATGAAAAATGAAAATAAGCTAAATACTGATAATAAGCTAGAATTACAACTGAACAAGCACAAAAACTTATAAATAAGCACTGATTGAGCTTATTTTCCTTAACAGTGAACAAAAATGGAATAAGCACTAGGATTTAGTTAAGTGACTTATAAGCTAATAAATAAGCTAAGTTAGACTGGAAATAAGCTATATATCTGTTAATAAGCTAATGTGACAATTGAAAAAGCAATTTACTCAGAAATAAGCACTGAATAATCCAAAATAAGCACTAGTTTAACTGGTTTGCACAGGACACTTTTTTGAATCACTAGGCACTTTTAAGCTAGATTTTAAGCACTGAGATAAGCTAGAAAATGAAAACAAATACTTGGATTAGCTAGTTGACCAGTTAAGCTTTCCAAAAAGCTAAATTTCTCACAGTGTTGTCCACTAGAGAGCTTTTAATGAGCTTATTAAAAAGTCTATAAACACTGATTGTTCTATGTACTAGTTAAAATGGACAAAACAATAAGCCATAAGCAGGCTTATCAAATAAGCTACAAAGTGAAAAATGAACATTGGTATCTTGAGACAGCTAGGTTGGCTACTCAAAAAGCTAAAGAGCACAAGCTTATACTCATTAATGAGCTCTGTAAGAGCTTGTGAAATGGGTTAACAAACCTGTGCACAGGGCACTTTTCAGAAGAGGTGTTCAAAACAAGCTGAAAATTAAGCACTTTATAAGCTAAGTGGGTATAAGCTAGTATTTTTCTAATTTAGATAAGCAACAAAATTTTAATATCCCAAAAGGATTTAAGCTAAATCTTAATATTGAATCCTATATAAAATTATTTATTTTATTCAAAATCGACCAAATGGAAATTTTGACTTTTTATAAAAAACAAATAGGTTGACTAAAGTGAACTTAGGATTGATTATACTAACTGATTAAGTTGTAATAAGCTAGGAAAAGATGAAATTAAGCTAAGGTATTGAGTTCTAAGCTACTTTGATGATTTTTACTCTTTTAATCCTAACAGTGAACTTCTAAGGTGAGATTGAAAGTAGTTTTGACTTTCTACCAAATAAGGACTGATTTCCTTTGTTTGTATGATCTATATGGCACTTAAGTAACACAAAACAATAACAAGCAACAACTTAAATACTCTCTAAAACAGTAATCAAGGTAAATCCAAACACCTTTTTTAGCAACTGTTTTGAAGCTTATAGTATTAAAACAAGTTTTTAAACTAATAAATCTACTTATTAACTGATATTAACTGTAATAAAACAGGTTTGAACTAGAATTAACACTATTTAAACACTTGAACTAAGAAATGCAAAATTTAAGGAAATGGCTTACAAAATGAGTTAATGCACAAGACAAAGAACCAAAGACTGAGATCACTCCTATGGCTTCCCAAGAAGCTCTAAACCAATAAGCAATCCAAAATCAGCTCTGCTTCAGTCTTTAATCGTCATTACCATTGATTTTTGAATTTCAAGCTATTTTTGAGTATTTTTGTGATTTTTCTGTTTTTGATTCTAAACTGGTTTTTAAAGTCTCTAAAAGCTTTAATAAGCTTTCTAGGAGCTTATGTGATCTATTTCAGTCCAAAACAACAACTAACAACAACATTTAATTAACATGAGATTTTGAACATGGAAATTTTGCATAAACTTGAAACTTGTATTAAAACTGAAATTGATGATTGAAAAAGAGTTATTGTACACTAAATACTTGAAATACAGAGCTTGAAAGTTAAAACTTACACTGGAATTTAAATTTTAACTAAAACGACTTAGAAAATTAAAGATTACACTAGATAGATTTCTTCTCTGCTTCTCCTTCTTCTTTATAGCCTTGAGATACTCCCCACATGTCTCTGAATCTTTCCCACTTCAAATCTCAGCCATTGAATGAGTCAAACTCATCTTAACCATTTAAATGACTTTTGGCGCCAAAAGTGTACATGGTTGCTTGAGACAGTTTCAGAGCAATTAAAGAATCTTGGGGTGTTGTGGAGGTGGAGGGGGACAGATTAGATAGTAGGTATGGGGCTGGGGATGATTTGGAAAGCAAAAACAGTTTTGTGTGTGTAACAGTAAAAGGCTAATGGTGGGGAAGCATTTAATGCAAGGTAGGCTAATGAGAGGAGGGGGAATGAGCTGGAGAGGTTAGGCAATGAGGTGGAAAGGTGGTGAGGTGGTGGAAAACCACCCTGGTTTTGGGTTTACAGGTTGTTGTGAAGGAGATGAACAGTAGTAGCTGTATTGGGCGGGTTTTGACTTTTTTTGACTTTGTGATATAATAGACGGGGGTCCAAAATGGGGGGTCAAGGGATAATGACAGGGGGTTCTTTTTGGTTTGGCTGGGTTCTAAATACAAAAAGGGGGCCATTTGGTTTTAGTTTAATACAAGGACCATTTGTGTAATTCGGCCAATCTTGAGGGACCAAACCTGCAATTCTACAAAAGTTATCACAAGGACCAAAACTGCCATTCTTTAATAGTACAAGGACTATAGTGCATAAAATTCCATTTTTAATAAATCCAAGGACTATTTTTATCATTTTCAAAACTTGAGGGACTAAAGTTGTAATTTTACAATTTTTGATTTTAAGGATCAATTTTTACAACTCATGAATCCCTAAGGACTTAAAATGATATTTTTCTTTATTTTGATTTACCAGGGACTATTTTTGACAACTTTTTAAACTTGGGGGACTAAAACTGCCAATTATGCAAACTTGATACGTTTTTCACCAGATTTTGATATTTTTGCATTTAAAACACATAAAACACTTGTTTGTGATATTTTCATCATTTTGATGTATTCCTGAGTGTTTTCAGATGTTTTTGCAGTCTAGATGGTATAAAAATGATGAGTATTTAGACACTCATCAACTGCAGAAGTGGAGTGTGTTGCTAGGTGAGCATAACATCTCCTACAGACCACGTACTGCGATTAAAGGGCAGATACTAGCAGACTTTATTATCGAAAAACCGGATACTGAGGACTTACCCTCCCAAAATAAGGTGGCAATACAAGACCCATGGATCTTGTTCACGGACGGATCTTCATGCGTAGATGGGTCAGGAGCAGGCCTTATCCTCAGAAGCCCAGAGGGAATAGAATTCACTTACGCACTGCGTTTTGAATTCACTGCGACAAACAATGAGGAAGAATATGAAGCCCTAATCGCCGGACTACGCATTGCAGCTCGAATGGGCGTACACAACCTGGAAGCAAATTTAGATTCCCGGCTAGTGGCCAACCATGTGTTGGACGAGTACGTGGCTAAAGAAGAAAACATGATCTAATACCTCGAAAAAACCAAGTCACTAATTCAGAGTTTCGACAGGTTTACCATTAAGCAAGTCCCCAGGGGGGAAAATCGAAAGGCGGATGCATTAAGCAAGATTGCATCCACAAGCTTTGCACACCTATCAAAACAAGTGTTGGTGGAAACGCTGAAGAGCAAGTCCATCTCAGAGATGGAAATATCCACGGTAATAGAGGAGGAAGGTCCTACGTGGATGACACCAATAGTGGAATTCATAAGCAAGGGCGTATTGCCCCAAGAGCAGAAGGAAGCCCGAAGAATACGGCGCACAGCACAGAGGTTTGAACTTCGAGACGGTATACTATATCGACGCTTCTTTCTGCAACCATGGCTTCGCTGTGTCGGACCCCTGCAAGCAAATTATGTACTCCGGGAAATCCACGCTGGTTCATGCAACATGCATTCAGGACCACGGTCCGTGGTGGCGCGCGCTTTACGGTCAGGATACTATTGGCCCACCATGCACCGTGATGCGCGGGACTTAATAAGAAAGTGTGGCGACTGCCAGGTTCATAGACCCGTCCCACGCCAACCACAACAGGAGCTAACAGCTATCACGGCGCCATGGCCATTCTACAAGTGGGGTATCGATATTGCAGGTCCCTTCCCTGTTGCAGCAGGAGGATTGAAGTTCCTCATAGTAGCCATAGACTACTTCACCAAGTGGATCGAAGCAAAGGCATTTGTAACAATTACTGGCAATCAGGTAAAACGCTTTGTTTGGGAAAATATTGTATGCCGCTTCGGACTACCTGGGGAAATCATCTCGGACAACGGGAAACAATTCTGTGACAACCCTTTCAAGGACTGGTGCGAAAAGTTGAATATCACACAGCACTTCGCGTCGGTTAAACACCCACAAACCAACGGTTTAGTAGAGCATGCAAATCGAAGTCTGGGTGAAGGAGTTAAGGCACGTCTGGACAAGCACAAAGGAAGGTGGGTGGAAGAATTATTGCATGTTCTGTGGGCACACCGCACTTCAATCAAAACCAGCACGGGAGACACTCCCTTTTCTCTGGTCTATGGGACAGAGGCCGTTATACTAGCCGAAATTGGGATGCCAACTATTCGCACTGCTGAATTCAATGTTGCAACCAATGACGACGAACGGCGTATCGACTTAGACCTGTTAGAAGAGAGACGTGAGCGCGCAGCTATATGTGAAGCGAGATCCAAAGCAAAAATGAAGGGATACTATGAAGCTAAATGATGAGTGTGTAAATACTCATCATTTTTGTTCCTTCTACACTGCAAAAACAGTCAAAAACACTTTGAAAAGTCTCAAAAAGACAGAAAAAATATTTAGACTGTATTTTATGCAATAATTGTCAAAATTTAGTCCCTGGTTATTCAAAACATGTAATTTTTCATAAAAGGCCCTCAAGAATTTTTAAGTTGTCAAATTTAGCCTTATAAAGTCTAGTTTTGCAAAATGACAACTTGAGTCCTTGGAATTTTAAAGATTGACAGAAATTACCCCGGGACATTTTTTAATTTGAAAATTATCATTTTTGGTCATTGGAAAAATTAATCTTGTCATAATTAGTCCTTATGATGAAATTTGGAAAATTACAGTTTTGGTCCTTCAAGTTTGGTCAAATGGCAAATATGGTCCTTGTGTATTACTTCCAAATCAAAACCAGAAAACAAAAGAAAATAATCCAAACCCAGAACTTATTTTGTCGTCAAAATCCCTTCACCCTTTTTTCCCAACTGCTTTCCTGCTTTCCCTCTTCCCCACTCAACCTCCATCAGTCCATCCCCCATTACCCTGTCCATCCCAAACCCACTCTCAATCCCCACTGATTCCCAAGAAACCCTCCCCCACAACCCACATGGGTCTCATGCCAACTTGGCTGGTTTTCCACTCACACAAGAAACACAGCCAAAGGAAGAGAAAGACACCAAGAAGAGAGATGAAGACCCTTTTAGTTGTAGTATATAAATAGTCATGTATGCCATTGATATAGGCAGTCTTAGTTTTTTTTTATTTTCCAGTCTAGAAACTCAATGTTCTAGTCCACTTTTAAATTTCATTGTCATTTTAAACTGTACTTTTTAATTTCCAGTTAATGAAAATTTTCAGTTTACTTTTAATTAATTGATGTTACTTTTAAGTTCATGTCCTTAGTTTGCATTTCAAGTTTTAAAGTGTGTTGAAGTTGGTTAATTTCAGTTTTGCATGTAAGTTTTCTTATATCTCAATTTTTTTTTATAACAGTTCTCAGTTTGCTGCCCTTAAGGGGTGTTTGGATTGGTACAGTTCTGGGTCAAAAGGTGAATTTTACCCACTTTGACCCAGGAAGTCAAAGTTCATTTAGTGTAGTTAAATCAGTATTGGGTGTATTGTTTGTTACAAAAGGATTTGAGATGCTTGTCTACAAAATTCAAAAACATGTTTCTGTCGTTTCCTGAGACTGCAACAGCAGCCTTCATCATTTGTTAGCTTAAATTTAGGTGAATTGAAGTTCAATTTAAGATTAGTTAGTTGTTGCAATTAGTAGTTAGATTTATAGTTTTCATGTTTTTCTGTTTTTAGTTAGGATATAGTGCCTTTTTAGTAGCTTATTTTGCCTTGCGAAAACTGTCTTTCTACCCTGACCAGCAGCCTTCACAGCTGCCATCTATCTTTTTGTCGCTTAGATTTCAGTAGCTCAAAGTTAGATTTAGGATTGGATTTTGTTTATGCTAGTGGATAGTTGCCCAATTAGTTTGTGTAGATTAGTTTAGATAATCTTAGCTTAGTAGTGCTTATTAGTAGGTTTTTGCTTGCTTATGTCTCTTTTATTAGCTTTTTAGGATTTCCTTAGTTTAGCATTTACCCAACTGTTTATTCCCCATTGAAATTGCTTTTTTTTCTTGTTTTCCTTTTAGCATATCGTAGTTATCTAGCTTAGACGTTACCTCATTTTAGTTCTCAAGCTGCTTTTCTTGCTTATTTTTGTGCTTAAACAAATTGAAAAGGTGCGTTTGGTAGTTTCCTGTCCAAACAGCAGCTGTTGCGGCAGCTTGTTGATATTTTTGTAATCTGTCTCACTTCAGCAACCTGTTGTGCAGCAGGCCAATTGTGGCTTTTGATAGCTTGTTGTAGTTTTTAGTATCCTTTGGTAACAACTGTCCCAAACAGCCCCTTTAGTGGCCTTTAATCCAAACAGCCCTTAGTTTTTGTTTTTAGCTTATGTTTCTTATCAGTAGCTTATTTCACAGTGTATAAGGTTTAGTTTATGTTTAAAAAGGTAGCTTGTCTGTTTGCAAAAGAAAAAGAATAAAAATAATGGCCCAGACCAGGATTTGAACCTGGGTCTGTGCGTTTAGAACACAACCAACAACAGCACGTACCATCTGCTCTTTGGAACGTTTTTGTTATTAACTTGCATCATTAATTTCTTAAAGGATTTCGAATTCTGAAGTTTAAAAAACCCAAAAAAAATTAAAAGGCAAAAAAACGGGGTGCACAGCTCGAACCTGTGACCTCCTGGTTCCCCAGCCACGCTCCAACACACCACACCCACACCAACATGCCCTTGGGTCTTTTCTTGTTGTAGTTTGCACATATAAATCTCTTATATGCATTTTCAGTCCTTAGCTTATATTTCCTTTTTAGCTTATTCTGTAGCTTATTTCCATAACAACCACCTAGTTTCTTATTTTTCTTAGATCAAGCATAAGTCATAGTAGTTTTTGTGAAATTTTCAGATTTTTCCAAAATCATTTAGTATTTTTAATTAATTAATTAGTTAAATCTAGTTTTTAATTCATAATAAATAAATAAAAACTCAAAAAAATACCCGGCTTTTTTCTAAAATCATTTTTTGTCATGTAGAATGTAGGAAAATTGATTTTGCACTTGTAGGACTTAAATTTCATCTTTTTCACTTTCGGGGCTCGGTGAGTTCCCGGTTTTTCGCGTTTTTGCATTTTAACACCCTAGGATGTAATTTAGCATCGTTTAATTGTTTCTTAGGATTGTATTTTCCATATCCGTAGGTATTTTACTTCTTTATTTTCACGTTTTATTTCGTACGTTCACGTAAATTTATTTAAACGTACGTTTTAGGTTTTAAAACGTTAATCGATTTTAAATATAGAATTAAAATGACTTCAAAGTCTTTAATAGATTCAGATTCCTTAGTGTAAAATCAATCATAACCTTTTCCTGTTCAATATTCACCCGATCACAGATTCGTTGTATTACAGTGTTCACACCTCGTTGGGACTTAACGACCCGGGGAAACACTAAACTCCTCTGGACTTAATTGCATTTTGTTCTGAGCTGTTTGACTTTTATGGTTGACCATTCACAAGTGGTTGACTAATAAAAGACTGACTGTTTTGGGACCGATCACTAAAGTGTGAAGTGTTTCATTCAGACCAGGCGACTTCGTATACCGCGCCAATGATGCGAGCCACGCAGAAGATACAGGAAAACTTGGACCAAAGTGGGAAGGACCCTATGAGGTTACTGAAGCATTAGGAACAGGCGCGTACAAAATGCGAGACATGGATGGTCGTGAACTACCACGCACATGGAACATTTGCAACCTTAAGAGATGTTATCTCTAGGAATGTCTTGTTTACATTTTGTTTTACTTAGACAATGTCTTATTTATTTTCTTTCACAAAAACTTGCAAGTATTAATAAAACGTCGCGGTTTCTAGCTAACTCCGTGACACATTTCAATTTGTTATTTCTATATACTTTATGTCTTAACATTTTTTATCCTTTGCCTACATGGCGTGCATGCACTTATAAAACCCACGATGGTAAAAGGATGAGTAAACCTACTAAATAACTCGTTGAGTAAGAGGGTTGCAAACCCATCAACATTGGATCATGTATCCTTGTTAAACACCTTATTCTCAAGACGTTGGAATAAGTTCGGTGCGCATCGCACGACGGGTGCGCAACAATGCATACTGTGCGCGTTTAACAAATTAGGAATCAATACACTTGACTCCTTGATATGATATGCTGCATATCACACCATACACGATTATGATACAAGTACTTAGAAACTATGTTTTAAGTATACCGTGAATTTCATACATGATTATGAACTTCATGTCTTATTCACGCTTATGTAACAGTTTGGTTCTTAGACAACAAGTACGTTTTTTATGCAAAGACGAATAACATGATACAAACATTACAAGTTGCAATAATATCAACACGCATTCAACAAAAGCAGAATTTCATTAAGGACTACAAGTCCTTACAAAATGATATTAACACAAGTTACAATCTACATGCTCTTACAACGCCTAAGAGAGGAGCTCCCCACACGGCTTGCTGCGTCCTTAACCTCGCTTAACTTCTTCAACAAGTCAGAATCTTGGCGGGATACCGTGGCAACACTAACCGGCACCCCGTCAGACCTGGGGAGATGAGCTGCGCCAATACCGCACAAAATGGCCTTGCCTTTAACACCTTACTTTTTGGCAAGCCTTGTCGCATGAGCTTCCAAGACTTGCTTCAAAGGAACTTCCTTCTCCAAGGCAAACGGATTCAAGATATCGCGAGGGCGAACAAACACAGGCACCTGCAGCTGGGACTCATTGGGCTTCAAAAAATAATCAAGCTGCGCCTCCGCATTTTCAGCACGATGCCGAGCCAAGGTTAGCCCCTCCATAATTAACCCGATGGGATAATCTTGGTCGCGCTCCAATTCAACAATTAGAGGCAGCTCCAATAGCTTCATCCTTTCCATTGCGGCAACTAGATCATCGTACGCATGCTCATTATAGCCAGGTAACTTATCAGCAGGCACCTTCAACAGATTAGCCTCATGGAGATCCTCTACAGCTTCGGCCTTGCCCCGCGCCAACGCGCACTGCACGACCCCTCCAAAAGCATCTACCACCTCTTTTGACTCCAAAGTACTGAGAGCGGCAAGGCGCAGCCCATGACCAATGAGCCACCTGCGCTCGGCAATCGTAGAGACTAACTGCGGATAAAGCTCTTCATCATACTCAATGCTCAGCTTTCGGAGCTTCATCTCTTGCTTCTTCAACATCTCATCTTCAGCGGCACGAAACTCTCCTAGCCGAGCGAAGTGCTCATCTTTACCATGTTCCATAAACCCAAGGGCCAAGGTAGCCTTATACTCTTTTAGCGCGGACCGCTCCTGATTCATCTGGGTAAGAAGTGACATCTTCTCTTTGGCAAGTCTCTTGGCATACGAGCTCGCTATCTCTGATTCAGCATGAGCACTGGCCAATAGCGCTTTCAGTTGAGCAATCTCTTCATCTTTTTGAGCGCTTTGGCTGCTCTCTCCATCATACATTGCCTTTAGCTGCGCAACCAAAGCAACTTGATGCGCAGCAGTGGAAGCAAGTTCCCCCATTAGCTGACCCACGGGCACGCCCCCAGGTGTCAATGGCTCAGTATCTTTATCCTTGGAATCCTGAGGGTCAGCAAGCGAAGGACTAGCTTTCGGCAATGAATCTTCAGACTGCTCAGATGATAACCCAATAGCTCCGATACTGCACGCACACATAAGACAATTCATAACGCAATCAATAAATAAGATACGTGATCTAGTGATCATACTTACTTGGGTAGAGTGGTTTCCTTGGAGCGAGAGGCTGAAAGATCACTTGATGAAGACTCCACGTCCATAATTACAGGGCGCTTCTTCCTGGACGTGCTTGCACTATCTCCACCAAGCACTCTCTTGTGCTTCAGGCCAGGGCTCTCCTCCTCTTCCATGCTCTCTGCAACATCTAGGTGCGACGGCTCTACCGGAGGAGACGATACCCGCGGACTAGGTACGCTTTGCACAGGAATAGCTTCCAGCACACCTGCCCCACTACTCCCAGCCTCCTCTAGGTTTAACTCCATGACACGCCCCGCAGTCGACTCCAAAATAGGGACTTCACCCTCCATCACCGGGCGCACTCCCACAGTTACTTGGCGCGGCTTCGCCAACTGAACGAATCCGAATAAATCCATCTCTGCGAAACAGAAGACAAACAACAAACAGGTTAACAAAAATACAGAGATGAAAAGAAACGCTCACAAGGGAATGCGAAAGGATGAGCACCCACCCTGGCCATCCGCGTCTAAAAAGATTGGCACTTCATCAGGTCTACCAAAGTAGTTAGGACTGATGCCCATATGTACCAAAAATTCCTCGGGGTAGGAATTAATGGGCAGACGATTGGCGTTTATCGTTTCTGCATCTTCTGCGCTATATGATCCAGGGAGGGGGCGCTCATCCTTGGGCAGTGAACTTTGGGTGTAAAATTTGAAACGCCACGGGAAAAACACTTCATCGACCCAGAAAAAATTTTCTCGCAGTATCTTAGGTGAAATGAGTTGGTGTTGAGATTATGACGGGGCTAGAGCTGGAGCTGAAGTTTATACCATAAGCCGGAACTTATAGTTTATATTTTTTAAAGTTGTTTGACGAATTAATTAAAGTTTATATTTTTATAAAGTCGGGGCTGTTAGAGTAATTATAAGCTCGTTTCAATAGGTTTGGGTTTACCAAAACTTATAACTTATAAAGTCTTCAATAAGCTTGTGTGACAAATAAAACTTATTTTATAAGCTAGCTTATTTTATAAGTTCAAGCCCCTATAAGCTCCAAAAAGCTTCGTGCTAAACACAACCGTAGTGAGTTTGCCGGTCTCTCTAAACTGAGAAAAATAATATATGGTCTTAAAATTAGACTGTTTTAACTACATATAAAAAGAAAATGTTTTTTCTTAAAATTTAAAATTTAAAAAGGAGCAATGTGTTATGCAAAAATAACTCTAACTTTAATGTGCGTAATCATAATGGTGAGTAATTTTCAAATGCTTACTTTTATTTTGGTGCTTACCAAGGGACAAATCCTCACCATCCATCTAGTTTGATTTAATGGTGAGGATAAACCTAAGATTTAATATGGAAACCTAAGTCCATGTTTTTTTTTCTCATTTTTCTTTGTCTTTTTGTCTTTCTTATTTATTAACATTTTTATTTATTTATTTATATATTTTTTGGAATTTAAGTTTTTATTTTAATTTTTTTTAAATTTAAATTGACTTTTTTTTTTTTCAAAATTTTTCGCTTTCATACGTTTTCATCTGTATTCATATGTTTTCATTCGTTTTCGTCCGTGTTCATATGTTTTCGTCATTTTTTTACGTTTTCGTCTGATTTCAGACGTTTTCGTCTGTTCTCATCCGTTTTCGTACGTTTACATCCGTTTTATGACGTTTTCGTCCGTTTTCTTACGTTTTCATAGGTTTTGTACGTTTTCATATGTTTTCGTCTGTTTTTAGACATTTTCGTCTGTTTTCGTCTGTTTTTACATCCGTTTTTACGTTTTCGTCTGTTTTTAGACATTTTCGTCTGTTTTTACATCCGTTTTTACGTTTTCGTCCATTTTTTTACATTTTCGTCTGTTTTCAGACGTTTTCGTCCGTTTTTATACGTTTTCGTCTGTTTTCGCCCGTTTACGTCCGTTTTCATACGTTTTCGTCTGCTTTCTTACATTTTCGTTTCATACGTTTTTGTCCATTTTCTTACGTTTTCGTCCGTTTTCTTTCGTTTTCGTCCATTTTTCATACATTTTCAGACGTGTTTTTACGCTTTCATACGTTTTCGTATTTTTCTTACGTTTTCGTCCGTTTTCTTACGTTTTCGGCCATTTTCATACGTTGTTGTCTAGTTTTTTTTTAGGTTTTCATGTATTTTCATCCGTTTTTAGACGTTTTCGTCTGTATTTTTACGTTTTCAATTATTTTCGTCCGTTTTTATACGTTTTCATCCGTTTTCATACGTTGTAATCCGTTTTTTTACGTTTTCATCCATTTTTAGACGTTTTCGTCTGTTTTCAGACGTTTTCATCCGTTTTTATACGTTTTCGTCCGTTTTCATACGTTTTCATCCGTTTTTATACGTTTTTGTCTGTTTTTATATGTTTTGTCCGTTTTCAGACCTTTTTGTCAGTTTTCATACGTTTTTATACATTTTTCATTCGATTTTATACGTTTTTGTCTATTTTCAGACGTTTTCATTTTGATATTTGTAAGTGACACTTATTTATCTCTTGTGATATAACACTGTAAGAAAGATGAAAAGTATTACATTATTCATCATGTATGTGTTATCAGTTGTGATACTCAACTAAGAATGCGATGGTTGTGTTTTTGAAAATATTTAGAAAGATTTTTGTGTTTTATGATATTATGAAATATTAGAAAAGTTGTTCAACTGAAAATAAGAGATGTTATGATACTTTTGTTAGACTTGTGGTGTATTTTTCTATTTAATGGATACATTGTGCATGTTTCGATAGGTTTTATAGCGGGATTTGAAAATATCTATGGTTGAATCAGCAAACTAAATATACTATGGTTGAAGATAGCACACATCTTTATAAACAAACTGAGGAAGCTCAAACACTTGTGATATCACAGGTGATATCACCTCACTTGTGATATCACACGTGATATCATGTGTGATAACACCGTTGATATCACCTGTGATATCATGTGTGATATTACTGGTGATAGCATGTGTGATATCATAGTTTATATCACTTGTGATATCACCAGTGATATCACCTGTGATATCATGTGATATCACAAGTGAGGTGATATCACAGGTCTTTGAGCTTACTCAATTTGTTTATAAAGATGTGTGTTTTCTTCAACCATAACTTCTTTAGTTTGCTGATTCAACCATAGATATTTTTAAATTCCGCTATAAAACCTATCGAAACATGCACAATGTATCCATTAAATAGAAAAATTCACCACAAATCTAACAAAAGTTTCATAACATCTCTTGTTTTCAGTTAAACACCTTTTCTAATATTTCATATTATCATAAAACACAAAAATCTTCCTAAATATTTTCAAAAACACAAATAAGAAAAATGAACAGAATCATCACAGTAATATAATAAGTGATGTTTATTTTCATTTCTTTCATATATACTTGGTAAAATACTAAATTCTTATCACATTTGGTATGAATTTAATATTTCACATTCTTAGTTGAGTATCACAACTGATAACACATATATGATGAAAAGTGTAATACTCTTCATCTTTCTTACAATATTATATCACAAGAGATAAATAAGTGCCACTTAAAAATATCAAAATGAATAAAAAGGAAGCAAACTATGAAAATAGAGACTTGACATATTCTCAAAATCAAACAAGTGTTGCATTAAATTAGCATTTTTTTTGAACAAAATAAGAATTCACTTAAAGAGACTTTAACCTTTTTATTTCTACTAAGAATATAATATCACAAGTGATAGATAACATTGGTTGCATTAAAAAAATATTCGCTTGTCAATTGCGATGAAAGGCATAAAAACTATCTTGTAACTGAAAATTATAAAAATATTAGAAAACGCATAGGTGATAATATATAAAAATATATAGAGCAATGAAATATCTCAGGTGATATTAAAGGTTAAAAAACATACTCGTTTGTTTATGAAATATCACAAGTGATATTAGACATTAACTTTTTTATAATAAAATATCACAATTGATATTAGACATGCAATATAATAAAGTTTAATAATAAGCATGAAAACACATGAAAATAGACAAAAACGTATAAAAACTGCAAAAAATGGATGAAAACGTATGAAAACGGACAAAAATGTATAAAAATGAATGAAAAGCGTATAAAATCGGAAAAAAGTCTTAAAACAGACGAAAATATAAAAACGGATGAGAATGGACGAAAACGTATGAAAATGAACGAAATCGTCTGAAAACAGATGAAAGCGTCTAAAAATGGACGAAAACGTAAAAAAACATACGAGAGCGTATATAAACCTATGAAAACCGATGAAAACGTAAGAAAATGGAAAAAACGTAAGAAAACACACGAAAACGTATTAAAACGGACGAAAACATAAGAACACAGACAAAAAGGTATGAAAACGGATGAAAACGTAAGAAAACGAACGAAAACATAGGAAAACGGACGAAAATGTAAGAAAACAGGCGAAAACGGACGAAAACGTATGAAAACGGACAAAAACGGACGAAAATGTACGAAAACGGATGAAAACGTAAGAAAACGGACGAAAACGTAAGAAAACGGACAAAAACGCAAGAAAACAGAAGAAAAGGTAAGAAAACAGACGAAAACGAACAAAAACATAAGGAAACAGACAAAAACGTATGAAAATGTAAGAAAACAGACGAAAACGTATGAAAACGTAAGAAAACGGACGAAAACGTAAGAAAACGGACGATAACGTATGTAAACGGACGAAAACGGACGAAAACGGACGAAAACAGACGAAAACGTAACATGACTGACGAAAACGGTCGAAAACGTAACAAAACGGACGAAAACGTATGAAAACGGACGAAAACGTAAGAAAACGTATGAAAACGGATGAAAACGTAAAAAAACAGACGAAAACGTAAAAGAACGGACGACAACGTATGAAAACGGACGAAAACGTATGAAAACAGATGAAAACGTATGAAAAGCGGAAAAATTGGACAAAAACGTATAAAAACAGACGAAGACGAAAAAAAAAAAAACAAAAAAACGTGTAATTAGAAAAAGTGATTAAAAAATACAAAAAATGAGAAAATAAATAAGAAAGATAAAAAGAAAAGAAAAAGACAAGAAAAAAACATGGAGTTAGGTTTAGACATATAAATCTTAGGTTATATACCACCATTAGATCAAACTAGATGTAAGGTGGAGATTTAACCCTTAGTATGCAAGAATTTTTGAGTATGCAAAATAAAGTGCCTTACTACTATAAACTGCAGTATTAAAACTTATCATACATTGCAACCACTCTCTACGAAAAAAAATAAATAAATAAAAAAACTGTTTAAAAAAAAACTGTTTAAACATAAACACAACTATTACGGGTTTTTATTTACCTTTTGTTTAAATGACAATTTTTTATTTAACTAATCATTTACTAGAGGAATTTTATTTTTGCTTACTTTTATTTTGGTGTTTTTCAAGAACAAATCTCCATCATCTATCTAGTTTAATTTAATAGTGGGGATTAACCTAAGATTTATTAGATAAACCTTAGTTCATGTTTTTTTTTTTATTGTCTTTTTATATTTCTTTTTTATTCATATATTTTTTTCTTCTTTTAATTCATGTTTTTTTTAACTCACGTTTTTTTTTCTTAAATAATTATTTTTTTTTAATTCTCGTTTTTTTCTTCGTTTTCGTCCGTTTTCATACGTTTTCGCCCGTTTTCTTACGTTTTCGTTCATTATTCATATGTTTTCGTCCATTTTCGGCCGTTTTCATACTTGTTTTTACGCTTTCATACGTTTTCGTCCGTTTTCATATAAATATTCGTCCATTTTCTTACGTTTTCGATCATTTTCTTACGTTTCGTTCATTATTCATACGTTTTCGTCCATTTTTATCCGTTTTCATACGTTTTTGTCCGTTTTCATACTTGTTTTTACGCTTTCATATGTTTTCGTCCGTTTTCATACATATTCGTCCATTTTCTTGCGTTTTCGTCTGTTTTCATACGTTTTCGCCTGTTTTCTTACGTTTTCGTTCATTATGCATACGTTTTCGTCCATTTTCGTCCGTTTTCATACGTTTTCGTCGGATTTCATACTTGTTTCTATGCTTTCATACGTTTTCGTCCGTTTTCATGCATATTCGTCCATTTTCTTACGTTTTTGTCCATTTTCATACGTTTTCGTCCATTTTTAAATGTTTTTGGCCGTTTTCAGACGTTTTCATATGTTTTTGAATATCATAAGTGGTATTCTGTAATATTCAGATGATCACAAGTGATATTCTGTAATATTCAGAAATAACTTGTGATATTCTAAATATCACAAGTGATTTTAAACTAATGTTTTGTAACATGAAAATCACAATTGATATTCAGAATATCACAAAGTGATATCCAGAAAATCACAAGTGATATTCATAATATCACAAAGTGTTATTCAGAATATCACAAAGTGATATTAAGAAAATCACAAGTGATATTCAGAATATCACAAATATATAATTTGAATAGCAGCTACATAGTTTGGGGATATTTGTTTAACCTTATTTTATTTGCTTATGAGCTTATGTAATTTCGGTTTATGTTTTACAAGCTTAATTTGCTTATTTTGAAACTTATAAAAATATGTAAGTTTATATTTATCACGTATAAAGAGAAAATGGTCAAATTATGGTTTAGAGTTCATACATATTCATCCATTTTCGTCCATTTTCATACCTTTTCGTCCTTTTTAAAATGTTTTCGGCCGTTTTCATATGTTTCTGAATATCACAAGTGATATTATGTGATATTCTGAGTAACGCAAACGATATTCTGAATATCACAAGTGATATTCTGTGATATTCAGAAAATTACTTTTGATATTCTATTCAGAATATCATAAGTGAAATAGAATATCATAAGTGATTTTCTGAATATTACAAGTGATTTTCAACTAATGTTTTGTAAAATGAAAATCACAAGTAATATTTAGAATACCACAAAGTGAAGAAAATTACAAGTAATATTCATAATATCACAAAGCGATATTCAGAGAAAATCACAAGTGATATTCAGAATATCACAAAGTGATTTCTGAATATCATAGAAAATCACTTGTGATAGTCAGAAACGTGTGAAAACGTAAGAAAATGGACGAAAACGTAAGAAAATGGACGAATACGTATGAAAACGGATGAAAACGTATGAAATCATAAAACACGTTTGAAAATGGATGAAAACGCATGAAAAATGGACGAAAATGAAAGAACACTGATGAAACCGGACGAAAACGTATGAAAACGAACGAAAACGGACGAAAACGTATGAAAGTGGACAAAAACATATGAAAACGGGCTAAAACGTATGAAAGGGATGAAAACGGACGAAAACGTATGAAAACAGATGAAAACGTATGAAAGCGAATAAAAAAACGTGAATTAATAAAAAAAAACGCGAATTAAAAAAACGCGGATTAAAAAAAACGTGAATTTAAAAATAAAGGTTCTTTTGCATATATATTCTTTCGAAAATGCAAAATTGCATATATATCCAAAGCATGCATAAAAACCATTGTATTATGTGCATAAAAAACTTGTACAAAGGATATATATATGCAATTATTCACTTTGTGAGGGTTATAGATGCATTTTTGCCTTAAAAATAAATTAAAGAAAAGACAAAAAAGAATTTGTGAATAAAAAAGAAAGACAAAAAGACAAGAAAAAAAACATGAACTTAGGTTTACCTTTAAATCATAGGTTAATCCCCACCACTAAATCAAACTAGATGGATGATGGGGATTTGTCCCTTAATAAGTATGAATTTTTGGGTAAGCAAAATAAAGTGTCTCTCATTTACTATTTGTTTTCTAAGTTTATAATAACTATTTCAAGCAATAAGATAATATAGATAAAATTTCTTATGTATATTTTATTAGTGGATAATTACTTTGACACAAATATGGACAATTATATTAAGATAAGAGAAGGTGGTTAGAAGTTTGATCAGAAATTGTAAACAAACAAGATTAGTTATATATAAAAAAAAAATAACTTTAAAACCTTAAAATACTGAATTTCAGACACACAGATGAAATGCATGTATGTGTAAATAAAAGAACCTCTTAGGTTGGAAGGCAAGGTATTCACAAAGTCACCTTACACCTCAGCGCCACATCAACTTTATCTCTCTTCTCTCTTCCACTCACTTTCACTCACCTTTTTGTGGACAAGGCACTCACTTCTACTCATCTTAACTTTTTTTTAATTACTTTACAAAATATATAAACGTGACTAATGAAAATAAAAACGCGAACGTACGAAATTAAAACATTACGTAAACTTTAAAATTAAAATAGTACATAAACTACAATTATTAAAAATACAAACATACGAAAGTTAAACATTACATAAACTTCGAAATTAAAACTAAAACTCGAAACCCCACTTCGATTTGATCCCTGCTCTAGCCTCGTCCATGGCTCTGCGTGCTTCCCCGGTCAAGTGTTCATATGGCTGCAATTAAAACACCATGTCATTTTGTCTTGCTTTATACTCCTGCACTTCCACCTCTCTTTTTTTTATTGCTATAAATTCAGCCCGTTCTTTCATCTTCAATTCCATGGCACGTTCATTCTGCTGTGCCAACTCCGATAGCATCATCTTCGCCAACGTCTCGTCATTTATAGTTCGCGACGATGCCGTTGAGCGCACACCTTTCTTCTTCGCAGCTTTTGCTTTGTCCCTGCCCGGTGGTCGTCGAACTTCCTGCACATCATCCACCTCATTTTCTTGAGCTTCATCATTCAAATTAATACTAGCATCCCTAGTTTCCGTGTTGAATGAACTAGACCCAGATGACTTGTATCTCTTGGACCTTTCTTTTGCTTCCTTTGCTAAAAAATTTAGAACTTCAACCTCATTCCATTTATCACATTTTCTTAACTCCAACCAACAATGTCTGAGTGTGAATTTGTGACCGTATTCAGCTTCAAAGTTTAGCATTTTTGTATTGTAGTAATCTTCGTCTCTTAATCCACTTATCGGATTCATACGCTTGACGTTATTGAACACTCCACAAAACCGAGCCACGTTCGGGCGCACCGTCTTCCATTTCCCACAAACCATATCGTACGTTCGGTGATCCATCTTTGTTTTGCTCTCTACGTACACCTGTACCTCACTCCAAAATCCATTATCTTTCCCCGTGTTACCTTTGGCACTATCTCCAGATACATGAATCCAATCTTTTCACAACACAATTTCTTCATCTTGGGTCCATGCAATCATTTGGGGTTGCTCCTCGGTTTGAGCAGTTCTAGTCTTGCGTCTTCTCGACACCTTTTTGGCCGGTGCCGGTTTCGGGGCCAATTGTTCGACGGGAGATTCTTCACGAGGCCGATTTTGATAAAATTATTCTCCAAAATAAGGTTCATACATTTATTCATTTGGAAATGAAAAAATAGGAGACATGTTTTGTTGTGTATGAGGTTGTGATGACGAACCACCCCTTTGTGTTTGTGACATGTAGTTTGGGTTGTCAAATGGGAATGCGTTTTTGTTGTGAAAATTGTCTAAACGCTTTTTGTTGTTGTTGTTGTGCGTATTGGCTAAAATCTTGTTGTTGTGGTTGTTGTTGTGGATATGGGTTACGGTATGGTTCATTTTAGTATGCTTGGTTATAGAATGATTGTGCTCGAAAGTTGATTTGTTGGTTTGGCAAAGGAGTATTTCCTAAAATGAAGGTTCCTTCTGGTGTCGGTGGATTGCTTCGGGGATTTCTTCCTCAGGTACATTTGGTTTTTCGTGGGGTGTTCTCTTGAGACATTTTCTTTTATAATAAAGATGTAATAAGTGATTATAGTTTGTGTTTTAGAAAATGTATTTGGTGGGTATTTATAAAGGGAAAAATGGAGTAGTGAGGAATATTTTTTTTAACCTCCAAAGGATACAAACCAAACGGTCAAATTTTTTTCTCCAAAATCAAGAAGGTGATTTGTTCACCTTAAGCTGTGTTGGTATTCGTGACTCGTGCGTGACAGGTATAGGGGACAAGGAACTCGCGCGTGAGTGGTGAGTTAAGGTGAGTGCAAATAAGCCCTTGTCGACTAGTCTTACATCGTAATTATGATATAACTTATCATAATAATGATGAATATTTTATTTCTTCATTTTGGTTAAATTAAATTGAGTGGCTACACTAATTTTTTAAAAAAAGAATAATTTTACCTGATTTAAATATGTGCAACGATCATTTTAGCCACATAAATTGGTATATTAAAAGATCTAAAACCATGATTAAAGAACCTCTTACCTGACACCAAATCTTTTTCATCCGTTTATGTGTGTGTAAATATTCAAACGAATAAAAGAATCGTTTTATACATCTAAATTTGAAGATGTATATAAATCATCCCTCTTTTTTAAAAGGAACATTTTGATATAGAAAGATGATTTACACACATTTAATTTTGATTTGCACACTTTATCTTTTATATAATAAAACAAAACTCGTAGTGGGAATTTTTTATTTCAAAAAAATCAATTCGTACTTTATTTAGTAATATTTTTTTATTATTGTTTATTTATATTAATTAAATAAACCAAAATACTTCCTTATTTGGCAATAGTGTGTATAAATTCGGTTTTCTAGAAAATTTGAGCTCAAAAATATATGCGTCAAATATATAAAAAAATAAAACTTTAAAAACATGGGGTTGATTTATAAAACCATAGGGGTCAAATCTAAACCTTGACAAAAACGAAACCACATAACAGTTCGACACACCTATCCACAGTTCCAACCCAATATCATAATTCGAACCCTAACTCTAAAATTGGGCGACTGAAAAAAATTAAAAGAAAGCATGTTTAAAATTAGTATTCTTTGCAGTGATTCCGAAGATAATTTTTTTTATGGAATAACAAAAACTCTTTTAGTGGCCTAAAGGTATGATTTTTAATTTTTTGCAGTATGTAGAATGTAATCTTGAATCATCACTGTGAACTTGAAAGAAGTAAGAACTATTAACAAAACACTTATTTGTGTTTGGTACATAACACTATTCCTAGGATGGTTGGTTAATTTGAGTCATCAAGAAGCTAGTGACTACACTTTGCAAAAGAAAAAAAGTTATTGATTTAGTTTCAAAGAAGTTATTTATTTTATTTTTTTTCTTTCCATTTTTTTTATGGAATAACAAAAACTCTTTTAGTGGCCTAAATGTATGATTTTTAATTTTTTGCAGTATGTAGAATGTAATCTTGAATAATCACTGTGAACTTGAAAGAAGTAAGAACTATTAACAAAACACTTATTTGTGTTTGGTACATAACACTATGCCTATGATGATTGGTTAAGTTGAGTCATCAAGAAGCTGGTGACTACACTTTGCAAAAGAAAAAAGTTATTGATTTAGTTTCAAAGAAGTTATTTATTTTATTTTTTTCTTTCCTTGGAGATTGAAATTTGGAACACATATATTAGTATCTCACATCGTGCTTACAAGTAATATTATGCTTAATTCGATTTGCCAACATAAATATCCGTTTTAACTATCTAAATTTTTTTGGACAATCAGGTTTATGAATCTTTAATTAGCTATTCATATGTTTTATATTAATTTAGTAATTTTACACATCATCTGTTTACGTAGAGTTTAAGAGTAATAGTACTGAATCGTAATCATAATTAATTCCCGTTATGATTGTGTAGGAGTTTAAGAGTCATGGCTGATGAGGTTACATTTAATTTGGTGATAAAAGAGTTATGCGGTCAAATTATTTAATTTGTGACATGATATATGTTGTATTTCACAAACTTTACTCATTTGAACTGTCATCCCACATCAATTAGCGCTGAGATAAATTCTTATTGCTGATAGTATGATTTAGTGTATTTTACAGGGACCTTTGCAGTTCATCATTTGAGTATGCAAAAACAAAACCATATGCGTAAAAGTGAAAATCTCCCCAAGGTAATTGGATTTATTTTTATTGCAGATCAAGTAAGATAAGCTTACTGGCTGACTAGGATGAGATGTGACATCCGATGGCCTTACGGAGTCACGTAACAACCAGGTGTTCGTTCACAATTTTAAACATATATGATCTATGGTATTGCTAATAAAAGGTGCCTAAATTGAGTTTAGTTCCAATGTTAGATCAAATATGTTGATGCACAAGAATCATTGAATGGCCAAGTCCAAGTTTAAGTGACCGGAAGGGATGAAATTACGCAAAATTTTACACAAACTTTATTCCTCGCACCTCAAAACAAAGGATACTCTGTGTTAAATGACATCTTGCTAATAATCATGTAGAAAACCACATTCTCACTCTGCATGAGGTAGTTCCTTAAACTCCTGAGCAAGCACCTAAAATTGTTCAAGAAAGTCCTCTGTCGTTTGTTGAAGATTCTTCTATGGTGGAGCCGTTAGGCGGTTGTGGGAAGAAAGTGTCACACCCTCGCCGGAGGCGGAAACACGAGGTGTAACGGAAAGGAACATAAGCACAAGATAATAGAACATACCAACGTTAAGATTAAAAAAAGAAATAGTATACTATTACAATACCAGTTTAGCCGACATCGGCAAATATATTACAAAGTTTAGATTCCAAAATATTGCGTTTTATTACATGACGATTTGTAGTGACAAGTGAAAACTTCATTATGCAAGACCTGATAGAAAAGCTTACTAACGATCACCTGAAATGCATGAGAGAAAAGCGGGTCAACTATGAAAATAGTTGGTGAGTATACACGTTTCGTAAAATAAGAAAACTCGCAAGAGAGAGAGAGTCAAAGGTTTCGGTCATCGGAAATAGTCCACAAAGCAAAGGCATTGTAAATCCACTCAGTTCCAAGTTCCGCCCATACAAAACTTGCAACCTGTGTGTTCACAACCCATTGCATAAAATATAGCGTGTCAAGTAGTCAAGTATAAGTGGTCATAATAGTTCACAATATAGTACCACGTATATAATAATTCAGGGATGCTCCGAACATGGGAGACTTTGCACTGCTCCAACAAGGGAGACTCCTTTGTCACTCGTCCACCTAGGCGAGAATTATTGAGAACACTCCACCATTAAGGTGAGATTTATTGAGAACACTCCACCAACAAGGCGAGAATTTATAGTGATGCTCCGAACATGGGAGACTTTATAGTGATGCTCCGATCATGGGAGACTTTAGGTCAAGGTCATAACACGTACGGTTCAATAAGTTGAAACAAGGCATAATTTCGTAATTAAGTTCAAGGGTTTGATTCAAGTTCAAAGGTTCAAACAAAATGAGTTCATAAACTAGAAATCAATTTAGTTCAAATATGGTTCATGCATTTCGCCCCAAAATATAGTAAAACGGTAAAAAGGGGATGTGATTACTCACCTGTTGCAATAGTTATGATGACAGAGTGGATGCACAGAAATGAGATGCAATTCTCTAACCGCGACCTACTATGAATGATATGCTCTAATATAAGTCATGAAACAATGTCGTGCATGCAAACTCATATGATATCCATACCACTTGTACACTTTTTTAAAATATAAGGTTTATCGTCGAAAAATAATCTTATAATGTCTTGACAATTTATAAATTACTTTCAAGTATTTACGTTGAAACGATATCCTACGATAATCATTTAGTGATTTATTATGAAATTATAACTTTTCGTCGCAAAATAATGTCATTGAAAATTTCATGAAAGTGAATAAACGGCCTTGAAAAACTAGTCGTAAAATGGTGCACATCGAGTGTTAGGAAACAAACTCAACGGTTTTGGGAAGCTTGTGTCATTATCTCAAAGTTTTAGCATTTAAGTTTTCATCCTAGAGGTCTCGATCTTGGAGAAAAATATGGGTAAAGTATGGTACTTGTGTCCAAAATATCGTTTAAGGATGGTTTTCGGCAAAGTTTAAGTAACCATATTTTATTCATTACAACTCCGCTTAACGAACGGTCGGACATTTTGGAAAATAGGCTAGGCGTACTCACTTTTACTAGAAGACATCAAGTTATAAAAAGTACTACATCCATGTTAAAAACGACCCTCAACATGGTCCTTCGTGGCCGTAATATTTGTCTAATAGAAATATATTAGTTTTTCTTATATAATATAGTTACGGCAACTTTGTGTAAACACGTGTAATTTAATCGTTACAAGTCCGTTTTCTACATTTTATATGTCCTTAGCTTCGTATCAAAGTATACTAATATATTTTTGATAAGTCGACACAATTTATAACGCTTAAGACCCATTTTTGACTCGTAAAAAGTGGAAGTAACATGCTGAAATTTCTGAATTTTATAGTTTTCGTCGTCTAACTTGAAAAATTCATAACTTCTTCGTTATAGCTCCGTTTTAACCCATTCCAGCGGCCACGTTTTCGTTTTAAAGTATATTTTCTAAATATCTAGGCCAAAAATTTTTACTTACTGTCGCAAATTCCAGAATTTAAAAATAAGATCAGACCACTAAATAAAGTTGTCGAAATGAGTTTTTCTCGCGCAAAACCTGTTCTAACCAATTCAAAACAACTCCGAAGCTATTCTAATCCTACCATATACCTTCTTAGGGTGTCATGGGTTCCTAAACATCACCAAATATGATATATTTCAAGGAGTAATTATAGGATGATAAATATATATATAACACTCAAAAACAATAAAAAGTGGTATAAACATCAATATGACTTGCATGTTTTTCTTAAGCATGATGAAATGAACATAATATGAATATGAAAGATGAATATGAACATGAAATACTTACTAGTTACTTGATGAGGTTTAAATGAACAAATGATTAATCCTAAACACCCAAGGTTTTTATTTCACAACCTTAATCAAGAGTGTGTCTAGAGTGTAAATAACTTGACTTGAAAATTTTTTGAGGTTTCCTTCTTGATCTCTATGTATGGCCGGTCATATGGAGCTAGAGAGAAGAAGAGAACTTTTTGATCTATTCCTCTTTGTAAAATGAATGTGTATGTGTAGATATTATCAATATATAATGATATAAGCTAGATATTTGATATGTAAAATGTGTGACTCACCTTTGGGAGGTCGACTTGCATAAAAAATAAGAGACCAAATGTGTTTTGATCACTTAATCATACATATGTAGAAGTAAATGTTTAGTTATTTAAGATTAATTAATAATTTGTTTACATATTTGAGCTTTTAGGGTAGCGTTAGCTAAAAATAAATTTTAACGGGTCAAGATAAAATGTATTGAAGTCATAAAAATTATTAAAATACATTTCTTGCAAAATTTGAGTGAAATAATAATTATCGTATTGAATTTACGAAAACCGTCGTAATTATATAAACATAACAATTTATATACGAAATAAATTGAAAACATCGGGTAAATTAATAATATAATTTTTATAGTCTTAAAATGAGTATAAAAATATATTAGGATAATTTTAGAAGCGTCGGATCAAATGTTCAAAATAAATGATCGTGCGATAGCGTCTATTTAATATGAAAATTACGCGTTTAATGTAAAATGCAAAATCATGCATGAACTACTATGATGACAATGATACTAATGAAATGTAGACTAAACCTAGTCTATATGAAATGTCCTTGATGAAATGTTCGTGAATTCGCAGCTAAACCATTAAGGTTACGCGAATTTGATACTCGTAAACCTAGTTTACGAAAAACAATGAAATAGTAAATGTGAGAAATGACCGGAAATTGAGAATTGTGACAGAAAGTGATGATGTGGTGGCTTCATTCCGAGGCTCGTGCATACAACAAATTTCCTGTTGGGTTAGTCTTCATAGTTGAGTTGATATTTTCTACTGATCTTTTTCGATGTAGCATAATTGCCTTACATCAATTGGTAAAAAATAATAGCATGTTACGTTTTAGAGCAATTGATATAAAATGCACAAATCATAGAATTAAAATATCAATTGATAGTAGAAAATAGCAATTGCTGTCTATGTTAAAAAGTAGTGATTCCATGTAGGAGCTCACAAAGCATGGATATTTTTTCCCCTAATCCCAATATAAGTCATGTTTTCTGAGTTGGGTTCATAAGCAAACAGTGCAATTTCTTCGCGATCATCTCCCATGTCAATTATCACTTCGCCACTTTCTCTAAATCCATGCACATCCTCAACTACATGTCTACATCTGCTGTTTTAATGGTGAATGGTTTTTTGAACGATTTTGAAACATCATGTTCCATCTTCCACACACTATAAACTTCTTTCTCGTCATCCACCTTCCTTTGAATCACAACCAGAGAATCCCTCAGCTTAGAAACATACATACTACTTTCAACATCAAGTGCTAAACTATCGGTGATAAGGTTTTAAAATGTACCTTTTTGACGGGTCGTTTAAGCCCTTATTTGATCAATTTTGTATCCGTTATTACTTAATATCGTTCCTTTTCACTTTTTAGGTCTCTTGAAGGCAAATTGCTGTAATGGCACTTATTTGGACGAAAAGGCGCGGATATACGAAGAAAATGGCCAAATTCAAGAATCGAGAAACACAAGGTGACGGCGTCACTGCTTAACTGCGACGCCGTCGGAGGATTTTGTGACGGGACATAAGCCAAAACTCTTATTTTCAAGTGACGACGTCAAGTTATAAAAGAGTAGACCGTCGCAACTCAGACGGCCTAGATTCAATCCAGACGGCGTCAGAAGCTGAAGAGGACGGCGTCACAAGCACAAGGTGACGCCGTCGCAAGACTAACGTGGCCAAGACGAAACCCTAATGACGGCGACCCGACGACGTCACACAATATAAGGTGACGCCGTCGCATATGTAATCTTATATATAGAATCCGTTTTTTTGGATATTAGTGTGTAGTCTTTTGGAGTAAAAACCTAAACCGAACCAAGGCTGTCTTGTACAGTATTGTAGGGTTCCAAACCCTATCTTACATCAAGATAAGTGTTTTACTTCATTAATTCAATTATGTCTTTGATTATTTGTGTGTATGCTTGCATGTTCTCCATGTCCGGCTAATTTATTTGTGTGTTTGCTTAGGGAATATGAAACTTAATTATTGAATATTGATTGGTTGTCTCTTATCTTAGTTGTTAATGATCTAGTAATGCGATAGGTCATTCGTTCTGTACTTAATGCTTGATTAATCTTTGGGAACCTTAGGTTATAGCACCTTGAGCGGTTGTAAGCTAAACTATCCAAAGAGGCCTTAGAGTTAGAGTTTATGATCCCTAGTGGTATTTTGTAGACGAGACCCTTTGGTAACTTCAAAGAGTTAGGGATAAACGCATACCCTACAACTTTAGACACACAACGCAATTAAGAATAAGGACGTGACAATTCAACCACCAATAGGAGATAATTAAGGAGTAGTAAAATCTAAGTAAACATATCTTTAAACTATCATACGAGCACACAATAATTAGACATAGACTACATACACCTTAGATTAGATAATTAGATAAGTAGAGTAAACGGTAGTAATACCAACCCCCAAATCCAAACCCCGAGATTCGTACCTTTCCATTTCCTAAAAAACATAAAAAAGATAAAAAATAATCTTCCTCAACCCCAACCTTAGCGTAGTAACTTCTCACTAGCATTCCTATTCCCCTAGAGAACGATATCAACACCCGTGGCTTACCCTAATACTACACTACAACGATTAGGTTCACTGCCTAGGGTGTTATAAAACTTGCTCGAAGAAAAGGAAGTTCCTTTGACCCCGAACGACGCGTGTAGCGTTATCAAGTTTTTGGCGCCGCTGCCGGGGAATAGAATAGCTAGTTAGTAGTCCACCTCGTTTAGGTTTCCTTTGCTTGATTCCTATTAAGTAAATTTTTTTCTTTTTATTAGCTTCCTTGTAGTCTATCCCCCTTCTTTGTGTTTGTGTTCGTAAAACCCTTTTCATTTGTCGCTATGGCAAGTGAAGTTGCATTTGAATCATTAACAAATGAGGAACAATTGAATTTAGCAGATTGGTGTTCTAATGAATTTGTGAGTGATCTTAGAGATATCCAAAAGGAGACGGGTGTAAGGTTGGATGGATTTGATAAATTTTGTGCTTGTGTGGCTTCTATTCAACGATCATTGTTAGAATCAATTCCTTTTAGTGAAACCCTCTGGAAAAATTTTAAGAAAAGTGTCCTAAGTATAAACCGTCAGTTGTTACAACTTGAGGAAATGGATAAGGAGGATTTATCTAACCTTAGGCATCATGATCAAAAAGATCTAGTTTTTAAGAACATGGAACCTAAACCCGAACAAGATTGTGAGATGGTTATAGTTGAACTACCTAGTTGTATGCGTGGGATAGATTTCAAAGCATATGACACACGTGAGGAATCCTTTAGGAAAATAGAACATAGTGATCAAATTTTTGAGAATAATTCTTATGAATCGGACCAAGAATTTGAAATGGATAAAGAAGGATTTGAGATGCTTAGGAGTGTATTTAGGTCAGATCATACTAAAACACATGATGAACATTTAGGAGGTCTAGATATAATGAAGAATGAGGTGGAAACTCCAAGCCCACAAGCTCTACCATCACTTGAAGAACACACATCGCCTATAACTTACCCGGAAGAAGTAGAAGAGACTATAGGAACCCCAATTGATATAGAACCTTTGGACTAAACGCCACTAGAGAATGTAGGTTTAGATGCTTGTTGCCATGACCTCTCACTTAGTCCTAGGGAAGTTCCTAATTTTGATGAACCGGAGAGTCAACTAAAAACCTTACCCAATTTTCCGTCTTTAGATGTGAATCTTGGAATTGAATTAGGCCCCAATCCACCCATCAAAATAGATAGTCCGGGTAGTTGCTTGATAAAGGTGGTAGATTCTAGGCCATGTAGAGTGGAAGCTAATATAGGAGTAACCCATGACCTTACACACTTATATCACCCATTCATGGTTGATAACAAGAAACATTATGGGTTTAAACCGGGTTTATTAGGTCAAGATGGATCCTTAACTAAGAATCTTTTAAAGTTGATAGAAGATGATCCATTTTTAGGAGAGAGATTTGATTCACCCGCTACACCAATTGAATTAGGTAAGGTTATAATGAATGGAGCACACTCCTTTGAGCATATAAATCACCCATCACCCTCTCCTCACGTAGCAAATTTCCACCCTAAGGGTGTGTATTGCCACTATCACCCGCACTTAAACTTAAGTGTAGGGAAAACTTCCCCTTTATCTATTAAATAAGGGTAGAGTCAGGCTCGTGACTCGAACAAAAACAAGCGCTTCTTGGGAGGCAACCCATGTGTATTTGTTTTTCATTTTCATTTGTGTGTCGTATATCTTTTATTAATTGTTTATTATCATGTTTGAATTTGTAAAAATGCTTTATTTTGTCTTTAACCTTGTCTTAATTACATATAAAGGTATTTTACATAAGGGATAAGTGTAGGGAGGATTACACACGTTTTCAAAAGAAACGTGAACATGAGAATTACAATTATTTAAAAGATATATATGTGTGTTTGTTAGAGTCAAATGCTTGTATCGAGTCATAATGGATGTTTTGCAGAAATTTTTCCAGATTCTAAAGATATAAATTTTCCAGAAAATCGCAGACCAGTTTTTGTCAGGATAACCTGACGGCGTCAGGAAGGAGTAAAAAACAACAGATTACTTTTTTTCTCGTTTTCTGAATTACTTATAAATTTTTGAAATTTTCCAGGTCTTAATTTTCCATAAATTCTGTAAACATCCATTCCACAAGCATTATATCTTAGTTTAGTAGAGTCTTATATATATTATTACCGCCGATTTTACGCGAAGGTTTCGTTTGTTTTCTTCGAATCTGCAGGTTTTATTTATCAAGAAGAAGAAACAAAAGATTGGAAGGAACTTTTCACGCATACATTTTTCTTGGAAAGGATTTAACCACTACTTTACACGGATCCTACCGAGCTAATCAGGGGAGTACTAGTTTCTTTCATTTTTAATTACCTTCCATTATCATAACTTTGATACTTTCGGGGAACATTGGGGACAATGTTCAGTTTAAGTGTAGGGAGGGAAAATAAAACGGGAACTTAGAAACTATGCTTATCCTTGATTATTTGCTTTGTCCAATTGTATTTGTGTAATAAACCATGAGAAAATGTCGGTTAGGGTAATTTTGGCACCAAATTTGAAATTTTTCATGATATATAGGAGTGGGCCATTAGTCCTAACAAAAGCGTCTCACTGATAGGAAGTTGCATGACTAGCACAAAAAACCCTTTACCACTTAAATTCCACCCAAAATGTGAGGATCGCCCTTAGATTAGTAGGAATTAAAGCATTCATCTTGAATGCTTAGAGTGTGAACCGGTAGTATAATAGATTCTAGAACTTGTTTTGTGATGCATCCTGAGATCGCTAGTAAGACTACACTTGTGTAGTTAGGAATAACTAAATGATAAGAGGCATTAGGATAACCCTTGTTTGATACCCGTAATATAATTGCTTCTTCCACATCGGTTGAGTAATTCCCCTACACCTTTGCGTTGTACTCATCTTTAGTACACGATACCCCTTGTTAACCCCTCAGAGCCTATCCTTTTCGCGGTTCTCGTGATGTTTCGGTTTTTCCGGAATATCAATGAAGAGCATTGTTTACACCCCACCCCCAAATATACACCCAAATCGCCTTAGCCTACCCTGTATGCACTCACTTTTAGTGCATTATTGTTATCACCCTAAACCCTTAGTTCAATTATCTAATTACTTGCATGAGTTGCTAAGTCGAGTCATATCCTTTGTACACAGTTTTGGGATGATTGGGACTCATGAGAAAAGTTAAAGTTTATGAAATGATTAGAAGGGAACGTTAAATTCCCTAATTTGCGTAATAACATACCCCAAGTGTTTTGATCTTTTCCTTTTCAATTCGGGTCAAATTAGTGTTAGAGTAATAAAAACTCAAGTGTAGGGATGTACCTATAAATCCCTATCATTTTGATGTTACAGTAGAGGGTGGTAGAGTAAAAGTGTATGAAAAAAAATCGAAAAAAAATAGAAAAAGAGAAAAGAAAAAAATAAAGTGTTCAAAATTAAAAAAAAAAAAAAAAAAACATACAGGCTACCATCCTACATCTATCATTTAAATTTATGTTTGTTTGTTTCAGTTATTTAGAGTCTAGAGTGTCGAGTCTTGGCTTAGCAACGCCATTCTTCGTATGCTTGTAACATAAAGATTTTTGACTTGCCACCACTAAATAGCCTATCCCACCAAACCCTTTGTTTCCCTACCGTAAGCCTAACATTACAACCCTTTAAAGACCTCTTTGATAGTCTTTCCTTGGTGCTTACGCCAAAGCGATGGAGGTTTGATCTATTCTAAAGCCTATGGTAATCTATGTACTAGGACCGGTTAATGAGTGTTTAATCTTCCATTTCCAACTTGTTATATTTCATATACACCCGAGAGAGATGTGAGTATCCAAACACCCCATGTGAGGTGCTAGTATGTAATTTCCGTGCTTGTTATGACTTTTGCGGGGCTTATATGTGTTGTGGACTGTTTTAAACCAATGCTTCATGACCCCTAACTTATAAATTAATTGGCTAAAAGCACATTTGCTTGAGGACAAGCAAATACCAAGTGTAGGGATATTTGATAAGGTTTTAAAATGTACCTTTTTTAGGGGTCGTTTAAGCCCTTATTTGATCACTTTTGTATCCGTTATTACTTAATATCGTTCCTTTTCACTTTTTAGGTCTCTTGAAGGCAAATTGCTGTAATGGCACTTATTTGGACGAAAAGGAACGAATATACGAAGAAAATGGCCAAAGTCAAGAATCGAGACACTCCAGCTGCTGAAAACACAAGGTGACGGCGTCACTGCTTAACTGCGACGCCGTCAGAGGATTTTGTGACGGGACATAAGCCAAAAATCTTATTTTCAAGTGACGACGTCAAGTTATAAAAGAGTAGACCGTCGCAACTCAGACGACCTAGATTCAATCCAGACGGCGTCAGAAGCTGAAGAGGACGGCGTCACAAGCACAAGGTGACGCCGTCGCAAGACTAACGTGGCCAAGACGAAACCCTAATGACGGCGACCCGACGACGTCACACAACATAAGGTGACGCCGTCGCATATGTAATCTTATATATAGAATCCGAATTTTTCAGTATTAGTGTGTAGTCTTTTGGAGTAAAAACCTAAACCGAACCAAGGCTGTCTTGTACAGTATTTTAGAGTTCCAAACCCTATCTTACATCAAGATAAGTGTTTTACTTCATTAATTCAATTATGTCTTTGATTATTTGTGTGTATGCTTGCATGTTCTTCATGTCCGGCTAATTTATTTGTGTGTTTGCTTAGGGAATATGAAACTTAATTATTGAATATTGATTGGTTGTCTCTTATCTTAGTTGTTAATGATCTAGTAATGCGATAGGTCATTCGTTGTGTACTTAATGCTTGATTAATCTTTGTGAACCTTAGGTTATAGCACCTTGAGCGGTTGTAAGCTAAACTATCCAAAGAGGCCTTAGAGTTAGAGTTTATGATCTCTAGTGGTATTTTGTAGACGAGACCCTTTGGTAACTTCAAAGAGTTAGGGATAAACGCATACCCTACAACTTTAGACACACAACGCAATTAAGAATAAGGACGTGACAATTCAACCACCAATAGGAGATAATTAAGGAGTAGTAAAACCTAAGTAAACACATCTTTAAACTATCATACGAGCACACAATAATTAGACATAGACTACATACACCTTAGATTAGATAATTAGATAAGTAGAGTAAACGGTAGTAATACCAACCCCCAAATCCAAACCCCGAGATTCGTACATTTCCATTTTCTAAAAAACATAAAAAAGATAAAAAAAATAATCTTCCTCAACCCCAACCTTAGCGTAGTAACTTCTCACTAGCATTCCTATTCCCCTAGAGAATGATATCAACACCCGTGGCTTACCCTAATACTACACTACAATGATTAGGTTCACTGCCTAGGGTGTTATAAAACTTGCTCGAAGAAAAGGAAGTTCCTTTGACCCCGAACGACGCGTGTAGCGTTATCAATCGGGGAGGTATATTTCCTTAAATTATTCACTTATCATCAGGGACGGAGCCATGTTAGTGATGGGATGGGCCATGGCCAACCCAGTTTTTTATCAGCTACAAGTAACATGTACATATTGTAATGTACTTACTATACAAAATTGTTTTAGGCTCGTCCAAAATAAAATATTTGGCCCGCCCACAATAAAATACTGGCCCAACCAAGATGTTATTTGTATTAATTGACGTTAAATAGAAATTTGTAGTTATAGAAGTTTTATTGTCATTTGCATTAACAAAAATTATCAGACCACTTTTTCTCGAATTCGTGTTGGTATATGTTTTGGCCCACCCGACATAGAAATCCTAGCTTCGTCACTGCTTATCATATCAAACGATACGATTAAATCATAACGCTGAGATTCACCATCCCACGTATTAATCTGTTCATAAGCATGCCAATAAATATCAATTGATAGTATGCATTGTGCCTTACATCAATTGATATTTGATATTTTCTACTTAGTGTTGATATAAATGTTACTTAGCATATAATTAACTAGTTACTGTGTTAAAACTGAAAATCCGTATTATTCTCTTTTTGCATGATTGGATCGGTTTACAAGCTCTTTCTCAAGCGGCCACACACACGCACACACTTGAACAAAGACGAATCCTTCTGATTTTGACATAATGATACTTCGATATCCTTATTACATGTTCCAATTAGTAAAAATTATTTTGTTTTAAGTTGGTTTTACCCAACTGCAGCTGGTAAATATTCCACATATGTATTCCATGTGGGATTATGAACACAAAAGAAGAAAAGTCTAATAGTTTGTTCAGACAAATACATGATTTAGGCAAGTGATGGCCTACGACTAGGATTACATATGATTGCTATAGAGAACACATGTTTAATTAAGCTTTATGGGTACTATGATCCACCATTGGCGAGAGAATCACACTAGCTAAAATCACCAAAAATGTAACTTGAAGTGGATAAGAATTAACATACATAACTTCTTTTAGGATAACTTACAAAACCAGTTTAATTGTTGAGATATTCATTGGTGTAACAACTGCATTCATCAAATCATCCTATACTTCAGAAATCACTTTCTTTTGTACTTTAGAAGGTGGCCTTCAATAGTTTGTAGTATATCAATGGCCGATCTTTCATGGCTATTATATGGAGAATCACATTTATTAATGTAACTTGAACAACCCCTTGACTTGAAGCAGTTGGGTGATTTGTAAACTAAACTGTAGATGCAAATATATCTCAGAATTCTTCTCTAATTATTAATTTTTCAACCAGGGTAGGCCGCCGATGGATGTTGAGGCTTCTTTCCCTTGCCCTTTATGCAATGTTGTTATTGCCTGGCCTACTCAGAGGTTCGTTTTATAACAGTTTACTTTTTGGCATCCATTTTCACTTTATCAAGTTCTTACATGTTACCATGATGCTGTCAGTTATTAAGATATCCAACCTAACTATTTCTTTTATTCTTCTTGCAGTTGTATATGAATTTTGCTACTCAAACAATGTCCGTAGAAGTATGGTTTACGGTGAGCAGCCAAGGAAATATAAAAAAATAGACTCAATGGACAGACTAATGGAGGAGCCACCAACATAATGTGATAGTAGCGGTGGCGAGTAACCCTAAGCCACTAAACAAATAAGAAGGCATGACAAGGTATTACATATTCATATTTCGATGTTTAAATTAAAGTTGGAAAGCTATTAAAAATAATTTTGAGTCCAATATGATAGAACATAAGGTTATCAACTTGCGGGTCAGAACGGGTCGAAAGTAACAGTTTTCATAAAAACATGAGTTTGATACAAGTCATAAATTTTCCGTTCCTTATGATAAATAAGACTAATATAGGTTTGGTCAATAGTTATACGTCAATAACATAGTGTTTGTGAGTGAGCACGACCTGACTTATAGTGTCGAAAAACAACCTTTAACAACCTATATTGGAGAAGGTAAAAAAGAGAGTATGGTCCAATAGTATCGAAAAACAACCTTTATACACATTCTCATAATGGTCCATGGATTGTCTCATGGCTGCTATTTGTTTTGATACGTCATTACAATGACCTATTTTATGGTGTTTGATACATCAAGTTAGATATAGGAGAGGGTAAAGAAGTCAGTATGGTCTAATAGTTTTATGTTAGGATTTGGAAAATCCAGGTATTAAAGTATCGATCACCTCAAGTGTATGTAATCGTTAGAAAGCTCGTAGTCGTAGTTATTAATTGTTAAGTAATATTTAGTTATGTAACACCGTGGAGGACGGACGGGTCTTTACCCACTGTATGCCTGATCCACAGCCCGATAGGTGGCGATTTATGTAATGACTATAAATACTCTCTACCTTCCAAGGTAGAGAGTTGGAGCTCATAATAAGATTTTTCTTTCTCTCACTAAAGTTCCCTAAACCTCTAACTTTCTCTCTCTAGAAATCATCTTATATGCCTCTTTGTGTTTATTGTTTGATGTATATGTGAATCCAATATGTTACAAATGGTATCAAGAGCCATGGTTAGATCATCTCTTACATATCTTTGGATTTCTAGTGGTTTTTAGATGGTTTTTGAGTTTGAAAAAGTTTAGTGGTTTTTGCATCATTTGGTTCATCTCTAGTGTTAAAGTTTGAATTTTGGGTGTACTTTTGTGTTTAGGATCATTGTATGTGCTTGGGTTTTGTTTTGGTAAGCTTGAATCACTGTGGTTGAGCTTGTTTTGGATTGAAAATTGTGTTTTTAAAGTTTTTCTTGCTAGCGACTTGAGCCACGGAGTGTTATTCTTGTTAGCGACTTGCTTTGTAAGTTGGTAGCGAGTTGTAGTTGAAGTTGTTAGCGATTTGGTCATAGCGACTTGCCTTTTGAGACAAGCCGACAAACAGTACACTTAGTGGATTCTCCACTACGAGTAGCGACTTGGTAAGGTAGCGACTTGCTTTCAATTTTGATAGCGACTTGTTCTTTAAGTTTCTTAGCGACTTGGTCTTAGCGATTTGGACATTAGCGAGTTGCTATTTAGCGACTTGATTTCTTAGCGACTTGGTGCTTAGCGATTTGCTGTCAAAATTCTTAGCGATTTGGATCTTAGCGACTTGTCTTCTTAATACTTAGCAACTTGGTTCTTAGCGACTTAGTTCAAGGATTCTTAGCGACTTGGTTGACTTTTGTTTGTAATACGGTTTTCTCTTGATTTAGTAAAATCCCGTGAAAGAATCTATTTCCCGGTTTAATCATTGAGTTATAAAATCCCGTGTAATCATTAAACATGTCTACCAACGTACCTACAATCATCTCCACTGTTGCCGAGGATGTTCAAGTAGCTGGTTCAGATACTCGTCCACCCATGCTTGACAAAACTGACTACGACTCTTGGGATCAAAGAATCAGATTGTACTGTCTTGGAAAGGAAAATGGGGTCAACATTCTTAAATCGATTGATGAAGGACCTTATCATATTGAGACTACAAGAGACTTAATTGATACAGCTGCAGATGGAACAATGATCTATGGAATAGAAGGAGAAAAAGAGATTCGATGCTGATATCAGGGCTTCTAACATCATACTTCAAGGTCTTCCAAAAGATATCTACAAGCTGATCAATCACAACACCGAAGCCAAGGCAGTGTGGGATAATGTCAAGATGCTTCTTTCTGGTTCTGAATTAACTATGGAAGACAGAGAATCACAACTCTATGATGAATTTGAACACTTCAAGATGAAACCAGATGAGAGTGTTTATGAGTATTACGTGAGATTCGACAAGCTTGTTAAAGACATGAGGAACATCAGAATGATTATGCCAAACATTCAGCTGAACTCAAAGTTTGTGAACAACATGAATCCCGAATGGCACAAGTTTGTCACCTCTGTGAAGCTAACCAAAGGATTAATGAATACAAACTATGAGCAACTCTATGCCTTCCTTCTTCAGAATGAGAGACATGCTATGTTTGAAAAAAGGATTCTTGATCAGTTCAAAACCAACCAGGGAGAAACAAGTTCATCAAATGATTCAACTGCCTTCTACTCAAACATTGGAATCACAACCAAAGCTTCACAAGTCATACCCATGGGTAATGGTAATCACAAACTCATTCCCGATCCAATGTTCAAACAAGCTGATGCTGATGCACACGTGGGAAACTTCATTAATCAACTGGCTCTCATGATCAGTTAAAACATGAACTCTCTCCCACACACCAACAACAACCTCATAACAGCATCTAATCCACACAATCAAGCCACTGGAAGAGATGGGAAGGTTATGGTACAACCAGTTCAAGAAAGGTAGTATGAACAAGGAAGAGGTGGAGTTGGTAGAGGATATGTGGCAAATCAGAATAGGGGAAGGAATGGAAATCAAGGACAAGCAAAGCCGATCAAGTGTTACAACTGTGGTGGTGAGGGACATATTGCAAGGAAATGCACACCACCAAAACGCCCTCAGAATGCAGAGTACTTCAGGGATAAGATGTTTCTTGTGCAAGCTCAGGATAATGGTGCAGCTTTGGATGAAGAGGAATTGTTGTTTCTTGCTGAGGGAAATGCCAAGACATATGATGCAGATGTGGATGAGCAGCCAATTCAGGAGATAGGCCACAATCATCAGAATGCCTTTCAAGTCGCTGATTGTGATGCATACGACTCTGACGTTGATGATGAACCTACTGCATAAACAATTTTCATGGCTAGCATTTCTCCAATGGTCCCTTCTAAAGTCTCTTCATCACCACAAGCTGGTCCATCCAAAGACAAAATCATTTCTGAGGTATTAAAACTATACGATGATGCTGATGTGCAAAAGATGCATGACAAAGTACAATCAACTAAAACTATTGAGTCGGATATTGAAAATATGGGTAATATCAATGTTGTCCCATATGATCAATATGTGAAACAAAGTGAAAGTGAGATTGTACCAAGTGATGCATCTTCTGCAGTCAATGATGACTATGTTTTTAATGAATACACTGTATGTGCCCCTGATGATTCTGTTACCTCTGAACTTAATGCCTATAAAGAACGAGTGGTCATTTATGAACAACGTGCTAAGTTTAAGCTAACCACCCGTGAGCAGGAAATGGATGACCAAATGCGTACAACTATTAGAAAAAGTAAGTTTAGAGAAGAAGTATTAAAACAAGAGTTAAACTCCTTACAAGAAAAGCTTTCTTAAACTGCTAAGCAAAAACAAGAACTTCAAGAAAATGTTAAAATGCTTAAGCAAGAATTCTGTGCTAAGGAATCAAAACTTTTGAATGATTTTTCTAATCTAAATACCTTGAAAAACAAGCTTGAAAATAAGTTGTACATACAAGGGAATACAATTCAGACTGCTCACATGATCACGAAGCATAGAGTTCTCAGCGATAAGCATAGTATCCCCATTATAAAGGAATCCAACCCTGAATGTAAGATAGCAAAAGCTGCTCAAAATGTAATCTATGATGGCAATGAGATTCTTAAACCTAGACAGACACCTAGTTGCATTGAGTGCACTGAGGAAGATAGAAAATTAGATGATGCATCTAGGGAGAAAATGAATAAGAAGCTAGAAGATCCTGAATGTAAAAAGAATAACATAACGATCAAACCCATGATTACGAGAAGGAAAACTGGATTTCCTTGAACAAGTTTAAGCCTCAAACGTTGTTAACTCCCGAACAAGTGTTCTGGAAAAAGGATTTAGATAAGCAAAAAGCAGAGAATCTTGTTGTAACAAACCCTCCCCTTAGAAAAATGCCTGCAGCGACTGTGTATCCTCCAAATACACCAATGCATTTAGTTCCTAGAACTATTGCCACTAAGAGCAAGACCTTAATCAGTCAATATGTTATATTTCAATTATTTGTTGACTTTGAGAAAACTTGTAAGAAGAGGATCACACCCACTGGGATAACTAAAGGGGAAAGGGGTTTTGAGCAAACAAAAGAATGTTACTTAACTGAGGTCATGCCTTTCTTTAAACAACTAAAAGATCAATTTGAGAGTCTTAAAAAAGGGATAGATACAGATATTAAAGGAATGGAAAAGGAATTTGATGCAATGATTGTTGAGGTTAGTGACTATGAGCGAGCATTAAAATATAATGAAATTGAGAGGAAGAACTTGCATACCTTAAATGAGAATCTGATTTCTGATTGTATTTCTCAAGATGTGTTCTATACTGCCACTAATTGTTCTATTACTGCTTCTCAATTTCATGAATTATCTGTTGCTTTGAAAGTCTCCCATGATCGTGTCATTGAGCTTGAAATAAAAAACGCTAAACTAAGTGAGAAAATTGAACAGGATGATCACGATAATTTGGTAAAACATTTTGCTAAACTAGAAGTTGAACATTTTGATTTACAACAAAAGTATCAACATCTCAAAGAAAATGTTAAAACCTCAAACATCAAGATATCGTCAGATGTTCCAGAGTTTCATGCAGTTTTTGAAATAAACAAACGTGATGAACAGATTCAAGCTCACTGTAACACGATCAGAAAACTGAAAGCCCAAATTTCTCAATTAAAGGTTGAAATGAACAATGTGACTGGCTCCCAAATGCCTCCTCCTTTAGATTCTCGGAATTCTCAAAATTTTCATCTTCAAAACTTGGTTAATGCTTTACAAAAGGAAAATGAGAGTTTTCTAGAAGAAAATGAAAAGATTAAATGTCATTTCAATTAGTTATTTGAATCAATAAAAGTCACTCGTAACAAAAATAATGAAAAAATAACCTCATTGCAAAAGGAAATTGAGAATCTAAAGAGTCAGGTAAAAGGGAAAATTCCAATGACAAATGGGGAGAATGGTGCTTCAAAGGTGCATGCAAAATTTGATCCGTGCTAAACCGTCAAGTCTAACAGACTTAAAACAGCTTAAACACAAATGCAATGAAGATCAGAGAATATAATGAATTCCCGGGTCGTTATGTCCCACGGAGACTCAATGGTGTGTTAAACACATGATCAGACGATAGAATGACCACTAATGATAGCGATCAGAAAGGATTAGGATTGAATAATTACACTACTGAAAAAGTTTATAAAAATAAAGCGACTTAAATGCAAATTAAGAAAATTAAGAAGATAAAAGATATTAAATAAACGCTATCACTATTTTTAAAGTGATGAACGTTTAAAACCTAAAACTTAAAACTTACGTTTAAATAAAAATTACGTAAACGTACAAAATAAAAAGTGAGTTTTAATAAATAAAAATCCTAAAAACATGAAAAATACATTTTTACAATCCTAATTATATAAGAAAATTATTAGAAAAGAAAAATTATTTTTACAACTATTTATTTAATTATTATTAATTAAAAACTATTTTAAACTATTTAATAATTACCTAAAATACAAGAAATTAGGAAATAAGACTAGAAAAATAAAATTAAGACTTAGAAAAATCTAAAATATTATAAAACTAATTTTAAAACTGAAAATATATTTTTTAGACTTTTTATATATTTATTACTAATTTAAAACTATTTAAAACTAATTAAAATGCTAGAAAATACTTTTTAAGCTAAGAAAATTATAGAAAAATACTTTTTAGGCTTCTAACATTTATCTAAACTTAATAAAATTGAAAAATTATTTTTTTGAAGCTTTTCTTAATTATTTGTATTTAAAGCTAATTAAAAAGGCTTAAAAACTAATTTAAATTAAGAAAAATAGCAAAACAACTTGGAAAAATCTGAAAATTTCAGGAAAAGTCTAAAATAATATGAGGAAGCAAGGAAAAATATAAAAACAAGGTGCTATGTGTGGAATTATGGAACTGATGAGAAATGAGCTTATGAATAAGCTCTAACAATAAGCAAATGGAAACTAAAAAGCACCAAACCAAATCAGAAGCTCTAAAATGCTAAAAGAACCAAAATGAAACTTAAAACAACTATCCTACACTTCTAAATCACAAGCTCAAAGGATTTGATGAGATGAGCTTATGTATGTAAAACAGTGAGAAGGTGCTTACTTTAAGCCCAAGTAAAAGCACTCAAATAAGCTAGCAACCTAAAACTAAAACTTGCAACTTATACTAGACCTGGTTGAGAGTTTGTAAACCAAAGAAGAGACCACAGTGAGCTTTATTGAGCTAGATACAAGCTCTGCACAAACTGTGCAGAGCCAGTGTCAACTGTCTCAGTTGCACAGGGCAACTAAGACCCTAAAGCCAAGCTCATTAGGAGCTTCTAAAAATTTGATTAAATTCTGGAAAAATGCTAATAAGAAACAAGACCAACTGAGGTTTTTAAACATACAATTTTCACTTGCATTGACCCAGAAATGAGTGCATGAAAAATCCTCCCATGTTGGCCAAAACTGACACTTATGCAATTTGACTTTTTTTACAAAACTGAGAAGTTGACTATTTCCAACTTTGAGCTTGATTTGAGGACTGATATTGGTATATTATGATGAAATAAGACTAGAACAAGCTAACTCTATGGATTATAAACACAAAATTAGCTTTTGATATGAAAATGACTCAACAGGTGACTGATGAAGACAGATATAAAAGAATTTTGACTTGAGAGCTTGCAGACACAAGAAACTGACTCAAATGAGTCAATTAGGACATAACAAACTTAAATCAACAGGACTTAACCACTAAACTAGTCTAAAGCATATATGAAGAAGCTAATCCAAACACCACCATACATAACTGTTATGAACTAAGAATGAGATAAACTGTTGAACTAACATTAATTAAGGATCAAACTAAGTTCTTATGACCAAATTACAACTATGTTAACAGATTAAAACTAGTGGAGACCTCAGATACACAGATAAGTACAAACTGCAATTTGACTAAAAATGAAAAGTGAGGTAGACAACTCACAACTGATCCAGATGGTGTCACAGGCTAAACCAGACCAAACCGGTCCTAATGTAGCCTAATCCAACCCATTATCACCACTGCAACATCCCACATAAGCTTCAATTCCCATTTAGGCTCCTGTTTGACTTTTATTGACCATGGACTAAAATTGCTTAAAATTGGATTATGAGCTTATAAAAACTATCAGCAGCTTATACAAGCTTGTTTGTATTGGAAGATGAGCTTCCAATAACTTGGATAATAGAACTTGAAACTGAGATTTTCAACAGTAAACCATAAACATGAAATTTTAGCACAACTGAAATTAACACTAGAAAAAGGTTTCAATACACTTTAATAACTTACTTTAATACACTTTTAACTTGAAATTACAATATTTAACTTAAACTAAAACATTTAAAAAAAAAACGACGTTAAGAAAAAAATAAAACTAACTAACTACTCTTAAGCTTCCTCTTTCCTTCCTTTATATATGCCAAACTGCTCCCCCATGTACTCTGAATGAATCCCACCAACTCTAGCCATTGGATTGGTCAAAAGTGCCATATGTCGTTTTTGGCGCCAAAAGGTCTTTGGGTAGATTTGAGCAGGTTTTTTGATATTAATGGGTTTTGGGTGTTAGTGTAAGTGGAGGGGACAAGGGGGATGGATAGGTGAGGAGGGGGGTTGAAAAGGTTGGCAATACCATCTCTGGTTTTGGTGTTACAGCTGTGGAGAGGAGATGCTACAGTGGTAGTGGTTTTGGGCGCCAAGTGGGTGTGGGTTTGACTGCCATTTGACCAAGGCAGTGTTAATAATAGGGGGTTCACAATTGCATATTGACAGGGGTCCAGACTAGGCAGGGGTCCAAAATTAGGTTTAAGGTTTAATAATTCAAGGACTAGTTGTGCCATTTCATCAAAGTTACTTCAAGGGACCATTAATGACAAGTTTCAAAAGTACAGGGACCAAATCTGTCATTTTCCAATTTTCCAGGGGCTAATTCTGCCAATTTTGAAACTTGAAGGACCATTCTTGTAATTTTCTCAAATTTTTGACATTTTTCACCAAAGGACTAAATTTGACAAGTTATGATTTTAAAAGGACCTTTGGTGACTTTTCTTTTTGAAATTATGTGCTCAGGGACTGTTTTTGACAACTTTTGAAACTTGGGGGACTAAAACTGCAATTTTTGCAAATTTGAAATGTTTTTCATCTGATTTTGATATTTTTTTGCATTTAAAACACATAAAACACTGATTTGTGGTATTTTGATCATTTTGATGTGTTTCTGAGTGTTTTCAGATGATTTTGCAGTTTATATTGTACAAAAATGATGAGTATTTAGACACTCATCAATGTTTGTAATAAATATGCTTTGTCTGTGAAATATGTTCCTCCTCATCTTAGGAATAACAAACTTGCTGTTCAAACATATTTCTCATACCTTAAGGACAACCTAGAATGTCTCCGTGAGATTGTAGAAGAGGATAAGATAGAGAAACCACTTGATAATGCAATTGGCCATGCATGCTTATATGCCAAACGATCTCAAGAACTTTTAGAATGCTTAATTACAATATGCCCTAAAACCTTAGGTGAGCAAGTCAATCCCTTGATACCTTGTTCTATGCCTAGTGCCAAGTATACAACTCATTCAATGCCCAATGTTATGAATGTGAAATCTAGTATGCCTTCAAGTAGTTCAGATCCTAGCACATCTAAACAGGAAATGCAAAAAGTAGGAAAACCAACTAATGTTCCCATTCCCTCTACAAGAGTAATCAGTGACATTAAAGCAAGCAGGTCAAAGTCTCAAGGCAATACAAGGAATGATAGGACCTTGCAAGCTAAGAATGTGCATTGGAAAAGAGTAGAAGATCACCCTAGGAACACTATGTTTGAGTTGAATAAAACGAATCGTGTGGATTCTAGTATTAGCTATAAGCGTACTGTAATTAATTCGAATTCTGCTACAACGTGCAAAACATGTAATGAATGCTTGATTTCTGGTACTAATCATGAATGTGTTGTGAATGGGTTGTCTAATGCTATCAAATGCCCAGTTAAAACTGTTAATGTTAAAAATCAAGCTAAGAAGGCTAAAAGGCAAAAGCGAAAGAAAGTTAGAAAACAGTGGAAACCCACAGGAAGAACATTTAGTAAGATAGGTTATCAATGGATACCTTTTGGCCATAAGGTTAATCAGACAATGCCCACTAGAAAATGAATGCCTACTGGTAGAACTATTCCCTTAAGAAGTGAACATACTTTGAATAGGTCAAATACGGATACTAGCACTGCATCTATTTCTGATGATTCCATTGCTTCTTTTTCTGATATGGGTGTTTCTATTTCTGATGTGGGTGTTCCAATCACCGTTACTAACCAAATGGAACCCATTCTTTCATGGGGATCCCAATTATCCAGTTATCCATTCTTGTCTGTGTTCAAATGCAGATCGTTCAAATCGTTCTGTGGTACCTGGACTCAGGCTGTTCCAAGCATATGACTGGAGACCGGTCGCGGCTCATGAACTTCGTGAGTAAATTCATCGGGGCTGTTAGATTCGGGAACGACCATTTTGGTGCAATTATGGGTTATGGTGATTATGTTGTCGGGAAAAGTGTAATCTCCAGGGTATATTATGTGGAAGGTCTTGATCATAATTTGTTCTCTGTTGGTCAATTCTGTGATTCCGATCTAGAGGTGGCCTTTAGAAAACATACTTGCTTCGTTAGAGAACTTGATGGTGTGGAATTATTAAGAGGTACTGATAAGGTTTTAAAAGGTACCATTTTGAGGGGTCGTTTTAGCCTTTCTTTGATCACTTTTGTATCCGTTATTGCTTAATATCGTTCCTTTTCACTTTTTAGGTCTCTTGAAGGCAAAATGCTGGAATGGCACTTATTTGGACGAAAAGGCGCGAATATACTAAGAAAATGGCCAAAGTCAGAATCGAGACACTCAAAGCTGCTGAAAATAGAAGGCAACGGCGTCACTGCTTAACTGCGACGCCGTCGTAGGATTTTGTGACGGGTCAGAAGACAAAACTCGTATTTTCAAGAGACGGCGTCGGGCTTTAAAGGAGTAGACCGTCGCAGCTCAGACGGCCTAGATGTGACCCAGACGGCGTCAGAAGCTGAAGAGGACGGCGTCACAGGCATAAGGTGACGCCGTCGCAAGGTTAACGTGGCCAAGACGAAACCCTAATGACGGCGACACGACGGCGTCACGAAACATAAGGTGACGCCGTCGCATATGTAATCTTATATATAGAATCCGAATTTTTTAGTTTTAAGAGAGTCTTTTGGAGTAAAAACCTAAAACCGAACCAAGGGTATCTTGTACAGTATTTTAGGGTTCTAAACCCTATTTTACATCAAGATAAGTATTTACTTCATCAATTCAATTATGTCTTCGATTATTTGTGTGTATGCTTGCATGTTCTCCATGTCCGGCTAATTTATTTGTGTGCTTGCTTAGGAATATGAAACTTAATTATTGAATATTGATTGGTTGTTTCTTATCTTAGTTGACTAATGATCTAGTAATGCGATAGGTCATTCGTTGTGTACTTAATGCTTGATTCATCTTTGTGAACCTTAGAATATGATTACCTGAGTAGTTGTAGGCTAAACCATCCAAAGAGTGCCTTAGAGTAAGAGTTTATCATCCCTAGTGGGTTTTGTAGACGAGACCCTTTGGTAAGTTCGAAGAGTTAGGGAGAAACGCATACCCTACAACTTTAGACACACAACGCAACTAAGAATAAGGACGTGACAACTCAACCATCAATAGGAGATAATTAAGGAGTAGTAAAACCTAAGTAAACACATCTTTAAACTATCATACGAGCACACATTAATTAGACATAGACTCCCACAACCTTAGTTTAGATAATTAGATAATAGTAGAGTAATCGGTAGAAATACCAACCCCCCAAATCCAATACCCGAGATTCGTACCTTTCAATTTCATAAAATATAAAAATACAAAAATAATCTTCTTCAACCTCAACCTTAGCGTAGTAACTCCTTACTAGCATTCCTATTCCCATAGAGAACGATATCATTACCCGTGGCTTACCCTAATTACTACACTACAACGATTAGGTTCACTGCCTAGGGTGTTATAAAACTTGCTCGAAGAAAAGGAAGTTTCCTTGACCCCGAACGACGCGTGTAGCGTTATCAAGTTTTTGGCGCCGCTGCCGGGGAATAGAATAGCTAGTTAGTAGTCTACCTCGTTTAGGTTCTTTGCTTGATTCCTATCAAGTAATTTTTTCTCATTCTTAGCTTTCTCTTAGTCTATCCCCCTTCTTCGTGACCTTTGTTTGTAATACCAATCACTTTTCATCATGGAGGATGATAACCAACCACCACTCATCAACCCACCACCAAATGACCCGCCAAGAGCCCGTACTCTTGGTGAATACTCTAGACCAAGCCACCTAGGCTATAGGAACACCATTGAGCTTCCCGACCAAGCCCAAACTACGGCCCTGCGATCCGACACCATCTGGTTGGTGCAAAACGGATGTGCATTCCATGGACTTCGTTCCGAAGATCCAAATCAGCATCTGAGGGATTTCCTCAAAATTGTCGATTCCATCGACCTTGATGCTACTACTCGGGAGACCACGCGCCTGCGTCTCTTCCAATTCTCTCTACGGGACCAAGCTAGTAATTGGCTTGAGCGACTTCCCGCCGGCTCCATCTCAAGTTGGGATGATCTTACATCTCGCTTCCTTGCTTAATTTTTCCCACCGGGGAGAACCACCAAACTTAGGCGAGACATCTTGACGTTTCAGCAACTCCAAGGTGAGTCTCTTTACAAAGCATGGACTCGGTTTAAGGAACTACTCCGTAGACTTCCCCACCATGGCATTGATCTTTGGCTTCAAATCCAAATCTTCTATGATCATACCGATTTCATCACTCGACGATCCATTGATCGAGCCGCCGGTGGAAGGCTCAGCGACTTTAACGCAGAGAAATCATGGGATATTATAGAGGAGCTTGCCGATCAAAGCTACGAAGATTGGAATGAATCTCCCGAAACTCCGATTAACGTGGTTAATGCCATATCCACTCCTTCTGAATCCTCCAATACACTCGAGGAGCAATTGAGTGCCATTAAGAGAGGAATTGATTATCTTATGGAAAGGCAGAAAAGAGCCCCCGTACAAATTCCTCGAGAGGCCGTCAAATCCGCCAACTCCACCAACCGCCCCACACCTTCTTCGGAATCCCCAAGTCGTGAGCAAAACCCAAGTTCTGAAAGGCACTTCCGTTCTACTTCCCCAATACCACTTTCACCAAGCTTCAAGGATCAAATGAGGGAGTACATGGCAGCTCATACGGAGAGATTAGCCAGATTTGAAGAGGAGGTTTATAGGCAGAGAGAGGAAATGCAAGCAAAAATGAAAGAAATGATGAATTTGGTAATTGAATTTACCAAAACAAAGGTTCCCGAAAAGGTGCTCGTAAGAAGCAACGATTGCCCTCCCACTTCATTTGTGAACGCCGTTTCCATTATGCCTGAGAATGCAAGGGTTGAGATGTGGAAAACTGAGGAAAGCACGAAGGAGGAGTCTGTGCCTAATGATGAACCTGAGACCATTGAGTACTACCTTAAGCACGAAATTAACAAGAAAACCATTGCAAACCAAGTAAACAACTTTAGGTACAATGAAGTTCTTAGGGAGGCTCTTGAAGGAAAAATGACGGAAGAAGAATATGACGCCTTACCTATGGAACCTCTGTATGAGTTGGTAATAAAAAAACCATTAACAAGAAAACGAGACACCACAGGGAATTTCGTGATACCAGTTAGCATCAGTGACATGGATAATATAAATGCCTTAGCCGATCAAGGGACCGATGTGAACATAATGCCATTGTCAATCTATAATAAGTTAACTAAGGAGAAACCAACCAAGACCGGCCTTAGACTTTCCTTAGCAAATCATACTTATGTCCACCCCGTAGGAATCGCTTTAGATGTTCTGATTGAGGTGGCTAACATCGTTTATCCGGTGGATTTCGTGATCATTGATGTTGAGGAAGATAAAAATGTACCCCTCATTCTTGGGACACCGTTCCTGGCCACCGCCAAGGCAACCATCAAATGCGAAGAAGGCATCATGATACTCAAAAGCGGGAAGGGGTACGCTAGGATACCCATCATCCCAAGATACCCTCTTAAGATCATGGAAATGATTACGGGTGGAAATCGAAAAGCCCCGGGCAACAATGTTAAGAAGAAGATGAATGACTGGGAAAAAGGGCTTAGAGACTTTATGGTTCAAGGATTGTATGCGACGTTGTGGAAACCCGATAAAAAGTTAGGAAGCAATCCCACCTCGATACCTAAGGCACAGAAGGACCCTAAGGAATTTCTAAAGGGAGAAAAAGTGCTATTGTATAGATCTCGGATAAGGGCATTACGAGGAAGAAACAAACCAAGATGGTTTGGGCCTTTCACAGTTAAGGAGACCAATTTAAAAGATAAAACGGTCACCATAATTGACAGTGTTGGCAAGGAATCCACGGTGAGCATACAGGGTCTACACCCTTTCGATGAAGGGAAAACAAAGGGTGAAGAGGGCGGTAGTGAAGCAACGTAGGAGCACGACTATGATTCTAGCTACAAGACTCTTAAATAAAGAAAAGCGCTTCGTGGGAGGCAACCCATGCTTAATTGTTTGCTTGTTAGTATCATATGTCTTTTATTAATTGTTTATCCTCATGTTTAAATTTGTAAAAATGCTTTATTTTGTTTTTAACCTCGTCTTAATTGCATATAAATGTATTTTACATAAGGGATAAGTGTAGGGAGGATTACACACGTTTTCAAAAGAAACGTAAACATGAGAATAACAATTAACTAAAAGATATATATGTTTGTTTGTTCGAGTCAAATGCTTGTATCGAGTCATAATGGATGTTTTGCAGAAATATTTCCAGATTCTAAAGATATAAATTTTCCAGATTTTTTTTCCAGAAAATCGCAGACCATTTTTTGTCAGGATAACCTGACGGCGTCAGGAAGGAGTAAAAACATCCGATTACTTTTTCTCGTTTTCTGAGCTACTTATAAATTTTTGGAATTTTCCAGGTCTTAATTTTCTTAGAAATTTTGTAAACATCCATTCCACAAGCATTATATCCTAGTTTAAATCGAGTCTTATATATATTATTACCGCCGATTTTACGTGAAGGTTTCGTTTGTTTTCTTCAAGTGTACAGGTTTAGTTTGTCAAGAAGAAGTTACATAAGATTGGAAGGAGCTTTTCACGCAATAATTCTTCTTGGAAAGGATTTAACCACCACTTTACACGGATCCTACCGAGCTAATCAGGGGAGTATTAGTTTCTTTCGTTTTTAATTACCTTCCATTATCATAACTTTGATACTTTCGGGGAACATTGGGGACAATGTTCAGTTTAAGTGTAGGGAGGGAAAATAAAACGGGAACTTTGAAACTATGCTTATCCTTGATTATTTGCTTTGTCCAAGTGCATTTGTGTAATAAACCATGAGAAAATGTCGGTTAGGGTAATTTTGGCACCAAATTTAAAATTTTTCATGACATATAGGAGTGGGCCATTAGTCTTAACAAAAGCGTCTCACGGATAGGAAGTTGCCTGACTAGCACAAAAACCCTTTAACCACCCAAATTCCACCCAAAATGTGAGGATCGCCCTTAGATTAGTAGGAATTAAAGCATTCATCTTTAATGCTTAGAGTGTGAACCGGTAGTATATTAGATTCTAGAACTTGTTTTGTGATGCGTTCCGAGATCGCAAGTGAGGCTACACTTGTGTAGTTAGGAATAACTAAATGATAAGAGGCATTAGGATAACCCTTGTTTGATACCCGTAATATAATTACTTCTTCCACATCGGTTGAGTAATTCCCCCACACCCTTTGCGTTGTACTCATCTTTAGTACACAATACCCTAGTTAACCCCTCAGAGCCTATCCTTTTCGCGGTTCTCGTGATGTTTCGGTTTTTCCGGAATATCAATGAAGAGCATTGTTTACACCCCACCCCCAAATATACACCGAAATCGCCTTAGCCTACCCTATATGCACTCACTTTTAGTGCATTATTGTTATCACCCTAAACGCTTAGTTCAATTATCTGGTTGCTTGCATGAGTTGCTAAGTCGAGTCATATCCCTTGTATACAGTTTTGGGACGATTGGGATTCATGGGAAAAGTTAAAGTTTATGAAATGACGGGAAGGGAACGTTAAATTCAAATTCCCTTTGTTTGCATAATAATGTACCCCAAGTGTTTTGATCTTTTCAATTCGGGTCAAATTAGTGTTAGAATAATAAAAACTCAAGTGTAGGGATGTGCCTATAAATCCCTATCATTTTGATGTTACCTTAGAGGATGGTAGAGTAAAAGTGTACGAAAAAAAAAAAAAAAAAAAAAAAAAAAAAAAAAAAAAAAAAAACGGGCTACCATCCTACATCTATCTTTTAAATTTATGTTTGTTTATTTCCGTTACCTAGAGTTTTAGAGTGTCGAGTCTTGGCTTAGCAACGCCATTCTTCGTATGCATTTAACATAGAGATTTTTGACTTTCCACCACAAAATAGCCTATCCCACCAAACCCTTGTTTCCCTACCGTAAGCCTAACGTTACAACCCTTTAAAAGACCGCTTTGATAGTCTTTCCTAGGTGCTTACGCCAAAGCGATGGAGGTTTGATCTATTCTCAAGCCTATGGTAATCTATGTACTAGGACCGGTTAATGAGTGTTTATCTTCCATTTCCTATTTGTTATATTTCATATATACACCCGAGAGAGATGTGAGTATCCAAACACCCCATGTGAGGTGCTAGTATGTAATTTCCGTGCTTGTTATGACTTTTGCGGGGCTTATATGTGTTGTGGACCGTTTTGAATTAATGCTTCATGACCCCTAACTTATAAATTAATTGGCTAAAAGCACATTTGCTTGAGGACAAGCAAATAACAAGTGTAGGGATATTTGATAAGGTTTTAAAAGGTACCATTTTGAGGGGTCGTTTTAGCCTTTATTTGATCACTTTTGTATCCGTTGTTGCTTAATATCGTTCCTTTTCACTTTTTAGGTCTCTTGAAGGCAAAATGCTGGAATGGCACTTATTTGGACGAAAAGGCGCGAATATACGAAGAAAATGGCCAAAGTCAGAATCGAGACACTCAAAGCTGCTGAAAATAGAAGGCGACGGCGTCACTGCTTAACTGCGACGCCGTCGTAGGATTTTGTGACGGGTCAGAAGACAAAACTCGTATTTTCAAGAGACGGCGTCGGGCTTTAAAGGAGTAGACCGTCGCAGCTCAGACGGCCTAGATGTGACCCAGACGGCGTCAGAAGCTGAAGAGGACGGCGTCACAGGCATAAGGTGACGCCGTCGCAAGGTTAACGTGGCCAAGACGAAACCCTAATGACGGCGACACGACGGCGTCACGAAACATAAGGTGACGCCGTCGCATATGTAATCTTATATATAGTATCCGAATTTTTCAGTTTTAAGAGAGTCTTTTGGAGTGAAAACCTAAACCCGAACCAAGGGTATCTTGTACAGTATTTTAGGGTTCTAAACCCTATTTTACATCAAGATAAGTATTTACTTCATCAATTCAATTATGTTTTTGATTATTTGTGTGTATGCTTGCATGTTCTCCATGTCCGGCTAATTTATTTGTGTGTTTGCTTAGGAATATGAAACTTAATTATTGAATATTGATTGGTTGTTTCTTATCTTAGTTGACTAATGATCTAGTAATGCGATAGGTCATTCGTTGTGTACTTAATGCTTGATTCATCTTTGTGAACCTTAGAATATGATTACCTGAGTAGTTGTAGGCTAAACCATCCAAAGAGTGCCTTAGAGTAAGAGTTTATCATCCCTAGTGGGTTTTGTAGACGAGACCCTTTGGTAAGTTCGAAGAGTTAGGGAGAAACGCATACCCTACAACTTTAGACACACAACGCAACTAAGAATAAGGACGTGACAACTCAACCATCAATAGGAGATAATTAAGGAGTAGTAAAACCTAAGTAAACACATCTTTAAACTATCATACGAGCACACATTAATTAGACATAGACTCCCACAACCTTAGTTTAGATAATTAGATAATAGTAGAGTAATCGGTAGAAATACCAACCCCCCAAATCAAATACCCGAGATTCGTACCTTTCAATTTCATAAAATATAAAAATACAAAAATAATCTTCTTCAACCTCAACCTTAGCGTAGTAACTCCTTACTAGCATTCCTATTCCCCTAGAGAACGATATCAATACCCGTGGCTTACCCTAATTACTACACTACAACGATTAGGTTCACTGCCTAGGGTGTTATAAAACTTGCTCGAAGAAAAGGAAGTTTCCTTGACCCCGAACGACGCGTGTAGCGTTATCAGGTACTCATGGTTCTAACCTATACACCATCTCTATCGAAGACATGATGAAGTCTTCTCCAATCTGCTTGCTGTCAAAGGCTTCTAAAACAAAATCATGGTTATGGCATCGTCGTCTCAATCACTTGAACTTTGGCACCATTAATAACCTTTCTAGAAAGGATCTTGTCAGAGGCTTACCCAGATTAAAATATGAAAAAGATCATCTTTGTTCAGCTTGCCAATTGGGTAAAAGCACGAAATATAACCACAAACCAAAACCCACAAATTCAGTAATGGAAGTTCTTCATACCCTTCATATGGATCTGTGCGGACCAATGAGAGTGCAAACGATAAATGGGAAGAAATACATTCTAGTAGTTGTTGATGACTACTCTCGATTTACTTGGGTAAAGTTTTTGAGGACAAAGGATGTAACTCCAGATGTCATCATCAAACTAATCAAACAGCTTCAGGTTCGACTCAACAATACAGTCAGAATTGTTCGAACAGACAATGGCATAGAGTTTGTCAACAAAGACTTAATTCAGTTTTATGAAAGTGTTGGAATCAGTCATCAAAGAAGTGTTCCACGAACTCCTCAACAGAACGGTGTAGTTGAAAGACGAAATCGAACTCTTGTGGAAGCCGCAAGAACAATGCTAATTTATTCAAAGGTTCCAATGTTTCTATGGGCTGAAGCCATTGCCACTGCTTGCTACACCCAAAATCGTTCCCTTATACACACCTCTCATTGAAAAACTCCATATGAACTTGTTCATAAACGAAAACCTGATCTCTCCTACCTTCGTGTGTTTGGTGCCTTGTGCTATCCAACGAATGACAGTCAAGACTTAGGAAAATTAAGAGCAAAGGCAGATATTGGAGCTTTTGTTGGTTATGCTCCAAACAAGAAGGGCTACAAAATCTACAACAAGAGAACACGAAATATCATGGAAACAATTCACGTTACGTTCGATGAGCTGACCGGTCAAATGGCTCCAGGACAACTCAGTTCTGGACCCGCAACTCAATTTTCATCAAGTAGTCCTATCAGTTCTACTCTTATTTCTAATCTCTCTCCAGCAACTCCTTATGTACCTCCATCAGAAGATGATTTAAAGAAATTGTTTGATCCAATGTTTGATGAACACTATGAACCAAATGCTGACGAAATGTCAATTCCATCAACAGAGGCTGCTTCTATACCTATCAATGAAGTCAATCCTTCAGTTTCTATGTCATTAAGTCAGGAAGCGCCTGCTGCTGATCAATCTGTCTCATCAACAAACCTTCAATCACCGAGTGTACATCATGGAATTGCTTCTGATTCACAGGATGAAGTTAATCCCTTTGCTACTCCCGAAGATGCTCAATTTGAAAATATATTTGCTCCTGAATCATCATCTGAACCATCTTCATCAGGAGACATCGACTCTGCTACTTCAGTTCCACAACAACAACCACATGAACACCTTAGAAAATGGACACATGATCATCCACTGGACAACATCATTGGAAACCTCTCTCGTCCAGTATCCACAAGGAAACAACTTGCAACCGATGCCTTATGGTGCCTCTTTAACTCCATACTCTCTAAGATCGAACCTAAAGACGTTAAAACTGCTATGAATGAAGATAGCTGGTTCAATGCCATGCAAGAAGAAATTCATGAGTTTGATCGATTAGATGTATGGGAATTAGTACCTGCTCCAGACTGTGCTATGATCATTGCTCTTAAATGGATCTTCAAAGTGAAGCTTGATGAGCATGGAGATGTTCTGAAAAATAAGGCTAGATTATTTTGCTCCAATTGCTCGTATCGAGGCTATCAGAATCTTCTTGGCTAATGCTGCTAGCAAGAACATGGTTGTCTATCAGATGGATGTGAAAATAGCCTTTCTTAATGGAGATCTGAAAGAAGTGGTTTATGTCAGCCAGCCAAAGGGTTTTGTGAATCCAGAGCATCCTACTCATGTTTATCGCTTGAAAAAGGCCCTTTATGGTTTGAAGCAAGCTCCTAGAGCATGGTATGATACGCTATCAATGTTTCTTCTATCTACTGGATTTACCAAATGAGCAGTTGATCCTACATTGTTCACCAGAAAGTCAGGCAAACATTTAATTCACGTTCAAATTTATGTTGATGATATCATCTTTGCCTCGACTGACCCCAATGAGTGTTACCATTTTTCAAATGAAATGGGTTCTAAATTTCAAATGTCAATGATGGGACAAATGTCATTTTTCTTGGGATTACAAATTTCACAAAGTCCCGGAGGCATTTTTATAAATCAATCTAAATATGCAAATGAGATTTTAAAGAAATTTGGATTTGATTCTAGTGACCCTGTTGACACTCCCATGATTGAACGTACTAAACTAGATGAGGATCACTCAGGGATCATGGTAGATCAAACGAAATATCATAGTATGATTGGATCCCTGATGTACCTCACAGCTAGTAGACCAGACATCTTGTTCGCTGTGTGCATGTGTGCTAGATACCAGGCTAAGCCTACTAAAAAGCACCTTGAAGCGGTTAAACGGGTCTTTCGGTATCTCCAAGGAACCATCAATATGTGACTTTGGTACCCGAAGGACACCGGTATGTCACTAACAGCCTATGCAGATGCTGACCATGCAGGATGTCAAGATACTCGTCGAAGTACGTCTGGAGGTGCTCAGTTTTTGGGTGATAAGCTTGTGAGTTGGTCTTCAAAGAAGCAAATGAGTACTTCTATTTCCTCTACAGAGGCTGAATACATAGCCATGTCATCTTGTTGTGCTCAAATCCTTTGGATGAGATCCCAATTATCTGACTATGGCTTTGAATTCAACAAAATCCCTCTGTACTGTGATAATAGAAGTGCTATTGCTCTCTCATGCAACAATGTTCAACACTCAAGAGCAAAGCACATCGACATTCGACATCATTTCATCCGGGAGCAAGTGGAAAATGGTGTGGTGGAACTCTATTTTGTGAAGTCAGAATACCAGTTAGCAGACATCTTCACCAAAGCTCTTCCAAGAGAACGTTTTGAGTTTATTCTTCCACGACTTGGCTTGAAAAGCCTTCAACCAGAAACACTCAAACGTCTTCAGGATTAAGACGAGGAGTAAAGGTCTATCTTCATCCATCTCTTGTAAATATTTATTCAAAAAGCAAATAGAAAAATATAAAACTTTCAAAATCCATAAAAATTTGAAAAATTCGAAAAATCTTAAAAAAAATATAATCATTTTGTCATGTTTTTCTCGATTCGATAAATATCTACGGTCTTGATGCTGTCATTCAAAGAATGACACGGGACTTTAGATGTTGTTCGAATTTTCTCAAAAAAAAAAAAAAAAAAAAAAAAAAAATATAATAATAATAATAATAATTTGGGAGAAAGTGAAACAATGGCTTATTGTCATTTCAGGCAGTAACCCGCTTTTCAATGAAAGAACAGAGCCATGCTTTATCTTTTTTTCAAATCTCATGCTCTGATTCAATATAATAATTACTTACTATCTAATGAAAACTAATTGCTTTGAAAAATAGCTCGGACTCTATTTTTGAAAATCATCTGGACTTAACGGTTGTCAAAAATATCTAACTCTCACTCAACAACTTATGTCATTGATTGAGGGGGAGAATGATTTTTCAATTAAATCAAAAAGTGTATTTTTCAAACAATGGTACCAGACCTTGGTTATTATTATGTTTTCAAAAGATAATTATGCATGTTCAATCAATGGAGTTTAAAGTCTCAAAATCCGATCCTTATCAGTTAAAACATTTTCATAATCAAGTCACAATTCTCCTTAAAAGCTTTCAAAATCAATTTAAATCTACAGAGATCACAAATCTCAAATGATTTGATAATTGTGATCGGGGGAGAATTTGTGATTTAAATTGGATTTAAACTGATAATTCGATAAATGGTTTCATAAGTGTTTAGCATGTTTTCCTCCCCGCATGTGACAAACGATTTCAAATTTTCCATGCACATGTTGAGGGGGAGCATCTACTTTAAACCTTAAATTATTGAAACGTGATTGTATTGTCTCTAAGTGCAGGTTCCCTCTAATATGTGCAAAACTTTTTCAAACTTTGAGGCACATATTGAGGGGGAGCAAACATTTGAAAACCTCATCCTTCCTCAAAATGCTTAATCTACTCAAATTGATTGGGAAGTGATGATGATCATTTTATAAAATGTTAATCAAAAGATTGGACCTTTCATTCTTAATTTAATGATTTCAAAGATCTCTTGCCTCCATGTGCTAAACAATTTCTGAATTTTATGCATATGTTGAGGGGGAGCATTTCTAAAATATCAAAACAATTAAGATACAAAATATTTTGATTTTATATCACAAGTATCTTGATTGATTTTTCAAATGGTTTTCAATTGGTTTCAAGGCGGAAGAACTTTTTCTAAAGACCGACCAAATTTACTTTATGCATGGTGTTATAAGGATGGTTAGGTTAGGTATTAGTTCTGACGATCCGCCAGAACCAGAGGGATCTACCCAGGGACAATCCACTAGTTAGTGTAAAGTCCTTAGGTATGATGAAAAAAAGGAGAAAAATGAGAAATTGGGAAGAGTGCGGATTGAGACAGAGCTAGTACTGGAATAAACCCAACAAGGTTCTAGTAATGAAGTCTTGGTAAGCACTGAAGGGGTTGAAGAATGAAAAAGAACTGAATGTAAAAAAGGGTGAAAAGAAATAGCCCTCCATCAATTCAACCTTAGGGCAGAAACCGGGTTCAATACATATGCTACTGGTGGTTACTAAGGTAACGCCGGTATTGAAGACAAGACGTCATGGACCCAGTGACGCACTGCACCTAACTTCCCAAGCTACTCAAGTTCCTCTTAAAAGGGCTTGTTTCATTCTCACGGGGAACCGACATTATCTATCGACTTTCTCTTAGAGATTGTTGATATTGAAGAAGGAGACCCTCTCCCTAGTCTCCGACATAGGAACCAAATGTGCACAATTGAGTCTAGAGCCACGAGATCATCCATAATATCTCATTAGGACACTCTCAATGAAGACTCTCTATTTCACACAATGTGGAAAGAGAGATTATATCTTGAGTCCTACACATTATCCTTGTGGTATTGCCAGAACATCTGAGTGATATGCATACATAGTTACAATGAAGATGGAAAGCCTTCTGGAGCCAACATCAAACAAGCTCCTGGTAGGTGGCATGTGAGATCTATCCAATAGATCAACCATGTGACAACTGAACATAAACAATGGAGCGATTCAATCTTTTGAATCAATCCTGGTTCAGGTTATGGATTGACGGATACCTTTGAAAAACCAGTCGTTGTGCTTAAAAACTCTTTTCTTTAGCACATCGACTGTGTACTTATTTCTCAAAATAAAAGGTGTTTATGATTGATAATTGATTTTCATTAAAACCTTCGTTGTATTGCAAAAACAGTTTCTATTGTGCAGTACACGATTGTTTTTCAAATCTCTTTTCATCAATCAGTGAATCTCATTTCGCTGGTTCACTCACTCTGTGTTGTCTTCTTTGAGACGTTCCGGTTTGAGAACGGCTAGAATAGCTGCGAAACCCTGTCAAGGAAATTCTTCGGAATTATACCTGATCACAGGCAGTACTTGTACTGATCAACAGGGAACCGTGGGCCGTGTACCTCAATTCAACAAAAGTGATCAAAGACACTCTTGTGTGCTTTATTGCTAACTGTTTTATGCAGGAACACTCTACGTTTGCAGCTGATCAGAATGGAGCAGTCAATCCATAGCCGCATGCTCACACAACACATTCATTTCCAAAAATATCATGATTAGTGCATCAATGACTGATATTTTCACTCCATACTTCTGCTATGCTGCTGCCAATATCATGAATCAAGGAAAAGCTTCCGCTACTCTGATAAGAATATATCATGATCCAGAATGTGAGCATGTCGATCTAAATGTCACAACATCACACAATACCAACACCACAAAGGAAGAGTCAGAGATTTAATGTGGCTGATGATCTCAAAGCTAGCTCAAAACTCATTATCACGTGGATCAGTAAAAGACCTCCACTTGGATTAACCAAACATGCAATGTGAAGAATCAATGACTACGAGCTTCAGAGCTAAGTACTACATCAAGAATGCAAGAACAATTTATAATGTAATATCTGTTCGTATTCAATGTAAGTTTAATGTATGTTTGAGGTGACCTCCCTTAAGGGGAGATTGTTAGGATTTGGAAAATCCAGGTATTAAAGTATCGGTCACCTCAAGTGTATGTAATCGTTAGAAAGCTTGTAGTCGTAGTTATTTATTGTTAAGTAATATTTAGTTATGTAACACCGTGGAGGACGGACGGGTCTTTACCCACTGTATGCCTGATCCACAGCCCGATAGGTGGCGATTTATGTAATGACTATAAATACTCTCTACCTTCCAAGGTAGAGAGTTGGAGCTCATAATAAGATTTTTCTTTCTCTCACTAAAGTTCCATAAACCTCTAACTTTCTCTCTCTAGAAATCATCTTATACGCCTCTTTGTGTTTATTGTTTGATGTATATGTGAAATCCAATATGTTACATTTTACCTTTTAGGTATGATTTTGAAATGCATTCTGGAAAGGTGTTTTGGTTTGCTTATTTAAGTGTCTTTCTGCTTATTTTACAAGTTGATAAACCCATAAGCTATTTATAGTATTGAACACAGCTATTTATATACGGGGTATTTTGATTTTAGATATACAACTACAAACATCCCTATGTAATATTCACACCTAAATCTACTGCTTTATGTCAACTCTTTTATATTCAAGTTGACCATGGTGAAAGGGGTGTTTGGGATTACCTATTTTTAAGTGGTTATTGCAATGTAAATAAGAAAATAAAATAGGGAACCTAATCCGAACAACCAAAGATTTTTATATGTTTTTATGTCCAACAAGCCTCATACATAATATTGTAAAAAGTTACCCTCTGTTGAATAGTTAAATTGGTGAAACATTTTGATGCAACTAATTGTTTTTCCTTTCTTCTTAATTGGTTTCTGTCATTTTGTTGCAATAAAAGGTACACAAACAAGTTCGATCAACTAATGGACACAGTGCACGTTTCAATGAAAAAGCTAGGATACCCAGAAGTGGAAATCATTGTCGCGGGAAACAGGGTGGCCATCGGGTGGAGATCAACAAAACAAACATGCAAATTCTGCAAATACGGCTCCATAAAACCGTGGTTTGATAAAAAAAAGTTAGTTCAGGTGTTGGAACACCCTTTGATGCCTGGAATAAAGTTTGAGACATACATTTTTTCGCTGTTCAATGAGAATCTCAAAGGACCTTCACTAGATGAGATGAACTTTGGGCTCTTTAGGCCATATTTTACTCAAGTTTATGACATCGGGATCGTGACGGGATCACAGGTAAATTATTTTAGTTAGCTTATCTAGCCGAAAGTTGGATAACAATGTCATCGTAGGTGTGTGTGGTTGATGTGGAAATGTGGTGTCTTTTTTGACTTTTATATGTCGATATAGATCATTCAATCAAATGTGTCGTCCATTTGGTTCAAAAAAAAGTATTTATGAATTTTCTGCAGTCACAAAATGTACATTGTAGAAGTTTTTGGAATTCATGTCATTGTAAATATGACTATGCCAACTTTTATTCGTGTTGATGTACTCTGATGGTTCTTATAAATGAGACATTTGAGATGAACCCTACATACCTGATACAAGACGAAACAGTTTCTGAACAACCCAATGAGTATGCCCTTTAAAGTTTAAACTATTGTTCCATGAATAGATCCAACAAGTTTATGAAATTTCCGAAATTAAAATTTGAAAAAAATGGCAACATTTTTGCTTTTCGAGTTAGTTGATAAATGATATACAAGGATTTTGATGATGAGAATCATTTATCTTTTATATATCTAAAACCCATTGACTTTTTTAACCAGGAAATGGGCAAGATTGTTAAGGATAAGGAATAGTGGTAAGGATGAGACGATAAGTTTTACCGAATATCAAAAGTCAAAGGTCGTCATTGCACTGGAAACCGGGAAATCATTCTTAAAAGCAAAGGATGACCGAGCTCCATTCCAATGTCAATGGCTAACTTGCCTTTAATAAGGTAGGCTATAAACATCTGAACTTTATAGTTATAATGAGTTAGTGAGCAAGTGTTAATCATTTGGGAATTAGCAGATTGTTGATTATGTCATTGCTATGTTCCGAGTTGGCTTCACTGGAAGAGGAGAACTTGCGGCACGCCAGTTTTAGCTTCTGTATGTGACAAACCAAGGTTCGACTAAAGTATTAAATTTAGAACTATATGGCCTTATGTGTAAGATTAAACTCATTAATATGAAATGTTGTGGATTTTTGAATTAGTCATAGCTGATCCAGGTGGTGGAGTATTCATCTCAGATCCAAAAAAGACTAGGAACAAGGTACAAGTTGTGTGGTGAGTAAGTATGTTTTGATAGCATAATCAACTGTATCAAAACATGGTTGAAGATAGATGATATACAAGTTTTTTTGGAATGGATCACTGATGAATCACTGATGAATCACTTATTCATATATGCTTAAGAAAATGTGATTGTTGATATTTTCGTATCCGCTCATTAGACATCTTCTATTCATTTCTTTCTTTTCTTTTAGCCGATAACTCCAAAGATAAGCCTCTCTACAACATGTGCCCAAACTATAAAAATTTAGGCTAAAAATCGCCCAATTCCTCAATTTCAGGTACAATTTGCAAGCTCTAATTATGGCGTGGTACATCCTTTACAGTTCTGTTAAATAAAGATACTGCAAATCTCGCATATTAATCTGGTCGGCTCAATTGCTTTGTCTTCTTGGTCTAATTCCAGAGCAGGGTAATACATGGATTTCAAAATCAATTGTATATATTCTATATGTCTGGTAGTCCCAGACTTCCAACAAATCTGTTTGTGGTTTATTTTTAGCCGCAACTTTCCTTTAGGATTACAGTGTTTTTAGTTGTAGCAGATGCATCAATTTTGTGTTTTGTTAATAAAGAGTGGTTAAAAGGGAAGAGTTGTGGAAATACATAGGTTAAATTAAATACTTTAAGTAAGTTTGTACTGTGATTTGATTTTGGGGTAGTGCTTGAAAATTAAGTTTGGTAGATTTCTGATTTAAGTTGCTGAATAGATTGAACAAAAACTCTTTAAGACTGCCTCAAGGTCTATAATTTCACTTTCCCCTCTTAAAGTTATTATTATTATGTTTGTGTTTTCTAAATGATTTCTCTACCTTACGATACTTTCTTACAAACTACATAGTTAAATAAATATTGATCCCTCATTAATTCATGCTTAGTGTTTAAAGTATGCAGGCCACTTTAAAACACCTGCAACAATCAGAGTCACGTTCAAAAACACACATTCAAACGCCCAAGGTGTCTTCTATGAAATCTTATGTTTTATTATATTTGGTGATAAAAAGAGAGATGACGGAGTCTATAGCATGTTCCATAACTGGTGATGGTTTTGAAGAACTTGCGGTCTCTCGGGTATTTATGTCGTTCTAAACTTTTTAGAGTGAAATTGCTATATGATTCATCCCAATTTTCAAATGGTGCTACATTTAGTATTGATTAGTATCATAGTACAAAGAAGTTCTGTTTACTAATCAGATTGTTGTAAAATATTCGATTATAAATTAATTAACTAATGATATCAGCAGATACATACAGTGGTTGGTATTGTGATCAATTTAGTACTGACAACTAAAAAATGTGGAATGAGTGCTAACTATTAATGTAATTACGAAAATATACCTTTTACTTATTAAAATCTTGTTACTATTACATGTATAGTTTTTCACATAATCATCATTAGTATGTGAACGCAGTGTTGTAAAATGTAAAATAATAAGTTCGAATGACGTTAGCCTTTCTGTTAGGATTACTAACATTGTCCTTAGTATTGACTTATAATACATCACTTGATTAGTTTGCTAGCAAAATCACAATGTTTTAAAAATATTTGTCATCAATGTAGCTTAATTTTGATTTATACAATCAAAATTCACAAGTGAAAAGTGTGCATTTAATTGACTTATGTCAAAGCTAAATTGGAGAACAACCACTTCAATTTATTTAGGACATTTATTATTATTGCGTTAAGATGCATATATAAAATGGATAATAATAAGAGAATCAAATTGAACCAGTAGGAGAGCACGTAGAATGTGGAAAAGCTAATACTTAGCGATTTAAGTCAACGGATGGGTTCAAAACCTAAACGGTGAATAATTTTAGGTTTGTAATTTCTACCATTATTTTGGTTTTTATGTTCTATATGCTTACATAACGTCCTCTTAATTTTAACTGATGCACAATACGACTTGGATCTTAAATTTTTTTTTTCCTCTCATGGATCATATACTCATATTACATATTGAGCATCTTCCCAACACATTCTCTTCACCTCCAATTCCAACAACACCCAATCCATTATTTACTGAAGTAAATGGCCATGTGAATTTTTCCAACGGTAAGTTGTTACACATTCTATTTTTTTTGCTATTATTGTATATGGTTAAAGAATTTGAATCATGAAATATGCTTTTTAGTTACTGTGAATGCTCTGATACTGGTGTCTTTTGTGTGAAGCATATTCATGTCTCAACTGTTTCAACCAGCCGATACATGAAGTTACAGTACTTGCAACTCACAAGAAATTTTTTGAATAAAAATAAAAAGGACTAATGATAAAAAAAAGTACTATACTTGCCACACTTTCCTCTTCAGGGTAGCGAACAATTTTTTTGCTTTCGTGGGTATTATACTTTCAAATTCATCCTCTTTAGGGTATTTTGCAAAAAAGTTGGACATTTTTGCCCCTCTTACCCACAAGAGCAAATGATGGCAAGTATGATACTTTTTTTTTATCATTTGCCCTAGTTTTTATTATGTTAAATTTTGGATATGTATTAAGATAATTTATTTAATGATTTATAATTGTGTTAAATCTATGATAAAAATGTTTTGTTTTATCATTTGCCCTATTTACTTATTAATCGTATTTGTAATAATTTAATATATACTTAAAAAAGGGAAAATTAAAATTATTCGGACAATTATAAAAAACAAACAACACTTTTTCATTCAGATTCAGACATTATAGCTACCTCTTATTAGTAAGATGTAGTAGTCAAATCCAGATGCGGTAGTCAGATTCAGATGTGTAACATCTTAATCAAACAAACACACCCTTAATCTAGTCATAGTATACTCTCTAGTCTATGCTTCAACAAGTGACGAACAGAAATTTATATGCAATTACTTCAGGTTGTGATATAATTCCTCCTAATTTAGCGGAAGCGTTAAACCTAATTCGGTTTAACGCTTGAAACGTTAAACAACTTGAAGTGAATTAGGGCAAATGATAAAACAAAACATTTTTATCATAGATTTAACACAATTATAAATCATTAAATAAATTATCTTAATACATATCCAAAATTTAACATAATAAAAACTAGGGCAAATGATAAAAAAAGTATCATACTTGCCATCATTTGCTCTTGTGGGTAAGAGGGGCAAAAATGTCAAACTTTTTTGCAAAATACCCTAAAGAGGATGAATTTGAAAGTATAATACCCACGAAAGCAAAAAAATTTGTTCGCTACACTGAAGAGGAAAGTGTGGCAAGTATAGTACTTTTTTTGATTATTAGCCTAAATAAAAAATAAACAATTTTTAATATATAAAAATATATTATTGAAAATTTTAGAAAAAACCCCGTGCGTGCACGGATATTATAACTAGTTATATAAACGGTTAAAACATGTTTTAAATAATGTACAACTACATGATACACAAAATAGAATGTATCAATAAAAATTAAAAGTGTGTAAATTAATTCTCTTTCATATAGCTTAATCTTGTTATGTGCGTAACATGTGGATTTGCCAGAAAGTTCTCAAATGGTGTAGTCGTTGTGTTATAACTCATGCCTGATACACCATAATTATGCATCATAAATTATCAAATGGTGTGGTCATATATTGTTAACCAACAAGTCAAAATCTGTCAAATTTTTGCCTGTCGTACTTTATTTTATTAGCTGGTTGAATTAACTATAAATAGATAGGTTTACGACCTTGAATGATTCAACAAATAATTTCGAACTTATATCCAAAAAATTGAAAAACCTTTGCGCGCATCATTATGTCAAACTATACCATGAGACTAGAACCATAACTTTTTGATCAAAAAAGATTTCACACTATTTCATAGGTCTTTCTAAGCTACAAGCCTCGCTAAGCCACAAAAAAAAACTACAAGTTTTATGAGCAATGTTTTCAAACCCGGATCGACCTGGTTGGTTCAACTAGTCGAATCGGTGCCCGACCACAAAAACGGGTAAAAAAACTCGGGTTTCTAAAACCGGGTTAACCGGTTAGACCCGCCAGGTTTTGAGTGACCCGTGTCAACCTGGGTCTTGAAACCCGACCAGGTTTGGTTTTTTTTTTTAATTTTGTTATAAAAACCAGGTTGACCCGGCGGTCGAACCGGTGTCCGATGACTCAACCGGGTCAATTAAAAACATGGTTTTTAAAACATTGCTTATGAGTGGACATGCTAGTTTAAAATCATTATACGGAGTATGTGATTTGTGAATTGTCATATGTGATCTGTATTCGTATTCCCATGTATACATTTGCAAAGTGTATTCTCATAAAAACGTTTAAAAACGAACAAAAACATATGAAAACATAAGAAAAACGTATAAAAACGGACGAAAACGTTTAAAAACGAACAAAAACGTATGAAAACATAAGAACAACGTTTAAAAACGGATGAAAATGTATAAAAACGCTTGAAAACATATAAAAAAGGACGAAAACGTTTAAAAACAAACAAAAACGTATGAAAAGATAAGAAAAACATATAATAACGAACGAAAACGTATAAAAACGCTTGAAAACGTATAAAAACGGACGAGAACGTTTAAAAACGAACAAAAACGTATGAAACAGTAAGAAAACGGGCGAAAACCTATAGAAACAGATAAAAACGTATGAAAACGTAAGAAAACAGATAAAAACGTATGAAAACGTAAGAAAACATATTTTTGAGTTAATTACAAACGGTCGTTAGTCAAAACGTATGATAATGAAACAAATGGGAAATTACGTTGCTATTACATGCCAAAAAGACTAACGGAGCAAAGAGTTGGATGGGTATTATGGTAATTTTTTGGGTTCGTATATGATAATGAAACAAATGTGAAAGTACGTCACTATCACATGCCATTAACCATAATATTTATACTCTCTTTTTGGACATGTAACTTATACTCTTTTTTTGAACACTAATGCTACATCCACTCAAATTCATCCACAAAAAAATCCCACACGCTGAGGTGGCGCCGAGTGATTGGTTTTTTGTGGGAGTGACTCCCACAAAAAAACCAATCACCCGGCGCCACCTCAACGTGTGAGATTCTTTTGTGGATGAATTTGAGTGGATGTATCACTCCTCTTTTTTGAATAGGTAACATATACTCAATCTGCTGCACGCTTCAAAATAAGTGAGCACAATTTATCTATACTATTTATAAAAGATGTATGATCAAAGTGAAATGTTAAATTGTTGAATGTTGAAAATTAGTCAAAGATGAGAGAAATGTATAGTGTAATTAATACTTTTATTAAAACACCTCATTACTTAAAAGTACAATAATTTATTCATATTGTACAACCAACTAAAAGTATATCTATCAAACTAAATACAAATAATTGAAACACCTCACCTAAAAAGTATAATAAAATTTTCACAATATACAATTTAAACAAGTTACAACATAATCCATAATATAACATAATTAAACAAACTAATTAATGTTATTTTTAAAACATTGTAAAATGAAAACTACATGTTATTATACACATTATACAAATTAATAAAACACACAAAGTTTCATACAAGCTAACAATTAATTTTGAAAGCCGGACCGGACCAACGGTTTCAACCGGGAACCGGTGTCGCCACCGGTTCGACTAACCAATAAAAGCCATCCGAAAATGAACCAGAGAGGACCCGTTGAAACCGATACAAACGGGCAAATCAGGCCTAATCGAGATCTATTTCTCCGGTTAATCGTTATATGGTACCCCGCGTATACTATATATAAAGGGAAAAAAAGTGAAAAGTAAAAAGTTGAAACTAAAAATAGAAATGTTGACAAACATATATTTCAAAAGAAAAATATTAATACATATCGAAAACCGGGTTGACCCGGAACGCTTCAAACTCGACGGGTTGAATTAAATTTAATTTCACCCGTGCTCAACGCAACCTGTCGGGTTAACCCGGTTTAAATCGACTCGTTTTTCGACCGGATAGGTTCAACCAGTTGAGCCACCCGGGTCGACCGGGGTTTCAAAACATTATGTTTAATCCCGAAATCTTCAAACTTTTATTATATTTCATTTATAACCAATAAACTTTTTTTTAATCACTAAACGATCTGTTGCTATAAAATCCCGTTGCTATGCACTGGTACTCGTCTAATAATTTAAATTTCCTAAAATAGTGTTCACAATAATTCAATAAATTAAAGGTCAATTTTATATCTCTCCTTTTTTTAGTTAAAAATTTCATATATACCCAAACATGCATTAAAAATACTATATATTATACATTCAATATTTGCACTTTAGGTATATATGAAAGGGTAAAAGCTGAATATACGTAACAAACTTTTCTCAAATTAACCAATATACGTAACATACTTATTTTATTATCAATATACATAATATACTTTCAAATACTTACTAATATACGTAATATTGACAGGTTACCAGTTTTTAAAGTTACAATAATGGTCCCTGTCGTTTGCATTAACTTTCTCCGTTAGTCCTTTGACATTTTTAACCTTAAAAAAGTTACAGTAATGGTCCATGTGGTTTGCTTTAACTTTCACCGTTAGTCTTTTAACTTTCATTTTTTTATAAATGGTTTTATACACATTTTTACACTTTTTTTGCACTTTTTATACATTTTTCTATGCACATTTTATACACATTTTTATACACGTGTGAAAAATATTTTTAAAAACTTATTATAAAAATGTGTTAAAAACGTGTAAAAATATATATAAAATCGTGTATAAAAACGTTCATAAAATCGTGTAAAAAAGCGTTTATAAAAATGTGTGTAAATAATGTTTATAAAAACGTGTAAGAAAACGTACATAAAACCGTGCATAAAAACTTGTATAAAAATTTTAAAAAGCGTGTATAAAAATGTATTTAAAAACGTGTGTAAAAAGTGTGTATAAAAACGTGTAAAAAACATATATAAAAATTTGTGTAAAAACGTGTATTAAAACGTGTAAAAAACGTATATAAAAACGTGTGTAAAAAACGTGTATAAAAATGTAAAAACGTGTATAAAAACGTGCATAAAAACTTGTATAAAAACTTGTAAAAAACGTGTATAAAAATGTGACAACCCGTACTTTCAGGTCATTTCTCGACACAATTCATGTCTCATTATTTCAACATTTATAGTAAACTTGGTTTACTTGTTCCAAATTCGCGTAACCTTGAAGGTTTAGCGGCGAATTCATGATCATAACATCACGTACATTTCATATGGACTAAGATTAGTCTACATTCCATTGACATCATTTGCATCTCATTAATTCATTCATGACATTTCATTTCACTTTATACGCGTAATTTTTATATTTAATAAACGTTATCGCGTGAGTTATTATTTTGTATATTTAATCCGTTACTTTCAAAAATGATTCCGATGTATTTTTAAACTTACATTTAGTTTATAAAAACTATATTTTGAGATTTCCTAGTGTTTTGAATTTATTTCGTATATAAATCGTTAAAATTATATTATTACGTCGTTTTTCTTAAAAATTATACGATTATTATTATATCACTCAAATTTTGCAAGGAATGTATTTTTATAATTTTTATGACCTAAAAATATTTTAACTTGACCTGTGAAAATTTATTTTTATTCAACGCTACCCTAAATATTTACAAATGCTACAACTTATCACAATTATTCACAAATATCTTACAAAATCCTACACTTATATAATAAAAAAAAAAAAAAATATATCAAGGGATGACTAACACTCCCTTGACCGACTCAAGGGAGGTGACTCATCAAGAGTTTTGCAAATATCTAAGATGTACATGTATTATATTATATCATTTCACCATTTCATTTCATTTCTTTCACAAAGCTAGATCAAAGATTCCTTCCCTTTTCTTTCTAAATATTCGGCAGCCAAGGACCAAGAGGAGCATCATCTCCAAGATTTCAAGTCAAATTTTATAAACATTAGTATCATTTGTTGCAAGGTTTTGTAATACAAACCTCAAGTGATTAGGAAAAACCTTTTGTCCATAAACCTCATCATTTTCACTTGTAAGCTTGTTTTTATCATTTTTCATGTTTCCTTATCATTTGATATTCATCTTTTCATTTTTGGAACAAGTATGCATGATATGTGATTTATACCATTTTTAACATGATTTTAGAGTATATATATATATATATATATATATATATATTTGGTCATCCTATAATTATCCCCATGGTATTCTTGGTCTTGATGGTGATTAGGAACCCATGACACCCTAAGAAGGTGTATGGTAGGATTAGATTAGTTTTGGAGTTGATTTGAAGGGATTAGAATAGGTTTTGTCCGAGAAAAACTATTTTCGATAACTATAATTTATGTTCTGTCCTTATTTCGAATTTCTGGAAAAACCAACAGATTGTACGAAACTTTGGCCTTGATTTTTAGAAAATATACTTTAAAACGAATCCGTGGCCTTTTGAACGGATAAAAACGGAGTTATAACGAAGCCGCGGTGAATTTTTAAAGTTTGACGACGAAATGTTTATTTTTCTGAAAAATTCAGCATGCAGTTTTTACATATTTCGGGTCAAAAACGAGCCTTAAGCTTCACAAATTATTTCGACTTGTCAAAAATATATTAAATTACTTCGATACGAAGCTAAGGACATATTTTACGTAGAAAACGGATTTGAAACGACGAATATATGCACGTTTTCATAAAGTTGCCGTAAATATTATTTTCTGAAAAACTATAATATTTTTACGTCACAAGTATTCTATTAGCTGTAAGGGCTATGTTTGCGGCAGTTTTTAACCATGATGTGAAACTTTTTAGAACGAAGTGTCTTCTAGTAAAATCAAGTTCATCGGCCATATTTTTCAAATCAAAAAGCTGTTTGTCAAGCGGAGTTTTTGTGAATTATTTACGGATGTTCAAAGTTGGCCGAAACTCATTTTCTGCACACAATTAGCAAAAACCACCATCTTTAGCCCTTAATATCTTTATGATCGAGACCTTTTGGACGAAAACTCCTGAACTGAAACTTTTAGATATCAATACAAACTTTCCAAAACCGTCGAGTTCGTTCTCTAACGATCGACGTACACCGTTTTACGGCTAGCTTTCCGGAGCCATTTTTGTTAATTTCAATAAAATTTCGACGACATTGTTTTGCGACAAAAAGTGGTAATTTCACCAAAAATCATTATAAAACTATTGTAGGATGACATTTTGACGTAAAAACTTGAAAAGTGATTTTTGAAGGGTCAAGACGTCAAAAGAGTATTTTTCGACGATAAGTATTATTTTCAAAACTCGCAAATGGTATAAATAACATACGAAATGCATGCATAACATTACATTGCAACTTATTACATATCATATCATCCATAATAGGTCATTTTCGAGATTCACGCTATATTTCAGTGTATCCACTTTTGTCATCGTAATCATTGCAACAGGTGAGTTCATAGCCCCACTTTTACTCTTTTAACTGTTTTACAAACTCTTGGGGGAGATACATGCTACATTTTTAATCGAACACAAATGCTTTGAACTGTATGCTATATCCGAATGTTTTATTGTCACTAAGTATTTGCCATGTTCGAAGTCCCTACATCATGAACCATTAGTCACTTGCGAGTGAGCGCGAATATTGTGAATAGGCCTATTGGAATTAACACTCCCGCTCCTATTGACCCATTTAGGGGAAATCGAGCGCACTATATTTAAATCATTAAGGTAAATTGGCAAATTACCTATTAGGGCGGCGATGAAACGATGATTACCAATTTTTATTGGTGCGATGTTTACGCTTTGGTGTCATGAACTTAGTGAAATAAATACGATTTTGTTTTTAACGATGAGTGTTAAACCATTTAACTCACACTACGATTATTGTGTTCAAACGAATTACTTATACCTATGGATTTCACTCAACCTTTGTGTTGACCTTTTTAGCATGTTTATTCTCAGGTATCTAAGGCATTATCATCATGGCATGGTTAAGGAACCACCTTTTGAGTCGCGGCGTCGACTTACATCTTTGTACATTATGGCACTTTCTTTTAAAACCATCGTTTGGACTTGTAATATATTTATGTTTCCGCAAACTTTGTAAACCTTTGGGACCTATACTTTGTAAACTCTGATTGTTTTATTAAATCAAACGATATGTTTTCCAAACGACACTTTAGGTCGTTCAATATAACTGTGATTGTGATGCTATGACAGTCAATCCCCAGGAATTCCATTCCGCTGCAAAACAGGTAATTTGGGGGTGTGACAGATTGGCATCAGAGCTTCAGTTATAGAGAACTAGGTTGCATCATTGACCCTAGACTATAACTACATCATCATAGCATCTCATCATTTCATCATAAGTGCATGTTCACTTTACATGCGGTTTATACGTACATTTTTCGAGTTATTTACTTTCATTTCATATCGATTGTCACATGGATGCCTTTAAATGCCCATTTCATTATTCCTTCTTCATACTCTAATGTGGAGAATTCCTTGTCAGTCCCTATCACAATTTTCACATCAATCGACTCATCACCGATAACGTCGAATGCCGAGATGAACCTTTAAGTAGGGCGAAGTCACTCTCACTCCTTTGTTTCACCACTAACATGTCGAGTTACACTTTATTCACACACTAAGTCACTAAACCACCATACATTTGAAGCACTTACAACACATCATAACCCATCTTTTTGGAACCCGTCGATCATTTTGAAAAATAACCTCAAACTTATCATTCTTATCACACTTCTTTGGAGCGTTTATTATTAACATCGGATTTTGCTACGTCTCACATTTCCTCTTGTTTTGAAGAAGTTATGGCACCGAAGAAAGCCACACCTGGAATGACTCAAGCGGCTATTCAAAAGTTGGTAAGGGATAGTGTAGCAGAGGCACTAAGAATTGAAAGGGAAACGGTGGCTGCTGCTGCTGCCGAGGCCGCGGCTGCTGCTGAAGCCGCAAGGCTTGCTACTGCTACTGGAAATGCAGGAGGATCCGGAGTTAAGAGCTGTTCTTACAAGGATTTCAAAAGTGGTGAACCCACCAAGTTTAGAGGGACGGAAGGAGCTACAGCAATGGTACGATGGTTTGAAAAATTAGAGTCCGTGTTTTTGCTTTGTAACTGTCCGGATGATAGTAAGGTCAAGTATGCTACGAGTACATTACTCGATGGAGCATTGTCGTGGTGGAACTCATATGCTCAACCGATGGGAATGGAGAATGCTTTCAAGCTTACTTGGGAGCAATTCAAGGGTTTGGTAACTAAGAAATTTTGTCCTCGTACGGAAGTGAAAAAGTTGGAGACCGAGTTCTATGAACTAGTAACTATTGGGTACGATATTGACACTTACATTCGAAGATTCCAAGAATTGGCCGCGTTATGCCCGTCCATGGTTTCCGATAACGAAAAGTTGCTAGAGGCTTTCATCGGGGGACTTCCCGAGGTTATTCAAGGAGATGTGACTTCGTTTGATCCACAAACAATCGAGGAAGCTATTAGGGTGACTCAAAAGCTCATGGCCCAGGTAGTGAAGAGAGGTAAGTACACCAACACCAACCAAAACAACAACAACCCCAACAACCGCACCAACTACATCAATAACCAAAACAACAACAACGACGATAACCAAATCAACAACAACAAAAGGAAATGGGAAAACGACCAAGGAGGTTATAACAACAACAACCAAAACCGTAACAATAACCATCATCAACAACAAAATAGAAGGCAAGAAGCGGGAATGGTTTATGCCGCTGCACCAATGAGAGGTAGAGGGTATGCCGGAACACACCCACTATGTAATCGATGTAATTTCCATCACTCGGGTCCTTGCCCTGCCAAGTGCCACAAATGCCAAACACCGGGACATCTAGCAAGGGATTGTAAAGGTAAAGCCATAGTTACGTGCTTCGGATGTGGGGAACAAGGACACTATCGGAACCAATGTCCTCAAAACCAAGGTCAACCAGTTGAAGGTGCTCATGGGAATGTATATATGTTAGAAGGAGGAGGAGGAGCTTGTCAAGGTATCAACGACGCGGAAGACTGAAGAAGTTTGGAAACTAACAGTCTTATTTCTCCTTATGTACTATGTCGTACCAAGTTTATGTCTTTCATCGTATCCGAATCTTTATAACTTAAGATGTACTAATTTTGCTAAACCACTCGTTGTAAGATATTCTCATATATCGTACTTTATTTTCTTTCCGATTTGTTATCATTTACGAGGATTTTAATTCTTTTTACTTCAACTATCATTTTAACGACACTTCTCCATGTCTTCTCTCCTCGAAGTTCATCACAATTTTAACATCAGTTGACTCAACACCAAACAACATATGAGTCGATTAGTCCAAGCATTGCATAGTTACTCCTAAATTATACATAGCCTGATCACCTATGTCTAATTCAGGAAGAATCATGCAATGAAGGGAGTAGTAGGCTTATATGTGTAAACAATTCCGTAATCGAGCCAAATTTTCAAAAGTCCTCCTTCAAACCAATTTAGCCTAATCTCATGACAGTTCTTGTTTGATGAGTTGTGAGATTAAGTGAAAATTGGTTGGTAAAAAGTCTTTTGAGGGTTTTGCTCGGGAATGGGAAAGTTTGCCACATCAAACCCTAAACCCGATAGACCTAACAACGATTGAATTCAGGGACTGAATTCCTTTTGGATGGGCGAATGTGACAACCCGTACTTTCAGGTCATTTCTCGACACAATTCATGTCTCATTATTTCAACATTTATAGTAAACTTGGTTTACTTGTTCCAAATTCGCGTAACCTTGAAGGTTTAGCGGCGAATTCATGATCATAACATCACGTACATTTCATATGGACTAAGATTAGTCTACATTCCATTGACATCATTTGCATCTCATTAATTCATTCATGACATTTCATTTCACTTTATACGCGTAATTTTTATATTTAATAAACGTTATCGCGTGAGTTATTATTTTGTATATTTAATCCGTTACTTTCAAAAATGATTCCGATGTATTTTTAAACTTACATTTAGTTTATAAAAACTATATTTTGAGATTTCCTAGTGTTTTGAATTTATTTCGTATATAAATCGTTAAAATTATATTATTACGTCGTTTTTCTTAAAAATTATACGATTATTATTATATCACTCAAATTTTGCAAGGAATGTATTTTTATAATTTTTATGACCTAAAAATATTTTAACTTGACCTGTGAAAATTTATTTTTATTCAACGCTACCCTAAATATTTACAAATGCTACAACTTATCACAATTATTCACAAATATCTTACAAAATCCTACACTTATATAATAAAAAAAAAAAAAAAAAATATCAAGGGATGACTAACACTCCCTTGACCGACTCAAGGGAGGTGACTCATCAAGAGTTTTGCAAATATCTAAGATGTACATGTATTATATTATATCATTTCACCATTTCATTTCATTTCTTTCACAAAGCTAGATCAAAGATTCCTTCCCTTTTCTTTCTAAATATTCGGCAGCCAAGGACCAAGAGGAGCATCATCTCCAAGATTTCAAGTCAAATTTTATAAACATTAGTATCATTTGTTGCAAGGTTTTGTAATACAAACCTCAAGTGATTAGGAAAAACCTTTTGTCCATAAACCTCATCATTTTCACTTGTAAGCTTGTTTTTATCATTTTTCATGTTTCCTTATCATTTGATATTCATCTTTTCATTTTTGGAACAAGTATGCATGATATGTGATTTATACCATTTTTAACATGATTTTAGAGTATATATATATATATATATATATATATTTGGTCATCCTATAATTATCCCCATGGTATTCTTGGTCTTGATGGTGATTAGGAACCCATGACACCCTAAGAAGGTGTATGGTAGGATTAGATTAGTTTTGGAGTTGATTTGAAGGGATTAGAATAGGTTTTGTCCGAGAAAAACTATTTTCGATAACTATAATTTATGTTCTGTCCTTATTTCGAATTTCTGGAAAAACCAACAGATTGTACGAAACTTTGGCCTTGATTTTTAGAAAATATACTTTAAAACGAATCCGTGGCCTTTTGAACGGATAAAAACGGAGTTATAACGAAGCCGTGGTGAATTTTTAAAGTTTGACGACGAAATGTTTATTTTTCTGAAAAATTCAGCATGCAGTTTTTACATATTTCGGGTCAAAAACGAGCCTTAAGCTTCACAAATTATTTCGACTTGTCAAAAATATATTAAATTACTTCGATACGAAGCTAAGGACATATTTTACGTAGAAAACGGATTTGAAACGACGAATATATGCACGTTTTCATAAAGTTGCCGTAAATATTATTTTCTGAAAAACTATAATATTTTTACGTCACAAGTATTCTATTAGCTGTAAGGGCTATGTTTGCGGCAGTTTTTAACCATGATGTGAAACTTTTTAGAACGAAGTGTCTTCTAGTAAAATCAAGTTCATCGGCCATATTTTTCAAATCAAAAAGCTGTTTGTCAAGCGGAGTTTTTGTGAATTATTTACGGATGTTCAAAGTTGGCCGAAACTCATTTTCTGCACACAATTAGCAAAAACCACCATCTTTAGCCCTTAATATCTTTATGATCGAGACCTTTTGGACGAAAACTCCTGAACTGAAACTTTTAGATATCAATACAAACTTTCCAAAACCGTCGAGTTCGTTCTCTAACGATCGACGTACACCGTTTTACGGCTAGCTTTCCGGAGCCATTTTTGTTAATTTCAATAAAATTTCGACGACATTGTTTTGCGACAAAAAGTGGTAATTTCACCAAAAATCATTATAAAACTATTGTAGGATGACATTTTGACGTAAAAACTTGAAAAGTGATTTTTGAAGGGTCAAGACGTCAAAAGAGTATTTTTCGACGATAAGTATTATTTTCAAAACTCGCAAATGGTATAAATAACATACGAAATGCATGCATAACATTACATTGCAACTTATTACATATCATATCATCCATAATAGGTCATTTTCGAGATTCACGCTATATTTCAGTGTATCCACTTTTGTCATCGTAATCATTGCAACAGGTGAGTTCATAGCCCCACTTTTACTCTTTTAACTGTTTTACAAACTCTTGGGGGAGATACATGCTACATTTTTAATCGAACACAAATGCTTTGAACTGTATGCTATATCCGAATGTTTTATTGTCACTAAGTATTTGCCATGTTCGAAGTCCCTACATCATGAACCATTAGTCACTTGCGAGTGAGCGCGAATATTGTGAATAGGCCTATTGGAATTAACACTCCCGCTCCTATTGACCCATTTAGGGGAAATCGAGCGCACTATATTTGAATCATTAAGGTAAATTGGCAAATTACCTATTAGGGCGGCGATGAAACGATGATTACCAATTTTTATTGGTGCGATGTTTACGCTTTGGTGTCATGAACTTAGTGAAATAAATACGATTTTGTTTTTAACGATGAGTGTTAAACCATTTAACTCACACTACGATTATTGTGTTCAAACGAATTACTTATACCTATGGATTTCACTCAACCTTTGTGTTGACCTTTTTAGCATGTTTATTCTCAGGTATCTAAGGCATTATCATCATGGCATGGTTAAGGAACCACCTTTTGAGTCGCGGCGTCGACTTACATCTTTGTACATTATGGCACTTTCTTTTAAAACCATCGTTTGGACTTGTAATATATTTATGTTTCCGCAAACTTTGTAAACCTTTGGGACCTATACTTTGTAAACTCTGATTGTTTTATTAAATCAAACGATATGTTTTCCAAACGACACTTTAGGTCGTTCAATATAACTGTGATTGTGATGCTATGACAGTCAATCCCCAGGAATTCCATTCCGCTGCAAAACAGGTAATTTGGGGGTGTGACAAAAAACGTGCATAAAAACGTGCATAAAAACTTGTATAAAAACTTGTCAAAAACGTGTATAAAAATGTATTTAAAAACATGTGTAAAAAGCGTGTATAAAGATGTGTAAAAAACGTATATAAAAACGTGTGTAAAAACGTGTATAAAAACGTGTAAAAAACGTATATAAAAACGTGTGTAAAAAACGTCTAAAAAAACATGTAAAAACGTGTATAAAAACGTATATAAAAAAGATGAAAGTTAAAGGACTACCGTTGTTAGTAAAAAAACCACATGGACCATTACTGTAACTTTTTTAAGTTAAAAAATGTCAAAGGACTAACGGTGAAAGTCCAATGCAAACGACAGGGACCAATAATGTAACTTTTTAAAGTGGTAACCTGTCAATATTACGTATATTGGTAAGTATTTGAATGTATATTACGTATGTTGATAATAAAATAAGTATGTTACGTATGTTGGTTAATTTGAAAAAGTTTGTTACGTATATTCAGCCTTTACCCTATATGAAATTAATTATGAAAGTATGATGATATATGAAACTAATCCACAAATTAAAAGAGACTTTAGCCAGTAGAGATGATAATTTATTGGTGAACGGTGTAACGAGCGAGTTTTCCTTAAATTTTGAGTATCTTCAAGCCATGTGTAAATTTATTTTGGGACGGTGAGAGTAATAAGATAACAGAAAAATGACTAAAATATGGTTACATTCCGAAGTCATACTAAGGCTATTTGTCACCTCATATACTCATTTAGCCAGTAAACTTTTGTGTGCACATAAAAACACTATACGGATAATCGTGTATAGCAACGGAGTTTTTATTTGAATGGCGAAATTTTATAAAACTAGTAAGGAGCTAAATAACAAAACTATTACCTAGTAAAAGTAACAAGAGGCGGATTTTGAAGCCACTTGACCCAACTAAAACCACTTATAACTACATCTACTAAAAAATCCAAATAAACATCATCTAACAAAGTTATCAAAGAAAACGTTTTGCCTCGGCCGCACTACTCGGAAAACACAATTGTTGCTATGAGCCCACACGTGCCACCAAAACGAGAAAAATGAAGCCTCCAAGATCACCTTTTGCATCCTCTTTAACCGAAGATTCATAAACCATTCCAGCCATTGCTGAAACGAAAGCACCTTCGGAATCTTAATCTCCCACCAACGACCAAACAACTCATAAACTTGTGAGACAAACGAGCATTGAAAGAACAAGCAATTCGTATTTTCAATAACTTCACCCCAGATTGGGCAGAAGATTGACGGCACATCAAACCCACGGAAATCTAGATTTATATGCATCGAAAGTTTATCTAACAAAATTCTCCACGCCAAAATATTTACCTTTTGTGGAATAACTTTCCACCATTGTTGTAACACCCCAACCCGACAAGGGTCCGAATGCCACATTATGGAGTCATATCAGAACATACTAATCAAAACGCAAGCGAAAGTCTTTTATTAAAATCATGAAAGTCATCAAAACATAAGTCATTCAAATGTTCCAAAGCATAACCAATAACTAAAATAACATGGTCCAAAATACTGAATGAAAGATAGTTCAAAATGCCAAAGGTCCAACAATAGGGTTCACTAGGGTAGGTCTTTCACTCCTACTCTGAAATCCCATATCCCTGCTCCCAGCTAAATACCTGCCGCATGGAAAGAAAACGCGGCTGAGCTAAAGCTCAGTGAACAGATATAAACAAATATATAAACGATAATCAAATCAGAATCAAATACGCAAAGCGGTAACAAATAACATAACAAAGGGAAGTCCCAACTGAAGAATAAGCATGGTAATCCGAAGAATAATCAAAGTAATCAAGTGAACCGAATATAAGAGATAACATGGTAGTCAAACGAATCACATACGAATACTGAATGAACAGATAGCCAACTGAACAACTGAACAAAATATGGCATAGCAAACGAATAAATCAGAATAGCAGATAATCAGATAATAACCGAAATCAGAATGTTGCCACGAGCACCTATACTAAAGGAGATACTCCAATAGCCAAACTACAAATCATATATCATAACCAATATCATATCAAATCCGTCAAATCATATCAAAGTGTACATGGGTAGCTAGCCCAAATGTACCAAACTGTGAGGGGTTGTATTGCACACACGCACCACATCACCAAAACTGAACTGAGTACCTAGGATGCATCCATACGCTCCATGCAAAACAAATCAAATATACATATGCCAATGCGAGATTGTACATGCGTAATCATAATGGCCAAGTGCACAAATATCATAATCATATCATAAGGGAATGCCGGGGACTAATCACACCGCCCCAAATAGTGTCATGCCATTGGTGCATCAATGACATGGCCATGGTACCTCCATGGCTAGTTAGCTCGGGCAACCAAACAAAACAAATCAGATCATATTAAACTGGTCATATAAAGGAATCATATCAATAAGGGATCTCAAATGGATAACATATCAAACGAATAACTAAGCGAATATCAAATCAGAGTATCATACCAAAACGAATCATATCAAATCAAAGCAAGGAGCATACGAATCGAATATCAAAATGGACAAGAGTCATGAGAGAAAAGAGGTGTCATTACTGAAATGACGGAATATCTGTACCTAAAAGTGTGTGCAAGAGAGCTAAGCACACAAGCAATCACAATCTCTCCCTCTTCACGAGATCTACACAATTTAATAATTATACATATTATTTATAATTCCACAAATATCGAAATGGTCTTTTAATATCCGGGTTATATACTTAACATATTTTAGTGTTTTATGTTATAAAATAATAACATGCTTTTAGACGATAGTCGAATAATGTTATGACAAATGACGGGCGCGGACCACCTTCAGAATTTACATAACGCACACTACAAGCACAACTCAAATCATATGCATGCACTTTTCTATTTATACCTGTATATATACTCGCTCACTATAACACTCATGCAACTTACATACCATCAGTGTACACAATCAGATCACACCCACATTAACCATGCATACTATTTTGACCCCCAACTAGTGAAACTAAAAATGAAATAACACTCTCAAACAACCACCTTGTGGCCCTGATATATATACGCACAACCACTCTATCATGCATACTCATTATCATATTATGTACACATTTTTATACGCTTACTGTAACAAAGAAAATAATCAGTACTTGGTCCCTTCGACCATCATACCTTACGACCAGTTTAACACCTAAACATACACACGACACTTCAACATGCATGACTCGAACCAAAACACCTCGACACCATTCCATCCCTTTTTGACCTCCATAATAACAATACCAACATGCATGCATTCTCCTCTTATTCTTATACGTATAAATCCAGGTTTAAGTTGAAAAGCAAAATATTAAAATCACCCTCATTAGACAGATTCGAAACAGCCAAAGAAATCAAGATCGACACATATATGTATTCATACTCTATGATTTTCCAGCTTCAAATACATGTTTAAAGTTTCATTAATGAGTATTCTTAGGGTTCAAAACCATAACCTAACAGTTGGTACCCAACAGATCAATTTTAGCGATCACAACAAAAAGTCGACACATCCATTTACCCATAGGTTTTAAAACTGATATACAGATTCCATGTATCCATTCGTATAACTAATTTTGTGAGTTTCTTAGGTTTGGTCATCATGTTATTATACATATATATCATATATATATACACACATTTATAGATTATAAACACAAGGGCGAAATTCCGGAATACCTCCTGGCTCAGATGTAAGAAACGAACAAGAAACCAAGACCAATACCTATGCGAACCAACCAAAACCCTTAGTCGACTAACACACCACACGAGCGAAACCAAGACGAATAACCCCACGAAACACCCCTTTCGAAACTATCACACCCAGGACCAAACCACCTGGTTGTCTCCTTCGTACCTTCCTCTAAAAAAATGAGATTTGCTGTCTTTGGAGTTGTTTTTTAGGATTTAGTGGGTGAAATATAATAGGGTATATGGTTTTAAAAGAGTAGAGAATGGGTGAGATATATTGGGGGAGATAGGTGTCGAGTATAGGGGATAGTGAGTAGACCAATTCATTTTCCGACTTTCAAATGCATAACCATATCTTATTTGTGTATATGTTATGTATAAAAAAATATAACGGACCTATAAGACACTAGGTGGTTGTGTGATGAAATTTAATAATTTTAGTTTATGCATATTAAATGGTAAACGTACCCCATGGAACTTCTAAAACGTTTGTAATACAATTAAACATAGGGTGAGTCGATTTTAATTCGTAGGTTAGATTAGGACTTCGTATTTTGTAGTCAGACTTCATAACACATAATTTAAATTTTATGTTTTCTTCGTATTATACGTTCAAAATTTATCTCGTATTTCAGGTTATTATAATTCTTCCCCTCTAAAAAAAATATTTTGTCCTCGAAATTGAAATAGGAAAGTCAAAACGAATACGTACCGAATCAAGCAAAGAAATGCGGGTAGCTAGAACACATAGATTCCTCGGTTTCCCAAGTAGCCTCCCGCTCCGGATGGTTTCGCCACAAAATCTTAACAAATGGAATGACTTTTTTTTCTCATGACTCTGTCTTGGCAATCTAAAATAGCCTCAGGCTCTTCCACAAATGTCAAATCCTCTCGGAATTGATCTAACGGATAAGAGATCACATGAAGATGATGATAGTTGTATCCCCTCAGAAGAGATACATGGATCACATTATGGACATGAGATAACTGAGGAGGTAAGGCCAAACGATACGAAACCTCGCCAACGCGATCAAGAATCTCAAAAGGACCAATAAAGCGCGGACTCGAATTCCCATGAATACCAAAACGTCTAACTCCTTTACACGGCGACACCTTCAGAAACACACGGTCACCAGACTGAAATGTTAACTTACGTCGATGCTTATCTGCATAGCTCTTCTGACAAGCTCTCGCTTCATTAAGCTTCACCTTTGCAATGGAGACCTTTTCGTTGGTCACCTCAATAAGTTCCGGGCCCTCAATCAGTCTTGCACCAACCTCGTTCCAACAAACTGGCGCCCTACACTTGCGCCCTACACTTTCGCCCATATAACATCGCAAACGGAGCACAATCGATACTAGCATGCCAACTGTTGTTGTAGGCAAACTCCACCAAACACAAATAGTCGTCCCAGTTGCCCATCCACTCGAGAGCACAAGATCGTAACATATCTTCCAAAGTCTGAATGGTTCGCTCTGTCTGTCCGTCGGTCTGTGGATGAAATGTTGTACTAAACTTGAGTCTGGTCCCCCAAGCTTGTTGCAAACCCTTCCAAAAACGAGAAGTGAAACGCGGATCCCTATAAAAAACAATCAAAGCTAGAGTACCATGAAGTCGGACGATCTCTTGCTGAAATATCTCGGCTAAACGGCTGACTGAATAATCCTTCTGAACAGGTAAGAAATGAGCTGACTTGGTCAAACGATCGACAACTACCCAACTAGCATCGTGATAACACTTAAAATGAACATGTTTTTAGTAGCGTTATTGTTGGTTTTGTGCATGATAATCGGCTATATTTACTCATAACTGTTGCAAAAGTGCAAAGATACGTATTGTGTATGTATATGTAGCCAGGTATCACAAATGATGAAGAAATAAAATTTTTATGCACATTTGGAGAATTCCCAAGGAAGGAAGTCGAGCAAGGAAGCTTTTGGACACAATGATTAGGAAGCGCAATGATTTCTAAGTATCTACAGCAAGGAAAGATCAAGTTTCGTCTTGGAAATCATCAGCGAGAACAAAAGAAAGAGGCACAAATCAAGAAAGTCAACAAAAGCCAAAGCTGAGGCGCCCAACCGTTTGGTTGGAGCCCGCAACCGATTCGGTTGGGCGATGGTCAAAACGCAACCGATCCGGTTGCATCGTAACCGGTTCGGTTGCATGGACTGGAGTTATGTTGGACCTCAAATATATCAACTTTTTACGCTTATACCAAAGCTAACCAAACGAGTAGAACACGTAAACAAACACCCACGTTATGCGTATGAGAAACAAGAAACAAAGATGAGAAAGATGGTGACTTGATGTAGTAATGTTATGCGTATATGTGTGTAGAGAGAAAGATGAAAAGAAGAACTTTAATATCAAAGGAAAACACACACACACACTTTGAAGCACACCCCTCAAATGAGACTTTGAGGGGTATTTATACTACAAGACATAAACGCCCTAATGGGCTTTCCATGGGCTTCGTGGATATGGGTTGGACATGGATTGATATAAGGCTAGCTTAACTAAACTAATACCCATTTAGCTTAGACCAATCCACGAGCCCGTTGACTATTCTAACACGATATCTAACACACGATACAAAGTTCCTAAATGTGAATGACCATCACTTCTAATAAAAACTATTAAGGCTAACAATCTCCCCCTAAGGGGTGGTCATTCAAAAGATGTTAGGAATTAGAAATTCCAGGTATTAAAGAGTCGGTCACCTCAAGTATATGTAATCGTTAGAAAGCTCGTAGTCGTAGTTATTTTAAGTTAAGTAGTATTTAGTTAAGTAACACCGTGGAGGACGGACGGGTCTTTACCCACTGTATGCCTGATCCACGGCCCGTTGTGTGGCGTTTTATGTAAGACTATAAATACTCTCTACCTCCCAAGGTAGAGAGTTGGAGCTCATAATAATATATTTCACTTTCTCTCACTAAGTTCCCTAAACCTCTAACTTTCTCTCTCTAGAATTCCACTTATACGCCAACTTTGTGTTATGGTTTGATGTGTAAGTGAAAACTAATATCTTACAATTGGTATCAAGAGCCATGGTTAGATCATATCTTGCACATCTTTGGATTTCTAGTGGTTTTTAGGTGGTTTTTTGAGTTTGATAAAGTTTAGTGGTTTGTGCATCATTTGGTTGATATCTTGTGTTAAAGCTTGGATTTTGGTAGTACTTTTACGTTTAGAATCATCACAAGTGTTTAGGTTTTCATTTGGTAAGCTTGAATCATCTTGGTTGGGTTGTTTTTGGATTGAAAAGTGATGTTTGTGAAGTTTTCTTGCTAGCGACTTGACCTACGGATTATTTTTCCTTGTAGCGACTTGCTTTACATTTTTGTAGCGAGTTGAAGTTTTTGGAGCTAGCGACTTAGGCTTAGCGACTTACAGTACAAGTAGTGGACTCTCCACTACGTGTAGCGACTTGGTGTTAGCGACTTGGTGAGTAGCGAGTTGCTATTTAGCGACTTGATTCTTTAGCGACTTGAATCTTAGCGAATTGCTGCCAAAATTTTGCTAGCGACTTGAGGCTTAGCGAGTTACTATTTAGCGACTTGCCTTTGTTTAGCGACTTGGGACTTTAGCGACTTGGTGGTATAGTGAATTAGGTGTTAGCGACTTGGTGCATTATCTTCTAGCGACTTGGGTGATTTTTTACGGTTTTCTCTTGATTTAGTAAAATCCCGTGAAAGAATCTATTTCCCGGTTTAATCATAGAGTTATAAAATCCCGTATAATCTGTTAACATGTCTACCAACGTTTCTACTATCATCTCCACTGTTGCCGAGGATGTTCAAGCAGCTGGTTCAGATACTCGTCCACCCATGCTTGACAGAACTGACTACGATTCTTGGGCTCAACGAATCAGATTGTACTGTCTTAGAAAGGAAAATGGTGTCAACATTCTCAAATCCATTGATGAAGGACCGTATCGAGTTGAGACGACTAGAGATGTACTTGATACTGCTGAAGATGGAACTCTGATTTACGGAATGGACAGACCAAAGATGTATGATGAGCTTGATAATAAGGAGAAAAAGAGATTCGATGCTGATATCAGGGCTTCTAACATTGTTCTTCAAGGTCTTCCTAAAGACATCTACAAGCTGATCAATCACAACACCGAAGCAAAGGCAGTATGGGATAATGTCAAGATGCTTCTCTCAGGTTCTGAATTAACTATGGAAGAGAGAGAATCACAACTCTATGACGAATTTAAACACTTCAAGATGAAACCAGATGAGAGTGTCTATGAGTACTATGTGAGATTTCATAAGTTGGTGAATGATATGAGGAACATCAGAATGACTATGCCTAACATTCAGCTGAACTCAAAATTTGTGAACAACATGAATCCCGAATGGCACAAGTTTGTCACCTCTGTGAAGCTCACTAAAGGATTGAAGAATACAAACTATGAGCAACTCTATGCCTTCCTCCTTCAGAATGAGAGACATGCTATGTTTGAAAAAATGATTCTTAATCAGTTCAAAAACAACCAGGGAGAGACAAGCTCGTCTAATGACTCAACTGCCTTCTACTCAAACATCGGAATCACAACCAAAGCCTCACAAGTCATACCCATGGGTAATGGTAATCACAAACTCATTCCTGATCCTATGTTCAAACAAGCTGATGTTGATGCACACGTGGGTAACATCATTAATCAACTAGCTCTTCTGATTAGTCAAAACATGAATTCTCTCCCACAAACCAACAACAACCTCAGAACAGCATCTAACCCACACAATCAAGCTACTGTTAAAGATGGGAGGATCGTGGTGCAACCAGTTCAGGAAAGACAGTATGATCAGGGAAGAGGTGGAGCTGGTAGAGGTTATGTTGGTAATCAGAATCGAGGAAGGAATGGAAATCAAGGTCAAGCTAAGCCGATCAAATGTTATAACTGTGGTGGTGAGGGACACATTGCAAGGAACTGCACATCTCCAAAGCGTCCACAGAATGCTGATTACTTCAGAGACAAGATGCTGCTTGTACAAGCTCAGGATAATGGTGCTGCTTTGGATGAAGAGGAATTGTTGTTTCTAGATGAGGGCAATGCCAAGACCTATGATGCAGATGTGGATGAGCAGCCTATTCAGGAGATAGGTCACAATCATCAGAATGCCTTTCAAGTCGCTGATTGTGATGCATACGACTCTGATGTGGATGATGGACCTACTGCACACACAATTTTTATGGCTAGCATTTCTCCAATGGTTTCTCCCAAGGTCTCTTCTTCACCACAAGCTGGCTCATCCAAAGACAAACTCATCTCAGAGGTATTAAAACTATACGATGATGCTAATGTGCAAAAGATGCATGACAAAGTACAATTAACTGAAACTTTTGAATCAAATATTGAAAATATGGGTAATGTCAATGCTGTCCCATATGATCAATATGTGAAACAAAGTGAAAGTGAAGTTGTAAGAAGTGATACATCTTCTGCAGTCAACAATGACTATGTTCTTGATGAATACACTGCATGTGCCCCTGGTGATTCTGTAATTTCTGAACTAAATGCCTATAAAGAACGTGTTGCTATCTATGAACAACGTGCAAAATTTGAGTTGACCTCTCGTGAGCAGGAAATGGATGACCAAGTGCGTACAATCATTCGAAAAAGTAATTTTCGAGAAGAAGTATTAAAACAAGAGTTAAATTCCTTGCAAGAAAATCTTTCTAAAACTGCTAAACAAAAACAAGAACTTCAAGAAAATGTGAAAATGCTTAAGCAAGAATTTAATGCAAAGGAATCAAAACTCTTGAAAGATTTTTCTAATCTGAAAACTTTGAAAAACAAACTTGAAAACAAGTTGTACATACAAGGGAACACCATTCAGACTGCTCACATGATCACTAAGCATAGAGTCTTAAGCGATAAGCATCAGACATTGTTGACTCCCGAACAAGTTTTCTGGAAAATGGATTTAGATAAGCAGAAAGCTGAAAATATTGTTGAAACAAACCCTCCCCTTTGGAAAATGCCTAGAGCGACTGTGTATCCTCCTAATACACCAATGCATCTTGTTCCTAGAACAATTGCCACTAAAAGCAAGACCTTAATTAGCCAATATGTTATATTTCAACTATTTGTTGATTTTGAGAAAACTTGCAAGAAAATGATCACACCCACTGGTATAACTGAAGGTGAAAGGGGTTTTGAGCAAATGAAAGAATGTTATTTAACTGAGGTCATGCCTTTCTTTAAACTTCTAAAAGATCACTTTGAGAGTCTTAAAAAGGGGATAGAAACTGATATTAAGGGAATGGAAAAGGAATTTGATGCAATGATAGTTGAAGTTAGTGACTATGAGCGAGCACTAAAATATAATGAGATTGAGAGGAAGAACTTGCATACACTAAATGAGAACCTGATTTCTGAATGTATTGCTCAAGATGTGTTTTTCACTGCTACAAATTGTTCCATTAATGCTTCCAAATTTCATGAATTATCGGTTGCCCTGAAAGTCTCCCATGATCGTGTCATTGAGTTTGAAAAAACTAATTCTGAACTAAACGAGAAAATTGAACTGGATGATCACGACAATTTGGTTAAACATTTTTCTAAACTAGAAGTTGAGCATTTTAATTTACAACTAAAATATCAACATCTTAAAGAAAATGTCAAAACTTCAAATATCAAGACATCCTCAGATGCTCCAGAGTTTGATGCAGTTTTTCAAATTAACAAACGTGATGAACAGATTCAAGCTCATTGCAACACGATCAGAAAGTTGAAAGCCCAAATCTCTCAATTAAAGGGTCAAACGAACAATATGACAGGCTCCCAAATGCCTCCTCCTTTAGATTCTCAGAATTCTCAAACATTTCATCTTCAAAACCTAGTAAATGCATTACAAAAGGAAAACAAAAGTTTTCTAGAAGAAAATGAAAAGGTTAAACGTCATTTCAATGAGTTATTTGAATCAATAAAGGTCACTCGTAACAAAAATAATGAACAAATAGCTTCATTGCAAAAGGAAATTGAGAATCTGAAGAGTCAGGTAAAAGGGAAAATGCCAATGACCAATGGGGAGAATGGTGTATCAAAGGTTCACTCTTATAATAAATATGCTTTGTCTATGAAATATGTCCCTCCTCATCTCAGGAATAACAAACTTGCTGTTCAAACATACTTCTCATCCCTTAAGGATTGCCTAGAATGTCTGCGTGAGATTGTTGAAGAGGATAAGTTAGAGAAACCTCATGATAATGCAATTGGACATGCATGCTTATATGCCAAACGATCTCAAGAAATCCTAGAATGCTTGATCACAATATGCCCAAAATCCTTAGGTGAGAGAGTTAATCCTTTGATTCCATGTTCGATGCCTAATGCCAAGTATGATATTCATTCGATGCCTAATGTCTTGAATGTGAACCTTAGTGTGCCTGTAAGTAGTTTAGATTCCAGATCTGTCAATGCTATGAAAGAGAACTCAAGTGTGCCTTCTAGGAGTACAAATCCCAGCACTTCTAGTTTTAAGAAAGTGAACCTTAGTGTGCCTGCATGTAGTTCAGATCCCAGCACATCTAAACAGGTGATGCAAAGAATAGTAAAACCAACTAATGTTCCCATTCCCTCTATAGGAGTAATCAGTGACATTAAAGGGAGCAGGTCAAAGTCTCAAGACAATACAAGGAATGATAGGACCTCGCAAGCTAAGAATGTGCACTGGAAAAGAGTAGAAGAACAATCTAGGAACTTTAAGCTTGAATCGAATAAAACGAATCGTGTTGACTCTAGTATTAGCCATAGGCGTACTGTACTTAATTCGAATTCTGATACTATTTGCAAACCTTGTATTGATGTCTGCTTGAATTCTGTTTCTAATCATGAATGTGGTGTTAATGTTTTGCCTAATGATGTTAATTGTCCAGTTAATGTTGTTAATGCTAAAATTCATGCTAAAAAGGCTAAAAGGCAAAAACGAAAGAAAGTTAGAAAACAGTGGAAACCCACAGGAAGAACATTTAGTAAGATAGGCTATTATTGGATACCTGTTGGTCATAGGAACAATCAGACAATGCCCACTAGAAAATGGATGCCTACTGGTAGAACTATTTCCTTAAGAAGTGAGCACACTGTGAACAGGGCTAATACAAACACTAGTACTGCATCTATTCACCACAATGATTCCAGTGCCTTAATTTCTAATATGAATGCTTCTTTTTCTGATGTGGGTGTTCCAACCATTGTTACTAACCAAATGGAACCCATTCTTGCATGGGGATCCCAATTATCCAGTTATCCATTCTTGTATGTGTTCAACTGCAGATCATTCAAATCGTTCTGTGGTACCTGGACTCAAGCTGTTCCAAGCATATGACTGGCGACCGGTCACGGCTCATGAACTTCATGAGCAAATTCATCGGGACAATTAGATTCGGGAATGATCATTTCGGTGCTATTATGGGTTATGGAGACTATGTTGTTGGCAAAAGTGTTATCTCCAGGGTTTACTATGTATAAGGTCTTGGTCACAACTTGTTCTCTGTTGGTCAATTCTGCGATTCTGATCTAGAAGTAGCCTTCAGAAAACATACCTGCTTTGTTAGAGAACTTGATGGTAAGGAACTTTTAAGAGGTTCACGTGGTTCAAATCTATACACCATCTCTATCGAAGATATGATGAAGTCTTCTCCAATTTGCTTGCTGTCAAAGGCCTCTAAAACAAAGTCATGGTTATGGCATCGTCGTCTCAATCACTTGAACTTCGGTACCATCAATGATCTCTCCAGAAAGGACTTAGTTGTAGGTTTACCTAGACTCAAGTATGAAAAGGATCATCTTTGTTCAGCATGTCAATTAGGAAAAAGCAAGAAGTATGCCCATAAACCCAAACCTACTAACTCTGTCACAGAAGTTCTTCATATGATTCATATGGATTTATGTGGACCAATGAGGGTGCAGAATATATTTGGGAAGAAATATGTGTTAGTTGTGGTTGATGATTACTCTAGATTCACCTGGGTCAAGTTCTTAAGGACAAAGGATGAAAATCCTGATATCATCATCAAACTCATCAAACAGCTGCAGGTTCGGCTTAACAAAACAGTCAGAATAATCAGAACAGACAATGGAACTGAGTTTGTCAACAAACAACTCAGTGAATTTTATGAAAGCGTTGGAATCAGCCATCAAAGAAGTGTTCCACAAACTCCTCAACAGAACGGTGTAGTTGAAAGACGAAATCGAACTCTTGTAGAAGCCGCTAGAACAATGCTGATTTACTCAAAGGTTCCAATGTTTCTCTGGGCTGAAGCTATTGCCACTGCATGCTACACACAAAATCGTTCCCTGATTCACACTGTTCATGGAAAAACTCTATATGAACTTGTCCACAACAGAAAACCTAATCTCTCTTTCCTTCGTGTTTTTGGTGCATTGTGTTATCCAACTAATGAGGGACAAGACTTAGGCAAACTTATAGCTAAAGCAGACATTGGAGTATTTGTAGGGTATGCTCCAAACAAAAAGGGATACCGAATCTACAACAAAAGAACCCGAAATATCATGGAAACAATTCACGTTACGTTTGATGAGCTGACCGGTCAAATGGCTCATGGACACTCCAGTTCAGGACCCGCACTTCAAAACAGTCCCATTGGTTCATCCCTTGTTCCAAACTCTTCTCAAGAAACTCCATATGTACCTCCATCTGAAGATGATTTAAAGAAATTGTTTGATCCTATGTTTGATGAACTTTATGACCCAAGTACTAATGAGGTGTCGATTCCTACAACAGAGGCTGCTCATATTCCTGTGAATGAAGTAAATCCCTCAGTCTCAATATCTTTAAGTCAAGATGCACCTGCTGCTGATCCTTCAGTCTCATCAACAAATCATCATTCTTCAAATGTACATAATGGAACTGTTTCTGGCATCAATGATGAAGTTAATCCCTTTGCTACTTCTGAAGATGCTCCATTTGAAAACATATTTGCTCCTGAATCATCATCAGAACCATCTTCTTCAGGAGACATCGACTCTGCTACCTCAGTCCCTCAACAACTGCCACATGAACACCTTAGAAAATGGACTCACGATCATCCACTAGACAACATCATTGGAAATCCCTCTCGTCCTGTATCAACACAGAAACAACTTGCAACCGATGCCTTATGGTGCTTCTTCAACTCCGTACTATCTAAGATCTAACCAAAAGATTATAAAACCGCCATGAATGAAGATAGCTGGTTCAATGCCATGCAAGATGAAATTCATGAGTTTGATCGACTTGATGTGTGGGAGTTAGTACCTGCTCCAGACTGTGCTATGATTATTGCTCTTAAATGGATCTTCAAAGTGAAACTTGATGAGCATGGTGATGTGTTGAAGAACAAGGCTCGATTAGTTGCTAAAGGATACCGTCAAGAGGAGGGTATTGACTTTGAAGAATCTTTTGCTCCTGTTGCTCGAATCGAGGCAATCAGAATCTTTCTGGCTAATGCTGCTAGTAAGAACATGGTAGTCTATCGGATGGATGTGAAGACGACATTTCTGAACGGAGACCTTAAAGAAGTCGTCTACGTCAGCCAACCTGAAGGATTTGTAAATCAAGAGCATCCTACTCACGTTTATCGTTTGAAGAAGGCCCTTTACGGTTTAAAGCAAGCTCCAAGGGCATGGTATGATACACTGTCAAAGTTTCTTCTATGAGCAGTTGATCCTACATTGTTCACCAGGAAGTCAGGCAAACATTTAGTTCATGTTCAAATTTATGTTGATGATATTATTTTTGCCTCGACAGACCCAATGGAATGTGATCGCTTTTCAAATGAAATGAGTTCAAAATTTCAAATGCCAATGATGGGACAAATGTCATTTTTCTTGGGATTACAAATTTTGCAAAGTCCCGGAGGCATTTTCATAAATCAATCTAAATATGCAACTGAGATCTTAAAGAAATTTGGATTTGATTCAAGTGACCCTGTTGACACTCCCATGATTGATCGAACCAAACTAGATGAGGACCACTCAGGGATCATGATTGACCAAACAAAATATCGTAGTTTGATTGGATCCCTGATGTACCTCACAGCTAGTAGACCAGACATCTTGTTCGCTGTTTGCATGTGTGCTAGATACCAGGCTAAGCCTACTAAAAAGCACCTTGAAGCAGTTAAACGGGTCTTTCGGTATCTCCAAGGAACCATCAATATGGGTCTTTGGTACCCGAAGGACACCGGCATGTCACTAACAGCCTATGCGGATGCTGATCATGCAGGGTGTCAAGATACTCGTCGAAGTACATCTGGAGGTGCTCAGTTTTTGGGTGATAAGCTTGTGAGCTGGTCTTCAAAGAAGCAAATGAGTACTTCTATTTCCTCTACAGAGGCTGAATACATAGTCATGTCATCTTGTTGTGCTCAAATCTTATGGATGAGATCTCAATTATCTGACTATGGCTTTGAATTCAACAAAATCCCTCTGTACTGTGATAATAAAAGTGCTATTGCTCTCTCATGCAACAACGTTCAACACTCAAGAGCAAAGCATATCGACATTCGACATCATTTCATCAGGGAACAAGTGGAAAAAGGTGTGGTGGAACTCTATTTTGTGAGGTCTGAATACCAGTTAGTAGACATCTTCACCAAAGCTCTTCCAAGAGAACGTTTTGAGTTCATACTTCCACGACTAGGTTTGAAAAGCCTTCAACCTGAAACACTCAAACGTCTTCAGGAGGAAGACGAGGAGTAAAGGTCTATGCTCATCTATCTCTTGTAAATATCTCTTCAAAAAGCAAATAGAAAATTATAAAACTTAAAAAAAAAAAAAAAAAAAAAAAAAATTGATTGATCTTGAAAAATTCCAAAAATATTGTCCTTCTTGTCATGTTTTCCTCGATTCAATAATATCTACGGTCTTTGAGATGTCATTCAAAGAATGACACGGGACTTTAGATGTTGTTCGAATGTTAAAAAAAAAAAAAAAAAAAAAAAAAAAAAAAAAAAAAACTATTTTTGGGAGAAAGAGAAACAATGGTTTATTGTCATTTCAGGCAGTAACCCGCTTTTTAAAGAAAGAACAGAGCCATTCTTTATCATGTTTTTCCAAATTCCATGCTCTGATTTTATAAACATTTATCTGCTGAAAACTAACTGCTTTGAAAAATAACTCAGTCTCTATTTTTGATAATCATCTGGACTTATTTGTCAAAATATCAATCTCTCAATCAACAACCTATGTCATTGATTGAAGGGGAGAATGATTTCAATTAAATTAAAAAGTTATTTGGCATTCAATTGTTTTCAAAAGATATACATGCATGTTTTATCAATGGAGTTTAAAGTTTTAAAATCCGATCCTTATCAGTTAAAACGCTTTCATAATCAAGTCACAATTCTCCTCAAAAGCTTTCAAAATCAATTTAAATCTATAAGAGATCACAAATCTCAAATGATTTGATAATTGTGATCGGGGGAGAATGTGTGATTTAAATTGAATTTAAACTGATAATTCGGTAAATGGTTTTATAAGGATGTACAAGCTCTCCTTCCCACATGTGACAAACGATTTCAAATTTTCCATGCACATGTTGAGGGGGAGCATCTATCTTAAACCTATGATTTGAAATGTGATCACTTATCTCAATGTGCAGGTTCCCTCTAGTATGTGCAAAACTCTTTTAAAATCTCGAGGCACATATTGAGGGGGAGCAAAAAATTATGAAAATCTCATCCTTCCCCAAAATGCTTTATCTACTTGATTTGATCAGGGAAGTGAGGTTGATATCTTTTAGAAAATGGAATTCAAAGAAGTTAACTTTTTCTTGCCTCCGTGTGCAAAACGATTTCAATCACTTGATGCACATGTTGAGGGGGAGTTCTCGTTCTAAAAATATCAACAACAATTCAGGTACAAATTTTTTTGATAATATCACAAGTATCTGGATTGATTTTCAAATGGTTTATCAATTGGTTCCAATGGCAGATGAACAATACCAAATAGACCGACCAACTTTACTTTATGTACGGTGATATAAGGATGATAAGGTTAGGTATTGGTTCCCATGATCCGCCAGAACCGGAGGGATCTACCCAGGGAAAATCCACTAGTTAGTGTAGAAGTCCTTAGGTATGATGATAAAAGGAGAAAAGTGAGATATGGGAAGAGTGCGGACTGAGACAGAGCAAGTACTGGAACAAACCCAACAAGGTTCTTGCAATGAAGTCTCGGTAAGCACTGAAGGGGTTGAAGAATTAAAAAGAATTGAATGAGAAAAGGGTGAAAACAAATAGCCCTCCATTTATTCAACCTTAGGGCAGAAACCGGGTTCAATTCATATGCTACTGATGGTAACATCGGTATTGAAGACAAGACGTCATGGACCCAGTGACGCACTGCACTTCAACTTTCCAAACCACTCAAGTTCCTCTTAAAAGGACTTGTTTCATTCTCACTGGGAACCAACATTATCTATCGACTTTCTCTTAGAGATTGTTGATATTGAAGAAGGAGACCCTCTCCCTAGTCTCCGGCACAGGATCCAAATATGCACATATTGAGTCTAGAGCCACGAGATCATCAATAAATCTCATTAGGACACTTTCAATGAAGACTCTCTGTTTCACACAATGTGGAAAGAGAGATTGTATCTTGAGTCCTACGCATTATCCTTGTGGTTTTGCCAGAACATCCGAGTGATATGTGAACATATTCACAGTGAAGATGGAAAACCTTATGGAGCCAACATCAAACAAGCTCCTGGTAGGTGGCATGTGAGATCTATTATATAGATCAACCATGTGACAACTGAACAGAAACAATGGGGCGATTCAATCTCTTGAATCAATCCTGGTTCAGGTTATGGATTGACGGATACCTTTGAAAAACCGGTCTTTGTGCTTAAAAACTCTTTTCTTTAGCAAATCGACCGTGTACGGATATTTCAAATCAAAAGGTGTTTTATGATTGATAATTGATGTTCATTAAAAACCTTCGTTGTATTGCAAAAACAATTTCTATTGAGCAATACACGATTGTTTTTCAAATCTCTTTTCATCAATCAGTGGACTTAAATTCGCTGGTTCACTCACTCCGTGTTGTCTTCTTTGAGATGTTCCGGTTTGAGAACAGCTAGAGCAGCTGCGAAACCCTGTCAAGGAAATTCTTCGGAATTATACCTGATCACAGGCAGTACTTGTACTGATCAACGGGGAACCGTGGGCCGTGTACCTTCTTCAATAAATCTCAATTTAACGAAAGTGTTCAAAGAAAATTTCGTGCGATTTATTGCTAACTGTTGTATGCAGGTACACCCGACATTTGTAGCTGATCAGAATGAAGTGGTCAATCCATAGCCGCATGCTCACTTAACATATTCATCTCAAAAGAAATCATGATTTGTGCATCAATGACTCTGATATTTTCACTCCATGCTTCTGCTACGCTGCTGCCAATATCATGAATCAACGAATGCTTCCACTACTCTGATGAGAAGATTTCATGATCCAGAATGTGAGCATGTCGGTCCGAATGTCACAACATCACATAATACCAACACCACAATGGATATCTCAGAGAATTTTAAGTAGCTGATGATCTCAAAAGCTGGCTCAAATTTATTATCACGTGGATCAGTAAAAGACCTCCACCTAGAGTAACCAAACATTCAATGAGAAGAATCAATGACTACGAGCTTCGGAGCAAAGTACTACATCAAGAATGCAAGAACAATTGTTAATGACATATCTGTTTGTATTCATGTAATTTTAGTATATGTTTGAGGTTACCTCCCTTAGGGGGAGATTGTTAGGAATTAGAAATTCCAGGTATTAAAGAGTCGGTCACCTCAAGTATATGTAATCGTTAGAAAGCTCGTAGTCGTAGTTATTTTAAGTTAAGTAGTATTTAGTTAAGTAACACCGTGGAGGACGGACGGGTCTTTACCCACTGTATGCCTGATCCACAGCCCGTTGTGTGGCGTTTTATGTAAGACTATAAATACTCTCTACCTCCCAAGGTAGAGAGTTGTAGCTCATAATAATATGTTTCACTTTATCTCACTAAGTTCCCTAAACCTCTAACTTTCTCTCTCTAGAATTCCACTTATACGCCAACTTTGTGTTATGGTTTGATGTGTAAGTGAAAACTAATATCTTACAAAAGATGCTCCACTTGATTAGGTCTTTACTTTTCTCGAGCTTGAACTTTGTGTGTAGATATAGAATAGTCTTAATTCTTTGTTCCTTCACGCTTTGTGATCAGTTAATATGGTATAGAGCAATTTGTCAACTTCGTTGGTTAGGTGTCTCCACGTCATTCTCCACCATGCTCACACTTCTATTTGACTTTGAGTTTCCAATGATGAAGTTCTCAAGTCTTTCTTCTTTGCAGATTCTTTGACATTGGCGAAGAATCATCTTAAACTTTGTGTTGCCTTTGATTTTGATGAGAACTTTCATGTGTTGTTGGTATGAGCATGTGGAGAATCTGCACGATCAATCCGCTCCAGAGGTTCCATAAGAAGAAAACATTAAAAACAGGTTAGTAATAAGCGGATTCCGGCACTTACAAGTTTGAATTTCGAGGGTGTTAACAGCATAGTGTGAAAACACGTCTCTAATTCTCACAAAGGCCGTTCCTGAACTGGAGTCCCACAAGTGAGATAACGCGATGTACCGAGGTACACCTATAGTTCAGATGAGTCGCTGAGGTACACCGAAGCATTACCCCACGACTGTAGACCGTTTAAGACACACTAAACATAATCCACGGGGAGTTACCGAAGTGACCTGCTATCAGGGCTGCTTGATGTTGACCCTGGCAGGAGTTTCCATTCAATCATTGAAGATCACAGATGTGAAACTTCTCATAAATGTTCTGGCAGATTGCTAAGACCTACGTAGGACTCTAAAATATATCACTTGTGCCCTTATTGATGAACAACAAGCGATGTCATGTCAAGTGTTCCTATGAGATCTTTTTGATGAATCTCGTGGCTCTAGACTCGATTAGTGCGTTTTGGTTTCCTAAGCGGAGACTAGGGAGAGGGTCTCCTTCTTCAATATCAAGGATCTCTAAGAGAAAGTCGATAGATTATGTAGGGTTCCCTGTGAGAATGAAACAAATCCTTTTAAGAGGAATTGAGTGGCTAGGAGGTTTAGTGCAGTGCGTCACTGGGTCCATGACGTCTTTGTCTTCAATACCAGTGTCATCTTAGTGACAACCAGTAGCAGATGAATTGAACCCGGTTTCTGCCCTAAGGTTGATTATGGAGGGCTATTTCTTTTCACCCTTTTTCATTACATTTGTTTTTAATTCTTCAACCCCTTCTTTCTCCTTTCTCACATTACTCCTTTTTTGAATCATACCTGAGGACTTCTAATAGTAACTATTGGTAGTGCCCTTGGGTAGATCCCTCCAGCTCTGGCGGATCATAGGACGGATTTCCTATCCTTATAACTCCCTGACTGTCCCATGTTGCCATAAAATCATTTTTCTTCAAAATCTCTCAAAGTGTTTTTGATAGAAAACATGTTTGGAACACTTCGAGAGTTTTATGTTTTCAGAAACACTCCCCCTTCACATGTGCTTATAAGTTTTGACAGAAATCTGCACATAGAGGGTAGAGTTCGCACTTTTTGAATTAATCGACTTTAAATGAACAAGACCGATTTGAGACACGTTTACATCACTAGAGAACTAGCTTGAAATTATTACCCGTCCTGGTCAAGTCCATAGAAAGTTTCTCGAGAGGGTACATGATTCATCGTCAATTCATTGGTTTCAACTGAGTCGAGCTCTTTTGAGATTCAAACAACGAACATTAAACTTTTTGATCACATTTTAATCACGTCTCCTCCCCCTCAAAAAAAGCATATTCGTGATATTTTTTATATCAACGGATTAAACAACATTTTAGAATCTTTTGGGGAGACAAACGGATTTGATTTAAGCATGAATTTGGAACATTTTGGTTTTATACTCCCCCTTTAATAAAGCATAATCAATTAAAGGGTTTTAGAGGGAGTTATCTTGAGCACAAAATATTTTGAAAATATTTTTGAACAATCTTGAAAAAGGTGCTCAAGATGATGATGATTTCTCACCAGTTTTAAATGTAGTGCACTGAAGCGTACACTTGATTTTTCTTTAAAAAAAACACGAGTTTTGATTTGAAATAATCAAAAGTCATCATTTTTGTCCGGGTTTTGTACTGAAGTATACAAAAGCCATTTTTTAAGAAATTTTGAGAAACGACATGTTTTGGAAAACATTTAAAGAACTCTCGCTCAAGCATCTGTACATGCCCGTATCATTATTGAATGACATTTCTAGAAATGTACAGAATATCGATTATACAAGAGACATGTCGTGAGAAGAATATTTTTGGATTTTTTATTTTTTAATGTTTTTGTATTTTCGAAAGATTTTATATTTTTATATTTTGCTTTTGTTGATTTTTCAAATTTTTGTATTTTGTTTTTCAAAAATATTTACAGCGAAGCTTTTTGGAAAATCATTTTCAAGAAGATTCGAGAAGACGTTCTAATTCCTCAGGGGTTAGGCTTCGCATTCCAATTCGTCGAACTAAATCGTCAAACCTTTCTTTTGGAAGGGCTTTAGTAAATATATCGGCGAGTTGGTAATCTGTCTTCACGAAAAATAATTCAACAGTACCTTCTTCCACATGTTCTTTTATGAAGTGATAGCGGACTCTGATATGCTTAGTCTTTGAGTGATGAACAGGATTGAATGATATGGCTATGGCACTTTTCGAGTCACAATACATAGGTATTTTATCGAAAGTAAAGCCATAATCTGTGAGTTGTGTTCTCATCCATAGAACTTGAGCACAACACGCAGATAGAGACACATACTCAGCTTCAGCGGTTGAAAGTGCAGTGCAATCTTGTTTCTTTGAAGACCAGCTGACTAACTTTTTACCCAAAAATTGTGCTCCTCCTGATGTACTTTTTGCTGTAACTTGGTCACCTGCGTGGTCCGCATCTGAAAAGGCAATTAGATCAAATCCGGATTCCTTCGGATACCAAAGACCCTTGTGAATGGATGTCTTCAAGTACCGAAAGATCCTTTTAACCTCTTTGAGGTGCAATTCGGTAGGCTTTGCCTGAAACCGTGTTAATAAGCAAACAACAAAATGAATATCGGGTCGACTAGCAGTGAGGTACATGAGAGAACCAATCATGCTCCGATATTTCTTCGGATCAATAGGTTTCCCAAACAAATCGGCTCCAATTTTTGGTGAAGTTACCATTGGTGTGCCAACAGAGTCACAATTATCCATACTATGATTTTTCAAAATCTCAGTTGTATATTTCGCTTGATTAATAAAAATTCCACGTGGGGATTGATGTATTTGTAAACCAAGAAAAAACTTTAGTTCCCCCATCATGGACATTTCAAATTTGCTTTTCATGAGATTTTCAAAATGTTTTGAAAGATTCGGATTAGTAGACCCAAAAATGATGTCGTCCACGTAAATCTGAACAATCAAAATGTCGTTTTTGCATTTTTGTGTAAACAAGGTAGGATCAACAGTTCCTTTGGTGAAATTGTTAAGGATAAGGAAAGAGGACAGTTCAGCATACCACGCTCTCGGAGCTTGATTTAAACCATAGATTGCCTTTTTGAGTTTGTAGACGTAGTCTGGATGTTCCATGTCTATGAAGCCTTCTGGCTGACTCACGTACACTTCTTCTTTCAGAGTTCCATTCAAGAACGCGGTCTTAATGTCCATCTGATAAACCGTGATGGTTTTGTGAGCTGCATAGGCTAAGAATATCCCAACTGCCTCAAGTCTAGCTACCGGCGCGAATGACTCTTCAAAGTCTATCCCTTCTTCCTGTCTGTATCCTTTGGCTACAAGACGAGCTTTGTTGCGAATTACATTCATCTCTTCATCCCTTTTGTTCTTCCATAACCATTTGAGATCAATAACGCGAATGTTAATTGGTCTTGGAACCATATCCCAAGAGTCATGTAGACGGTATTGGAGAAGTTCCTCCTGCATCGCTTCTATCCATGCGGGTTCTGCCATTGCCTCCCGAATGTTCTTCGGTTCAATATTGCTGATTGAGCAAAGGTAAATGCACAAGTCGCAATCGGTGGCAAGTTGGCGTCTCGTCTGAATTGGCCGTGAAGGTTCACCAATAACTTGTTCAATTGGGTGGTCTTTTGTCCACTTCAGAGTAGAAGGATACCGTAGATTATACGAGTGCGAGTTAGATGGTTCTCGTAAGCTTGAAGATGATTCAGCTGATTCCGTAGCAACCGGGTTTTCAAATAAGTCTGCATCTAACGTTGCATCGTTCTGGTTTTGAGTAGGTTCTTCTTGAAATGATATGTTTTGGTTTTGCTCATCAACTGCTGGTAAAACTGTTTGAAGGATTGGAGTTGCTGGAGTAGATGTAGATGATGTTGATGGAGTTGGTGCATTGGTTTCGACCGTTGTAGATGCATCTTCTGTTGGTGGTGGTAGATGATGTTGAGCGGGTGCAGCGGAATGATGGTTTGATGCATTTGTCAAAGTTCCACCATAGTATTCATCAAACATTAACTCAAAGAAATTCTCCCATTCATGTTCATGAGGAGTACCAGCAAAAGTTGATGGAGCTCTTCGATGTACGAGTCCTGAACTGATGTGTCCAGAAGTCTGCGGGTTTGGTGCAGGTTCTAGAGCGAGTCTCTCTGAAGCCATTTGTGAAAGTTCATCAAAATTCACGTTCATCGTCTCCATGATCCTCCTATTTCTTCTGTCATACACCCTGAATGCCCTCGAGCTATCTGAATATCCAATGAAGATTCCAATATCACCTTTAGCTTTCAGTTTCCCTAGATTTTCTCTGTCGTTTGTTGGATAGCACAAAGCGCCAAACACGTGAAAGTAAGAGATATTAGGTTTTCTATTGTTCACTATTTCATATGGGGTTTTATTGAATCTTGGATGGATTAGGGATCGGTTCTGAGTGAAACAAGCAGTGGCAACAACATCAGCCCATAGAAATAACGGTGCACTGGAATAAATTAGCATTGTGCGAGAAGCTTCCACAAGAGTACGATTTCTTCTTTCAACTACCCCATTCTGCTGTGGAGTTCTAACAACTGATGTTTGATGAGTTATTCCAACATCTTCAAAATAAGCTCTTAACTCCTGATTTGTGAATTCTGTGCCGTTGTCTGTTCTTACAACTCTTACTAGAGTTTGAAGAAGTACTTGAATACGTTTCAGGAAGGTGATGATGATGCCTGGTGCTTCGTCTTTGGATCTCAAAAACCTAACCCATGTATATCTTGAATAGTCATCAACGATAACAAGAATATACTTTTTCCCATTAATGCTTTCAACTCTCATTGGGCCACATAAGTCCATGTGCAACATATGCAACCTTGCTTCCGAACTAGGTACGGATTTGGGTTTATATGATGCTCTTTTGCTTTTTCCTTGTTCGCATGATGGACATAAGTGATCCTTGGTGTATTTGAACTTTGGAAGTCCATTGGCGATGTTGTCTTTGGCCAGTTTGTTGATGGTGTCGAAATTGAGATGTGATAACCGTCTGTGTCACAACCAGGACTTTGTTCCAGATGCTCGTGTCATAAGACATATTGGTGATGAAGAGGCCATTTGGTTAATGTCGATAGCATACAAGTTTGTATCACGATTCCCAGTTAAGAGATCAGTGCCATTCAAGTTTCTAACGAAGCAAGAATTTTTCCTAAAAGCAACCTCTAAATCTGCATCACAGAACTGCCCGACTGAAAACAAATTGTGTCCCAACCCTTCGACATAGTAAACCCAAGTGATCAAATAATTTCCAAAAGGTAGATCTCCATAACCCTTTATAGCTGATACATGATCCTTTCTGAAACGTACGGTTCCCATGAATTTCCAAGAAAAATTGACCAGCAGCTTCAGATTCCCAGTCATGTGCTTGGAGCAACCCGAGTCGACGATCCAAAGACATATTTCGATAACCTGCCAATAACAGAAGAAGAAGATTTTGGAAACCATTTTGATTTTGGTTCCTTTGGGTTAGAGGTAAAATCCTGATCACACTCATAGAAGTTATCTATTGGTAAGACAGGTTCATCACTCATTCTACCATTCTGGAGTGTGAAAGTTCTACCCGTGGGTTTCCAAATGTCATCCCTAAAGTAAACATTATTGTTGGATCGATGTACTCTAACCAAACTAACTTAAATAGCTTGTTAAGGTTTAATAACCTCGGATAAATCCTAAGTTATTAACAGAGAAACACTGAGCAAACTCTATTAAGTATGCGGAATTTACTTAACAAAGCTAAGAAGAATAACTTTAACTTTGAACGATTTTATTAATAACTCTAACTCTGCTTATTATGCAGATCTTTAACAACTCTAATAATATCGAACTTCTCTCTAAAACTCTAATAAAATCACGTACGTCTTATGCCAATCTAGGAGTCCTTTTATAGGCTCAAGGATACCCTAGTCGGTTTACAAATTGTATCCTTGTACGTCAAGTAATCTAATATAGAATATTCTAGAATTACAAGACTTTCTATAAACGAATAAAACAGTTCTTTGTTCTTGCAGTACTTTGACTTCATATGCAGTACTTTGACTTTATCATTTAGCAGTACTTTGATTAATCTTCAGCACTTTAACTGTTCAGCACTTTCATATCCCAACAATCCTCCCCTAACTTGAATTCTACTAGCTTGACTTCAAGTTCCTTTGTGAATTTATCTTTAACAGCTCCATCTTTAACAGTTCCTTTGGATTGTATCTTTGTAGTTTCTGCGCATAGTCAAAGTATCTTTAGAAATATTCTTTTACAGCATCATCCAACAATCTCCATCTTTTCAGCAACACAGCAACATATGACTATTTGTACATTAATTCAGTTTAAGTTGCAGACTATTCTCATCACTTCCAGGTGTGTTAACTCCTGTGAGAGGTGAATCATTAAACATTTAATGGATTTAGATCTCTTTACCCAAGCCATTAACTCTGGAGTAGCCAAATGTTTTGGTGTGTAAGACCATGGTACACTGATAACCATATGATTTTTAGCAAATCATTAGCTATCAACAGATTTGTTTTGTCTTTACCAAAAGTTGTACCCTTCTGGACTAGTTAGTTCTTTCATCATGGTGAACTAATTACCATATAATGGTTTTTCCACAGCCTTTACCACAAGCCATTTTCTTGTGGGCTAGCCAACTCTTCACATTACTGATATGGTGAGTTGATTACCATCCAACTTAGTAGCAAGTTGTCAACTAAAAACGGATTTGATATATCTTTACCAGAGCCGTTTGCTCATGGATTAGTCAATCCTTTTGTAACCATGGTGGATTGATAACCTATTGATGTTATCATCTCAAAAACCATTTATTCAACCTTTGTTTCAAAATATTTGTTACTTATCAAAATTTTTCTTCAAAAATCACTTAACTGGTTAAAAGCTGCAAGCAGTACTTTGATTAAAGTACTGTTTGATCAGCAGTACTTTGAATAAAGTACTGATTTATCAAAAATAATTTATTCAATTAAGTCTCATACCAGTTATTCATTATCGTCAGCAATAGTAGTCCAGTTGATAAACAAATTGATGACCATACAAGCAATTTCATTGTCTTCTTCAACTTCCATTCCATGCTCTAGCATCCTCCTCATAAGATCTACTGTAAGAGGATATCTTCTATCTGCAAACATGTGAATCATTGTACCAGTTTCCAGCTCTAGAACATGAACTCTAGATTCTTAAAAAAATCTCCAGCAAATAATTTCCCAGTTCTCTTGATTCTTCCAAATTTCATCACTGCTCTGTTTTTCAGTTTCCCATGCAGTTGTGAGATCTCCAAGTAAAACTAAACCAATTCCTTCTGATGGATGATGTTCAAAATAATCTTTCACCACATGATATAAATAGAATAGATCCACTCTATCTATGATATGCAATAAATCCCATAGTCTGTTGAACACTCTGAAGCTTTCATCTTCTCTATGAAACATCAAATAGCTTCCATCTTTAGATTCCACAACTTCAAAAGCAATAATCTGAGATCTGTTCATTTTCATGTCAGCATCTTCTCTAGAATATTCAAAATCTACTATTCTGAGATAATTTCTTAGTTCATCCCTAGTTTCAGATCTTAACTCAACTTTTTCTTTCTTTGAAAACTGTATATCTTCAACTTCAGTTTTCCTTTTTCTTTTTAAACTTTTCTTTCTTTCTGCTTCAGTCCAAGTAGCTTCATCTTTATAATCTTTGATACTTGCAACATCCTTCTTATAAGCCTCTGTTTCAGCATCATATAATCTTTTCATATCAACATACTTCAGCTTCTGTAATCCTTTATATCCACGACTTTTCAAATAAGCCATCATTGCATTCCTTTCTTTAGCAAGATTTGGTTTTCTAGGCATAAAAGAAACAGGAACAGGTGACTCTAATTGTTCACTAGCTTCAGCATTCAATTCCTCTTGCAACTTCTTAGCTGCTTCTCTATTCTGAGCTTCTTCAGTTTCCTTAGCTTCTCTATCTTTAGCATTTAATTCCTCTTGAATTTTTCTAGCTGCTTGTTCATTTAAAGCATCTTGAGCAGCCCTTATCTGTGCTAAAGTTGGTTTCTTTTTCTTTACTTCTACCAAAACACCTTTTCCTTTATCCTTAGGATCAATAGCAGGTTGAGAAGTTCTTGGTTGTTCTTCTGCAAGTTCAGAAATAGTAACAGCCCTTGGCTTTGATAAATCATGCAATATAGTTGCAATAAGTTCATCATCACTTGCAGTTCTTACATGTTTGGGTGTATCAGCTTCTTCTGGTATGGCAGTTGTTGAAGGACCAGCTTCTTCTTCTAACACAGTAGTTGAAGGACCAGCTTCCTCTTCAAAGTCTAATACTCTTGGTGTAACCAATTCTTGTTTGTGAGTTCCAGTGAAAGCAGTACTTTTTTGTTCAGTACCTTGATCTTCAGACCTTTCTTCTTCAGTACTTTCAATGATAACATGCTCTTCAGTACCTTGAGGTTCTTTCTCCTTAACAACATCTTCTTTCAAATTCTTTTCTTCTAAATTCCTCCCCAATTGGACAGAAGATGGTTTATGAACCTTTTTTCCTTTGTTTTTCTTCTTAAATTGCCTTCGGCGCTTGTTTTCTTCATTAACCCATAAGCGATAACGTTTGATAAAAGGCGTAACAAAATTCTTTAACCTTTTATACTTGAGCTTCAACCTCTTAATCTGTTTTGCTTGAGCCTCAGTAGTCTTTTGCAATTTGACTAACTCCCTTGTCAAAACATAATTATCCAATGTTAAACCTTCAGGGGATATAGTATGTGAATCATCTCCTTGACGTGGTGAATGTTCCTCTGGTTGAGAATCAGGAACAGATTGTTGTGGAGATGGAGAAGGTGAGCCTGTAACATCTTCTTGAATATTAGTACTTGGGGAAGCAGTACCTTGAGATGCACTACCCTCTTCAGATGCAACACTTTGAGAACCAATACTTGCAGATGCAGTACTTGCAGGTGCAGTACCTTCACTTTCTTCATCATCTTCAGCATCAGCTCTAACAGCTTGAACAACTTACATCATAGAAGTAGTTAAAGGCGTGTCTGGACCTCTGAATAGATCACTTCTTCTCGCCATAAAGGTACAAATCTTTGCTTGTTGTACAATAACTGTAGGATCGTATATTTATGTGTTTGATGATTCGGGTGGTCTTGGGAGATCAAAATACATGTTTGCCATTAGAGAGAGAAAGTTAGAGAGAGAGATTTCTTGGTAGAGACTTGGTTCACAAAAGTTGTAAGATTAGATTGAAAAGCACCACCCCTTCCATGGATGGAAGGGGTATTTATAGTTACAAGAAATACGACCTCCTATCGGCCTGTGGATCAGGGATACAGTGGGTAAAGACCCGTCCTTCCTCCACGGTGTTGCACTAAGCTATACTACGCTACAAACTAATAAATAAACTACTAAATAACGTAACTAATGACAAGTCTACGAGCTAACTTAAGCTAGATAACATTTGGGGTGACCGACACTTCACTATGGAATTTTCTAATTCCTAACAATCTCCCCCTAAGGGAGGTCACCCCATGTTTTACATTTCGAATCCTAGCATTCTATTCTTGTCTTTGTTCTTGAGCTCGTAGACTTCAATTCTTCAATTCCGCAATCTTTGTGCTTTTGTAGTGCAACTTCAAAGTCCGCATTGATTTGTACTTTCAGTGGAGGCCTTTAACTGATCCACATCTTTGATGATCTTTGAGCTTTCTTTGAGATCATCAGCCACAGCAAATCTCTCTGGATCATCCATAGTTGTGTTGCCTTCATGTGAAGTTGTGACATTTGGACCGACATGCTCACACTTTTGAATCATGACATCTTTCCATCAGAGTAGCGGAAGCCTTACTTGTTCATGATATTTGCAGCAGCGTAGCAAAAGCATAGTATAAAAATATCAGAACCAGGTTATGTAGATATGCACCAGTCATGATTTCTTCAAATTAAGTGTGGATGCTGTGAGCATGCGGCTTTGGATTGACTTCTCAATTCTGATCAGCTGCAACCGTCCAATTGTACCTGCAAACAACAGTTAGCAATAAAACACACGAAAGTGTCTTTGATCACTTTCGTTGAATTGAGGTACACGGCCCACGGTTCCCCGTTGATCAGTATAAGTACTGCCTGTGATCAGGTAGGATTCCTAAGAATCTCCTTGACAGGGTTTCGCAGCTGTTCTAGCTGTTCTCAAACCGGAACGTCTCAAAGAAGACAACACGGAGTGAGTGAACCAGCGAATTGAGATTCACTGATTGATGAAAAATTGATTTGAAAACAATCGCGTATTGCTTGAAGAAAGAGTTTTGCAATACGACGAAGGTTTTATGAGAAAGATCAATTTTCAAACAAAATACTTTTTGTATTAGAGAATGAGTACACATTCGACGTGCTAGCGAAAAGAAGAGATTCGCACATCGAACGGTTTTTATAAAAGTATTTTTCAATCAGAGATACTTTTTGAATTTGAAATGAGTACACATTCGACGTGCTAGAGAAAAGAAGGTTTGCACATCGAACGGTTTTTCCAAAAGTGTTCGTCAATTCCATTCCTGGACCAAGGTTGATTCAAGAAAGAATCTCCCCATCGTTTCTATCCAGTTGTCACAAGCTTGATCTTTTGCAAGATTTCACATGTCACCCACCAAGAGCTTGTTTGATGTTGGCTCTAGAAGGATTTCCATCTTCATCGTGAATATTTATTACATATCACTCGGATGTTCTGGCAATACCACAAGGATAATGCGTAGGACTCTTAATATATACTTACTTTCCACATTGTGTGAAACAGCAAGTCTTCAATAATTTAGTGTCCTAATGAGATATTGTGGATGATCTCTTGGCTCTAGACTCAATAGTGCACATTTGGTTCCTGTGTCGGAGACTAGGGAGAGGGTCTCCTTCTTCAATATCAACAATCTCTAAGAGAAAGTCGATAGATAATGTCGGTTCCCCGTGAGAATGAAACAAGCCCTTTTAAGAGGAACTTGAGTGGTTTGGGAAGTTTAGTGCAGTGCATCACTGGGTCCATGATGTCTTGTCTTCAATACCAGTGTTACCTTAGTAACCACCAGTAGCATATGAATTGAACCCGGTTTCTGCCCTAAGGTTGAATTGATGGAGGGCTATTTCTTTTCACCCTTTTTCACATTCAGTTCTTTTTCATTCTTCAACCCCTTCAGTGCTTACCAAGACTTCATAACTAGAACCTTGTTGGGTTTATTCCAGTACTAGCTCTGTCTCAGTCCGCACTCTTCCCATATTCTCATTTTTCTCCTTTTTTCATCGTACCTAAAGACTCTACACTATCTAGTGGATTGTCCCTGGGTAGATCCCTCCGGTTCTGGCGGATCGTGGGAACTAATACCTAACCTAACCATCCTTATAACACCATGCATAAAGTAAATTGGTCGGTCTTTTGGTACAGTTCATTCTTCCTTAAAACCAATTGAAAAATCATCTGGAAAAACAATCAAGGTACTTGTGATACGAGATCAAAGCATTTTGTACCTTAATAGTTTTGATCATTTAGAAAAACCTCCCCCTCAACATGTGCGTATGATTTAGAAATTGTTCAGCACAAGGAGGCAAGAGGACTTTGAAATATTTTCTTTGAAATAATTTCTTGATCACAATTTCCTTAGAAAAAGCCATTTGAATTTCTTTGGTAAAATTCTCCCCCTCAATATGTGCATAGGATTTTTGAAATCATTTTTATCACATAGAGGCAAGAGTTCTTTTGAAGCACATCCACAATCACAAAATCCATTAAGAAAACCATTTGAAAACACAATCAAGGTACTTTATAATCTCTTTTAAAAAACTTTTGTACCTCGATGGTTTTGCTCCCCCTCAATATGTGCTTCAAGATTCGAAAGCGTTTAGCACATATGAGAGAGCAGCCTGCACAACTGAATCAAAACGATCAACTTATATCAAATTTCATTATTAAATCACAAATTCTCCCCCGATCAAAAATATCAAACCCTTTGAGATTTTGGATCCCAAGTGATTTAAATAGGTTTAGAAAACATGGGAGAAAATGTGGCCTTGTTTAAATACTCATCTGGTTTTTGGATAAATCCTCCTCCTCAACATGTGCATTATGTATATTGAAATCGTTTGGCACATGGAGGCAGGAGTGCCTTTAAAGGACTAAAACTAATTCCATTTAAAACAGATTTGAGATTTAAAACACGATCTTTACCCCGATCAGAAATATCAAACCATTTGAGATTTGTGATCCCAACTGATTTAAATCATTTAGAAAAATTTGGGGAAAGACGTGGCAAGATTCAATTTTCAAATATGACAGATAAGGACCATTATAAGACATTAAAGATTGTTAGTGTCAGGTATGATGGTTTTTAAGAGATCTTTTAAGTAAAACAAAACAATTTCACAATCAAACAAGAACAGAAAAAATTTCATTTTGAAAGACCTTGATTCTAAAGAAAAAAAATCATACCATGACATAACATTAAATCTTTAGATCACCACTTATTTTGTACAAACGGACTTTTTGTGAAGAAATATCATTTGAAAATATTTTATTTAAAATCACTCTCCCCCTCAATCCATGATAGAAGTCAATAATTGAGTGACATAGGTTTTGATAACAAGAAGTCCGGTGATTTTTAAAAACTTAGTCCAATATATTTTCAAAACAATATTTTCCATTTTCAAAACAACACTTTATCAAACATTTTGAAAAATGGTATCATTCACTACTTTTCCTGCACAAGATACGTTAGGTGATTGAGCTGCTTCTGTTGATGTTGCTGTAGGTTTAGAAGAAAACCGTCTGCTGATGCAGTGAGACTTCTTACGTTGCATTTTAATGCCAACTGAGGTCAAATTAAGATCCGTTTCTTCAATCACTTAGAAGAAAACCATCTGCTGATGCAGTGAGACCTCTTACGTTGCATTTATGCCAACTCTCCATAGAAGTCCAATTAAGCTCCGTTTCTTCATTTGTCAACCCAAGATATCGTTACCCTTTCCTTGCGGCATCCAATCATGTTCATTAGTGGGATCCGGATCGGGAACATTCTTATAACCAATATACCTGCATACGTTAGTGAACACACATACAAATATATGGTGGTCGACAACACCCATAACAACAATCGACTAATTAAAGTCAATTCATCATAACAATCAGATCATATAAGGCATGGGGTTTATGTGTTAATCAAACTCTAATCATCTAAACCCAACAATCATATCCTAAATTCCTAGTCCTTCGACACAGGCAAATATCATTTTTAATTAAGCACGTAGGATAATTAAGAAAGCTCGTTAGATGATATAGATTTGAAAACATTCTCCCCCTCAATCAATGACTCATTTTTCTGAAGAGTTTAAAAGCGCTGAAGTCATTGATTGAGTTTGCAAATTAATACGGAAACTCTGATTCTGATTGATTTTTCAAGCAACTCATTTTACCACCATTTTGAAATACAACAAATATTTTTCTGAAGAATTTTAGACGGAAAAACATTTGTGTAGGAACAGCAGTCCTTCGACATACTTTCCTCAATTAGTTTTAGGATAAGTGCACGAAAAATTGTGAAAATCGTTTAAGCGTAGCACTTTCCTTCCTTGAAGAGCGGGTTGCTATCAGAAATAATAGCAAACCATGGTTTAAGCACGGGTCACAGTCTGAAATAACTGTAAGCCATAATTTTTGACATGTTTAGAAAAGAATATTTACACCTCCTGCTCGAACTTCATCTATGGTCCCGTGCCATTATTGAATGACATTTCTAAGACCGTAGATGTTATCGAAACCAGAAGACATGTCATAGAAAAACATATTTTTGGTATTTTTCAAATTTTTCTGATTTGTATGGATTTTTGTTGGTTTTATATTTTTCTATTTTCTTTTTGTTGGTTTTATATTTTTGTATTTTGTTTTTCGAATAAGTATTTACAAGGATAGAGTAGATGATATAGTTTAAGAAGATGATGATACGAGTACCGAGATAAGGATATCAAGCAGCCCCGTTGTAGAAGATAGAAGTCATCATCCCTAAAACTTTCACCACCAAAGCTTTCGAGGCTCTTGCATTGAAGAAAGAAATTGAACCATCTGAAAGTGAGACTTTGGCAGCTTCCCCCCAAACCGAAAATCCTATAGCTGAGCAGATTCGAAGCTCTATTTCAAGCTTGCCTTAGCCAGGTGCACAGAGAAGCACACCATTATCATAAATCCCGCTGCTCCTTTCAAGAATAATCACCGTGATTCTTCGTTCGAGGTTATATCATCAACAAGAAGAACAGCATCGTATCATCCCACACATAAAACAATCTTCTCAACTTTCCTTTTCAACTGGCGTCTGAAGCGATCCATTCCAAAAGGTATCAAGAGAACAATTCCCCCTAGTAGTTGAATTGATGCAGTCAGTCTCTTTGTATAATGCTCAAGAACTCTCCCGAATACACATCATGAGGGTAATGAAGAACAACTCCCCAATGTTCACATCTTTCGTCCCTGATGAATGTGTATGAAGCTCAAGAACCCGAAGTACACCAATATCCAAGAACTCTCCCGAATACACATCATGCCCGGAAGGAAAACACCTCCCCAATGTTTGTGGTAAACAATGGCTTTCTTCCCTGATGATCGTGTATGAAGCTCAAGGACCCGAAGTACACACATTCCCCAAAGAGAGAACAACCGATAACATTGAAGAAGCAGGCCGAATCACTGATTATCTCTGCGGGTGACAATCTCTGCGGATGTCAACACCGGAATAAGTGATTATATCTCTGAATCACCGATTAAGCCCTCAAGTAAAACAGCTGAGCATCCCCAATGTACACAATCTCTCTCCCCTGATGATTGCGATAACATCGAGATCATCACACACCAGTGTACCTCATTCATCTTCAGAAACTAACTCTAACATCACTTCCCCCACGTCGTTGGAATAATAACACAAAAGCCTTCATGAGTAAAACCTTGAGTTTCTCTGCGGTCATGACATTTGTTTTACCGGGATATCTTCAATCACTTAGAAGAGTTAAGTTCATCAAGTTTACTCGTCATGAGTCAAACCTTGAGTTTCTCTGCGGTAATAACATTTGTCTTCCCGGGATATCTTCAATCACTTAGAAGAATTAAGTTCATCAAGTTTACTCGCTTTGTGTTTATATGTGAGTCTCCTTTCTCCTTGCTGGTTTTGACACTTCAGAATCAGCAGCTCATTGTAAGCCCGTATACTAGAAATTTGTTGAGAAGAACACTTGAACTCTTGTGAGAATCAACTTGCTGAAGACTCTCTCTGACTATTTTTATCAACCCTTATGTGGACAATTTGAAGTGACCACTGAAGAAGAAAACCCGCTATACCATACTTGAAACTGAAGTCAACTTCCCCACATTTGTATCTTAAGCTTGCACATAATGATGGAAGAACGGTGTAGAGAATTTATGCTTCAAGCAAATCTCTAAGTACTCACTACCCAAACAAAGTATGAGACATTAACACCTCTTGCGATTATCCACACCGTCATATGCGTGTGACACTGAGTAAAACAAAGTAACTCCTAATAGTGATAGTTAACCAGGTCTTCAACCATCCACCTCGACTGCTGGTAACTAGATAAGCCAAGTCTTCGACTCAAATTCTTAAGCCCGAGCAAGTTATCAAATAAGAACACGCCTTTGTGAAAGTCAACTTCAATCTCAAATAATTGATAAATGATTAACTCCGAAGTAATCAACTTGTGTCAAATGTCCAATACGTGAAATAGTCAATAACAACGTCTCGAGGAGTCCCTGCTAAAGAATATGAGCAAGTCTAATTGGGGATTGAATCTGGCATTTAAATCTCCCCCAATTAGTGCTCTCCCCTAAACCGACAATCTGTTTGATAGATGCCCAGATTAAGAAGAAGTCTTTAGATCGTTAAATGCAACTCGTCTTTAGTCTTCTAACATGTAGCAGAAAATGTAGAACAGACTGTAGACTCGACCTTCTTCAAGATTGTTCAGTTGGGGAATAGATAGTTAACATCTTCAACTCACACCAAAAAGCATCCCACCAAAAAGCATCCCAATTAACTTACATCTTGCAAATCTCCTTAACTAAAATCTCTCCCAATCAAACAAGAACAGAAAGATGTTCATCAAGAAAATCAGCAATAAGGCCGCAACGAACACACAAGATGGTAACGCCAAACTACCAATCACATCAAACAAGAACAGAGAGATTGTTCGGAATCATCATGTTGATGTATACGTGAAGCATTAACCGGAAGCACTTTGTCAATAAACTCATCAATCCGAGTGAAGATGTCAACCAACGGCTCTTAGAAGAGAAAAACTCCATGTGAAGATGACCCGATAAGAAGAGGCTCGGTTCTTACATGAGTTTAGAGCCGTATGACCATTTATATTCTCAAATATTGTGACAACTCGCAATTTCAGGTCATTTCTCGACACAATTTATGCCTCACTATTTCAACATTTATCGTAAACTTGGTTTGCGTGTTTCAAATTCGCGTAACCTTAAAGGTTTAGCGGCGAATTCATGATCATAACATCACGTACATTTCATATGGACTAAGTTTAGTCTACATTTCATTGACATCATTTGCATCATGATAGCTCATTCATGACATTTCATTTCACATTTAACGCGTAATTTTTATATTAAATAAACGTTATCGCGTGAGTTATTATTTTTAATATTTAATCCGTTACTTTCAAAAATGATCCCGACATATTTTTATACTTATATTAGTTTATAAAAACTATATTTTTAGTTTTCCTAGTGATTCGAATTTATTTGGTACATAAATCGTTAAAGTTAAATTATTACGACGTTTTCTTAAAAATTATACGATAATTATTTTATCACTCAAATTTCACAAGGAATGTATTTTTATAATTTTTATTATCTCATTACATTCTATTTTGATCTATTAACAATTATTTTTACCTAAAAATTTCCATTTACCTTTACTTGTACATTTAACTATACATTCACTTACACTTTTTCTTACAAATTGTTACAAGTATTTTACACAAGTACATAAGAAAAAAAAAATAAAAAAAAAAATAATAATATTGGGAAACATGATCCCCCAAATCCGGTCCAAGGGGGGGAGGAATAGTCAAGTGGTAGATTTTTTCCTACAAAACCAAATCTATACATTTCCTTCATTATTCAATCACATAATTCACCTAGTTAGTAGAAAATATTTTCTTTCTCTCTTTTGGTTCACCATAACTGGTTCTCATCAAGGGCTACAAGGGATCACAAAGTTTTTCAAGTCCAAGTGTTTTATCAATCTAGTTAATACTCTTTATAAGGTTTTGAAATAAAAACCAAGAGTATTTAAGTTTAACCTTGTTACTTGCACCTCATCATATTCACTTGTAAGCATGTTTCTTTCATTTTCATGTTTCCTTTTTCATTTCATATGTATCTTTTCATTTTTGGAGTAACATGCAATACATATGTGATTTATACCATTTTTCATAATCTTAAGAGTTATATATATATATATATTTGGTCATCCTATAATTATCCCCATGGTATTCTTTGGTCTTGATGGTGATTAGGAACCCATGACACCCTAAGAAGGTGTATGGTAGGATTAGATTAGTTTTGGAGTTGATTTGAAGGGATTAGAATAGGTTTTGTCCGAGAAAAACTATTTTCGATAACTATAAAATAGGTTCTGTCCTTGTTTCGATTTTCTGGAAAAACCGACAGTAGGCACGACATTTTGGCCTTGATATTTAGAAAATATACTTTAAAACGAATCCGTGGCCGCTTGAACGGATAAAAACGGAGTTATAACGAAAAAGTTATGGATTTTACAAGTTTGACGACGAAATTTATATTTTCAGAAATTTCAGCATACTATATTTTTCTTGTACGAGTCAAAAATGAGCCTTAAGCTTCACAAATTATTTTGACTTATCAAAAATATATTAGTTTACTTCGATACGAAGCTAAGGACGTATTATACGTAGAAAACGGATTTGAAACGACAAAGATATGCACGTTTTCATAAACTTGCCGTAACTATTATTTTCTGAAAAACTATATTATTTCTACGATACAAGTGTTACGGTAGCTGTATCGACCATGTTGAGGGCTGTTTTTAACGAGGTTGTGAAACTTTTTGGAACGAAATGTCTTCTAGTAAAATCAAGTTCACCGGGCATATTTTTCAAAACGACAAGCCGTTTGTATAGCGGAGTTGTAGTAAATTATTTACGGATGTTCAAACTTGGCCGAAACTCATTTTTCTGCACAACAATTAGCCAAAACCACCATCTTTAACCCTTATTATCTTTATGTTCGAGACCTTTTGGACGAAAACTCCTGAACTGAAACTTCTAGATATCGATACAAACTTTCCAAAACCGTCGAGTTCGTTCTCTAACGATCGACGTACACCATTTTACGACTAGTTTTCCAAAGCCATTTTTGTTACTTTCATAAAAATTCCGACGACATTGTTTTGCGACGAAAAGTGAAAATTTCACTATAAATCATTATAAAACCATTGTAGGATGACATTTTGACGTAAAAACATGTAAAGTCATTTTTGAATAGTCAAGACATCAAAAGAGTATTTTTCGACGACAAGTGATATTTTCAAAACTCACAAATGGTATAAATAACATACGAAATGCATGCATAACATTACATTGCAACTCATTACATATCACATCATTCGTAATAGGTCCAGATTAACGTATCACGCTATACCTCAGTGTACTCACTCTTGTCATCATACCAGTTTATCAAGTGAGTTTCATAGCCCCTACCTTTATACGTTTTGAATTACTTTTGGGGGAGATACATGCTCAAACTGTTTTCTTTTACTTTCACAAGTACTTTAAACTCTTACATATTACTGTGAGTTTTCATAGCCCCACTTTCAATTGTTTTGTACTGTTTTGGGGGAGATACATGCTTAACTATTTTTCATAAGTACTTTAGATTTTTAAGGCTAAATGCTACCATGATTACCATTGTTTATAAATCAAAGGTTATACTATATCAAGTGTTCTTGTTTGCGTGCTACGGTTCTACGTCGTATAACGTTCTAAATCAGTTGACTACTGATACATTGAGTTAGGTGCTATTGATTATGTGCTATGGTTCTACGTCGTATAACGTTCTAAATCAGTTGACTACTGATACATTAGGTCTAGTTTTATTGATTAAGTGCTATCGTTCTACGTCGAGTTAGGTACTATTGTGAATTCATTTGAAATCATATGTTTGAACATAAACTATACACATTTTGGCAGTGGGTTGTGAATACACAGGTTGCAAGTTTTGTATGGGCGGAACTTGGAACTGGGTGGATTTACAATGCCTTTGCTGCATAAACGATTTTAGAAGGCTTTACATTTCAAAACAAACTCTATGAACTCACTCAACCTTTGTGTTGACACTTTTTAGCATGTTTTATCTCAGGTATCTAAGGTATTCACTTCATGGCATGCATTTGGACACATCATGGAGTCGCGATGACGACGTGTCTCACTTGGGTTTTACGTACTTTAAAACATCGTTTGAATTGTAACAAACTTATTTCCGCACAAATTGATTTTCATTTGGGACCTACTTTGTAAACTCTGATTGTTTTATTAAATCAAACGATGTTCTTTTCAAACGACACTTTAGGTCATTCAATATAACTGTGATTGTGATGCTATGACAGTCAATCCCCAGGAATTCCATTCCGCTGCAAAACAGGTAATTTGGGGGTGTGACAGATTGGCATCAGAGCTTCAGTTATAGAGAACTAGGTTGCATCATTGACCCTAGACTATAACTACATCATCATAGCATCTAATCATTTCATCATAAGTGCAGGTTCACTTCACATGCGGTTTATACGTACATTTTTTCGAGTTATTCACTTTCATTTCACATCGATTGTCACATGGATCCCTTTAAATTCCCATCCCATTATCATTTCCTCATACTCTAATGTGGTGAATACTTTGTCATTCCCTATCATAATTTTTATATCAGTTGACTCATCACCGATAACGTCGAATGCTGAGATAAACCTTTAAGTACGGCAAAGCCACTCTCACTCCTTGTTTCACCACTAACATGTCGAGTTACACTTTATTCACACATTAAGTCACTAAACCATCATACATTTGAAGCACTTACGACATCTCATAACCCATTTCTTAGGAAACCGTCGATTATTTTGAAAGATAACCTCAAACTTATCATTCTTATCACATTTCTTTGGAGCGTTTATTATTAACATGGGATTTTGCTACGTCTCACATTTCCTCTTGTTTTGAAGAAGATATGGCACCGAAGAAAGCTACAGTTGAAATGACCCAAGCGGCTATTCAAAAGTTAGTGAATGATAGCATAGCTGATGCTTTAAGAGTCGAAAGGGAAACAGTGGCTGCTGCTGCTGCTGAGGCCGCGGCTGCTGCTGAAGCCGCTAGGCTAGCTGCTGCTACTGGAAATGCCGGAGGATCCGGAGTTAAGAGATGTTCGTACAAGGATTTCAAAAGTGGTGAGCCCACGAAGTTTAGGGGGACTGAAGGAGCCACGACCATGGTACGATGGTTTGAAAAGTTGGAATCCGTGTTTTTGCTTTGTAATTGCCCGGATGATAGTAAGGTCAAATTTGCTACAAGTACATTACTCGATGGAGCATTGTCGTGGTGGAATTCATATGCTCAACCGATTGGAATGGAGAATGCTTTCAAGCTTACTTGGGAGCAATTTAAGGGTTTGGTGACTAAGAAGTTTTGTCCTCGTACGGAAGTCAAAAAGTTGGAGACCGAGTTCTATGAACTAGTAACTATTGGGTACGATATTGACACTTACATTCGGAGATTCCAAGAATTGGCCGCGTTATGCCCGTCCATGGTTTCTGATAATGAGAAGTTGCTAGAGGCTTTCATTGGGGGACTTCCCGAGGTGATTCAAGGAGATGTGACTTCGTTTGATCCACAAACAATCGAGGAAGCTATTAGGGTGACTCAAAAGCTCATGGCCCAGGTAGTGAAGAGAGGTAAGTGCACCAACAACAACCAAAACAACAACAACCCCAACAACCGCACCAACTACACCAATAACCACAACAACAACAACAACAACGATGATAACCAAATCAACCACAACAAAAGAAAATGGGAAGACGACCAAGGAGGTTATAACAACAACAACCAAAACCGTAACACTAACCATCATCAACAACAGAATAGAAGACAAGAAGTCGCCAGGGTCTATGTTGCTGCACCAACAAGGGGAAGAGCTTATGCAGGAAACTTACCGCGATGCCACCAATGCACGCTACATCATAATGGTCCATGTGGTATATGCTTTAGTTGTCACAAAGTAGGACATCTTGCTAAGGACTGTAAGGGCAAAGCCGTAGTCACATGCTTCGGATGTGGGGAGCAAGGACACTATCGGAATCAATGTCCTTAAAACCCAGGTCAACAAGTCGAAGGTGCTCATGGGAATGCATACATGTTACAAGGAGGAGAAGCTCGTCATGGTCACAACAACGCAGAAGACTGAAGAAATTCGGAAACTAACAGTCTTAATTTTCCTTATGTACTATGTCGTACTAAGTTTATGTTTTCCATCGTATCCGAATCTTTATAACCTAAGATGTACTACTTTTGCTAAACTACTCGTTGTAAAATATTCTCATCTATTGTACTTATTTTCTTTCCGATTTGTTATTACTTACGAGAATCTTACTTCCTTTTTCTTTAATTATCATTTTAACGACACGGTTTAAATCCTTGTAAACATTGAGAGTTATAACAACTAAACCGAACGTCACGTCATCGTTCCTTAATTATACATAGCCTAGCTAACTATGTCTAATTCTGGAGGGATCACGTTATGTTGGGAGCAGTTATTTATAAATCTTAGTGCAAACAAAATTTTCACATGTTCCGATTCAAAGTGTTACTTATGAGAGATTCATCCGATATTTTCTTTACTACGATGTTTTATACACTCTCAATCATCGACAACCGTAACTACACTTCTCCATGTCTTTTCTCCTCGTTGTTCATCACAAACTCGAAAATTCGATAGACCAACACTAACTGAATTCAGGGACTGAATTCCTTTTTGGATGGGCGAATGTGACAACTCGCAATTTCAGGTCATTTCTCGACACAATTTATGCCTCACTATTTCAACATTTATCGTAAACTTGGTTTGCGTGTTTCAAATTCGCGTAACCTTAAAGGTTTAGCGGCGAATTCATGATCATAACATCACGTACATTTCATATGGACTAAGTTTAGTCTACATTTCATTGACATCATTTGCATCATGATAGCTCATTCATGACATTTCATTTCACATTTAACGCGTAATTTTTATATTAAATAAATGTTATCGCGTGAGTTATTATTTTTAATATTTAATCCGTTACTTTCAAAAATGATCCCGACATATTTTTATACTTATATTAGTTTATAAAAACTATATTTTTAGTTTTCCTAGTGATTCGAATTTATTTGGTACATAAATCGTTAAAGTTAAATTATTACGACGTTTTCTTAAAAATTATACGATAATTATTTTATCACTCAAATTTCACAAGGAATGTATTTTTATAATTTTTATTATCTCATTACATTCTATTTTGATCTATTAACAATTATTTTTACCTAAAAATTTCCATTTACCTTTACTTGTACATTTAACTATACATTCACTTACACTTTTTCTTACAAATTGTTACAAGTATTTTACACAAGTACATAAGAAAAAAAAAATAAATAAAATAAAAAATAATAATATTGGGAAACATGATCCCCCAAATCCGGTCCAAGGGGGGGAGGAATAGTCAAGTGGTAGATTTTTTCCTACAAAACCAAATCTATACATTTCCTTCATTATTCAATCACATAATTCACCTAGTTAGTAGAAAATCTTTTCTTTCTCTCTTTTGGTTCACCATAACCGGTTCTCATCAAGGGCTACAAGGGATCACAAAGTTTTTCAAGTCCAAGTGTTTTATCAATCTAGTTAATACTCTTTATAAGGTTTTGAAATAAAAACCAAGAGTATTTAAGTTTAACCTTGTTACTTGCACCTCATCATATTCACTTGTAAGCATGTTTCTTTCATTTTCATGTTTCCTTTTTCATTTCATATGTATCTTTTCATTTTTGGAGTAACATGCAATACATATGTGATTTATACCATTTTTCATGATTTTAAGAGTTATATATATATATATTTGGTCATCCTATAATTATCCCCATGGTATTCTTTGGTCTTGATGGTGATTAGGAACCCATGACACCCTAAGAAGGTGTATGGTAGGATTAGATTAGTTTTGGAGTTGATTTGAAGGGATTAGAATAGGTTTTGTCCGAGAAAAACTATTTTCGATAACTATAAAATAGGTTCTGTCCTTGTTTCGATTTTCTGGAAAAACCGACAGTAGGCACGACATTTTGGCCTTGATATTTAGAAAATATACTTTAAAACGAATCCGTGGCCGCTTGAACGGATAAAAACGGAGTTATAACGAAAAAGTTATGGATTTTACAAGTTTGACGACGAAATTTATATTTTCAGAAATTTCAGCATACTATATTTTTCTTGTACGAGTCAAAAATGAGCCTTAAGCTTCACAAATTATTTTGACTTATCAAAAATATATTAGTTTACTTCGATACGAAGCTAAGGACGTATTATACGTAGAAAACGGATTTGAAACGACAAAGATATGCACGTTTTCATAAACTTGCCGTAACTATTATTTTCTGAAAAACTATATTATTTCTACGATACAAGTGTTACGGTAGCTGTATCGACCATGTTGAGGGCTGTTTTTAACGAGGTTGTGAAACTTTTTGGAACGAAATGTCTTCTAGTAAAATCAAGTTCACCGGGCATATTTTTCAAAACGACAAGCTGTTTGTATAGCGGAGTTGTAGTAAATTATTTACGGATGTTCAAACTTGGCCGAAACTCATTTTTCTGCACAACAATTAGCCAAAACCACCATCTTTAACCCTTATTATCTTTAACTTCTAGATATCGATACAAACTTTCCAAAACCGTCGAGTTCGTTCTCTAACGATCGACGTACACCATTTTACGACTAGTTTTCCAAAGCCATTTTTGTTACTTTCATAAAAATTCCGACGACATTGTTTTGCGACGAAAAGTGAAAATTTCACTATAAATCATTATAAAACCATTGTAGGATGACATTTTGACGTAAAAACATGTAAAGTCATTTTTGAATAGTCAAGACGTCAAAAGAGTATTTTTCGACGACAAGTGATATTTTCAAAACTCACAAATGGTATAAATAACATACGAAATGCATGCATAACATTACATTGCAACTCATTACATATCACATCATTCGTAATAGGTCCAGATTAACGTATCACGCTATACCTCAGTGTACTCACTCTTGTCATCATACCAGTTTATCAAGTGAGTTTCATAGCCCCTACCTTTATACGTTTTGAATTACTTTTGGGGGAGATACATGCTCAAACTGTTTTCTTTTACTTTCACAAGTACTTTAAACTCTTACATATTACTGTGAGTTTTCATAGCCCCACTTTCAATTGTTTTGTACTGTTTTGGGGGAGATACATGCTTAACTATTTTTCATAAGTACTTTAGATTTTTAAGGCTAAATGCTACCATGATTACCATTGTTTATAAATCAAAGGTTATACTATATCAGGTGTTCTTGTTTGCGTGCTACGGTTCTACGTCGTATAACGTTCTAAATCAGTTGACTACTGATACATTGAGTTAGGTGCTATTGATTATGTGCTATGGTTCTACGTCGTATAACGTTCTAAATCAGTTGACTACTGATACATTAGGTCTAGTTTTATTGATTAAGTGCTATCGTTCTACGTCGAGTTAGGTACTATTGTGAATTCATTTGAAATCATATGTTTGAACATAAACTATACACATTTTGGCAGTGGGTTGTGAATACACAGGTTGCAAGTTTTGTATGGGCGGAACTTGGAACTGGGTGGATTTACAATGCCTTTGCTGCATAAACGATTTTGGAAGGCTTTACATTTCAAAACAAACTCTATGAACTCACTCAACCTTTGTGTTGACACTTTTTAGCATGTTTTATCTCAGGTATCTAAGGTATTCACTTCATGGCATGCATTTGGACACATCATGGAGTCGCGATGACGACGTGTCTCACTTGGGTTTTACGTACTTTAAAACATCGTTTGAATTGTAACAAACTTATTTCCGCACAAATTGATTTTCATTTGGGACCTACTTTGTAAACTCTGATTGTTTTATTAAATCAAACGATGTTCTTTTCAAACGACACTTTAGGTCGTTCAATATAACTGTGATTGTGATGCTATGACAGTCAATCCCCAGGAATTCCATTCCGCTGCAAAACAGGTAATTTGGGGGTGTGACAAATATCAATCAACAATGCAAAAAATTCACACTTCTTCTCCCCCTCAAGAATTGCATACGGAGATGCCATTCTTGATTAAACAAGTGAATATCTTCAACAAATGTAGTCTATTCACACTTCTCCCCCGCAAAATTAGCTCAGGATGTCGCCATCGTCATTATAGTTGAGCAAGTGGAATAAGAAAACAATCAACAGTAGCTCGGTTCACTTGATGATTAAGCGCATGGAAAAAATATGAAGCATGTTGATGAGAATGGTCATAATAGAGAAGATTTCTCTTCTTCAGAAGATAAAGCGCACTGAAGCGTACACTTTTCTTTTCTTTAAAGTACGAGGCTTGAACTGAAGTATTCAAACGTCATAAGAAGATTTCTCTTCTTTTGAAGATAAAGCGCACTGAAACGTACACTTTTCTTTTCTTTAGAGAACGAGGCCTGAACTGATGAGAACAGACGTCATAATCTCTCTCTTTTCAGCTCTCTTAGCAAAACATGTAATCAACCCCATTATCATTCAGTAGGCTCTTTGTAGTGACAACTGATGGAGAAAACCCAATATGATGAATTTGACCCTGAAGTAAATTAACCCGAACTCGTGACTTAAACTTGCACATATGTAACAAAGAGCGGTGCTGAGAATTCATGCTCCATTGAATCTCTTAAGTACTCTATACTCTTCAACCAACCAACCATCAAGTAATAGACGTACATTACCTCTTGAAAATCCACAATTGAATGTGACACTGAGCACTACAACGTAACTCCTTTAAGTGATAGTTATTTCGTGGTGGTAAGAGCCCAATTCCCCCAAGTGGTAAAAGAAAAAGTAAAAATCACCCAACAATAACTAGATTTCCAAGTCTTCGTTTTTAATAATAAGCTTGAACAAGGATCCTGAAGAATCTTCATCCAACCATCCCCGATACCTTCAGATACTAAGTGCACTCGCCCGTGATATTTCACTTCAGCCTCAAATAAATAATAGAGAATTAACTCTGTTGTCACATCTTCTTGGTTAAAAGCTCAAATCTAGCCTCCTTTGACGTTTTAAGTGAACTCTGATAATGGTTGCATCCCGACCATGGTCAACAGCACATAACCCCGTAAAGCCAAGCAATAACCAAACTGCCATGACGAATATCCAAACACACATCCAATTTATGAAGTACACCCTTTTATCCCTTCTTCGAAACAGAACCCGTAACACCAGCATCAGAAGATCCAGAATTACACTTTCTCTTCTCCAAGATGGTTCCATCATTACGGGATTTTATAACTCTATGGTTTAAACCGAGAAATAGTTTCTTTCGCGGGATTTTACAAAACCAAGAATAAACCGTAAGATAGATCCGGAAATGTACTTTACTAATACCAGGATGTTTCCATTGTCACGGGATTTTACAAGTCTATGATTTAAACCGAGAAATAGGTTCTTTCGCGGGATTTTACAAGATCAAGACAAAACCGTAAACAATGTCAGCTTGAGTGGTTATGACAACTTTGGTTTCAGTGAATATCTGTTTTAGGGGAACATGCAGCGGTTCATCAACGGTTCATAATCCAACATCATCAACATCATCAACCATCCAATAAATACTTTGGTAAACACATCATTCACGCATTATGTCGGCTATTGTAGTGACCACAGAGAAGTAAACCCGATATACGAAACTTGATCATGAAGTAGAATTCCCCAGATTTGTTACTTAAACTTGTACTCATCCTTGTGAAAAAGAAACGGTGTACCCAATGTACAAAACCTCTTGACATATTCTCAACTGCGTGAGACACCGAAGTGATAGCTACGCTGTGGGTTAATCGAGAAATAATCACAACCGTAACTAACTAGCCAAGTCTTTATCACCCTCTATAAAAGCCCAAACAAGTGATCTTCGCGGAATGGTAGAAAGAATGAAGACGAAATAAGTAAACGCGCCCAGACAACCTCACTTCAAATTCAAATAGGAAATACCGTCCAAACAACCCCGTAGTCAACATTTTAAAAACTTCAAGCCGCGACATAATTCCCTTCGTGAAAATGCATAAACCAAAATATCAAACCATATAACTCAACAAATCTCATCATCATACCCAATCTCATCATCACAAGTCTCATCGTTAAATCATTTTAACAAATCGCATCATCAATAACTCGCAGCCCATCAAATATCATCACCCATAAATATGAATTCACGAGCATGTATCAATATTCAGTGAATGCCCAGTCCATAGATATGACCAATATCTCACAACTCGATCCAATTAAACAATGTGATCCTACCCAAGCCGTGACTAAGAATCATTCGTGAAATTTGAATAACCAATCAATCAACTAAATACCATAATAAATTCCACGTATCTCCAAATTCACATAGCAAGACACAAATCATAATACTTGTCTCAATGAAATCCAGTGTCCAGTCCTCATGAAGCAAAAAAAAATACGGCCCAACATTTGAAATACACGGCCCAAGTAACATTCTACCTACCCGATCCATAATTAACATTCCAAGCCCATCATTCATATGGCCACACTCGATCCAAACTCACACAAATATTAGAACCGGTTATAAGTATGCATAGTTCCTAAATATTAGGTCATTTCACAAACCCTAATCAAAATATGTCCGCCCCCATCTCTTTCATTCTCAGCAACAAACCCTTCAAACAATATCATTTCCAAATCATCTCAAAGACCTAACGCCCCATACAAACTTTACACAATCTTCTCACCTTTTCATGATCACAACAAGCAGCGACAATATACTCAAGGCCTTGCCACAGGGATGGCTTGAGGACCTTTGAAGGTATCAAAGATGTATGCCAAAGGGTTGGCACATAACGACCTTGTCACAAAGATGGCAAGAGGTCCTAGTTATGGCTTCAAGGTCTTGAAGACTCAAGATCTCGGGTAGGAATCCAATGATATTGTAATTCTAATTGCACTTAATTTGTTTTGGAATGAACGAATCACAAGAAAGTAATTAACATTCTTGTTAGTTTACATATCTTAACGGTTCGGACATTAAAAAAAAGGAGTAAATTCCTAAATCGATCAATGATGTAGTCAAAAGTTTGTGAGTAGATCTTTGATATCTATGTGTTTCATTAACCATTCACAAGCTCGAAACTGAGATCGAGTCATAATAATTTCAATTCGAATTCCATCCTTTATTTATTTTGATTCGTAAATGATGAGTCTTGATAATATGTATAGATGTAGGGAATTTGATTTTGAAATAAATCTGTTGTTGGAGTTGATGTAAGTATCGAGATTGTTTAAATATTTACCAATGACTGATGATGAGAAGAAGCTGAGGTCATTTTAGATTTTTGTATTTGGTTGTTGTTTTGGTGTTTGCTATTTGATGTTGGTCATTTGGTCGTGGTCTGCATTCTTCTTCTACCTTTCTGTTGTTAGTCGCTATCCATTTTAATGCACCAAGTCGCCACGACAAGTCGCTAGGCTAACTCGCCACGGCCAAGTCGCTAGGCTAACTCGCCACGACCAAGTCGCTAGGCTAACTCGCCACGACCAAGTCGCTAGGCCAAGTCGTAGCGACTTGTAAAGACAAGTCGCTATAAGAGGTGCAATGCATCTGGACGTTTTGATAAGTCGCTAACAAGAGTTTTTGATATTTTTCCGATGAGTTTTCCGACCATTATTCCGACCATCTTCAAATTTACCCAGAAAAACTTGCATAAAAGTGTAACCTTTTGACCCATTTGACCACAAAAATGACCAGATTAAGCCACACATATATTACGCAGATAAACCTTGGTACAAAAATTGTCACAACAGAACTGTTTGTTAGGACAAAGGACGCAAAACAGAAGTTAGCAAAGACCACTTGACAATTTAAAATATTTTGACCAATGAGTAAACACTGTATAAACATATTCTAACCAAATAAGACCAAATAACCATTTAACATGAATAAACAATTTAACACATTTTTCAACCAAAAGCATACAAAAACCAGATAAAAACGTGAACCAATAACCACAAACAACAACCATGGTACGGACCACACAAATCAAAAATAACACCATAAACCTTGGCTCTTGATACCAATTGTAGGATCGTATATTTATGTGTTTGATGATTCGGGTGGTCTTGGGAGATCAAAATACATGTTTGCCATTAGAGAGAGAAAGTTAGAGAGAGAGATTTCTTGGTAGAGACTTGGTTCACAAAAGTTGTAAGATTAGATTGAAAAGCACCACCCCTTCCATGGATGGAAGGGGTATTTATAGTTACAAGAAATACGACCTCCTATCGGCCTGTGGATCAGGGATACAATGGGTAAAGACCCGTCCTTCCTCCATGGTGTTGCACTAAGCTATACTACGCTACAAACTAATAAATAAACTACTAAATAACGTAACTAATGACAAGTCTACGAGCTAACTTAAGCTAGATAACATTTGGGGTGACCGACACTTCACTATGGAATTTTCTAATTCCTAACAATAACAGGTAGTAAATCTGTAGGCTTTGGTACATCAGCAAGTTGTTTGTTCAAGAAAACTTGTATAAACCTAGGATACATTAACCATTTTGATCCATGAGTGATGTGAGAAAGCATGCCATCTAGAATAAGCCTTGAAAAATTGAAAATACGATCTGTAGCCAATCCCACCATAGCAGATGCTATGTTAGATCCAAATTGCTCCCATGAAGTACTTTTAGCACTAATACAATGAAGCAACACATGCACTAAAAACTTCCATTGAGGACAAAATAGTTGTTTCCTGAATGTTTGTTCTGTTAAAGACCCTTCATAACCAAGGTGCCCAAAAGTTTCCCAAATCAACTGCTTATCAAAACTAATAGCCCCTTCTTCATCATTAAACAATAAGTCTTCTCAGATAGATGCTTCAGTAATCTTCACAGTTCTTCCAACAACTGTAGCCCTAATATAAAATTCATCATTCTCCATATTATCCCTAGCAGTAGCCCAAAATTCTTGAATCCAAGATTCAATTATATCCTGCTCCACTAAAAGAGCATAACTAATTGGCGACCCAGTAAGATAATCAATTATATCATGAAAAGGCTCATTATCGTCAGTCTTGCTTAAATTCGCCACCATGTTGTGCTTTGAAACAGTAGGACGATTCGCCATGGTTGAGTATGTAAGCACAATTAGAGATATAATCGAATAATAAAGAGATGGTGAGAGAAATATGGAAAAGATATGAGAATATCAAGATGAGAGGGAAAATTGGAGAGTAGTTATTTATAGGTGAGATTTAAAAAATCACAGCCCATAATAACAAAGTTACCGTTAGTATAATTATCCCTCAATATTACCGTTGGAACAGTACTTTAATAAGACAAACAATACTTTCCACGTGTGCAGTACTTTCCCAAGCAGTACTTTCCAAGCAGTACTTTCATAAAAAAACAGTACTTTTCCAAATTCCTCTGTATAATCTAAGTATACATAAATATCCTCCCCTCAAACAATGCACAGGACTATACTAATACTAAATAGTCCTCCCCTTAAATGTAGCTCAGTAGTTAATCATGCCAATGCTCACCACCAAGTGATTGAATCTTGAAACATCAAAGCCTTTGGTGAATAAGTCAGCTACATTATCATCCGTGGAAACTTTGACCACATTTATGAGTCTGTGCTCATAACAATCTCTGATAAAGTGATGCCTAATCTGAATGTGCTTGGTCTTGGAATGATAGACTGGATTTTTCACAATACAGATAGTACTCTCATTATCAATATTGATAGGAGTATTCTTGAAGTTGAACCCATAATCCAAGAGTTGATTCTGCATCCACAAAACTTGTCCACAACAACTTGCAGCAGCTACATATTCAGCTTCAGTTGAGGATGTTGCTGCAATTGTCTATTTCTTACATTGCCAGGAGACTAATCTTCTTCCAAGATATTGACATCCTCCAGTTGTTGATCTTCTGTCATAATTATCACCTGCATAATCACTATCTGAAAAAGCCTCCAAGTGAAAAGGTGAATCCCTGGGATACCACAACCCTAACTTAGGTTATTGTTTCAAATAACAGAAAATTCTCTTCACTGCATTCATATGAGAAACCTTTGGTGAGACTTGATATCTTGCACATAAACAAACTGCAAACATGATATCAGGCCTAGATGTAGTAAGATACATAAGACAGCCAATCATTGATCTGTATAACTTGACTTCAACTGGGTGTCCATCTTCATCCTTGTCCAATGAGTTAATTGATTTAATAGGTGTAGTGACAGACTTCATGTCATCAAAATTGAACTTCTTAAGTATGTCAGATACATACTTGTCTTGACTTATGAAAATTCCTTCATTTGACTGCTTAACTTGAAGTCCCAAAAAGAAATTTAACTCACCCATTGAACTCATTTGAAATTCTTTCTGCATAAGCTGCTCAAACTCCTTAACCATAGACTGTTTGGTAGCTCCAAAGATGATATCATCAACATAGACTTGAACTAACATGATATCCTTCTTGTCTCTTTTGATGAACAAAGTCTTGTCAATAGCTCCCCTCCTGTAACCATGTTGTAATAAGAATGTGGAGAGCCTCTCATACCAAGCTCTAGGTGCCTGATAAAGGCCATAAAGAGCCTTAACCACCTTGTAAACTTTGTTAGGATGTTTAGGATCTTCAAAACCAGGAGGTTATTTCACATAAACTTCTTCTGTTATAGTGCCATAGAGAAAGGCACTCTTGACATCCATCTGGTAAACTTGAAATCCCATATATGAAGCAAATGCAAGAAATATTCGAATAGCTTCAATCCTTGCTACAGGAGCAAATACTTCATCATAATCTACTCCTTCTTCTTGTCTGTAGCCTTGAGCTACTAACCTTGCCTTGTTCTTGATAACATTTCCTCTTTCATCTCTCTTGACTCTAAAAACCCATCTGGTTCCAATAACTTTCTTCCCATCTGGAAGATCACATAATACCCAAACTTTTTGAAGTTTGAATTGTAGCAGTTCTTCTTGCAAAGCTTCAACCCAACTTTCTTTTGTCAATGCTTGAGCAATATTCTTGGGTTCCTCTTGAGAAATAAAGCAAGTAAACAGACATGTTTGATGGTCCTTATGATTCAGCCTGTTCTGTTTATATACAAAGCTAAGTAATGCATTATGAGGTTTAGTAAAACTCTTAGCTTTGTGTCTTGTCATCACTCCAGAAGTAGAAGGACCAATAATTTGATCAGTAGGATGATTCTTATGAATTCTTAAGTTAGGAGACTGTGGAACTCCATAAGTATCATCCAAATTAGTTAAATCAGCATCTTCATTGGAATCTTAGAAAATACCTTCATCTTCAAACTCATCATCAGTTTCTTCTAAACCAGGCATGGTAGGATCATCCAAATCATCTAAAGTACTGTCAACTAGTGCAGCAGTACTTTGTTCAAAAGTACTGTGAGAATACTCTGCAGTCTTATTCTTTTTATTTTCTTCTTCATAAGCTCTTCTTTGTTCATCAGAATAAGAATGTGCCATTACATCTTGTAAAAGCATCTGTTTAAGTGTCTCTTGAATATCTTGATCCTCAGCAGATAGTGAAGATTTTGGTATATCAGTACTTTGCGCTGGTGCATCAGTACTTTGCTTTGGAGCATCAGTACTTTGCTTTGGATCTTTATCAGGAACAACATCAGGTCTAATGTGAACTCCATGAACAACATACTGTGAATCTTCTCCATTATACACAGGTTGATTTTCTTCTCTGACAGGTACAAAATTCATAGAAGGAGTTAAAACTTCAAGATCAAACATCCAATCAGGACCTTTACCCTTCTGATTGTCTTGATCTTCTAAAAACTCAACATGAAGACAATCTTGAATCTTCTTAGTGACTCTGTTGTACACTCTAAATCCCTTACTGTTGGTACAATAACCCAATAAATATCCTTCTTCTGACTTGCCATCAAACTTTCCCAGATTATCAATTGTGTTTAAAATAGTGAGAGGGCATCCAAAAGGCTTCATAAAATGAATGTTGGGTTTGTTGCCCATCAGCAACTCATAAGGTGTCTTCATCTGTGGTTTTGTGACTGATACTCTGTTAAATACATAGCAAGCAGTACTTACAGCTTCAGCCCAGAATTGAATATGTAGTTGTGAATCTGCAAGCATAGTTCTGGCTGCTTCAATCAAAGTCCTATTCTTTCTCTCTGCAACACCATTCTGCTGTGGTGTTCTGGCAATACTGAACTCCCTCTTGATTCCTTTGTTAGCACAAAATTCATCCATAAGCTTGTTCTTGAATTCAGTTCCATTATCACATCGAATACCTCTAACCTTGAGTCTCAATTGGTTTTCAAGTGCTATTATTAGTGTCTGAATAGCATCAAAAGTATCATCTTTAAATCCCAAGAAAAATACCCAACTGAATCTACTGCAATCATCTGTAACAACTAAGCAGTACTTTTTCTTGTTTATACTTGCCACAGAGACAGGACCAAACAGATCTATATGTAACAGCTCCAAAGGTTCTCTAATTGTCCTCTCCTCAAGCTTCTTGCATGAAGCTTTGTGTTGTTTTCCCTTCTTATACGCCAAACAGGAGTGATCATTCTTGTAAGTCTTTGAAGGTAAACCTCTAACTAAATTGCCTTTGACCAGTTTGTTGATATTCTTGAAATTTACATGGCCCAATCTTCTATGCCACTGATGTGCTTCTTCAGTTGTTGCTTTTGCTACTAAACAGGTGGCTCTTCCATAAGTGTGAAGACTTTTCATGTCCAGACTATACACATCATTTGTTCTTGGTACTTTAAGAACTACCAAGTTATCATCAACAGGCTTGAATTCAGGAGAAAGAATGAGACATTCTGTGTCAGTGAATAACACAGGATGCTTTTTATCACATATTTGAGAGACTGATAATAAGTTGAACTTGAGCTCCTTCACATATCTAACATTCTCAAAATCTATACATCCTGCTTTGATGGTTCCTTTCCCAGTAATTCTTCCTCCATTGGGATCATTCCCAAATGCAACTCTTCCTCCACTAATAGATCTAAAATCAGACAGAATATCCTTGTCTCCTGTCATACTTCTAGAGCAACCACTATCTACAATCAAATGATCTTTAAGCTCCTCTTCTGGGTTGCTCTGCACAAAGATTTAGAGAGTTAGTTTCTTTTAGGAACCCAAGCCATTACTGACTTGTGTTCCCCTTGTGGAGTTACAAACTCAAATTCTTTGAGTATGTAATTTCCACTGTTTTTCAAAACATGATCTAGAATTATCTTTTGATTTCTAGCATGTGGATTTTCAAAACTTTCTGGATTGTCAATAGAACTCTCTTTTGCAAAATCATTCTCTTTTTCTTGTATTATAAAAACATCTGATTCACTTTTTGTTGAAAGTACTGTTTGTCCCTCAACAGTACTTTCCCTCTTAACCCATTCAGTTTTTACACTTGGTTCCTGTGATCTAGATCCCCTATGTTAATTGTAATACCTTCTAGGTTGATAGTAATGAGATCTCCTAGGATTTCTGTTCCAAGTGATATTCGCAGTACCTTGGTTTGACTGAGCAGTACTTTGAAAAGGTACTGCTTGTGAAGGTACTGGTGGTTTAGAAAAAGGTCTTCTCTGGTGGGGGTACCTATGGTCTGGTGAGAAATTGCTGTGATTAACCCTATTAGAACTATTCCATGCTGGTTTGTTCTCTCTAGGTTTCTGGTTGGCAGACCTGTTCTTTGGAAATTTCCTAAGGTATTCTGAGTGACGTTCACAATCCTTGATTAAATGGGTAGGACTAAAACACACAAAACACAGTTTTTCACCCATACTTCCAAAGTGACTTCTTCTATGTCTATGACCAAAACTATTGTGCCTTCTAGGTGAATGATTAAACCTGTTTTGACCAAAGTTATCCCAAAAAGGTTTAGCAGTACTGTTTTGAAAAGGTTTTCCTAAAGGTACTGCTTGTGGAGCAGTACTTTGAGTAGAAGGTACTGCTTGACTTTGAAAATTTGTTTCAACAGTTTCTTTTGGGGTTTTAGACCTAGATTGACCAATAAGCTTCTTCCTAAACTCTAGACTGTCTACACCAAAACGTGAAACATCAGGTCTTATGAGTTGATGACTACCAACTGGATGTGGAACAGCATGATAACCTTTGTCTTTCTTATACTCAGGAGGTGAATCACTAACTGAATCCTCATTACTAGATGTGTCAACATAATTAATGAGTTCATCATCACTAGTGGTTATATCTTCTAAGTCATCCTGATCACTAGATGTGTTTTCTTCTATGTTATCAAAGTCCATACCAAAACCTAAGCCAGTTCTAATGTATGCTCTCCTCTGTTTTTGAAAATAAGTAACATGTTACAGACCAGATTCTTTCCAGGCATCAAACTTTGCTAACAAATCATCTCTCTCCTTAGTGAGTTTCTCAATTTCAGCAATTTTACAGTTTAGTTTCCATTCACTGAGTTTTAACTGGTAATCCTGTTGTTCATATTTTTCAGCCCAAGCCATTTCATAATTTTCATGTGTTAATATTTTGGCTTCCATTGACTCTAAGGTTATTTGATAACCTGCTACCTCAGACCTAGCCTTAACACAATTATCTCTTTCAAACACATAATTATTTAGCAGTTTTTGATAGAAATCATGACAATTTGAGCATACCTCAGAGATAGGGGTTGAACTTGGTGAAGTAGCTACCATTGCAAGTAGAACAGGATCATCTTCACACTCCAAGATCCAATCAAATCCTCCATACCCATCTCCAGATTCCAAAGCAGCATGATCAACTTCCTCATAAAAAACAGTGCTCCAGTCCAATTCTTCCATTGAATCTTCAACTATTTCTTCCACTGCTACTATACAATAAGTCACTGGTTCATCATCAAACTCTTCACTCCAGTCAACTTCCGACAAATTCTCTTGAGCAACCAAAGCCTTTGTTTCAGTAATGGGGATTTCTTTTAGCTCCAGCTTTGGTTTCTCAGTCATCCTGTTTGCTTGATACTTAGCAAACCTGCACTCCCTTGCAAAGTGTCCAGTCTTTTGACAATTGATGCATTCAATTTTGGATTTGTCAAAACTTATCCCCTGTTTTGGTTTGAAATCAATGCTCTTTCCTGTTTTCTTCATGTACTTTTTGATCCTTGCAGTGATCAAAGCAACTTGCCACCTGATATCAATCTCTTCTAAAGCATCCTCGTCAATCTGGGAGAGATCTTCTTCATAAAATACAGGTAAACTAGCTTGCTGAGCAAAGAAGGAGCACACAACTTCATCTGAGTGCATAGTAGTAGGTGGTGGGGTTTGCTGAGCATAGGTGGGAGCAACATACGAGACAGTACTTTGAGTCACAGTACTTTGAGTTGGAGAAGCAGTACTTTTAGTGGAAGTACTGCCCATCTTTTCAGATGATAGAAAAGCAATACTGTGAGACTTAGAACTTGTTTGACCATTCATCTCATGATCATATACCTTCAGATGATTATAGAGATCATCAAAGTCCATGACATCCAAACCTGGTTGTCCTCTGATCATAGTAGCAATCACATGCCATGTGGATGGCAAACTCCTTAGAAACTTCAGATTAGCATCTTCAACTGAAACTTCTGCCTGGTATAACTCCAACATATTGAGGAGATTTTGAAACCTATCATATGCTGCATTAAGACTCTCTCTTTCACCTACAGTGAAAGTTTCAAACTGTTGCTTCAGCAGATTTCTGTGCATCTTCTTGGAAGCTTCATTCCCTCCAAATCTGGTCTTGAGAGCAGCCCAGAGCTGCTTAGCATCTTTAGCATCATGAAATTTGAGAAGATGACCATCTGGAATGGCAGACAAGAGAATATTGAGTGCCTTCTCTTGATTCCTTAAGGTTGCTGCAGGTAAGACTGCCTTAGGTGCTTTAGGTTGTCCAGGAATGTCTACAGGTTCTGGAACTACTTCATTACTGTTAGCCTCGCTAAAGTGAAGTCATTACGGGAATTGCATTAGTTTCTTCTTTTACTCATTCACAAGGACTAGTTTAGTCATTTGTGCTAAGTTAGGCTTGTCCTAGTATAAATACACCTCCTAGTCCCAACTAGGAGGGTAGGAAGTTCATTTTTTGTAAAGAAGTGTGTGTGGTTTCTTCTTCTTCTCTCTAGAAACACACACATCTTCCCTTTACTTTAATCTAAATAATACCATGTCTTATTCATTCTTTGAGCTTCCCCGACCCCCCGAACCACACGAATCATATGTTTTATCGGTCCTACAATTGGTATAACGAGCCAGGTTGTTGTTTTTATAGATTTGTGTGGTTTCGAATGTTTGTTTAAACTGTTTTTTAACCTATTTTTATGTCTCGGAAATTTTTTTTCCAACTTATTGCTAACAGTTTATACAAATGATTTGTATCATTTTGGTCAAAAAGGTCAACACTTTTTATATGCAGTTTTTCAGTTACTCTTTCTTGTGTCCCAACAGTCCAAGAATCAGTTTCTTGTTAACTTTTGTATTGTGACTTGTTTTTGTACCAAATCCGTGGAACATATTGTGGTCAAACCTTGGTCAAACCGTCATCTTCTTGGTTAACTGGTCAAAATAGAAGCAGTTTATATGCTTTTCTGGGATTTTTGTATGAAGATGGTCGGAAAAACATGGTCGAAAAACTCGCCGGAAAAAGTCAACTGGGTCAAAACCCTAGTTTTCTACGCTTAAGAATATCTACAGTGAAAGTTACGCGTAGCTGTGAAGTTACGCGTAAGAAATGGTTTACGCGTATGTTTACGCCTAAGACCAGGTTACGCGTAAGGTTCTTTACGCATAAGCCTTGGCTTACGCATAACCATGACCAGGTCTACACTTAAGAAGCTACGCTTAAATGTTACGCATAAGTTTTATTATCAAGATATTATGCGTAGATCTGAACCAAGAAAGTTACGCGTAGACTTGACCACAAAGACCATATACCATTTACAACATTTCGACCTCAGCCATAAACTCAACAATCCGAAAAACCAAAACCAACTTTTCCTACATCTAGACTCACTTCAAAGGACCCTCACATCTCTCCCCATCTCTCATTCATTTCAAAACTTCATAGAAAAATATTAAAAAAAACAATCTCAGATTTGGATTCAATTTTTCTTCAACCTTTTTCAAGATTGTTCTAATTAATCCAACATCATCATTGACCCTTTAAAGCTAAGCTTCATGGTTAATATACGAACAGTTTAAGAAGGACGAATCAATTAAGCTCCATCCTTCTCTCGTTCGTTTACAAGAAAAAACAGACTCGACAAACAACGAACCCTACCTGAGACCCCCTCGGATCTTGAAGACTTCACGTGTTCTTGTTTCGAATGGAGCAACGAAAAAAGGTGAAATTAAGTTTGGCTTCGTTTTTGTTTGTGTGGCTATAATGAGAGGGATATATGATTTGAGATGAGATTGTTGGGTGAGATGAAAAGGAGATTCGTTTTTTTTCTCAGTATCTTGAGAGAAAAAACTGGTGGTAGGCGGTTTGTTTTTGTGATATGTGATATTTTAGGTTTAGGTCAAAGGTTGTGTCAAGTGCTTACTAATATAACCGGTTATGCAATGGATCCGGGTATACTCGTTGATCACTTGGGCCAAGATTAGTGCATCAGTTGGACAAGGACTGAAATATTGATTGGGCCTTGTACATTTGGACTAAACCTAACGTTGGATGGGCTGATGGATTTTGCTTGAATGAAATGGAGTTGAAATGGTGACAAAAATTTACTATGCCACGGTGGTACTTATTTGAATGAAATGGTGACAAAAATTTGATATCCGAATTTTTTTTAGTTATAAATTTTTTGGATACAAATTGTTGCTATAAATTAAAGAGTGGTATTTTCGGTATGGTTAAATTTCACGAGGATACATGTTCACGGCTAAAGGTTTCGATGAATTTGAAGCGTGACCACGGAGATGACTCTTTATTATTTATTTGGGTGTGAAGTGACGTTTGACGGGCGCGTGTACTTATTTCATCTTCTTTCTTTCTTCCCTTCCGCGAAGATGACTTGTCTGGGCAAATATGTTGAGTGTGATGAAGACTTGCTATCTAGTTACTTTTGTGATTCTTTCTCTCTTAACCCACAAAGTAGCTATCACTTCGGTGTCTCACGTAGTTGAGGATACGCCAAGAGGTTTTGTACATTGGGTACACCGTTCTTTTTCACAAGGATAGTACAAGCTTAAGTAACCAGTCTGGGAGATTTTACTTCTTTCTCAAGTTCGTCATATTGGGTTATCTTCACATGTGGTTACTACAGACAGCCGTTGAATTTTGATACAGGGGGTTGAGATGAGTTAGACAATTTCAAATGGTATTGTTCATCGACATCTTCTCACGGGCTGATTTGATTTATGATAGAATGCTTCCAGTTAATGCTTCATGTACACAATTATATGCTGATTCCGATAAATCGTAACCTTCAGGGGAGAGAAATGTGTACATTATGGGCTGATTTGATATATGAAAGATAACTGGAATGCATTTGGTGAGATGAAGATGTTGATATATTATTCCCCCGAATGGACAATCTTGAAGAAGGTCGAGTCGACAAGTCTTCTCTACATTTTCCGCTGCGTGTTAGAAGACTAAAGACGGTTCTAATTTAATTATTAAAAGACTTCTTCGAATTCAGGAAATTCATCAGAAAGGTTGTCAGTTTGGGGGAGAGCACTAATTAGGGGAGAGCAAAAAGGTCAGATTTAATCCCTAATTAGATTTGCTCATATTGTTCTTCTGCAAGTAAAGAGATGGCAGCTGAGAAGATTCATGAAGTTTGATGACTATGAAGACACTCTTGGAGCTGCTGCGCTTATGTTTTGTATTTGATTTTGCTTGTAGGGAACATTGTAAGCAACTCCCGTATGACATCACTTGGGGAGAGATTGTTAGCCTCGCTAAAGTGAAGTCATTACGGGAATTGCATTAGTTTCTTCTTTTACTCATTCACAAGGACTAGTTTAGTCATTTGTGCTAAGTTAGGCTTGTCCTAGTATAAATACACCTCCTAGTCCCAACTAGGAGGGTAGGAAGTTCATTTTTTGTAAAGAAGTGTGTGTGGTTTCTTCTTCTTCTCTCTAGAAACACACACATCTTCCCTTTACTTTAATCTAAATAATACCATGTCTTATTCATTCTTTGAGCTTCCCCGACCCCCCGAACCACACGAATCATATGTTTTATCGGTCCTACAATTACCATTGACAATTACATTCCATAGAGCATGGTCTGTAATGACAATGTACTGCCTCATCTTCATACACCATAGATCGTATTCGCTCTTCTTGATGACAGGAATCCTCATTGAGGTGATGGAAGGTGGTGGAACAGAATCAGTCGACATCTTTAGGTTTTAGGGTTTCTTCTTAGTCAGAGTTTCCACACAAGCTCTGATACCACTTGTTGGATCGATGTACTCTAACCAAACTAACTTAAATAGCTTGTTAAGGTTTAATAACCTCAGATAAATCCTAAGTTATTAACAGAGAAACACTGAGCAAACTCTATTAAGTATGCGGAATTTACTTAACAAAGCTAAGAAGAATAACTTTAACTTTGAACGATTTTATTAATAACTCTAACTCTGCTTATTATGCAGATCTTTAACAACTCTAATAATATCGAACTTCTCTCTAAAACTCTAATAAAATCACGTACGTCTTATGCCAATCTAGGAGTCCTTTTATAGGCTCAAGGATACCCTAGTCAGTTTACAAATTGTATCCTTGTACGTCAAGTAATCTAATATAGAATATTCTAGAATTACAAGACTTTCTATAAACGAATAAAACAGTTCTTTGTTCTTGCAGTACTTTGACTTCATATGCAGTACTTTGACTTTATCATTTAGCAGTACTTTGATTAATCTTCAGCACTTTAACTGTTCAGCACTTTCATATCCCAACAATTATGCTCCCTATCAGTATTGTAAAGCCTAAGTCTCGCAACTAGTCTTTCTATTCGTTTAGCATAAGTTCTTTTGGGAACATTCTTCTTAACAGGCTTAACAATCTCATTCTTAGAAACACAATCATAATGAACATTAGTTAAAGATTTCTTGCAAGTTAAACAAAGAGATTCAACATATTCATTAGACTTGGAAAGTTTCATAGGTTCATTACATTCAGATGAAATGTCTTTCTTATTACAAAGCGGTAAACTCCTAGGGTGTTCTTCTACTTTCTTCTCTTTATTCAAGCGACTACTCTTAGAGGCAAGCGAGACTCTATTGTTCCTTTTATTGCTCTTAGGCTTTAGTCTGCTGCTCCTAGAGGTGCTTCCTAGTCCTGTAGAAGGTAAGGCACACTCATTAGGATTCACATTTTTATCAAGAGAAGTAGTTTCGGCTTTCCTAGTCTCTTTAGAGTGCTTTTCTAAAATTATGTCGTTTGTTCCATATGTTTTAGATGTGGAGGCAGACGCATTAGTGGTACTCATCTTAAAAAGGCCAGGAGTTAAAACTTTTGGTTTCTCGATAACCGCTTTTCCTTTATCAACCTTTTGTTTAGGCAAGGCAGGTGGAGTGACTGCTTTTGATAAATCATTTTTCTCATTGACTTTTGGAGGAGGCATTGAAACAGACATTTTTGGTTTTAAAACCGGTTTGGGAACATTTGCTTTCTCCTCAGTCAATGGTTTTGAAATCTTAGTATCCACTGCCTTTCCTTTTTGACATTCCAGCTGAGCCCTCAAAAGATCATTTTTCGCTTTCATGTCATTGTAGGAACGCTCATACGACAGTTTGTCATACTTGCATTCCTCAGTTTTTCGATCAAGTTGTTTAAAATATGAGACATTTTCTTTTTCAACTTTCTCAAGTGCTTTTTCATATTTTGAAACAATTTTGGAGGTCTCAGACTGGAGTCTTTCATGATCTTCAACAGAATATGTTTGTAAAATAATGGACATAATATCGGTAGTCAGAACATCTTCGAAGAGAGAGTCATTTAAATTTTCCAAAACTTTGATGTGTTCGACACAGTCATTAGCTTGCTTTACCAGGGATTTATGGTCCTTGACAAAGTTAGCTGTTTCTTTCAAAAACGCTTGTTCAAAATGAGTTACCCTTGAGTTGATGTTATTCAGCTGAGGGGCAATTTGAGTTTCAAAATACTTTTTATTTTCATTATCAAAACTATTAAACCAGATGTTTGTTGTAATATTGGTTTTAGTTTTAACAGTGTCTTGAAGATCTGCAATTCTAGTTTTCACATTTTCTAAAATACTTCTCGCATCACTTGTGTTAAGAGGATTGTTTGAAGACATTTGTTCAATGTTCGAAAGAGAATTTGAGACAACAACTGGTTTTGAAACAGATTTTGAAACAGGTGTTGACTCTTTGTTTGAAACACTTGGTGTGATGGAAAACTTTGACTTTTCTTTTTGATTAACAAAAGTAATTCCGTTAATGTTGTTCCATTTGTTATAATCAATTGGTTTGATTTCCGGATTTTTTTGTTTCATTTTTGATCTACTCTCCTCAGATAGTTCTAACGTTTCAAGAGAATCACGAACAATAATAGGTTCATGTAAAACATTTCCATTGTTTAACACATTCTGAGGTTTCTGAGCTTTCTTGAGGAACGAAGAAGGGTCGTTACCAAGTGCCATTCTATGATTAGTAAGAAAACGCGGATTTACTTGATTAGAAAGCATCTTGTTTGTTTAAGCAGAATGACCTGTTTTAAGAAGCAAAATTTCCAAAGTTTGGATTTTTTTCATTTTTATCAAGAATTTCATCAAGAAGAGAAACTTCTCGTTTTGAAAAATCAGTAATCAACTGCTTCTTTTCTTTTTCAAGATCAGAAAACATTTCTTTTTGTTTAGAAAGTTGGTCATTTAAATCAGAAATTTCCTTGTTTAAAGATTTAATTTTCAAGTTCAAATTCACATCAAGTGTGTTATACTTGATTTGCAATAGTTGTTCTTTAGAAACCAAATTTCGATAACCAATTTCTAATTCTGATTCTTTGTTTTTATGAAATTCAAAGGCTTTTGCGTTCTCCTTGTAACTCTCAAGCTCAGCAGTCAATTTAGCATTCGCGGCCTTAACTTCGCGATTGACCGTTCTAACTTTCTCGATTTCAATGCCACAGTTATTGATTAATGATTCAAAATAAGCACGTGTTTCCTCATCAGTCTCAGTATTTTGTGCCACACAGTCTCCACTAGGATCCACATCTGGAGTCTCAGAGTTAGTATTGCTACAACTCGGATTGTCCAGGTATGTATCATAAGTAGGTGTTGATGTCACATAATGTTGTTCGTCATGAGTAAACACATCAAATATGACATTGTTATAGCATGGATCAGTGATTGGTACCTCAGATACTGCATTGGCGTCATAGACAGGAGGTGCGTCAGAATCAGTGTCGTACTTAGTCTCCTGAAGATTTGCCATGAAGATGCAGTTCGCATTGATTTCCTCGAGGTCTTCCAAATCATCCATAATAGCCATAAAGTCATGTTCCTCAGCACTCAATTGAAGTCCTGCATTTTCTTTTTGTACCAACATGATAGCTTTCTGAAGATACGCAAGATCCTTCTTTTTCGGCTTAGTAGGACAGTTCCTTGCCATGTGACCCACTCCTTGACAGTTGTAACACGTAACCTGATTACCCTGATTCACATTTCCATAATTCCCAACGACTGGAGCTGCAGCATTCCCATTCTGATTACCCACTGCTCTATTCCCAACATTCTGTCCCATCTGATTTCCAACATTCTGACCCAACTGATTACCCTGATTCGGAACCACCTGATTACCCATGCGAAATCCAGTAGCATATCCCTGTGGGTTTGCAATAACACCAACCATTTGTCCTTGATGACCCATGTTCACACCCGGCTGTGCAATTTTCCTGTTGCGAGTGTTTGATGAAATCCTTTGGTTGTTGTTAGTTGGTGTGGAATAGCGACTTCTGAATGCTTTCCCAAAAATGCAAATGCATGTAGCAAAGCTTGTTCTTGTTCAATTTCAAGATCAGTGATTCCTTGTTCCTGGTAATGTTGTTGTTCTGGTGGATAGGTTTGTTGTTGAGGGATAACAGCTTGTTGTTGTGGAATGTATTGCTGCAAGTTGTTGTTAGTGGAAGATGATGAAGCCTGTTGTTGTGTATTCACTGGATTTTGAGTCTTTTCAAGCCAATGGATCATGATTCTTTGCTAATCTTTCTTTCCTGACTTCATTCACTTCATTTTGGTTTTGTTTCAGAAAATCGTTGAGTTGATTAAAGTTCACTTGATGTAAGTCTTTTGTTTGGTTGACAATAGTGACATATCATCCCCATTCTTCTGGTAGATAGTTCTTTTGTTTCTGATAGCTCAAATACCAATTGTAGGACCTCAAATATATCAACTTTTACGCTTATACCAAAGCTAACCAAACGAGTAGAACACGTAAACAAACACCCACGTTATGCGTATGAGAAACAAGAAACAATGATGAGAAAGATGGTGACTTGATGAAGTAATGTTATTCGTATATGTGTGTAGAGAGAAAGATGAAAAGAAGAACTTTAATATCAAAGGAAAACACACACACACACACACACTTTCAAGCACACCCCTCAAATGAGACTTTGAGGGGTATTTATACTACAAGACATAAACGCCCTAATGGGCTTTCCATGGGCTTCGTGGATATGGGTTTGATTCGTTAAAAATCAATAATAGAAGTTTGTAGTATGTTGGGTAACTCAAACGTGTTAGGTTTGAGCACCGAGATCGTTCCGAACGAGGGTTGAATGGAATTCCCAACTCACGTCGCGATTATCGGGATTTGAATAAGAGAAGGGGATAATTTGATGTTTTCTAAACTACGGGGCAAGGGAAGCATAAAAGGGAAATTACACTACGGGAAATCCTAAATACGCAAATAAAACTAAAATGCAATAAATGAAATGCAAATAAAATGCAACTACGTCTAATCTAACTCCTAAAAATGATCTAAAATTACTTTTACTCTAAAAATGCAATTTGAAAACTATTTATGAATTAAAACTATTTTTTAAGATTTTTCTGGAATTTATTCAAATTAAAAACTGATTTTATAACTTTTAAATCTAAGTTAAAATACTAAAAATTATGAAAATTAAGGAGAAAATTATGAAACTATTTTTATAAAATATAAAATATCCAAAGAGAATTTTCAAAACTATTTTTTTATTTTTCTGATTATTTTTCTATATTCTACGAATTTAAAACTATTTAAATCTAATTAATTGGCTAAAAATTACAAAATAAGCTAGGAAAAATCTATAAAAATTATTTTTTTGCTTTTTGTATTTATCTTAATCTATGAAAATTGAAAAATTATTTTTTGGAACTTTTTCTAAATTAATTGTAATAAAAGCTATTTAAAAAGTCTTAAAAACTAGATTTTAAATAAGAAAAATATCAAACAGTAACTAAAAATTATGAAAAATTTTGGAAAAATCTAAAATAATATTATAAAGCTAAGAAAAATGAAAACAACTATTATAGAATGCTGGAAATGAGAGATGCAAAGCAACTGCTTATTAATAAGCTTTCTAAGATAAGCAAATAGCTAAAACAGATTACCAAAGGATTCCAGAACTTATGATATACTAAAACTACCTAAAATCAACTTAAAGTAACTACTCTACACCTAAGATTAACCAGCTACTGAGATTTGAGGTGAATTAAGCACAAGGTTCAAACAGTCCTGACTAGCATACTTTGGGCTTATGCACAAGCTTATTAATAAGCTAAAAGGGAAAAACAGAAATTGGAAATTCTGGTCAACCAACCAAAGGACTAATCTACCAAATCTGAGCTCACAACAAGCTTTGGTGAGCTTGTTGTGACCTCTGCAAGATGTCTGCTTAGTCAATAAATCTGTGCACAGGGCACTTACGAGACCAACTGACCAAGTTTAAGCCATTCATAAGCAGTTTTAAAAAATTTGCAAAAATGAACTAAAATTATCCTGATGTTAACCACCAACCAAAGTTACTAATTCCAAAGTTTCAAACAATTTGGACCAAGGATCAAGGAATTAAAAATCTACTCAGTTTCTTGTAAAAACTGTATTTGATGATATTTTGACTTTTGAGATAAAACAAAAACTTTGACTAAAGTGAGATTCGGATCAAAATTACTGAATGATTATGATATTATGTGATGAACTAACTCTGATTCAAGCTAAGTTAACTGATCTAACACCTATTTGCAAAGTTCAGATAACTGATTCCAACATAAATGAGAATTATAACTGTTCTAATGCAACTTTGACTAAAACTGTTCTAATATGCAACTTACTTACCTAAATGACTATAATGCTCCTAAATTGGACCTTAGCAACTAATTCTAACCAATGAAAAGCTATAAAACTCCAAATACCAGCTTAAACCAAACAATGGTTTAAGACAGATTCTTAAATTTTTCAAAACAGAACTATGATCAATCCTAAACTAACCTCAAATCAAACTCCAATATCTGGATTAAAATTAAATGAAGCACAATTATCAGCAAACTAATACTAAAACTGAACTGAACTAAATGATACTATTTCAAACAATATTAATGCAGATCTACAGTCTATAACAGCAATGAATTATAATAATGAATCTAACTGAAATAAAGCTCTAACAACTTATATAAACTAAAGCAGATTTGAAGAGAGATTGAAACTCACAGTATGACCAGCCACTATGGCTTGCTTATCAAATCAAATAGCCATAACCTAAACTGATTTCATCCCATATTCAACCAAAAATCAAAATATTCAACCCAAATCCATCATAACCTCAGCAGAATAGCACCATTTAATCATAATGATTCTGAAATTGACTTTTATTGACTTAATGTAAATGAGAGTAGGAACTGAGTAGTGAGAATTATTAAGCTAAAATGAGCTTATATCATCTTATAACAGCTGATGTAATAAAAACAGAATTTAAAATGAGAATTCAAACAAAAATGATTATATTGATAATAAAAGTTGAGTACAAAATGGAATTTAATAACTAAATTAAAACTGAAACATTGAAATTATTAAAAACTACTTGAAAATTAAACTACTACTCTACTCCTACTCTACTTGGATTCATCTGTGGAAATAAGAAGGTATATATAGCCAGCCTTGAGCTCATGGAAGGATCCAGAAGAGTTGAAAGTGTGCTTTCTCTGAGCATTTGTGTCCCTTGGATCAACTAATACATCATCCCATCAATATCCACCCTAGGATCAATATTACCACGTCCCTTGGACCAATCAGAAGGCAGCGTTTGAGGTATGTGACACACGGATTTCCAACCTGGCATCCGTGTGTCAGTGGGTGTCAGACGAAAGTACGAAAGTACCCTTAATTATAGTGGAATTGACTAATTGATGGGAAGGGTAGATTAGGGTTCTTGCACCTGGGAAATGTGGGTTTTGGGGAAAAATAAGAGCGGGTAAATGAATTGGTATTTTTTATTTAGTTTGACTGAAACTTTGACCGGGTATAATGGGGTGGGAAACGGGTTGGATATTTGAACCGGTTAATGGATTTGGGATTTGGGCTTGGATATCATATGGGCCAAGGTATTTTTGATATTAGATTTGGATTTGTATTGTTATGTAAAAGTAAATATAGGGACCAAATGTGTACATTCTGAAATTCGAAGGACCATGGCTGTAAATTATGATAATTATCCAAGGGCTGAACTTGACACTCTCAAATACTCCAAGGACTAAACTTGCAAATTTTGAAACTCAAGGGTATTTTCCGCCAATTCTTGAAACTTCAGGGACCAAACTTGACATCTTGAGAAAAGATTATCCAAAACTCGCAAATTCCTTCCCCGGCCTCGGCTTTTTCACACTTCTCTCTCTCGTGCTCGGTTTTCTTCGATTTTAGCTTCTTTTTGTCTGTTTCGTCATATCCGTACCTGCACATACAAAAACTCAAGAAACACGCAAATATTAAGCATTAACGGCTCTTTCTTGGTTATTTTGGGCTTAATTTGATAAAGAAATGATATGCGTTTTAGCACATATCAAAATACCCCAGACGAGACGATTGTCGTGTCCTCGCGCAATGCAATCAACTCACGCTTCTAAAATCAAGGATTTAAATCTCTTTCTACTAAACCTATGAAGAAGTAGCAAAGATTCCTCAAAAGAGATTAAGAAAGCCTTAATTCTAAAAACGCCCCGTTTACCTTTTAATTCTCATGTATAGATATCACGATTAAGCATATTCCGATTATGTGTGACGGTTTGTTGAACTTTCATGTCGATCAATAACTCCAACATTTTTCAAACGACATGTTAGGATCACGGAGTAAGAAACACAACACAACGTGAAGTGACCATACGGATAGAATACATCGTCCCTGATTTTTCACAAGTCCCCAAACTAAGCGTAAAATCGAAATCATTGTTAAATATGATTCTAGATGCTAACACTACCCATGGAAGTTGCTTGTGTAATTACCTTTTGCTCCCATTTTCCTATTTTCCTCTAGATTTTTTTATTTTTGTGAGAAATGAATTTCTTCAAATTTCTCGTTTCGATAAGAATTAATCCGATAAAGATATGAAGCTAAGTCGATAATTAGTTGTCCATCTTCTCTCAAGAACCATTGTTCCAAAAATGAGGTCCACATCAAGGAATTTTTTATTCACTTATATTTTTTATTTTTTCATCATTTCATTTTCATCAATTTTTTTTTTTTTTTTTTTTTTTTTTTAACTTATACGAGCTATGAACCACGGAGCTTCACGGGGTAATTCCAAGACTATAGGATTCATGAAATGAGGATCCCGGTTGGCTAGACTAAGACCTCACTCAATCCCGGCTAAAGATCCAAGGGTCCGATCTCGACACCGCAGCTCATAACTTTACTTATTACTTTTCACTTATTACTTGCTTATTTATTTATTACGGATCCTTGATGTGTACCCAATTTTTAAAACAAAGATTCTTTTAAGAAGATAAAGAACTAACTATCGCCAAAAACTCAACATCTCTAATTATTTATTAGACAGATATGGGGTGAAACAATTTTGTGGGAACAAAAAGCCATAAGTACCTTCGATGGGCTCTAAAGAGAACCAACTACTCCACGCTTAGCATCTAAACTCATAAGTAACTCTATCATTTCTCGATCTCCGCAAATTTAAAATCCCAAATAATGAGATCCGCGGATGCTTAGCCGATAATTTTTTAGATTATCTATGGTTAAGGGAACAAGCTAGGGCTCAACACGCCCGGTCAAGTCAGAATTCTATTCCTACTCTCACCAGCGGAAAGTCAACAAGGTGTCAAAACATATATTACTTAGCAAATGTTTCGTCAGATAATCTCAAGTCTCGCATTTTTAAAGTCACTTATAAGAAACTAGCAAATTCTTGTTAAAGCTTCGCATATTTAAAATCACTTAGGGAGACTTGCAAATTCTTGGCCTTGTGAGCTAGAATCGCATTTTATAGCCTCTTGTCTAAGAAATTAGCAAAGGCTATTTCAAGAAAACGCATATTTAAAGTAACTTCTAAGAGACTAGCAAGAACTTTTCGATCATAAAACTAACAAAAGCTTACGAAAAATTTTAAATTTTCTCATTTTTGCACAATTTTTAAGGAAAAACGGGGTTGCGAGAGAAACACAACAAAAATAAGCAAGTGCGGTCAAATCAAATCGAAGATTACCCTACCCCAGACTAGAACGAAACATTGTCCTCAATGTTTAAAGGCAAGGGTAATAACGAAAATCTAAAAGCCGTTTATTAAGTATGCTCAGAGATAAACGTTAGTCGATAAGATTAGGATATCGGATTTCCATCAGCAACGATCATGAAACTCGAGTGGAGAAAAGACAAACTTTGAGCACGAGAGTCTTCATATCGGGAAAATCCTAGACAAAACATCACAAACAACCAAACACAAGAAATCGAAGAGGCTAACCCCTTCACGTCACTTATTAGAAAATAGAAAGAAGATAGAGAGAAGCATGGGGTGCCTCCCACGAAGCGCTACTGTTTTTCTTCAACGAGTCGCTAGCCTGACTCGTCCCCGAATTCATTTGTCCTTGGGGAAGAAAATGGTAGAGATACCAGGGTCAAAAACAGTGTCCTCATTCCCGAAGGAATGAGACTGGGTGGGTTGGGAGGGAAAGAAAATGTCGGGCTCAAGCACAAATGGGATAACTCCTCCCAAACTCACATGAGGTAAATCAAGAAAGATCGATCCATCATCCGGTGGTTTTGCGGGCGGACGTCGGGATGACGGATCTAAGAGAAACGACTCCATAAAAGAAGGGAGCTCATAGTAAGGAGGTGAAAGCTTAACAATGAAGGCATCCAAGAGAGGATCCTTTTCTCGAACAACAGTTTTAGCATAAAGCTCATCTATGTCTAATATCCCGGGTTTAAAGATTTTGTCTTCACATGTCAGCTCATTAGGATAAAGGATGGTGGACTCATGAGAGAGAGGAGAGTCAAGAAAACCATCAAGAACAACCATATCCCCCTCGGGGTCATTCATAACATCCTCAATACCCGGCGGTATTGGTTCATCAATCGCATCCTCAATGATCGGATCGTTTGTTAGAATATCATAAATTTCGTTCAAAACCTTGTTCTCATCAATATCAAAATAGAATCGCTCAAGAATCGGAGGATAAACATCATCAATAGTGGGACTGCCACTAATCTCTTCATCGAATCGGAAAGTCTCAAGCTCGGGAGAGAAATCACTATCTTTAACGGAGATAGGATGCGAACTCGAATTATCGTTAAGGGCTTCAATCTTAGAAATGAGAAGATAAACATTCGACAATGTTTCTCGTAATGCTTCATCCTCGATCTCTATATCATTAAGCTCAATCTCTTCATCTTCCGGCTCAAGATCATTTTCTTCTGCTATATGGACGGGCTCAGAAGGTAAATCGTCGACGAAATCGATGTCTCCATAAGAATCATTATCGGAATCGGAGAACATCTCATCATGATCATTCGAAATATCAAGAGAAGGCTCATCACAAATATCATTAAAAACAACCTCGGACTCTCTTGGGATTGGGACAAGGATCTCAACATTAGACGATTCCGTTTCCGGAATAGTACTAAGATGCTCATCCCCCATTATGAGAGAGTCAACGGGTTCAATAATGTCCGAAGAAATAGAATCATCAACCTCTTCCAAAATGACGTCACTTCTCTCAATCGGCGTGAGAGAAGGGGAAGAGTCAGAAATGAAAGGCTCAGAAATGGGAGTGATTTCAGCCGATAAACTCTCATAATATTCTTTCATTTGAATGGAATCCTCATCATCATCGAAAACGAAAGTCTTGCGATATTGGGTTGTTGTAGCATTATAGACGTCATCATCGGTGGCTTGACAATCGTAAAAAGGATGGGGACCACCACAATAATCACATCTTTTGGAAACGGTATCAACGGGCTCTGGTTTTTGCTTCATGCATCGAATATCATTGGTAAGCTCAGCCATCTCAACCGGTTTGTTTCTTGATGTCGGAACTTTCGATTTGTTCTCGATGATCGTCAATATATCCCTTGGGGTACGATACAAGATATTGCCACTGGCGGCTGTATTAAGTGAATCTTGATCGGTTTGCGTTAAAGCATTGTAGAATATATCGATTTGAAGTAATTTCGAGAAACCATGATGTGGGCATTTTCGTAGAATATCTTTGAATCTATCCCATGCCTCACCAAAACTTTCATCAAAATGTTGCTGGAAGTTTGTAATTTCGTTCTTAAGATTTTGCATTTTAGAATAAGGAAAGAACCGATTTACAAATTTTGAAACAAGATCTTCCCAAGCAGTGATCGATCGAGGGGGTTCTTTATCGAGCCAATTCCGGGCTGCCCCCTCGAGAGAAAATGAGAATAACATCAACTTAATTGTGGCATGAGGAACATCCTTATACTTTATAGTCGAAATTAAATTATCAAACCATCTGATGTGAGCATAGGGATCGTCCCTCTCGAAACCATAGAAAGGATTTGACATAATTAGCTGAATTAAACCGGTTTGTATCTCGAAATTTTCGGAAAGAATCTCCGGTACAACGATAGCATCTTCGTAACCCTCGGTGGGTACTTGGAGCAATTCTGACATCGTACGCGTGTCCGCCATTAGAATTAAACATATAGAGGGATAAGAAGAAAGAATTATCGGTTTAGAAGATAAAGAAGATAGAATTAAACGGTTCAAGAAGGTAAAGAGATAAAGAATTGACGGTTTAGAAGGTAAAGAAGAATATTTTTGGGTTTTGATAAATAACAAGCATAAAAGGGAAAATAAATTTTGAAAAGGAAAATTTTTTTGGGTTTTTATATTTAAGAAAACACAATATTTTTGTAACCGTCACGTCAACCGGTGCTCGGTAGCTCTCAAAAGTACGCGCAACGGAGCGGGAATGAAGAGTGGATCGTTCTTCAGTCTGCAATTTAATGTCAAGACTTTCCTTATACTCCGTGTATAGGTTGTACCTTCAAGGTGAGCCGACGTAACAATTGACGTTTCAGTTTCTTTTGTTGGTTTTTTACTTTTTTATGGTTTTGTAAACACTCTAGGAAGAATGTTTTGGTGTTTTTAGATTTTTTTGGGTTCTGGTAGATAGTTCTTTTGTTTCTGATAGCTCAAATACCAATTGTAGGACCTCAAATATATCAACTTTTACGCTTATACCAAAGCTAACCAAACGAGTAGAACACGTAAACAAACACCCACGTTATGCGTATGAGAAACAAGAAACAAAGATGAGAAAGATGGTGACTTGATGTAGTAATGTTATGCGTATATGTGTGTAGAGAGAAAGATGAAAAGAAGAACTTTAATATCAAAGGAAAACACACACACACACACACACACTTTCAAGCACACCCCTCAAATGAGACTTTGAGGGGTATTTATACTACAAGACATAAACGCCCTAATGGGCTTTCCATGGGCTTCGTGGATATGGGTTTGATTCGTTAAAAATCAATAATAGAAGTTTGTAGTATGTTGGGTAACTCAAACGTGTAAGGTTTGAGCACCGAGATCGTTCCGAACGAGGGTTGAATGGAATTCCCAACTCACGTCGCGATTATCGGGATTTGAATAAGAGAAGGGGATAATTTGATGTTTTCTAAACTACGGGGCAAGGGAAGCATAAAAGGGAAATTACACTACGGGAAATCCTAAATACGCAAATAAAACTAAAATGCAATAAATGAAATGCAAATAAAATGCAACTACGTCTAATCTAACTCCTAAAAATGATCTAAAATTACTTTTACTCTAAAAATGCAATTTGAAAACTATTTATGAATTAAAACTATTTTTTAAGATTTTTCTGGAATTTATTCAAATTAAAAACTGATTTTATAACTTTTAAATCTAAGTTAAAATACTAAAAATTATGAAAATTAAGGAGAAAATTATGAAACTATTTTTATAAAATATAAAATATCCAAAGAGAATTTTCAAAACTATTTTTTTATTTTTCTGATTATTTTTCTATATTCTACGAATTTAAAACTATTTAAATCTAATTAATTGGCTAAAAATTACAAAATAAGCTAGGAAAAATCTATAAAAATTATTTTTTTGCTTTTTGTATTTATCTTAATCTATGAAAATTGAAAAATTATTTTTTGGAACTTTTTCTAAATTAATTGTAATAAAAGCTATTTAAAAAGTCTTAAAAACTAGATTTTAAATAAGAAAAATATCAAACAGTAACTAAAAATTATGAAAAATTTTGGAAAAATCTAAAATAATATTATAAAGCTAAGAAAAATGAAAACAACTATTATAGAATGCTGGAAATGAGAGATGCAAAGCAACTGCTTATTAATAAGCTTTCTAAGATAAGCAAATAGCTAAAACAGATTACCAAAGGATTCCAGAACTTATGATATACTAAAACTACCTAAAATCAACTTAAAGTAACTACTCTACACCTAAGATTAACCAGCTACTGAGATTTGAGGTGAATTAAGCACAAGGTTCAAACAGTCCTGACTAGCATACTTTGGGCTTATGCACAAGCTTATTAATAAGCTAAAAGGGAAAAACAGAAATTGGAAATTCTGGTCAACCAACCAAAGGACTAATCTACCAAATCTGAGCTCACAACAAGCTTTGGTGAGCTTGTTGTGACCTCTGCAAGATGTCTGCTTAGTCAATAAATCTGTGCACAGGGCACTTACGAGACCAACTGACCAAGTTTAAGCCATTCATAAGCAGTTTTAAAAAATTTGCAAAAATGAACTAAAATTATCCTGATGTTAACCACCAACCAAAGTTACTTATTCCAAAGTTTCAAACAATTTGGACCAAGGATCAAGGAATTAAAAATCTACTCAGTTTCTTGTAAAAACTGTATTTGATGATATTTTGACTTTTGAGATAAAACAAAAACTTTGACTAAAGTGAGATTCGGATCAAAATTACTGAATGATTATGATATTATGTGATGAACTAACTCTGATTCAAGCTAAGTTAACTGATCTAACACCTATTTGCAAAGTTTAGATAACTGATTCCAACATAAATGAGAATTATAACTGTTCTAATGCAACTTTGACTAAAACTGTTCTAATATGCAACTTACTTACCTAAATGACTATAATGCTCCTAAATTGGACCTTAGCAACTAATTCTAACCAAAGAAAAGCTATAAAACTCCAAATACCAGCTTAAACCAAACAATGGTTTAAGACAGATTCTTAAATTTTTCAAAACAGAACTATGATCAATCCTAAACTAACCTCAAATCAAACTCCAATATCTGGATTAAAACTAAACGAAGCACAATTATCAGCAAACTAATACTAAAACTGAACTGAACTAAATGATACTATTTCAAACAATATTAATGCAGATCTACAGTCTATAACAACAATGAATTATAACAATGAATCTAACTGAAAATAAAGCTCTAACAACTAATATAAACTAAAGCAGATTTGAAGAGAGATTGAAACTCACAGTATGACCAGCCACTATGGCTTGCTTATCAAATCAAATAGCCATAACCTAAACTGATTTCATCCCATATTCAACCAAAAATCAAAATATTCAACCCAAATCCATCATAACCTCAGCAGAATAGCACCATTTAATCATAATGATTCTGAAATTGACTTTTATTGACTTAATGTAAATGAGAGTAGGAACTGAGTAGTGAGAATTATTAAGCTAAAATGAGCTTATATCATCTTATAACAGCTGATGTAATAAAAACAGAATTTAAAATGAGAATTCAAACAAAAATGATTATATTGATAATAAAAGTTGAGTACAAAATGGAATTTAATAACTAAATTAAAACTGAAACATTGAAAATATTAAAAACTACTTGAAAATTAAACTACTACTCTACTCCTACTCTACTTGGATTCATCTGTGGAAATAAAAAGGTATATATAGCCAGCCTTGAGCTCATGGAAGGATCCAGAAGAGTTGAAAGTGTGCTTTCTCTGAGCATTTGTGTCCCTTGGATCAACTAATACATCATCCCATCAATATCCACCCTAGGATCAATATTACCACGTCCCTTGGACCAATCAGAAGGCAGTGTTTGAGGTATGTGACACACGGATTGCCAACCTGGCATCCGTGTGTCAGTGGGTGTCAGACGAAAGTACGAAAGTACCCTTAATTATAGTGGAATTGACTAATTGATGGGAAGGGTAAATTAGGGTTCTTGCACCTGGGAAATGTGGGTTTTGGGGAAAAATAAGAGCGGGTAAATGAATTGGTATTTTTTATTTAGTTTGACTGAAACTTTGACCGGGTATAATGGGGTGGGAAACGGGTTGAATATTTGAACCGGTTAATGGATTTGGGATTTGGGCTTGGATATCATATGGGCCAAGGTATTTTTGATATTAGATTTGGATTTGTATTGTTATGTAAAAGTAAATATAGGGACCAAATGTGTACATTCTGAAATTCAAAGGACCATGGCTGTAAATTCTGATAATTATCCAAGGGCTGAACTTGACACTCTCAAATACTCCAAGGACTAAACTTGCAAATTTTGAAACTCAAGGGTATTTTCCGCCAATTCTTGAAACTTCAGGAACCAAACTTGAAATCTTGAGAAAAGATTATCCAAAACTCGCAAATTCCTTCCCCGGCCTCGGCTTTTTCACACTTCTCTCTCTCGTGCTCGGTTTTCTTCGATTTTAGCTTCTTTTTGTCTGTTTCGTCATATCCGTACCTGCACATACAAAAACTCAAGAAACACGCAAATATTAAGCATTAACGGCTCTTTCTTGGTTATTTTGGGCTTAATTTGATAAAGAAATGATATGCGTTTTAGCACATATCAGGGTTGGACATGGATTGATATAAGGCTAGCTTAACTAAACTAATACCCATTTAGCTTAGACCAATCCACAAGCCCGTTGACTATTCTAACACAATATCTAACACACGATACGAAGTTCCTAAATGTGAATGACCATCACTTCTAATAAAAACTATTAAGGCTAACAAGTTACACAAAAACGCATTTAATGTTGCCTTAACTCCCCATAATCATTGGAGGCCGATTATTTTTTGTTATTAACTTATTGGGAACGTTTTTGGCCAGTTAGTAAAATCTCTTTGGCTATATATTGAACCTAGACTTAGTATACTAGGTGTGACACAACCCAAAGTGTAATAGTTTACGCCAAAACTATTACCAACCATATTATTCATCCCAAAAGTTTAGTATTCACTGTAAAACGTCCAGGAGGTTGGAGAGGGCAATTCTCATCCATTGTTTTGGTTATTCGGAGTTATACGGTTAAGCTAGGTGATTGGAGGCGTGTGGTTGCTATAATCCACGATTTCTAGTTCTTGTAATCGCAAAAGTTTAGGTATTCTATGAACCTTGTTATGGATTTCTATTCTCTTGAGTTATTGGAATTACTTTGTTATTTCTTGTGTTTTGTTATTATTATCATGGAGTAGTTTTTGAATATACTTGTGTGTAAGGATGTAGGAAATCATACTAGTGTTCTCATATGTGATGCATGTATATATGATCTTGTTTAAATGAGTTTGTTGGAAAAATACTAGTCTTGTTTGATTTGTCGGTAAAACATGTTTTAAGAAAAAGGACCGAAAGGATTTCTCTTGTGTTTTATCCAAAATGTTAAGTGACAAACTAGTATGAGGATATGGTGATTGACAACCGCCATGTTTACTTATTAAAACAAGACTAGAAACATTTTCATCACGAAAGGTAGAAAGATTCGTAGGAACACGTTTAATAAGAACATTTTACAAACAAATGGATTTTATAAAGGATAATCATTAGGATAAGGACCGAAAGGATTACCTATATGTTTTTGTTCTTAGAATGATTTTTGCAAACATAAATAATGGTTGGAAATCATTTGCTTATGATTTGTGCATCACATCAAAAGTTTACACCAAGCCTTCATGAACACTTACTATGATTGCCTACAGAAAATCCCTTGGGACGATCTCGACTTACCCACCTTTGCTATCGTGAACGAGTATACTTGCTCGTATGTGTTTATAGTATTAGACGGATAAATCGTGTTTATAAATTTTTAAAACTTGCACACGGTAAGCACATCAAGTTTTTGGCGCCGCTGCCTGGGATTTTGGATTCTAAGCAATTTGATTTTGTTAAGATTCTGTAAAATTGGTAGATTTAAAATTGAATTTCTTTAAAAAGAGTAAAAAAAAATATTTTGGTTTAGCGGCTAACCGATCCGGTTGCGCGAGCAACCAATCCGGTTAGTGCTATCGGTAAAATTTTTGTCTTTTGATTTTCAAAGTTTTAATTTATCTAGTGTTTTGTGTTATAGTTTATAGATTAATTCTTGTCATTTCTGATTTTTATAGATTATCTCATGGGTTATTTATGCTTTTCTTAGATTTTTATATTTTCTTTTATTTTAATTATTTTCTTAGTTTTATTTACTTTTTGGTTAATTGTCTTAATTACAGTAATTAGAAATAGTTAATTTTCAGTTTTTATGGTTTTAGTAGTCTTAATGAGTAGTTTATTAGATTAGTTAATATAGTTTTCATTAAATAACTTAATTACTGTTATAATTAATAAGGATAATGAGGAGTCTCAATTAATTAAGAGTTTAAGTACACTTAATAATTTTTAATTTAATTTAATTCACAGGCTTAATTAAATAAAAAATAAAAAAATAAAAATTAGAAAGTCAATCCAACCGTTCGGTTGCAACCCGCAACCGGATCGGTTGGACGTTTTGGTTAAAAAGTTTACCACCAACCGAATCGGTTGGTGAGCCAACCGATCCAGTTGGAGCTCTCGGTAAAAAAATTTCTACTTTTTAAATTTTTAGTTGTAGCTTGTGTTTTCAATTTTGTTAAGTGTCTTTACTTGCTTAGTATATGTTTCTATAGTTTTCTTTTGTTTTTACTAACTCTAACGCTAATGATTTGGATTTTTGTTTTTTTGGTTTTGTTTTGTCTTGTTAGATAGTTATTATGGATAGTTTAAGCGGAATTTCCGAGTACCTTCGTAACTTGGATGAGATGTTCAAAGACACCGGGAGTTCGCTGGAGAAGATTGGAAATATCTTAGAAGGGAGTAAGAAGGATTTGGGGATTGATACGGTTAGTATGGAAGAAACGGGTGAAAACAAAGTTCAACTTCCTAAGAAGGGAAGAGTTGTGGTATTCACACAAGCACCTTTAACGGAGTATGATCCGCCACTTATGAGGTTCGGTACACCGTGTAGTGTAGAAGGGGTGAGTGCTTGGGACGCGCAACTAAATATGGCCTATGGTGAAAATTACATTGTGGAAAAAGTTCTTGATCAAATTGGTCATGTGCGTTTGGATTATGAAGCTTACGGAAGAAGAATGGTTAAGAATCTTAAGGTTAACATTCATGGTCACATTTTTGAAACGGATTTTGTTGTCTTGGAAGAGGGGAACGCCGATGAGCCCAATGTATGTTTTGGGCGGGATTTTCTTGTAACAACCAAATGCCAAATGGATTTTGCCTTGGGGGAAATGAGGATCAATATCACCGATTTGGAAGAAGAAAAGGGGGTGAATGAGATGCTTGTGGAGTTATGTGCTAAAATGGAAAAGGAAGATGTGAAAGTCGTAAAGATAGGGAAGGCAAATAGGAAGAAAACCTCATCCAACAAATTAACTCCTACCACATCCACCAACAAAGCAAATGATTACACACCTTCACCACCTACTACACCAAAAACCTTCAAACCATTAACCCAAGAACAAAAAGAAGCTATTTTGGAAAACCTTGAACAAAAGTTTCTCGAGCTAAATGAGAAAAAGCCGGTGATTGAGGTACTACAAGATTACGTTCTCTACCGCAAGAAACTAGACGTGGTGATGCTAGCAAGGGCAAGATTGGAGGATAAAAATCTATCGGAGGGGGATAGAGATAGGATTTTATTTAGAGGTATGCCACGTAAGGAGAAAGATCAGGGGAATTTTGTTTTGCCAATTAAAGTGACCACACCAGTGTATGCCTTGGCCGATACGGGTTCAAGCGTTAATGTTATGCCCTATCCATTGTTTAAGACGTTGGGTCTTAGAAAGCCACAACCAAATAACTCAAAACTTACCATGGCGGATAATTCCCAAGAAAAAGCAATGGGGGAGGTGAAAAACGTAAGAGTTCAAATTGGTTATCAACCCTACTTGGCTGACTTTCTAGTTTTAGACATACCGGTGGATAAGAGTTTACCACTTTTACTAGGAAGACCATTCCTACGCACATGTGGTGCAATCATAGATATGGGTAGAGGTACGATGACTATTGATGATGGAATCTCGATACAAACCTATTATCCCAAACCAAGGGGACCAGTTGTGGAATTCATGGAAGATTTAGAATTGATGGAAGCGGACGATGACTTGACATGTTTTGAAGTGGGACGTGATGTCCATGGAAACCCGATGTATGGACCACTAGCTCCACCATACTTTGATATTGAGGATGAGATGGAATGTGCACTAGCGGTGGAAGCATTTTACAATCCATTCAAAAACATCCTTGTTTACAAAAAGCTAACCGATTTCTTAGGTTCTTTACCGGTTCAACTCAAGAATTTGGAATGGGGACCCGAGGGGTCGGGTATTTACAAGAGAGAGGATGGGGATGGAGAATGGTACGTCAAATTCGATATACTATGCCCGGATGGGAGAAGATTTGTAAGGAAGTTCAAAACTTATGAAACACACCATGAATTGACCGGGAAATTTCTAAGTGAGGACATCTTAAGGCATGAGTATTTCGAGGAATTCTAACGAGAAACAAGGCACCATAATAAACAAGCAATTGTTTACTTGAATTTCATGAACTTTTTGATTTTATGCATTTAGGATTTCTTGTTTTTCGTTTTTATCTTTATTATGTTGAAGTTATTTGATTAATGCATTACGAGTTTGAGTTTGAGTTTTAGTTTTAAGTTATGAGTATGATGATTTGAGTTTTCAGATTAGATGATTGTTGAAATTTCCAAATGGTGGATGAATGTTGTGTGCATCTTTAATAGGATTTTTGAGTAAACGATTGTTACTTGGAAGGTAAAAAGCCTAAGTAACGAGAAAAATGCAAAATTTGGCAAAACTGCAAACCGAAACGGTTGTGTCCATGACTGAACCGGTTGCATACAAGTATATATACCAAAAATTCAATTTTTCCAGAAAAACACACAAGCAAACTAATCCTCCAGCTGGGTTTCACAAAATTCGACCAATAGAAGTTATTTGAAGGTTGTATAAGTTGTAGAAGATCATATGTAGAAGATCATAATGGCACCCAAACAAGTAAGCATCTGCATTCAATTAACTCAATTAAGGTTTAATTAGAGCATTTGATTCGAATTGCAAATTAGGTCACTAATTTGGGGGTTTTGGATAGAATTCGAATTAAGTTGTAATCTTTTAGGATTAAGTGGGTAATTGATATAGGAATGCATTGCAAAAAGAATTTTAGTGATTGATTCAACATGTAATGAGTATTAGATGATTGAATTTTCGGATTTGATTAGGTTATGCCATTGAATCAAATTAAGTTGCAATTGGTGATTCCTAGTTGGTAGATGATGCGTTTTTAATGAATATTAGATGCCACATTGTTGATTAGAACAAGTAATTAAGAATGGAGGTCTAAATTGTTGAGTTCTAAACAAATGAATATGTGATGATTGGAGGTTTGGAAAGTGAATTTAGAGCAATTTGAGGATGTAGAAATCATTGATGATGTTAGAATGCAGTGTAGGATTGAATTGGACTTAGAAAAATCGAGTGGGAAATGGATTAGAAGGCAAAGCCTTATGCAGGTTGAGGAACCGATCCGGTTGCGAAGCACAACCGAATGGTTGGAATAGGTCAACAGAGGAACCGATCTGGTTGCCCTGCAACCGAATCCGGTTCCATGTTCTGTTTTGGAATTTTTTGAATTTTTGAAGTGGACCTTGGAGGCTTCCATAGACCTTCCCGTTTGTTCTAACACTCTTATATTGACTTATATTTATGATTTCTACAGAGAATTGTTGTAGGTAGTTCAAGCTCGACACGGGTTCCACTAAACCCGATTGTTACCAAGTTTTGCCAAAGGAACGAAAGGAGGAAAGTCACGTATAACTTGAAGACAGAGGAAAATACCAACCTGAAGTTCAAAGATCTCACCAACGAGGAGAAACATGCTTTCCGGGAACGATTATCAAAGTTTCAAAATAGGACATGTTCGGTTCTTATGGTGATTGATTGGGATTTGTTTGGCGAATATGAGTGTGAAGAAGAGTTGCGGAAAATGATGCGGACATCTTATGTGTATCCGGCTGATGGGTATTCGTTTGATGATTTGTCATGGGAAAGAGGATTTAGCATAAATGAAGAGGTTTATCGTGAGTATTGTATGAAGTTCTTTTCGACTATGTATTTGGAGAGAAAGGTCAATGTTCGAAACTTGATGGAAGAAGTTTGTGTTTGGTTTAGGCTTTGTGGGCGGGATCACGCCTACACTTTGCCGGATTTCGCTGTTGCTCTTGGCTTGTATGAACCAAATGAGGTTAAGCATCGATTATTTGAAGCTCACTTTTTGAGGCTTCAGAGGTTTGAAAAAGAATACCCTAGTGTGCCCGCTTATTGGAATCGAGTGGGAGATCCTTCTTGCACTAGGAGGAATGCTGCAACCATTAGGAATCCGTTGATGAGAATACTACACAAGTTGCTTGTAACTGGGCCGTTTCTTAGAATTGGAAGCAGGGATAAATGTCATAAGCCGGACTTGTGGGTTATGTTGTTATTGGAGGAAACTAAGGACAGAAATGCGGCTTGGCTAATAGCCGAGTATTTGTCTAGGAGAGCCCCGGGAATCAAAGGTAATAGCAACATTTGTGGAGGCCATTTTGTGACAAGGTTGGCAAGGAATTTTGGGTATTACAATAGTAGTGAGTTGGCTAGGTGTGGAGAGCCAAACTTTAGTGAGATTTAGAATGCAAATGGTTTTGGAAATGCTTTGAATAAGAAACTGAAAACGTTGGGAGCATGGATCGAACCACAACAACAACAACAACAACAACAACCACCACAGCAGCAAGGAAATGTGCCAATGGGCAATATACCGATGGGGAACGTGCAAACGGGTACGTCTAGTAGTTTTGACTCAGGTTGGGGAGAGTAGAACCAACATTTGAATGAAATTGAGTGTAGGGATGTTTGGAGAGACTCGATGATGTTGAGAAACAATTACATGAATGATTATTCAATGCCTATTCTTCAACACATGGCTCAAGAAGCCAATTACGAGTTGCCACCCTACAATCCACCCAATGTTCCACCATATCCTTTCCCCTACACCTCTTATCCTGGACCATATCCGTACCCATATCCTGGCTATGCACCATTTCCTGACCCAGTGCCCGCATATGGTAGATTACCCGAGGTTGGTGGATCAAGCTATGATGTTGGAGGATCTTCATCAGGAGTTGGAGGAACGAAGAAGAAAAGGAGAGTTCGTTCAGAGTTTGTGGATGAGCACTATGTGTCTGAGAGTGAGGATGATGATGATGAAGAAGGTGATGAGATGAGTGAGGACGACGAACGATCGTGGATCATTCTTGATTTATTGTTTCAAAAACAATGGTTATCATGTGTTAAACAATATTATCTCTATCTCTTAACTATCTCTCTAGGATGATTATCATACTTTGTTTATTTTTTCATATTTTTAGTAGCATTTGTTTTATTTTGTTTTGTGTATTGTGTATTGCAGTTTTGTTTGCAGGATGAATTTGTCGGAAGCTTATTGATGGTCAAATGTTTGGAGTTGGATAACTCACATGCTTGCTTATGACCCAATATGCGTATTGCATATTCTATCCCGTGGTATCTTTTGACTATTTCTTTTTCCCATTTTCTTTACTTTGAAGTTTATTTTTATTACATTGAGGACAATGCAAAACTTAAGTGTGGGGGAGGGAAGAAAATAGGAAAAATGATACGTTTTTTTAAATTTTTAGCTTTTAGTCTTATTTTTTAGATAAACTTTTGGATGCAAGTAATTAGCAGGAAATCGCCCTTGATTGTCTAGATGTTTTCACACATTTTTGGGATATATCTAAAGAACAAGTTGGGTATTTGATAACGCTACACGCGTCGTTCGGGGTCAAGGAAACTTCCTTTTCTTCGAGCAAGTTTTATAACACCCTAGGTAGTGAACCTAATCGTTGTAGTGTAGTAATTAAGGTAAGCCACGGGTATTGATATCGTTCTCTAGGGGAATAGGAATGCTAGTAAGAAGTTACTACGCTAAGGTTAAGGTTGAGGAAGATTATTTTTGTATTTTTATATTTTATGAAATGGAAAGGTACGAATCTCGGGTATTGGATTGGGGGGGTTGGTATTTCTACCGATTACTCTACTATTATCTAATTATCTAAACTAAGGTTGTGGGAGTCTATGTCTAATTAATGTGTGCTCGTATGATAGTTTATAGATGTGTTTACTTAGGTTGTACTACTCCTTAATTATCTCCTATTGATGGTTGAGTTGTCACGTCCTTATTCTTAGTTGCGTTGTGTGTCTAAAGTTGTAGGGTATGCGTTTCTCCCTAACTCTTTGAACTTACCAAAGGGTCTCGTCTACAAAACCCACTAGGGATAATAAACTCTTACTCTAAGGCACTCTTTGGATGGTTTAGCTTACAACTACTCAGGTAATTATATTCTAAGGTTCACAAAGATGAATCAAACATTAAGTACACAACGAATGACCTATCGCATTACTAGATCATTAATCAACTAAGATAAGAAACAACCAATCAATATTCAATAATTAAGTTTCATACTTCCTAAGCAAACACACAAATAAATTAGCCGGACATGGAGAACATGCAAGCATACACACAAATAATCAAAGACATAATTGAATTAATGAAGTAAATACTTATCTTGATGTAAGATAGGGTTTAAAACCCTAAAATACTGTACAAGACACCTTAGGTTCGGTTTTAGGTTTTCACTCCAAAAGACTCTCCCTAAAACTGAAAAATTCGGATTCTATATATAAGATTACATATGCGACGGCGTCACCTTATGTTTCGTGACGCCGTCGTGTCGCCGTCATTAGGGTTTCGTCTTGGCCACGTTAACCTTGCGACGGCGTCACCTTATGTCCGTGACGCCGTCCTCTTCAGCTTCTGACGTCGTCTGGATTGCATCTAGGTCGTCTGAGTAGCGACGGCCTACTCTTTTACACCTGGACGTCGTCACTCGAAAATACGAGTTTTGGGTTCTGAACCGTCACAAAAATCCTCGGACGGCGTCGCAATAAGCACCTGACGCCGTCGCCTTCTATTTTCAGCAACTGTGAGTGTCTTGATTTTGACTTTGGCCATTTTCTTCATATATTCGCGCCTTTTCGTCCAAATAAGTGCCATTCCAGCATTTTGCCTTCAAGAGACCTAAAAAGTGAAAAGGAACGATATTAAGCAATAACGGATACAAAACTGATCAAATAAGGACTTAAACGACCCCTCAAAATGGTACCTTTTAAAACCTTATCAGTATTTCAATGGTAAAATGAGGTTTTTAAATTTTTTTTTATTTGAACCAAATTACGGAAGTAATTCATTTTGGATTCGATAGCATTTTCTAGCGCGCATTATAGCCTTTTTCCACTTAATTGTGAGGTTTCTTTTTGTATAAAACACATATTTTGTTTTATATTTGCTATGAGTGTGCCGGTGATTATGTCGATTCTAGAACTTGTACTAGTTATGCATTACGGTTAAAATCACTCTCGAGTGATAAAAATATGTTCAAGTGATAAGAGGCATCGTAGGGTTTAACCCAAATGGCCTTTCATTTTACATCTAATGATATATTTGCTAACCACATTGGTTAGTTAACCACCTTATATGGACCCATTTGTTAGTGCTCATCTTTAGCACTAGACACCCTTAGTTACACCCTTCGAGCCAATCTTTTCATTCTTGTTTAAATCCAGAAAAATACAAAAAGATTTTATACCTTAAACCTTAGCCAACCCATGTCATGTCTATCGGTTTGTTGCTAGTTGTTTGGAGTGTTGGATTGTTTTTGATGATTATGAAGAAGTTACACTTTGTCTATAGTGTGTATCATTCTCCAACAAAGATGAAGGAGATGTCTTTCTCATTTGTATTTTTTGTGGTGTATGCTTACACTAAGTGTGGGGGAACTTGTTAAAAAAAATGGTTATAACCAATGAGCTATATGAAGAATATTGATTAGCCAATGAACAAAATTGAGTTATACATATATTTGGAGATCGATATATGAAGAGGAGGAAGATATAATCATTTTCGGGATTGTGGTTTGGCTAGCAACATGGAGGTTTAGACTTGAATTTATTTATCTTTTAACACCAATTTCATAAACCATTCCATGCCTTATCCATATCTTTTATAAACCCGAAGCCTTAACGTTATAACCCGAATAAAAGCCCTCTTTGATGAATTTATTTTCTTTGTTTTGATACTTGTACAAGCTTTTGGTAAAAAGCATTGATCATGACTAGGAATTGAGTGATTTACATATACCCACCAATATATGAGTGTTGAGTGAATTCTTAAAATCATTCGTGAGGTATTCTAGTTATGTTATCTAAAGTATTTGGTTCATTTTCAAAGTTTTTCACATATTAAAAGCAAATTAATAATGATCTCTTTTGGGATGATTGTTAAATTTTCGGAACCACGGTATCATGACCATTGAATTCGATTTTTGAAAATGTTAGACCTACTCGAGGGCGAGTAGAACTTAAGTATGGGGGAATTTGATAACGCTTAAAATGAACATGTTTTTAGTAGCGTTATTGTTGGTTTTGTGCATGATAATCGGCTATATTTACTCATAACTGTTGCAAAAGTGCAAAGATACGTATTGTGTATGTATATGTAGCCAGGTATCACAAATGATGAAGAAATGAAGTTTTTATGCACATTTGGAGAATTCCCAAGGAAGGAAGTCGAGCAAGAAAGCTTTTGGACTCAATGATTAGGAAGCGCAATGATTTCTAAGTATCTACAGCAAGGAAATATCAAGTTTCATCTTGGAAATCATCAGCGAGAACAAAGAAAGAGGCACAAATCAAGAAAGTCAACAAAAGCCAAAGCTGAGGCGCCCAACCGTTCGGTTGGAGCCCGCAACCGATTCGGTTGGGCGATGGTCAAAACGCAACCGATCCGGTTGCATCGTAACCGGTTCGGTTGCATGGACTGGAGTTACATAAAAACGCATTTAATGTTGCCTTAACTCCCCATAATCATTGGAGGCCGATCATTTCTTGTTATTAACTTGCTGGGAACGTTTTTGGCCAGTTAGTAAATTCTCTTTGGCTATATATTGAACCTAGACTTAGTATACTAGGTGTGACACAACCCAAAGTGTAATAGTTTACGCCAAAACTATTACCAACCATATTATTCATCCCAAAAGTTTAGTATTCACTGTAAAACGTCCAGGAGGTTGGAGAGAGCAATTCTCATCCATTGTTTTGGTTATTCGGAGTTATACGGTTAAGCTAGGTGATTAGAGGCGTGTGGTTGCTATAATCCACGATTTCTAGTTCTTGTAATCGCAAAAGTTTAGGTATTCAATGAACCTTGTTATGGATTTCTATTCTCTTGAGTTATTGGAATTACTTTGTTATTCCTTGTGTGTTTTTATTATTATCATGGAGTAGTTTTTGATTATACTTGTGTGTAAGGATGTAGGAAATCATACTAGTGTTCTAATATGTGATGCATGTATATATGATCTTGTTTAAATAAGTTTGCTGGAAAATTCTAGTCTTGTTTGATTTGTCGGTAAAACATGTTTTAAGAAAAAGGACCGAAAGGATTTCTCTTGTGTTTTATTCCAAAAAGTTAAGTGACAAACTAGTATGAGGATATGGTGATTGACAACCACACTGTTTACTTATTAAAACAAGACTAGAAACATTTTCATCACGAAAGGTCGAAAGATTCGTAGGAACACGTTTAATAAGAACATTTTACAAACAAATGGATTTTATAAAGGATAATCATTAGGATAAGGACCGAAAGAATTACCTATATGTTTTTGTTCTTAGAATGATTTTTGCAAACATAAACCATGGTTGTAAATCATCTGCTTATGATTTGTGCATCACATCAAGAGTTTACACCAAGCCTTCATGAACACTTACTATGATTGCCTATAGACTACACACAAGTATATATATTTCTTTATATTGAATTTCACTTAAACATCACTTTTGGAGGAAGCCTTGACAAAGCTTTCTTGTTACTAATCTTTTAAAACAATTTCAAACACAAAATCCCTTGGGACGATCTCGACTTACCCACCTTTGCTATTGCGAACGAGTATACTTGCTCGTATGTGTTTATAGTATTAGACGGATAAATCGTGTTTATAAATTTTTAAAACTTGCACACGGTAAGCACATCACATCGTGCCTCCTCTGTGTACGCGGTAAACCTGTCACGAAGTCCATAGAAATCTCATCCCACTTCCACACAAGAATGTCTAACGGCTGAAGTAGACCACTCGCACGCTGGTGCTCGATCTTAACCTGCTGACACACCAAACACTTCCCAAAAAATACGACTACATCCTTCTTCATACCGTTCCACCAAAAGTGCTGCTTCAAATCCCTATACATCTTTGTCGAACCCGGATGAATGGAAAATGGAGAACTGTGAGCTTCCGTCAGGACAGCCTTACGAAGAGAAGGAACATTAGGAACACACAAACGATCACCGAATCGGATAACACCGTCGTCATCAATACGAAAATCAGACTGCTCATCCAAATCTTGAACAACTGCCCAAGGCTCACCATCATCCTTCTGAGCTTCTTTGATCTGCAGAATAAGGTTAGGCTCGATCTTCAAACTCGCCCAGTATCCATCAGTACCACGAACACAAAACTCAATCTCCAACATTTCCAAATGTCGAATAATCTCCGGCTCAATTTTTATCCCAGCTACATTACCAGATCTCCTACTCAATGCATCTGCAACAACATTCGCCTTCCCAGGATGGTACTGAATGTTGGCATCATAATCCTTCAGAAGCTCCAACCAACGTCGCTGTCGCATATTCAATTCTTTCTGTGTGAAAATATACTTAAGACTCTTGTGATCAGTGAAGATGTCGCAAGTCTCTCCATACAAATAGTGTCTCCAGATCTTTAGAGCAAACACCACTGCAGCTAACTCCAAATCATGAGTAGGATAATTCACCTCATACGGCTTCAACTGTCGCGAGGCATATGCAATAACCTTTCCGTGTTGCATGAGAAAACAACCAAGGCCTTTCCCAGACGCGTCACTATAAATCTGAAAACTGCCGGTCCCCGAAGGTAAAGCAAGAACTGGGGCAGAAACCAATCTCCGCTTTAACTCTTCAAAGCTTTTCTCGTGTTCATCACTCCAAACAAACTTCTCACCCTTTCGCATCAACTTCGTCAGAGGCAAAGCTAAACATGAAAAACCCTCAACAAAACATCGATAATAGCCAACTAAACCCATAAAACTCCGAACCTCGGTCACTATAGTAGGTCTCGGCCATTTGGTGATTGCCTTAACCTTTGCCGGATCCATAGTGATGCCATTTACAGAAACAGCATGGCCTAGAAATGCCACTTGACTCAACCAAAACTCGCACTTCGAAAACTTGGCAAACAATTTCTTCTGACGTAGAATATTCAACACAATACGAAGATGCTGCTCGTGCTCGTCCTTGGTCTTAGAATAGACCATAATATCGTCGATGAAAACAATAACAAACTTATCCAGAAATTCATGAAAGACGCAGTTCATCAAATCCATAAACACCGCAGGAGCATTCGTCAAACGGAAGGGCATAACCAAAAACTCATAGTGACCGTACCTAGTCCAAAAAGCAGTCTTAGGAACATCCTGCTCTTTGACTCGTAACTGGTGATAGACAGATCTAAGATCGATTTTCGAAAAGAATTTATCACCTTGAAGCTGATCAAATAAATCATCAATACGCGGAAGAGGATATATGTTATGAACAGTGATGCGATTAAGCTCACGATAGTCGATACACAGTCTCATGCTGCCATCCTTATTCTTAACAAATAGAATAGGAGCGCCCAATGGGGAAACACTCGGACGAATGAAACCAAGATCTAAGAGTTCCTGAAGTTGCTCTTTCAATTCTTTCAGTTCAATAGGAGCCATACGATAAGGTGCCTTAGAGATAGGTTCAGCACCAGGAATAAGTTCAATACCAAATTCAACCTCACGTTCGGGTGGAATTCCGGGAAGCACCTCCGGAAATACATCAGCAAAATCACAAACGATTGGATGTCTATCAAGAGAAGAACCATCCATCGAAGTATCAGATACAGAAGCTAGAAACCCTCACAAACGTGAGATATAAGCGTACGCGCTTTCATAGCAGAGATAATCTTTAAAGATTTACCGGATACCAAACCATGATACACAAAATCCGAAGAGTTCAAATTACCAAATATCACACGCCTGGTGTGGCAATCGATAGTAGCACGATGATCAGATAACCAGTCCATTCCCAGAATAACATCAAAATCAGTTGTTAGGAATTAGAAATTCCCGGTATTAAAGAGTCGGTCACCTCAAGTATATGTAATCGTTAGAAAGCTCGTAGTCGTAGTTCTTTTAAGTTAAGTAGTAATTTAGTTAAGTAACACCGTGGAGGACGGACGGGTCTTTACCCACTGTATGCCTGATCCACAGCCTAAAGTGTGGCGAGTTATGTAAGACTATAAATACTCTCTACCTTCCAAGGTAGAGAGTTGGAGCTCATAATAATATCTTTCACTTTCTCTCACTAAGTTCCCTAAACCTCTAACTTTCTCTCTCTAGAATTCCATCTATATGCTACTTTGTGTTATGGTTTGATGTGTATGTGAAAAGTTATATCCTAACAATTGGTATCAAGAGCCATGGTTAGATCATATCTTGCACATCTTTGGATTTATAGTGGTTTTTAGGTGGTTTTTGAGTTTGAAAAAGTTTAGTGGTTTTTGCATCATTTGGTTGATCTCTTGTGTTAAAGTTTGAATTTTGTTGGTACTTTTATTTTTAGAATCATCAAAAGTGTTTAGGTTTTCATTTGGTAAGCTTGAATCATCTTGGTTGGGTTGTTTTTGGATTGAAAAGTGAAGTTTATTTGGTTTTTCAAGCTAGCGACTTAGCTCTCGGAATAGTTTCTTGGTAGCGACTTGCTTCACAGTTTTGTAGCGACTTACAGTGTTAAAACTAGCGAGTTAGATCTAGCGAGTTAAAGGACAAGTAGTGGAATCTCCACTACGGGTAGCGACTTGTGGTAGCGACTTGGTCAGTAGCGAGTTGCTCTTTAGCGACTTGTGTTTCTAGCGACTTGTGTAGCGAATTGCTGCCAAAATTGGTTAGCGACTTGGTCCGTAGCGAGTTACTACTTAGCGACTTGTTTTTCTGTTAGCGACTTGGGAGTCTAGCGACTTGGCTGTCTAGCGAATTAATTGGTAGCGACTTAGTGGATTAGTTTCTAGCGACTTAGAGCTTTATCATCTAGCGACTTGAGTGATTGTTTACGGTTTTCTCTTGATTTAGTAAAATCCCATGAAAGAATCTATTTCCCGGTTTAATCATTGAGTTATAAAATCCCGTATAATCTGTTAACATGTCTACCAACGTCCCTACTGTCATCTCCACTGTTGCCGAGGATGTTCAAGCAGCTGGCTCAGATACTCGTCCACCCATGCTTGACAGAACTGACTACGACTCATGGGCTCAACGAATCAGATTGTATTGCCTTGGAAAGGAAAATGGTGTCAACATTCTCAAATCCATTGATGAAGGACCATATCGAGTTGAGACGACTAGAGACATACTTGATACTAATGAAGATGGTACTCCTATTTACGGAATGGACAGACCTAAGATGTATGATGAGCTTGATGATAAGGAGAAAAAGAGATTTGATGCAGATATCAGGGCTTCAAACATTGTTCTTCAAGGTCTTCCTAAAGACATCTACAAGCTGATCAATCATAACACTGAAGCAAAGGCAGTTTGGGATAATGTTAAGATGCTTCTCTCAGGTTCAGAACTAACTGTGGAAGACAGAGAATCCCAACTCTATGACGAATTTGAGCACTTCAAGATGAAACCAGATGAGAGTGTCTATGAGTACTATGTGAGATTTCATAAGTTAGTGAATGACATGAGGAACATCAGAATGACTATGCCTAACATTCAGCTCAACTCAAAGTTTGTGAACAACATGAATCCCGAATGGCACAAGTTTGTTACAGCTGTGAAGCTCACTAAAGGATTGAAGAATACAAACTATGAGCAACTCTATGCCTTCCTCCTTCAGAATGAGAGACATGCCATGTTTGAAAAATTGATTCTCAATCAGTTCATAACCAACCAGGGAGAGACAAGCTCGTCTAATGACTCAACAGCATTCTACTCAAACATCGGAATCACAACCAAAGCATCACAAGTCATACCCTTGGGGAATGGTAATCACAAACTCATTCCTGATCCCATGTTCAAACAAGCTGATGCTGATGCACACGTGGGTAACATCATCAATCAACTAGCTCTTCTCATTAGTCAAAACATGAATTCTCTCCCACAAACCAACAACAACCTCAGAACTGCATCTAACCCACATAATCAAGCCACTGTTAAAGATGGAAGGATCGTGGTGCAACCAGTTCAGGAAAGACAGTATGATCAGGGAAGAGGTGGAGCTGGGAGAGGTTATGTTGGAAACCAGAATCGAGGAAGAAATGGTAACCAAGGTCAACCTAAGCCAATCAAATGCTATAACTGTGGTGGTGAAGGACACATTGCAAGGAACTGCACATCTCCAAAGCGTCCACAGAATGCTGATTACTTCAGAGATAAGATGTTGCTGGCACAAGCTCAGGACAATGGTGCTGCGTTGGATGAAGAGGAATTGCTGTTTCTTGCTGAGGGCAATGCCAAGACCTATGATGCAGATGTGGATGAGCAGCCTATTCAGGAGATAGGTCACAATCATCAGAACGCCTTTCAAGTCGCTGACTGTGATGCATACGACTCGGATGTAGATGATGGACCTACTGCACACACAATCTTTATGGCTAGCATCTCTCCAATGGTTTCTCCCAAGATCTCTTCTTCACCACAAGCTGGCCCATCCAAGGACAAACTCATCTCAGAGGTATTAAAGCTATACGATGATGCTGATGTGCAACAGATGCATGACAAAGTACAACCAACTGAAACTATTGAATCAAATATTGAAAATATGGGTAATATCAATATTGTCCCATACGATCAATACGTGAAACAAAGTGAAAGTGAAGTTGTACCAAGTGATGCATCTTCTGCAGTCAACAATGACTATGTCTTTGATGAATACACTGCATGTGCTCCTGATGATTCCATAATTTCTGAACTAAATGCCTATAAAGAACGTGTTGCTATTTATGAACAACGCGCTAAATTTGAGTTGACCACTCGTGAGCAGGAAATGGATGACCAAGTGCGTACAGTAATTAGAAAAAGTAATTTTAGAGAAGAAGTATTGAAACAAGAATTAAATTCTTTGCAAGAAAAACTTTCTAAAACAGCTAAGCAAAAACAAGAACTTCAAGAAAATGTGAAAATGCTTAAGCAAGAATTTAATGCAAAAGAATCAAAGCTCTTGAGAGATTTTTCTAATCTGAAAACTTTGAAAAACAAACTTGAAAACAAGTTGTACATGCAAGGAAACACCATTCAGACTGCTCACATGATCACTAAGCATAGAGTTCTAAGCGATAAGCATAGTGTTCCCATTATAGATAAACCCAACCCTGAGTATGGAAAGATAGCAAAAGCAGCTCAAAGTGTTATCTATGATGGTAATGAGATTCTTAAACCTAGACAAAAACCTAGTTGCATTGAGTGCACTGAGGATGACAAGAAAATAGATGAAGTCACTAGGGAGAAGATGAATAAGAAACTAAATGACCCTAAGTGCAAAGAGAAGAAAGTAATTATCACTCCCCATGACTACAAGAAGGAAAACTGGATTTCCTTGAACAAGTTTAAGACTCAGACATTGTTGACTCCCGAACAAGTCTTCTGGAAAATGGATTTAGATAAGCTGAAAGCTGAAAATATTGCAGTAACAAACCCTCCCCTTTGGAAAATGCCTAGAGCAACTGTGTATCCTCCTAACACACCAATGCATCTTGTTCCTAGAACAATTGCCACTAAAAGCAAGACCTTAATTAGCCAATACGTTATTTTTCAACTATTTGTTGATTTTGAGAAAACTTGCAAGAAAAGGATCACACCCACTGGCATAACTGAAGGAGAAAGGGGTTTTGAACAAATGAAAGAATGTTATTTAACTGAGGTCATGCCTTTCTTTAAACTTCTAAAAGATCACTTTGAGAGTCTTAAAAAGGGGATAGAAACAGACATTAAGGGAATGGAAAAGGAATTTGATGCAATAATAGTTGAAATTAGTGACTATGAGCGTGCACTAAAATATAATGAGATTGAGAGAAAGAACCTGCATACATTAAATGAGAATCTTATTACTGAATGTGTTGCTCAAGATGTCTTTTTCACTGCTTCAAATTGCTCTATTAATGCTTCCAAATTTCATGAACTATCTGTGGCCCTGAAAGTCTCCCATGATCGTGTCATTGAGCTTGAAAAAACTAATTCCAAACTAAATGAGAAAATTGAACTGGATGATCATGACAATTTGGTTAAACATTTTTCTAAACTAGAAGTTGAGTATTTTAATCTACAACTAAAATATCAACATCTCAAAGAAAATGTCAAAACTTCAAATATCAAGACATCTTCAGATGCTCCAGAGTTTGATGCAGTTTTTCAAATTAACAAACGAGATGAACAGATTCAAGCTCAGTGTAACACGATCAGAAAGTTGAAAACCCAAATCTCTCAATTAAAGGGTCAAACGAACAATATGACAGGCTCCCAAATGCCTCCTCATTTAGATTCTCAGAATTCTCAAACGTTTCATCTTCAAAACCTAGTAAATGCTTTACAAAAGGAAAACGAAAGTTTTCTAGAAGAAAATGAAAAGGTTAAACGTCATTTCAATGAGTTATTTGAATCAATTAAAGTCACTCGTAACAAAAACAACGAACAAATAGCTTCATTGCAAAAAGAAATTGAGAATCTGAAGAGTCAGGTAAAAGGGAAAATGCCAATGATCAATGGGGAGAATGTTGTATCTAAGGTTCACTCTAGTAATAAATATGCTTTATCTGTGACATATGTCCCCCCTCATCTAAGGAACAACAAACTTGCCATTCAAACATATTTCTCATCCCTTAAGGATTGCTTAGAATGCCTGCGTGAGATTGTTGAAGAGGATAAGCTAGAGAAACCTCATGATAATGCAATTGGACATGCATGCTTATATGCCAAACGATCTCAAGAAATCTTAGAATGTTTGATCACAATATGCCCAAAGACATTAGGTGAGAGAGTTAACCCTTTGATTCCATGCTCAATGCCTAAGGCCAAACATGATATGCAATCGATTCCCAAAGGTTTGAATGAGAGGAGTAGTGTACCATTGAGTAGTTCAGATTCTAGATCTGTCAATGCTAGGAAAGTGAACTCAAATGTGCCTTCTAGGAGTGCTAATCCCAGTACCTCTAGTGTTAAGAAAGTGAACCTTAGTGCACCTGCATGTAGCTCAGATCCCAGCACATCTAAACAGGTGGTGCAAAGAGTAGTAAAACAAACTAATGTTCCCATTCCCTCTACAGGAGTAATCAGTGACATTAAAGGGAGCAGGTCAAAGTCTCAAGACAATACAAGGAATGATAGGACCTCTCAAGCTAAGAATGTGCACTGGAAGAAAGTAGAAGAACAATCTAGGAACCTTAAGTTTGAATCGAATAAAACGAATCGTGTTGATTCTAGTATTAGCCATAGGCGTACTGTAATTAATTCGAATTCTGATACTATTTGCAAAACTTGTATTGATGATTGCTTGAATTCTGTTTCTAATCATAGATGTGATGTCAATGTTTTGCCTAATGATGTTAATTGTCCAGTTAATATTGTTAATGCTAAAATTCATGCTAAAAAGGCTAAAAGGCAAAAGCGAAAGAAAGTTAGAAAACAATGGAAACCCACAGGAAGAACATTCAGCAGAATAGGTTTTTATTGGATACCTGTTGGTCATAAGACCAATCTATTAATGCCCACTAGAAAATGGATGCCTACTGGTAGAACTATTCCCTTAAGAAGTGGTCACACTGTAAACAGGGCTAATACAGACACTAGTATTGCATCTATTCACAATGATTCCATTGCCTCACTTTCTGATGTGAATGCTTCTATTTCTGATGTGGGTGGTCCATCCATTGTAACTAACCAAATGGAACCCATTCTTGCATGGGGATCCCAATTATCCAGTTATCCATTCTTGTCTGTGTTCAACTGCAGATCGTTCAAATCGTTCTGTGGTACCTGGACTCAGGCTGTTCCAAGCATATGACTGGAGACCGGTCACGGCTCATGAACTTCGTGAGCAAATTCATCGGGACTGTTAGATTTGGTAATGATCATTTTGGTGCTATTATGGGTTATGGAGATTATGTTGTTGGTGATAGTGTCATCTCCAGAGTGTATTATGTGGAAGGTTTAGGTCATAATCTGTTCTCTGTTGGTCAATTCTGTGACTCTGATCTAGAAGTAGCCTTCAGAAAACATACCTGCTTTGTTAGAGATCTTAATGGTAAGGAACTGTTGAAAGGAACTCGTGGCTCAAACCTTTACACCATCTCTATCGATGACATGATGAGAGCTTCACCAATCTGCTTGTTATCTAAGGCTTCAAAAACAAAGTCATGGTTATGGCATCGTCGTCTCAATCACTTGAACTTCGGCACCATCAACGATCTTTCCAGAAAGGACTTAGTTGTAGTTTTACCTAGACTAAAGTATGAAAAGGATCATCTTTGTTCAGCATGTCAATTGGGAAAAAGCAAGATGTTTGCCCATAAATCCAAACCTACTAACTCTGTCACAGAAGTTCTTCATATGATTCATATGGATTTATGTGGACCAATGAGGGTGCAGAATATCTTTGGGAAGAAATATGTGTTAGTTGTGGTTGATGATTACTCTAGATTCACCTGGGTCAAGTTCTTAAGGACAAAGGATGAAACTCCTGATATCATCATCAAACTCATCAAACAGCTGCAGGTTAGACTTAACAAAACTGTCAGAATTATCAGAACAGACAATGGAACTGAGTTTGTCAACAAACAACTTAGTGAATTCTATGAAAGCATTGGAATCAGCCATCAAAGAAGTGTTCCACGAACCCCTCAACAGAACGGTGTAGTTGAAAGACGAAATCGTACTCTTGTTGAAGCTGCTAGAACAATGCTGATCTACTCAAAGGTTCCAATGTTTCTCTGGGCTGAAGCTATTGCCACTGCATGCTACACACAAAATCGTTCCCTGATTCACACTATTCATGGAAAAACTCCATATGAACTTGTCCACAACAGAAAACCTAATCTATCTTCCCTTCGTGTGTTCGGTGCATTGTGCTATCCAACTAATGAGGGTCAAGACTTAGGCAAACTTAGGGCCAAAGCTGACATTGGAGTATTTGTAGGATATGCATCAAACAAAAAGGGATACCGAATCTACAACAAAAGAACCCAAAATATCATGGAAACAATTCACGTTACGTTTGATGAGCTGACCGGTCAAATGGCTCCTGGACACTCCAGCTCAGGACCCGCACTTCAAAACAGCCCCATTGGGTCATCCCTTGTTCCAAACTCCTCTCAAGAAACTCCATATGTACCTCCATCTGAAGATGATGTAAAGAAATTGTTTGATCCCATGTTTGATGAACTGTATGAGTCTACTACTAATGAGGTGCTGATCCCTACAACAGAGGATGCTCATATTCCAGTGAATGAAGTCAATCCATCAGTCTCAATATCTGTAAGTCAAGAAGCACCTGCTGCTGATCCCTCAGTCTCATCAACTAATCATCATTCTTCAAATGTACATCATGGAAATGTTTCTGGCATCAATGATGAAGTTAATCCCTTTGCGACTCCTGAAGATGCTCCATTTGAAAACATATTTGCTACTCCTGAATCATCATCAGAACCATCTTCTTCAGGAGACATCGACTCAGCTACCTCAGTTCCTCAACAAATGCCACATGAACACCTCAGAAAATGGACTCACGATCATCCATTAGACAACATCATTGGAAATCCCTCTCGTCCTGTATCAACCCGGAAGCAACTCGCAACCGATGCCTTATGGTGCTTCTTCAACTCCGTACTATCTAAGATCGAACCAAAAGATGTTAAAACTGCTATGAATGAAGATAGCTGGTTCAATGCTATGCAAGATGAAATTCATGAGTTTGATCGTCTTGATGTATGGGAGTTAGTACCTGCTCCAGACTGTGCTATGATTATAGCTCTAAAATGGATCTTCAATGTATAACTTGATGAGCATGGTGATGTGTTGAAGAACAAGGCTCGATTAGTTGCTAAAGGATATCGTCAAGAGGAGGGTATAGACTTTGAAGAATATTTTGCTCCAGTTGCTCGAATCGAGGCAATCAGAATCTTTCTGGCCAATGCTGCTAGTAAGAACATGGTAGTTTATCAGATGGATGTAAAGACGGCATTTCTAAACGGAGATCTTAAAGAAATCGTCTACGTCAGCCAACCTGAAGGATTTGTGAATCAAGAGCATCCTACCCACGTTTATCTTTTGAAGAAAGCTCTTTACGGTTTAAAGCAAGGTCCAAGGGCATGGTATGATACACTGTCAAAGTTTCTTCTATCAACCGGATTCATCAAAGGAGCAGTTGATCCTACATTGTTCACCAGGAAGTCAGGCAAACATTTGATTCATGTTCAAATCTATGTTGATGATATTATTTTTGCCTCGACTGACCCAATGGAATGTGATCGGTTTTCAAATGAAATGAGTTCAAAGTTTCAAATGTCAATGATGGGACAAATGTCATTTTTCTTGGGATTACAAATTTCTCAAAGTCCCGGAGGCATTTTCATTAATCAATCTAAATATGCAACAGAGATTTTAAAGAAATTTGGATTTGATTCAAGTGACCCTGTTGACACCCCCATGATTGACCGAACCAAACTAGATGAGGACCTCTCAGGGATCATGATTGACCAAACGAAATATCGAAGTATGATTGGATCCCTGATGTATCTCACTGCTAGTAGACCAGACATCTTGTTCGCTGTTTGCATGTGTGCTAGATACCAGGCTAAGCCTACTAAAAAGCACCTTGAAGCAGTTAAACGGGTCTTTCGGTATCTCCAAGGAACCATCAATATGGGACTATGGTACCCGAAGGACACCGGTATGTCACTAACGGCCTATGCAGATGCTAATCATGCAGGTTGTCAAGATACTCGTCGAAGTACGTCAGGAGGTGCTCAGTTTTTGGGTGATAAGCTTGTGAGCTGGTCCTCAAAGAAGCAAATGAGTACTTCTATTTCCTCTACAGAGGCTGAATACATAGTCATGTCATCTTGTTGTGCTCAAATCTTATGGATGAGATCTCAATTATCTTACTATGGCTTTGAATTCAACAAAATCCCTCTGTACTGTGATAATAAAAGTGCTATTGCTCTCTCATGCAACAACGTTCAACACTCAAGAGCAAAGCATATCGACATTCGACATCATTTCATCAGGGAACAAGTGGAAAAAGGTGTGGTGGAACTATATTTTGTGAGGTCTGAATATCAGTTAGCGGACATCTTCACCAAAGCTCTTCCAAGAGAACGTTTTGAGTTTATTCTTCCACGTCTTGGTTTGAAAAGCCTTCAACCAGAAACTCTCAAACGTCTTCAGGAGGAAGACGAGGAGTAAAGGTCTTTCTTCATCTATCTCTTGTATATATCTATTCAAAAAAAAAATAAAAAAAATAAAAAATAAAAAATAAAAAAATATAAAACTTTCAAAATCCATAAAAATTTGAAAAATTCGAAAAATCTTCAAAAAATATTGTCATTTTTGTCATGTTTCTTCCGGTTCGATAATATCTACGGTCTTTGTGCTGTCATTCAAAGAATGACACGGGTCTTTAGATGTTGTTCGAATTCTTAAAAAAAAAAAAAAAAAAAAAAAAAAAAAAAAAAAAAAAATCAAAAAATCAAAAAAATATTTTTTGGGAGAAAGAGAAATGGTTTATTGTCATTTTCAGGCAATAACCCGGTTTTAAAAGAAAGAACAGAGCCATGTTTTAACATGTTTTCAAATTCCATGCTCTGATTCTATAAACATTTATCTGCTGAAAACCAAATGCTTTGAAAAATAACTCGATCTCTATTTTTGAAAATCATCAGGACTTATTTGTCAAAATCTCTATCTCTCAATCAACAACCTATGTCATTGATTGAGGGGGAGAATGATTTCAATTAAATTAAAAAGTTATTTGGCATTAAATTGTTTTCAAAAGATATACATGCATGTTTTATAAATGGAGTTTAAAGTCTCATAATCCGATCCGTATCAGTTAAAACACTCTCACAATCAAGTCACAATTCTCCTTAAAAGCTTTCAAAATCAATTTAAATCTATACGAGATCACAAATCTCAAATGATTTGATAATTGTGATCGGGGGAGAATGTGTGATTTTAATTAGATTTAAACTGATAATTAGGTAAATGGTTATAAACAGATGTACATGCTATCCTGCCCACATGTGACAAACGATTTCAAATTTTCAATGCACATGTTGAGGGGGAGCATCTATCTTAAACCTTTGATTTTAAACGTGATCATTCATCCTAATGTGCAGGTTCCCTCTAGTATGTGCAAAACTCTTTTCAAACCTCGAGGCACATATTGAGGGGGAGCAAATTCATGGAAACCTCATCCTTCCCGGAAATGCTATACCCACTTGATCTGTTGAGGGAAGTGATGTTGATATCTTTTAGAAAATGGTAATCAAAAGAAGTTAATTCTTTCTCTTGCCTCCGTGTGCAAAACATTTTCAAATACTTGATGCACATGTTGAGGGGGAGTTCTCGTTCTAAAATATCAAAAAACAATTCAGGTACAAAAAGCTTTGATAATATATCACAAGTATCTGAATTGATTTTCAAATGGTTTCTATTGGATCCAATGGCAGATGAACAATACCAAATTGACCGACCAACTTTACTTTATGTACGGTGATATAAGGATGATAAGGTTAGGTATTGGTTCCCATGATCCGCCAGAACCGGAGGGATCTACCCAGGGACAATCCACTAGTTAGTGTAGAAGTCCTTAGGTATAATGATAAAAGGAGAAAAATGAGATAAGGGAAGAGTGCGGACTAAGACTGAGCTAGTACTGGAATAAACCCAACAAGGTTCTAGCTATGAAGTCTCGGTAAGCACTGAAGGGGTTGAAGAATTAAAAAGAATTGAATGAGAATAGGGTGAAAACAAATAGCCCTCCATTAATTCAACCTTAGGGCAGAAACCGGGTTCACTTCATATGCTACTGATGGTAACATCGGTATTGAAGACAAGACGTCATGGACCCAGTGACGCACTGCACTTCAACTTTCCAAACCACTCAAGTTCCTCTTAAAAGGACTTGTTCAATTCTCACGGGGAACCGACATTATCTATCGACTTTCTCTTAGAGATGGTTGATATTGAAGAAGGAGACCCTCTCCCTAGTCTCCGGCACAGGATCCAAATATGCACAAATTGAGTCTAGAGCCACGAGATCATCAATAAATCTCATTAGGACACTTTCAATGAAGACTCTCTGTTTCACACAATGTGGAAAGAGAGATTATATCTTGAGTCCTACGCATTATCCTTGTGGTATTGCCAGAACATCTGAGTGATGTGTTTACATATTCACAATGAAGATGGAAAGCCTTCTGGAGCCAACATCAAACAAGCTCCTGGTAGGTGGCATGTGAGATCTATTATATAGATCAACCATTTGACAACTGAACAGAAACAATGGGGCGATTCAATCTCTTGAATCAAACCTGGTTCAGGGTATGGATTGACGGATACCTTTGAAAAACCGGTCTTTGTGCTTAAAAACTCTTTTCTTTAGCACATCGACTGTGTACTCATTTTTCAAACCAAAAGGTATTTTTATGATTGATAATTGATTTTCAATAAAACCCTCGTTGTATTGCAAAAACAATTTATATTGAGCAATACACGATTGTTTTTCAAATCTCTTTTCATCAATCAGTGGACTTAAAAATTCGCTGGTTCACTCACTCCGTGTTGTCTTCTTTGAGATGTTCCGGTTTGAGAACAGCTAGAACAGCTGCGAAACCCTGTCAAGGAGATTCTTAGGAATCCTACCTGATCACAGGCAGTACTTGTACTGATCAACGGGGAACCGTGGGCCGTGTACCTCAATTCAACGAAAGTGATCAAAGACACTTTCGTGCGATTTGTTGCTAACTGTTGTATGCAGGTACGCCCGACGTTTGCAGCTGATCAGAATGAAGCGGTCAATCCACAGCCGCATGCTCACTTAACACATTCATCTCAAAAGAAATCATGATTAGTGCATCAATGACTCTGATATTTTCACACCAAGCTTCTGCTACGCTGCTGCCAATATCATGAATCAACTAAAGCTTCCGCTACTCTGATGAGAAGATATCATGATCCAGAATGTGAGCATGTCGGTCCCAAAGTCACAACACCACAATGGATGTCTCAGAGATTGTTGATAGCTGATGATCTCAAATGATGGCTCAAAATTATCATCACGTGGATCAGTAAAAGACCTCCACTTGGAATAACCAAACGTGCATTGTGAAGAATCAATGACTACGAGTTTAAGTGCAAAGAACTACATCAAGAATGCAAGATCAAGTGTTAATGTAATATCTAGTTGTATTCAATGTAATTTTGGTACATTATTGAGGTGACCTCCCTTAGGGGGAGATTGTTAGGAATTAGAAATTCCCGGTATTAAAGAGTCGGTCACCTCAAGTATATGTAATCGTTAGAAAGCTCGTAGTCGTAGTTCTTTTAAGTTAAGTAGTAATTTAGTTAAGTAACACCGTGGAGGACGGACGGGTCTTTACCCACTGTATGCCTGATCCACAGCCCAAAGTGTGGCGAGTTATGTAAGACTATAAATACTCTCTACCTTCCAAGGTAGAGAGTTGGAGCTCATAATAATATCTTTCACTTTCTCTCACTAAGTTCCCTAAACCTCTAACTTTCTCTCTCTAGAATTCCATCTATATGCTACTTTGTGTTATGGTTTGATGTGTATGTGAAAAGTTATATCCTAACATCAGTCATATCAATCAAAAATAAGTTGGCAGAATGAATAGTGTCATCAAAACGTAAAGGACAATCACGATACACGTGATCAATAACTACCATGCTCTTCAGTGGTGTAGACAAAGACAAAGTATAATCAAGTGGTGTAGACTTAATACCTATACGAGGCGCAAATAAAACAGACACAACAGAATGAGTAGCACCCGTATCAAACAAAACAAACACGTCTCGACCAAACATAGATAAAATGCCCGTAAGAGTACTTGAAGCATTTGCTGCATCATCCCTAGTCATGGTGTACACACGTCCAGAAGTCGCCGGTTTCTTGTCACCATTACCCCTCGTGCCCGAACCAGAACCCTTATTCTTCCCACACTCATTGGCATTATGGCCAGTCTGCCCACATAGGTAACACGCACCAATAGCCTTATAACAAGGCCTACCGGATGTAACTTCCCACAAGTACCGCAAGGTGAAGAAGAAGCATAATTAGAAGTCCTCTTCTGCTGAGAAGAGCCAGAACCATAACCGGATCCCGAACCATAACCAGAACCAATACCCGAACCCGAACCATATCTAGAACCAGACCCACGATAATCCTGACGTCCCTGATGATACTGCTGATCGCGGTCGCGCCAGTTCCGCTGACTGTTGCCTCCATGCCCACTGTTGCCATGTCTATCATGACGTCGATAATCATTAGACCGCTGCTCAGAACCTCGCTGGTTTCCACCTTGATAACTCTGGCGTCGATCACCATTTCGGTCCCGTTTGTTGTAACCGGACCGCTCTTAGATAATCTCTATATTACGTGCCGCATTCGCTACCTCCGACACGTCATCATACTCATTATTAACTAGCTGCCCCAAAATACGATCAGGAAGTCCCCACTTGAGGTGTCGTGCCTGATCTTGTGACGACCCAGCTGCCGCACCCAGATAACCAACCAGACGAGAAAACCTCTTCATATAGTCAGAGCTAGTCTCGTTCTCCCACATCTTGATCGAGCGATAATCCCGCTCACATTTCTGCTGCTCGGAGAAAGGAAAGTAATGTTGTAAGAAAACCTCACGAAACTGAGCCCGAGTCATTGCCGCCACATAGGGTTCACCACCCTTCACCTGTCGATGAGCTTTCTACTAGCTCAACCCATCACCCTCGAACTTGTAGCTCGCGAGCCGAGCTTTAAACTCGCCAGTCACCCTAAGCACCTAAAATATTCTCAACATGGGAGATCCAATTCTTTGCGTCAATGGGAGTAGTAACAGAAGTGAAAGATCGCGGTTTCTGCTTAACGAACCGCTCAAGCCAAACATGAATATCTACGGGTTGACCTCCACCACCAGATCCACCACTGCTACTAGTAAAACCAGCATGAAGCTGTTCCAAAAGCTCGGTACGAAGCTGAGGAAGAAGTTGTTGAACTTGCTGAGCTACAACCTCAGCGAAAGCAGGATCAGGAGTGCTTTGGCGCGTATTCACCATCTAAACGAAAAACAAAACCAACAAACAAAAAGACATGAGAAACAAATACGAATGGGAGCTGAGCAAAACAAAAGAAACCTAGTGATTACCCAATCTCACAGGTCAGCCAAAGCCTAAGGGTCGCAAAACCTAGGCTCTGATACCATAATTGTAACACCCCAACCCAACAAGGGTCCGAATGCCACATTATGGAGTCATATCAGAACATACTAATCAAAATGCAAGCAGAAGTCTTTTATCAAAATCATGAAAGTCGTCAAAACATAAGTCATTCAAATGTTCCAAAGCGTAACCAATAACTGAAATAACATGGTCCAAAATACTGAATGAAAGATAGTTCAAAATGCCAAAGGTCCAACAATAGGGTTCACTAGGGTAGGTCTTCCACTCCTACTCTCGAAATCCCATATCCTTGCTCCCAGCTAAATACCTGCCGCATGGAAAGAAAACGCGGCTGAGCTAACGCTCAGTGAACATATATAAACAAATATATATATATAAATATATATATATATATATATATATATATATATATATATATATATATATATATATATATATATATATATATATATATATATAGGGGAGGGTTAATGTGAGATCAAGCTTAAAGTTGTAAAAATAAGATCAAATCTAAAAAACCACTAAAACATTTATAAATAACAATTTTAGCAATCATACATAAAAAATAATATTTTAATACAAATTAACATTTTAGCAACTAATAACCAAATGATACATGAGTTTGGATTAGTGATACACCTGATACACATTACCCTAATAAATATTCCAAAACCTGATACACATACAAAAACCTGATACGCATTAAACTTCTAATCAAAGTGTATCACCTAGGTTTCGTAAATTTTAAAAAGAAATCTATCGAAACTTTAACAATTTTAGTTGTAGTAAATAAAAAAATTATTTTTATTGTAAGTAGAGTATCTCTTGTCAAATTTTAGTTCGATCTCATTTTAACAACTTTAAGTTTGATCTTATTTGATCTAGATTCTATATATATATATATATATATATATATATATATATATATATATATATATATATATATACGATAATCAAATCAGAATCAAATACGCAAAGTGGTAACAAATAACATAACAAAAGGAAGTCCCAACTGAAGAATAAGCATGGTAATCCGAAGAATAATCAAAGTAATCAAGTGAACCGAATATAAGAGAGAACATGGTAGTCAAACGAATCACGTACGAATACTGAATGAACAGATAGCCAACTGAACAACTGAACAAAAAATGGCATAGCAAACGAATAAACCAGAATAGCAGATAATCAGATAATAACCGAAATCAGAATGTTGCCACGAGCACCTATACTAAAGGAGATACTCCAATAGCCAAATCTACAAATCATATATCATAAGCAATATCATATCAAATTCGTCAAATCATATCAAAGTGTACATTGGTAGCTAGCCCAAATGCACCAAATTGTGAAGTGGTGTATTGCACACACACACACCACATCACCAAAACTGAACTGAGTACCTAAGATGCATCCATACGCTCCCTGCAAAACAAATCAAATATACATATGCCAATGCGAGACTGTACATATGTAATCATAATGGCCAAGTGCACAAATATCATATTCATATCATAAGGGAACGCCGGGAACTAATCACACTGCCCCAGATAGTGTCATGCCATTGGTGCATCAATGACATGGCCATGTACCTCCATGGCTAGTTAGCTCGGGCAACCAAACAAAACAAATCATATCATATCAAACTGATCATATAATGGAATCATATCAATAAAGGATCTCAAACGGATAACATATCAAACGAATAACTAAGCGAATATCAAATCAGAGGATCATGCCAAAACGAATCATATCAAATGGATCATATCAAATCAAAGCAAGGAGCATACGAATCGAATATCAAAATGAACAAGAGTCATGAGAGAAAAGAGGTGTCATTACTGAAATGACGGAATATCTGTACCTCAAAGTGTATGCAAGAGAGCTAAGCACACAAGCAATCACAATCTCTCCCTCTTCACGAGATCTACACAATTTAATAATTATACATATTATTTATAATTCCACAAATATCAAAACGGTCTTTTAATATCCGGGTTATATACTTAACATATTTTAGTGTTTTATGTTATAAAATAATAACATAATTTTAGACGATAGTCGAATAATGTTACGACAAATGACGGGCGTGGACCACCTTCGGAATTTACATAACGCACACGACAAGCACAACTCAAATCATATGCATGCACTTTTCTATTTATACATGTATATATACTCGCTCAATATAACACTCATGCAACTTACATACCATCAGTGTACACAATCAGATCACACCCACATTAACCATGCGTACTATTTTGACCCCCAACTAGTGAAACTAAAAATGAAATAACACTCTCAAACAACCACCTTATGGCCCTGATATATATACGCACAACCACTCTATCATGCATACTCATTATCATATTATGTACACATTTTTATACGCTTACTGTAACAAAGAAAATAATCAGTACTTGGTCCTTTCGACCATCATACCTTACGACCAGTTTAACACCCAAACATACGCACGACACTTCAACATGCATGACTCGAACCAAAACACCTCGACACCATTCCATCCCTTTTTTACCTCCATAATAACAATACCAACATGCATGCATTCTCCTCTTATGCTTATATGTATAAATACAGGTTTAAGTTGAAAAGCAAAATATTAAAATCACCCTCATTAGACAGATTCGAAACAGCCAAAGAAATCAAGATCGACACATATATGTATTCATACTCTATGATTTTCCAGCTTCAAATACATGTTTAAAGTTTCATTAATGAGTATTCTTAGGGTTCAAAACCATAACCTAACAGTTGGTACCCAACAGATCAATTTTAGCGATCACAACAAAAAGTCGACACATCCATTTATCCGTAGGTTTTAAAACTGATATACAGGTTCCATGTATCCATTCGTATAACTGATTTTGTGAGTTTCTTAGGTTTGGTCATCATGTTATTATACGTATATATCATATATATATACACACACATTTATAGATTATAAACACAAGGGCGAAATTCAGGAATACCTCCTAGCTCGGATGTAAGAAACGAACAAGAAACCAAGACCAACACCTATGCGAACTAACCAAAACCCTTAGTCGACTAACACACCACACGAGCGAAACCAAGACGAATAACCCCACGAAACACCCCTTTCAAAACTATCACACCCACGACCAAACCACCTGGTTGTCTCCTTTGTACCTTCCTCTAAAAAAAAGAGATCTGCTGTTTTTGGAGTAGTTTTTTAGGATTGAGTGGGTGAAATATAATAGGGTATACGGTTTTAAAAGAGTAGAGAATGGGTGAGATATATTAGGGGAGATAGGTGCCGAGTATAGGGGATAGTGAGTAGACCAATTCATTTTCCAACTTTCAAATGCATAACCATATCTTATTTGTGTATATGCTATGTATAAAAAAAATATAACGGACCTATAAGAGACTAGGTGGTTGTGTGATGAAATTTAAGAATTTTAATTTATGCATATTAAATGGTAAACGTACCCCATGGAACTTCTAAAACGTTTTTAATACAATTAAACATAGGTTGAGTCGATTTTAATTCGTAGCTTATATTAGGATTTAGTATTTTGTAGTCAGACTTCATAACACATAATTTAAATTTTATGTTTTCTTCGTATTATACGTTCAAAAGTTATCTCGTATTTCAGGTAATTATAATTATGTAGGCTCACCACCGGAGATCAGTAACTTTATCTATATCATGCGGGCATACCTAACTGTGAATAACTGTAAGCCATCCAACGTTCATACCCATCTCTCATGAACCAGAGAATATAATCAAAGAGATAGCAGAACGGATCGCCATCATTTGCTCTTCCTTTATCCCTCAACGAGGAAATCTTCGATATGTACAGAAACCATCTCTCTGCTCTAACTTTGCAGCTACCTTAATATCTTTATCCAACTCCAAGGCGAAAACACGTGGATATGCATCTTTAAGAGTTTGATCAGCAACGAGATGTTATAGCGGCAGACTAAAATATTCATGATAACTTTGTTAAATGTTTATTATAATGTTTATACATACAATGTAAAATAATCAAAATTTAATTGAAAAATATTATAATTTACAATAATTCAAGTAAAAGAACAACTTTTAAAATGTATCAAAAAGCGCATATATTTCTTTTAATAAAACCAAAAATAAAGGCAACTTTCTTTTACTCCTTCCGTCCCATAATAATTGTCCACGTTGACTTTTTTGAGTCTTTTTTGTTTAATTTTGACCACTAATATTTTTATTTGTGTTTTATAATATTTGATGAAAATTATACTAAGTGAAAATACATTTAAAACCTAATCTATTCATATATTTTTCATCAAGTATTATATTACACAAATAAAAATATTTATGGTCAAAGGTTGACAAAAAAGACTTGGAAAATTCAAAGTTGACAATTATTATGGGAAGGATATAGTAATTGTGTATGATTCCAGACTTCCAACATCATATGTCAACGGCTTTTTTAAACATAAATAAACTGTTTATGGTAGAATATTATTAAAGTTTGATATAAACTATTATGAGAGGCATTTTATTTTACATACTAAAAAATCCTTGCATACTAAGGGATAAATCCCCACCTTTCATCTAATTTGATCTAATGGTGATGATTAACCTAAGATTTAATATGTCTAAACCTAAGTCCATGTTTTTTTCTTGTCTTTTTCTTTTCTTTTTATCTTTCTTATTTATTTTCACATTATTTGTATTTTTTTGATCACTTTTTTTAATTTCACGTTTTTTTTTCGTTTTTGTTTTCGTCAGTTTTCATACGTTTTTGTCCGTTTTTTCCGCTTTTTATACGTTTTCGCCTGTTTTCTTACGTTTTCGTCCGTTTTCATACGTTTTCGTCCGTTTTGTTACGTTTTCGTCAGTCTTGTTACGTTTTCGTCTGTTTTCTTACGTTTTCGTCCGTTTTCTTACGTTTTTGTCCGTTTTTATACGTTTTCGTCCGTTTACATACGTTTTCGTCCGTTTTCTTACGTTTTCGTCCGTTTTCATCCGTTTTCATACATTTTCGTCTGTTTTCTTACATTTTCGTCCGTTTTCATACGTTTTTGTCTATTTTATTATGTTTTAGTTTGTTTTCGTTTGTTTTCTTACGTTTTGTCCGTTTTCTTACGTTTTCGTCCGTTTTCATACGTTTTCTTACGTTGTTGTCCGTTTTCCTATGTTTTCGTCCGTTTTCGCCTGTTTTCTTACATTTTCGTCCATTTTCCTATGTTTTCGTTCGTTTTCTTACGTTTTTGTCCGTTTACATACCTTTTCGTCTGTTTTCTTACGTTTTCGTCCGTTTTAATACGTTTTCGGCTGTTTTCTTACGTTTTTGTCCGTTTTCATACGTTTTCATTGATTTATTTACGCTTTCGTCTGTTTTTTTTATGTTTTCGTCCATTTTCAGACGATTTTTTCCGTTTTTATACGCTGTTCATTCGTTTTTGTTCGTTTCATCCGTTTTTTTCCGTTTTTATACGTTTTCGTCTATGTTCATATGTTTTCATACTTATTATTAAACTTTATTATATTACATGTCTAATATCAATTGTGATATTTTATTATAAAAAAGTTAATGTCTAATATCACTTGTGATATTTCATAAACAAACAAGTATATTTTTTAACTTTTAATATCACCTGAGATGTTTCATTGCTCTGTATATTTTTATATATTATCACCTATGTGTTTTCTAATACTTTTATAATTTCCAGTTACAGGATAGTTTTTGTGCCTTTCATCGCAATTGACAAGCGCATATTTTTTTAATGCAACCAATGTTATCTATCACTTGTGATATTATACTCTTAGTAGAAATAAAAGGGTTAAAGTCTTTTTAGGTGAATTCTTATTTTGTTAAAAAAATGTTAATTTAATGCAACACTTGTTTGATTTTGAGAATATGTCAAGTCTCTATGTTCATAGTTTGCTTCCTTTTTATTCATTTTGATATTTTTAAGTGACACTTATTTATATCTTGTGATATAACAGTCTAAGAAAGATGAAGAGTATTACACTCCTCATCATATATGTGTTATCAGTTGTGATACTTAACTAAGAATTTGAAATATTAAATTCATACCAAATGTGATAAGAATTTAGTATTTTTACCAAGTATATATGAAAGAAATGATAATAAACATCACTTATTATATTACTGAGATGATTCTGTTCATTTTTATTATTTGTGTTTTTGAAAATATTTAGAAAGATTTTTTTGTTTTATGATAATATGAAATATTAGAAAATGTGTTTAACTGAAAACAAGAGGTGTTATGAAACTTTTAGTAGAATTGTGGTGGATTTTTCTATTTAATGGATATATTGTGCATGTTTCGATAGGTTTTATAGCGGAATTTAAAAGTATTTATGGTTGAATCAGCAAACTAAAGAAGTTATGGTTGAAGAAAGCACACATCTTCATAAACAAACTGAGTAAGCTCAAACACCTGTGATATCATACATGATATCATAAGTGATATCACCTCACTTGTGATATCACATGATATCACAAGTGATATAAACTATGATATTACACATGCTATCACCAGTAATATCACACATGATATCACACGTGATTGATAAGGATTTAAAAGGTACCTTTTTGAGGGGTCATTTAAGCCCTTAATTGATCACTTTTGTATCCGTTACTACTTAATTTCGTTCCTTTTCACTTTTTAGGTCTCTTGAAGGCAAATTGCTGGAATGACACTTATTCGGACGAAAAGGCGCGAATATATGAAGAAAATGGCCAAAGTCAAGAATCGAGACACTCAAGCTGCTGAATTAAAAGGGGACGACGTCAGGTTCTATTTGTGACGCCTTCGGAACAAGTTTTGTGACGACTCAGTAGCCAAATTGCTTATTTACAAGTGATGGCATCATGTTTTAAAAGAGTAGGGCGTCGCAGCTCAGACGACCTAGATTTGATCCAGACGGCGTCAGAGACTGAAGGAGACGGCGTCACGGGCATAAGGTGACGCCGTCACAATGCTGACGTGGCCAAAACGAAACCCTAATGACGGCGACCTGATGGCGTCACAATTAAAGAGTGACGCCGTCACAGTTTGTAACACTATATATAGAATCTGAATTTTTCAGTTTTCAGTGTGTAGTTTTGTGGAGTAAAAACCTAAACCGAACCAAGGTTGTCTTGTACAATATTTTAGGGTTCCATACCCTATCTTACATCAAGATAAGTGTTTTACTTCATTAATTCAATTATGCCTTCAATTGATTGTGTGTATGCTTGCATGTTCTCCATGTCCGGCTAATTTATTTGTGTGTTTGCTTAGGTAATATGAAACCTAGTTATTGAATATTGATTGGTTGTCTCTTATCTTAATTGTGATTGACCTAGTATTGCGATAGGTCATTCGTTGTGCTATTAATGCTTGATTAATCTTTGTTGAACCTTAGCATATAGTTACTAGTGGAATTGTAGGCTAAACATCCAAAGAATACCTTAGTGTTAAGTTTATGAATCCTAGAGATTTCGTAGTTATTAACCTCTGGTAGTTTCAAAGAGTTAGGGATAAACGCATACCCTACAACCTTAGAAACACAACGCGTTAAGAATAAGGACGTGACAATTCAACCATCAATAGGAGATAATTAGGGAGTAAAAAAAACCTAAGTAAATACATTCTTAATCATCATACGAGCACGCAACAATAGACATTGACTACCCCTAGCTTAGTAATCGGTAGAAATACGAACCCCCAAATCCAAACCCCGAGATTCGTACCTTTCCATTTCCTAAAACATATAAAAAAGATAAAAAAATAATCTTCCTCAACCCCAACCTTAGCGTAGTAACTTCTCACTAGCATTCCTATTCCCCTAGAGAACGATATCGATACCCGTGGCTTACCCTAATACTACACTACAACGATTAGGTTCACTGCCTAGGGTGTTGAAAAACTTGCTCGATGAAAAGGAAGTTCCTTTGACCCCGAATGCGCTGTATAAGCGTATCAGTGATATCAACGGTGTTATCACACATGATATCACGTGTGATATCACAAGTGAGGTGATATCACCTGTGATATCACAAGTATTTGAGCTTCCTCAGTTTGTTTATAAAGATGTGTGTAATCTTCAGCCATAACTTATTTAGTTTGCTGATTCAACCATAGATATTTTCAAATCCCGCTATAAAACCTATCGAAACATGCACAATGTATCCATTAAATAGAAAAATCCACCATAAGTCTAACAAAAGTATCATAACATCTCTTGTTTTCAGTTGAACAACTTTTCTAATATTTCATAATATCATAAAACACAAAAATCTTCCTAAATATTTTCAAAAACACAACCATCACATTCTTAGTTGAGTATCACAACTGATAACACATACATGATGAATAATGTAATACTTTTCATCTTTCTTACAGTGTTATATCACAAGAGATAAATAAGTGTCACTTACAAATATCAAAATGAAAACGTCTGAAAACAGACAAAAACATATAAAATCGAATGAAAAATGTATAAAAACGTATGAAAACTGACAAAAATGTCTGAAAACGGACAAAATCAGACAAAAACGGATGAAAACGTATGAAAATGGACGAAAACGTATAAAAACGGATGAAAACGTCTGAAAACAGACGAAAACGTCTAAAAATGGATGAAAACGTAAAAAAACGGATTACAACGTATGAAAAAGGATGAAAACGTATAAAAACGGACGAAAATAATTGAAAACGTAAAAATACAGACGAAAACGTCAAAAAACGGACGAAAGTACATGAAAATATAAAAAAACATACAAAAAAGTATGAAAATGGCCGAAAACGTAAGAAAACGGCCGAAAACGTAAGAAAAAGACGAAAACGTATGAAAGCTTAAAAACACGTCTGAAAATGTATGAAAAATGGACAAAAACGAAAGAAAACGGACGAAAACGTAAGAAAATGGACAAAAACGTATGAAAACAAACGAAAACGTAAGAAAGCAGACGAAAACGTATGAAAACGGACGTAAACGGGCGAAAACAGACGAAAACGTATGAAAACAGACGAAAACGTATAAAAACGGACGAAATTGTCTAAAAATGGACGAAAATGTAAAAACGGACGAAATAGGACAAAAACGTCTAAAAACAGACGAAAACGTATGAAAACGTACAAAACATATGAAAACGTAAGAAAACGGACGAAAACGTCATAAAACGGATGTAAACGTACGAAAACAGATGAAAACAGACGAAAACGTCTGAAATCAGACGAAAACGTAAAAAAAATGACGAAAACATATGAACACGGACGAAAACGAATGAAAACGTATGAATACAGATGAAAACGTATGAAAGCGAAAAAATTTGAATAAAAGAAAAAGTGAATTTAAGTTTAAAAAAAAATTAAAATAAAAACTTAAATTTAAAAATAAATAAATAAATAAATAAAAATAAAAATGTTAATAAATAAGAAAGACAAAGAAAAAGGAGAAAAAAAACATAGACTTAGGTTTCCATTTTAAATCTTAGGTTTATCCTCACCATTAAATCAAACTAGATGGATGATGGGGATTTATCCATTGGTAAGCACCAAAATAAAAGTAAGCATTTAAAAATTACTCTTATAGTAGATTTGTTTTTTTCTTTCCTTTACTCGTGGTCTTTTAAATATTGGTTTCTTTGAGTTTCTACAAGAGCCCAAATTTTCATCTTGATGCCTTTTTGTGTCTTTCAAAAGAATGGACAAATAATAATGTCGAAACATCAACATCAGTTGGTGAAAATAACAATAACAATATTAGGAGAATAATAAATCATATGTTTAGAAGATACAAAATTTAAGTTATAATGTAGATTATAAAAGCAGCTTGTTAGGTAATAAATAGTTAAATACACAAAATATTTTCTTATACAAGCATGAATCAGTATAATTTAATGATACGGAGTATTACTTATATTAAAAACCAATAATCTTGGTTTGATGATATATACCCAAAGAATGCCACATGTTAATAGGTTACGTTAAAATTTCTTTCAAGATTATATATTTATCGTGAAAACGACACTGTTTAGAGGGTCTAAAAAACGACGCCGTGTTTTTTGCTTTTTTTTTTCTTTTTTAATTTTTTGACGTCGTTTCATGTTTGAAAATAACCTTGTGCAAAAACGACGGCGTTTTGCTGGAGATTTGGGTTGTACGTGTCTTAAATTGATGGTAACGTGGCTCAAACACATATTTACTCAATAACACATTGATAACGCTCAAATTGTACATGTTTTTAGGAGCTTTATTGTGGATTTTATGCATATATTTTGGTTACTTTTATGAACTTATGGTACTTAATGAAGTATATTTTCTATTTTATGGAAGACTCGTTGTTCCCGACGCACCTTCACCATTTTCGCCATAAGTTGAGCATACGGACTCCGTTTGACCCCCGTTCGCGGCCACGGAAAGATAAGAGAAAGATCTACAACTTTTGTGCTTGTCATTTTTTGTCAAAATGCTCCAACCGATCGGTCAAGCCCCGCAATCGATTCGGCTGGAGCAAACTTTTCAGCGAAACTGATCGGTCACCACCCGTAACCTATCGGCTGCTCCAATCTGACCTCCCCAAGTAAAATTTAATGCAATATTAAGTGCCATGAAGCCCCATGTCCGATCATATGTCCCTAATAGCTCCTAAACCCTCTACTTTATGACACTTAGTGCCCAAGTTTCATACTTAGAGGCTAAGGGTTGATTTATACTATATGTAGGAGTGCTTAGGCTTGGTTTTCATGGTAAACTTCTACCCTCCACCCTCAAGGACGAATTTCCACCAACTTATCTCCCTCAAAAGTCCACAAACCTCTGCCATTTCCAGAAGTAGTGCTCAAGTGTTAAAGAAAGTGTTCGTGTATAATTTTCCGTCTTGGTTAGAAGTTGTAGTTGATTGGAGGCTTGAAGGTTGCTATAATCCTTCCCCTTTGACTATTGTAATTCATACTATGGCTAAACCTAGTTACTTTTATATTTCAAGATGTTTGTTATTGATATGATTGTTGAGATTTTGTGTTTAATTGAAATAACCATGATGTCTTGATACTTGTTTGGCTCATATGATAACTTGTGATAAAGGGATGTATGGATATTTGTAGTGTTTGTTTAAATATGATGATAACATCATATTTGGTTAAATTGGAACTTGTACTGTTCATTGTTTTGATTAATCATTGTTGAGTCTATATGTCGAAAGGATTCTCAATAGTGGTTGATTTCAATACATTAGTCGACGAATTTTTTGGTTTTGTACTTTGTGACGATTGTATGAGAAACTTAATAAACATAACAAGTGAAAGGTTTAATTTAGATTAGAGGTCGAAAGACATCTTTTGATTATGTGTTCTAATCATCTTTCAATTAAATGAAACTTCACAAATTAATAACATCAAAGTCTATAGTTCGAAAGGATTCTTTGTTGTTGTTGGTTTAGGCATAAGGCTCATGACATGACCATTTGATTGAGGCTTATGCATATTTGATTTATAAAACACAAATCTATTATTATTGGTTCTATAGGTCATAAGGATTAACTTTGATAATATGTTTTCCAAACTAAACATCCTAATATCCTTGTGATCATTTGTCGAAACATGTATGTTCTTTGTGTGCTTGTTTTTATATTGTTTTTCTTAGTGGTTTGATCCGTGATAATCATAACCATCAACTTGTTACTTTCTTAAACAAATAAACGATACTTGAGTGCAACCAAGTCTCTTGGGATGACCTTGACTTACCAAATCCCATTCTACAACTTGACTAGGGTATACTTGCCCGAATGTGTTCCTAGTTAACCGATAATTCTTGCTTATAAATTTAAAGCTTGTTGGAGTGCATCAAGTGTTTGGCGCCGCTGCCGGGGACTTGTTTTGCACTTGATTTTTTGTTAGATTTTCTTCTTGTTTGATAGATTGTTTGTTTGCTTGCATGATAATTCTGGCATCGTCAGCATTAAGTTTTTGGCGCCGCTGCCAGGGATTTGATTTTTCATTCTTTTGTTTGTTTGTTTGTTGCTCTTGCGTGTTTCTTTGAATTGAGTTCTTGTTGAATTGTTTTCTTGAACTGATTGCTTGGTTGCTAGTTTGTTTGAATGATATATTGCTCTTGCTCTTTAATAATTGTTGCTTTAATCTTGTTGTTGTTAGGATTTAGAAAATCCGGTAGTTAAAGAGTCGGTCACCTCAAGTATATGTATCCGTTAGAAAGCTCGTAGTCGTAGTCATTTAGTGTTAGTAAGTAATTTGTTAAGTAACACCGTGGAGGACGGACAGGTCTTCACCCACTGCATGCCTGATCCATAGTCCGTAGGAGGCGTGTCATGTATGAACCTATAAATACCCTTTTCCTAGCAAGGCAAAGGGTTGGAGCTTTCATAATTCATTTTTCTTTGTCTCACTAAAATTCCCAACTCTATTCCACTTTCTCTCTCTAAAACTACATACCATTCGACCCTTATAGTTCTTGTTTGTGTGATTGTGAAAATCAAAATGTAATAATTGGTATCAAGAGCCATGATTTGATCATCTATCTTTCATGTTCTTGGATTTCTAGTGGTTTTCATAAGTTTTTGGGTTTGAATGAGTTTTGAGTAGTTTTCATCATTTGGATCACTTTTGGTGTTAAAGTTTAAATTTTGATAGTACTTTTGTGTTTAGAATCATCATAAGTGTTTAGGTTTTGAATTGAAAGGCCTCAATCATTTTGGTTGTTGTGTTTTGGGATTGAAAAGTTTAGTTTTTGAATGTTTCTTTGAAGCGGTTTGTCCCTCGGATTGGATTTCATTGAAGCATTTTGATCACAATTTTATGCGGTTTGTCTCTCGGATTCCGTTTTTGGGAAGCGGTTTGTCTCATTTACTAAGAGGTTTGTCCTATTTTGTGAAGCGGTTTGTTAACTAAGCGGTTTGTCTCTTGAGACAAAAAGACAAGAAAGGACAAAGTAGTGGAAGTAGTGGTGGTACTTGTGTTCCCCTGCGGTTTGTGTAGTAAGCGGTTTGTCACATTAAGCGGTTTGGGTGTTAAGCGGTTTGTGTGTTAAGCGATTTGTCTGTTAAGCGGTTTGTCTGTTAAGCGGTTTGTCTGTTAAGCAGTTTGTCTGTTAAGCGATTTGTGTATCAAGCGGTTTGTCACTTTAAGCGGTTTGACACTTAAGCGATTTGACAGAAGCGGTTTGTCAGTAGTGCAATTTGTCTTTTGAGACTTGTCATTTCTTCGTGATACGTTTTATGGTTTTCTCTTGGTTTTGTAAAATCCCGTGAAAGAATCTATTTCCCGGTTTAATCAAAGAGTAGTAAAATCCCGTGGAAATTATCAATCATGTCTACAATCACTTCTTCCGTTGCTGATGACGTTCAAGCAGCAGGATCCGACACTCGTCCTCCAATGCTTGATAGAACCGATTATGACTCTTGGGCTCAAAGAATCAGACTGTATTGCTTAGGAAAAGAGAATGGGTTTAACATCCTTAAGTCAATTGATGAAGGACCATTTCAAATTGGAACGACTAGGGACATTCTCGAAACTGGAACTGACGGAAATGTCACATTAGGGTTGGATAGACCAAGAATGTATGATGAGCTTGATGATAAGGAAAAGAAGAGATATGCTGACATTAGAGCCTCAAACATCATACTTCAAGGTTTACCAAAAGACATTTACAAGCTAATCAATCACAACACTGAAGCTAAGGCTGTCTGGGATAATGTCAAAATGATTCTCTCTGGTTCGGAACTAACCAAGGAAGATAGAGAATCTCAGTTGTATGATGACTTTGAGAACTTTAAAATGAATCCAGGAGAAAGTGTTACTGAATATTATGTGAGATTCCACAAGCTTCTGAATGATATGAGGAATATCAAAATGATAATGCCAAATATCCAGCTCAATTCAAAGTTTGTGAACAACATGAATCACGAATGGCATAAATTTGTTACTGCAGTCAAACTAAACAAAGGATTGAGAAACACCAATTATGAGCAATGGTATGCTTATTTGCTCCAAAATGAGAAGCATGCTGCATTTGAATGAATGATCATGGAAAAGTTCAAAACCAATGCTGGAGATGCAAGTTCTTCAGATGATTCAATTGCATTCTACACAAATGTGGGGATAACTACCAAAGCATCACAAGTCATACCTACTAGGGATGGTAATCACAAACTCATTCTGGATCCAGGTTATAAGCCTTCAGACTCATTCATGGAAAAACATGTCAATCAACTGGCTCTAATGGTTAAGCAAAACCTGAACTTTACCCCACACACCAACAATCATCTCAGAACTGCATCTAATCTACACAAGCATGCTACGGTTAAAGATGGAAGGGTAGTAGTGCAAAACGTGCAAGGAAGGCAGAATGCTTATCTACCACACAATGAGCAAGAAAATGTTGGGGTTGGTATTGGTTATGGGAATGCAGGAGCCGGTGTAGGTTATGGGGGAAATCAGAATCGAGGAAGGATTGCGGCTCAAGGTCAAGGGAAGCCAATTAAGTGCTACAACTGCGAAGAAGGGCACATTTCCAGGAATTGCACTCAACCAAAATGTCCACAAAATGTTGAGTACTTCAGGGATAAGATGTTACTAGTGCAAGCTCAAGACAATGGGGCAGTGTTGGACGAGGAAGAGTTGTTGTTTCTTGTTGAGGGAAATGCCAAAACTTATGATGCCGATGTAGACGAACAACCTGTGCATGGTGTGGCTCAGAACAATCCCAACGCCTTTCAAGTTGCAGACTGTGATGCATTTGACTCGGATGTTGATGAAGAACCAACTACACATACCATCTTTATGGCTAACATCTCTCTAGTTGTTTCTCCAATGATCTCTTCACCTCAACAGGTCGGTCCCTCCAAAGAATCCATCATATCAGAGGTACTGAAACTATACGATGTGGTTGATGCACAAAAGATTCACCACAAAGTACAATCTACGGAAGTCATTGAATCAGATATTGAAAATATGGGAAATAGCAATGTTGTCCCATATGATCAATATGTGAAGCAAGATGAAAGTCTTATTGTACCAAGTGATGAATCTTCTACAGTTAAGAATGAATGTATATTAGATGAATACACTGGATATGCCCCTGATGATTCTGTAACCACTGAACTAAATGCCTATAAGGAACAAGTTGCGATATACGAACAGCTTGCTAAGTTTGAGTTGACTACCCGTGAGCAGGAGATGAATAACCAAATGCGTACACTCATCAGAAAAAGTAATTTTAGGGAAGAAATATTAAAACAAGAGTTAAATTCCTTACAAGAAAAGCTTAATAAAACTGTTAAGCAAAAACAAGAACTTAAAGAAAATGTAAAGGTGCTTAAACAGGAATTCAATGCTAAGGAATCAAAACTTTTAAATGATTTTTCCAACCTAAAAACTTTGAAAAACAAACTTGAAAACAAGTTGTACGTACAAGGGAACACCATTCAGACTGCTCACTTGATCAATAAGCATAGAGTGTTAAGCGATGAGCACAATACTAATCTAGTAGAGGAACCCAATCCTGAGGTTGGTAAGAAAGCAAAAGTTGCTCAAAAGGTAATCTATGATGGAAATGAGATCCTTAAGCCTAGATAAAAACCTACGGGTGTAGAGCACACTGAAGAGGATAGAGAATTAGAGGATGCATCTAAGAAAAAAATGGATAAGAAACTAACAGATCCTTGGTGCATAGCGTATAATATCACATTTAAAACACCGAATTATGATAAGGAAAACTGATTGCCTTCAATAAGTTTAGACCTCAGAATCAGCTGACCCCTGAGCAAGTGTTCTGGAAGAAAGATATGGATAAACAAAAAGCTGATAATCTTATTGAGAAGAATCCCCCTTGTAGGAAATTGCCTCCTGCTACTGTGTATCCCCCAAATACACCCATGCATTTGGTGCCTAGAACTTTTCCCACTCAAAGAAAGACCTTAATCAGCCTATATGTAGTTTACCAACTATTCGTTGATTTTGAGAAAACGTGTAAGTAGAGAATCACACCTACAGGGATAACTGAAGGGGAAAGAGGTTTTGAGCAAAAAAAATAATGTTATTTAACTGAGGTCATGCCTTTCTTTAAATAACTAAAAGAACAATTTGAGAATCTTCAAAAGGGCATAGATAGAGAGATTAAAGAAATGAAATAGGTGTTTAATGAAATAGAATACGAGGTAAGAATAAATGAATGTGAGCTTAAGAGCAATGAGATTGAGAGGAAGAACCTTCACATCTTTAACGATAATTTAATTTCTAGATGTATTGCTCAAGATGTGTTCTATACTGTCACGAATCATTCCATTACTACTTCTCAATTTCATGAATTGTCAACTGCATTGAAAGTTTCCCATGATCGTGTCATTGAGCTTGAGACCACAAATTCAAAACTGCATGAGAAAATAGAATGGGATGATCATGATAACCTAGTCAAAAATTTTTCTAAGTTGGAAGTTGAACATCTTGCTTTGCAATTAAAACATCAACATCTGAAAGAAAATGCTAAAACCTCAAATGGCAAGACATCCTCGGATGCTCCTGAGTTTGATGCAGTTTTTGAAATCAACAAACGAGATGAACAGATTCGAGCTCATTGTAACACGATCAAAAGGCTGAAAGCCCAAATTTCCCAATTGAAGGGTGAAAAGAATGAAGTGACTGGCTCCCATATGCCTCCTCCTTTAAATTCTCAAAATTCTCAAAACTTTCATCTTCAAAACATCATTAATGCATTACAACAAGAAAATGTTCTAGCAGAAATTGAAAAGGTTAAATAACATTTCAAAGAGTTATATGATTCAATTAAGGTCACTCGTGACATAAACAATGAAAAAATAACTTCCTTGCAAAAAGAAATTGAGAATGTAAAGAGTCAGGTAAAAGGGAAAATGCCTTTCACCAGTTGTGAGAATATTGCACCAAAGGTGCCTGCTTGTGCTAAATATGCTATGTCTGTGAAGTATATTCCCCCTCATTTTAGAAACAATAAACTTGCATGTCAAACATATTTTTCGAACCTTAAGGATAGTCTAGAATGTCTCCGTGAGATTGTTGAAGAGGATAAGATAGAGAAACCACTTGATAGTGCGATTAGGGATGCATGCTTATATGCCAAACGATCTCAGGAACTTTTAGAATGCTTAATAACTATATGTCCTAAAGTTGGTACTAGGAAAAATAGTGTCGTTATGCCTTGTTCTATGCCTAAAGACAAGCATATGACCTTTGATATGCCTTGTTCTATGTCTAAAGTCAAGCAAGTGACCTTTGATGTGCCTCCTAGAATCTCATATCCCATCACTTCTAGACCAGGAATGCAGAAAGTAGTGAAACCAACTAATGTTCCCATCGTTCCTTCTACAGGAGTAATCAGTGACACTAAGGTAAGCGGGTCAAAGCCTACAGGCAATACAAAGCAAGATAGGACCTCGCAAGCTAAGAGTGATCAAGGGAAGAAAGTAGAAGACCACCTTAGGAACAATAAGTTTGAGTTGAATAAGACGAATCGTGTTGATTCTAGTATTAGCTATAAGCGTACTGTAATTAATTCGAATTCTGCTACTATTTGCAAAACATGTAATGAATGGTTGGTTCCTGGTATTAATCATGAATGTGGTGTGAATGAATTGAAATATGTTGTTAAATCTCCAATCAAAAATGTAAGAAATGCTAAACAGGTTAGGAATGACAGAAAGCCAATTTGGAAAAAGGTTCGTAATTATTAGAAACCTACAGGGAGAAAGTTCAATAATGTGGGGTATCAATGGAAACCCACTAGCCGCACATTCAAAGTTAATGAATATTTCCCAAATAGGAATAGATCTATGCCCACTAAGGAATGGAAACCTACTGGTAGGATCATCCCCTTAAGAAATAGTTTTACTACTCATAGGCCAAATGCTTCTACTACTCTTGCATCCATCATTAATGATGTTATAACTTCTATTTCTGATGTGGGTGTTCCAATCTTGGTTACTAACCAAGTGGAACCCATTCTCGCATGGGGATCCAAATTATCGAGTCATCCATACTTGTTTGTGTTCAACCGCATGTCGTACAAATCGTTCTGTGGTATTTGGACTCAGGCTGTTCAAAGCATATGACTGGAGATCGCTCACGGCTCAAGAACTTTGTGAATAAATTCATCGGGACTGTTAGATTTGGGAACAATGTTAGGTCACCATGTTGTAACACAAGCATAAATATGTTAGAAATAGATGAACGAAGGATCAGACGAACACTTAACACACAAGACACACGTATGATATAGAAAGGTTTAGGCGTAGGATTTGAATGAAAGTGAACAACCAACCTTCAAATGAAGGTTTACATAAGGTATTTATAGGGGAAGGGACTAGGGCAACACTACATGCTCCCTTCCTTCCTTATGGGCTTGGGCCAAGGCTTATGGGCTTTCTACATAAGCCTTGCCATTAATACTAACTTAAAAGCCTAATTAAGCAAACTATTAAATATAGATTACAAACACTTGAAATATAGTTTAGGAGTGATTCCAGCAATCTCCCCCTAATTGTTGGTAATTAATGACTTAAGTAATTTGAAATGTTGTTGGTGCTGATGTAATAGTTGCTTTGACGTCTTCTAACATTCTTATTTCTTGTGAGAAGAAGTGCCTTGATTCGAACAATCTCCCCAGTGTAGGGATCTTATTATCTTTGAAGTATTCTGCTTTGACATCTTTGATTTCTTTGTTCTTTTAATTCTTTGTTCTTTGTTCTTTGTGGTGGTTGTGATAGTATGTTGTTGTCAGCTATAGGTCAACTTCGTTGCTCCAGCGTCTCCACGTCTTTCTCCAACATGCTCACACACTCATTTGACAGTGAATTCCCGGTGTGAAGTAGTTCTCGAGTCTTTATAACTTTGTAAATTCTTTGATTTGATGAAGAATCATTATGACTTTGTGTTGCCTTTGATATTGAGAGAACTTCTTTTGTAATGTTGTTGATATGAGCATGTGAGGAATCCGCACGATCTCTTCCTCCCGCGAGCATCCATCAGCAACATCGTCTCTGGTATAGTCACGAATACCAACTGATCATCATAATCTTTTCATAAAGAATTGATTACTACAATTGTTCTACTGATGCATGTCTTGATTCCATTCACCTTGGTCGGTCGAATCAGCCGTCCGAATCCCGTAAGGGATAGTTGGCATTACGTTGAACAAGTTCAAGCAATGACCCACATATTCAGGACTCGATTCTTGAAAGGAATCTCCTTAGCGGGATTTCCAGCACTTACAAGTTCGAACTTCGAGAGTGTCAACAGCATAATGTGAAGACACACCTCTTAATTCTAGCAAAGGCTGTTCATGAAACCGGATGCCCTCAAGAAGGCTAACACAATATACCGAAGTACATCTACGGCTCAAGTGAGTCGCTGAGGTACACCGAAGCATCACCCCACGACTGTAGACCGTTTGAGACACACTAAGCGTAACCCACAAGGAGTTACCGAAGTGACCTGCTGTCAGGGCTGTTTGATGTTGACCCTGGCAGGAATTTCCATTCAATCACTGAGGATCACAGCTGTGAACCCCTCATAAATGTTCTTGACAGATTGCTAAGATCTGTGTAGGACTCTAGAATATTTCGCTTGCGTCCTTATTGTTGAACGACAAGTGATGAAATGTCAAGTGTTCCTAAGAGATCTTTTGATGAATCTCGTGGCTCTAGACTCAATAGTGCGCTTTGGTTTTCCTGAGCGGAGACTAGGGAGAGGGTCTCCTTCTTCAATACCAGCAATCTCTAAGAGAAAGCCGATAGTTTACGTAGGGTACCCTGTGAGAATGAAACAAACTTCTTTTGAGAGAAACTTGAGTGGCTAAGAAGGTTTAGTGCATGCGTCACTGGGTCCATGACGACTTTGATCTTTGATCTGTGCCGAACCGTCAAGTCAAACAGACTTAAAACAGCTTAAACACAAATGCAAAGAAGATCAGAGAATATAGTGAATTCCCGGGTCGTTAAGTCCCACGGAGACTTAATGGTGTGTAAAACTGATTCAGATAATGGAATGATCACTAAGGATAGTGATCTGTAAAGGTTTTGATTAGAATTATTACACTACAGATTGCTTTGGAATAGAATTGGACACAGAATTGGAAAGCACAACAATCAGATGAGAAAAACGTAAACGTAAGTTTTAAAAACTACGTATACGCACAAAATAAAAAGTGAAAACTAAGAAATAAAAGGCCTAAAAATATAAAAATGACATTTTTAGAATCCTCAAAATAAAAGAAAATTATTAGAAAAAGAAAATTATTTTTAACACTATTTAATTAATTATAATTAATTAAAAACTATTTTAACTACTTAATAAATACTCTAAAATAGAAGAAAATACAAAATAAGGCTAGAAAAATAAACTTATGATTCTGAAAAATCTAAAATACTATAAAACTAATTTTAAAACTAAAAATATATTTTTCACACTTTTTATTTAATTATTACTAATTAATAACTATTTAAAATACACTTAAATACTAGAAAATAGAAAATAAACTTGGAAAAATAAAATTTTAACTTTGAAAAATCTAAAATATGATAAAACTAATTTTAAAACATAAAATATATTTTTTTAGGCTTTTTAATTATTTTTTTACTAATTAATTACTATTTTTAACTATTTAAAATTATAATAAATACTAAAAAGATAAAGAAAAATCTGAAACTTTTTCTAAAAATCCTATATGATGACAGAAACCTAAGAAAAATAGAAAAACAAGATTTGCTTATTAAAAAGTTGAAAAGAAAAATCAAAAAGCTAAAAAATCTTAAATAAACGCTATCACTATTTTTATATTGATGTTTTTCTGAATTTTCTTTTTGAAAACTACTTATATACTAATAATATGAAACTTTAATAAAGACAAAAAATTTACAAAACACAAATAAGCAGTTTTGATGAGCTTATGATCAAACAGATATGAAAATAAGCTTATTTTTGAGAAATAAGCTCATACAAGGTCACAACTGAAACAAAAGCTCAAAGTAGATGTGAACAAGCTATATGAACAGAAATGAAGCTAAAAGATACCAAGAAGCACACTGACAAGCTATGAATAAGCTAATAAGCAATTATGTAGAACACAGAAATGGGACAAGCTTGAGGCTTGTTGCAGCCCTAGCAAACAAGTTTCAAAGTGAAAACTAAGACTTGACAATCCAAAAGGACCAGGTTGGCTTTCCAAAGATCTAAAGAACACAAGATTTGAAGCACTAATAAGCTCTATATGAGCTTATCAATTTGGAACCAATAACTGTGCACAGGGCAGATTTATGAAACAGGTGTCCACAAAAAGCAGTGAAATAAGCACTCAAAAAGCTGAGAAACCAAGAACTAGCATTTTTCTATTTTTGTTAAGCAACTAGACTATAAAAATCCAAAACCTTATAAACTGAATCCTACTAATAAGCACTCAGTGAAATTCCAAATTTTATTCAAAAACGACCTTATGAGATTTTGACTTTTCTTAAAAACTAGAAGAGTTGACTAAAATGAGATTTGATTCACTACTGATCACTGAATAAGTTGTTTTAAGTTATATTAAGACTTACTTGAGCAAGATTAACAAGTTTTAAACACAAAATCAAGATCTTGCCTATGTAAAATCCAACAGTTAGTTCACAGTTAATGATCAAAGGAATTTTTGACTTTTGCTAACAAGGACTTGATTATATGACTGAGATGAGTTGTTTAAACACAGTTAGACATATTTCCAACAAGACCAAAGACTAGAGCACCTTTAAACACAATAAACCAAACACCCCTTTCACTTGACTGTTTTGATGTTTTTCAAACCAAATCACAATTGTAAACCATAAACTTGATTGCAGACCTTATGATATCACTTATTATGACTAATGAAGCCTAAATCAACAATCAAAACAACATTAAACTCAGAATTGATGATTATACCATTTCCACTGTTAAAACCAAATTTTTGCAAACTATAAATTGAAAAGAACAAGCTATTGATTTTAAGGCTTAAACACACTTGATTATAACTAGATATCACAAAGAAACAGAAATTAGGATTAATGAACACTTGACACAGTAAAAAGCCAAATTAGTCAAAAAGCTTACAAATGGTTTTGAGGCACAAACTGAGAACTAGGAACTGAGAACCAATCCTAAATGCTCTCCACAGAGCTCTAAACCAAGGCCATCAAAAATATACCCTGCTCCAGCTTTTCTTCTTCATCTCCATGTGTTTTTTTATTTTTTAACTATTTAAATTGGATTTTTGGTGATTTTCTATTTTTGATTCTAAACTGGTTTTTAGAGTTTCTAAAAGCTTGATTAAGCTTTCTAGGAGCTTAAGTGATCTATTCTAGTCCATACAAACAACTGAAAACATCATTTGAACCAACATGAGATTTTTGAAAATGAGGAAAATTGCATAAGCTGAAATACAATTTGATACTTGAGTTAAAGTTTCACAGAAGCTTTCTTATAACAATAGAACTTGAAATACAGAGTTTGAAGATAAAAACATACACTTGAAACTTAAAAATGCTTAAAACGACAATAGAAACTTAAATTACACTAGATAGATTTTTTACAATGCATCTCTCTCTCTCTATATAGACTTTCTTGCATCTCTGATATCCTCTGAATCTTTCCCACCAAATTCTAGCCTTTGGATCACTCAAAATAATCAGAACCGTCCATATGTGATTTTGGCGCCAATTTTTCTTCATAGCAGGTTTAAGGAATTAATGGATTTGGTTTGAGCAATTAAGGATATTTGGAGTGTAGAGGAGGTGGAGGGGACATGGAATGGGAGGGGGTTGAAAATGTGGTGAAAACCACTCTGGTTTTGAATATCTGGGTTGGGAGAGACACTGCTACAGTGACACTGGTTTTGGGCGCCAAGTGGGTTTTGACCAAGCAGTGTTTAATAATAGGGGGGGTCAAATTGCATAGTGACAGGGGTCCAAGGGCAAAGGGTCAAGGGATGTATTGGATTGGGCTTGGATATTTATAAGGATCCGTTTGGTTTAGGCTATAACAACAAGGACCAATTTTGCAAATTTGCCAAGCTTCAAGGACTGATCTTGCAACTTTTTCAAACTTCTCACAAGGACCAATTATGACCAACATTGATAAAACAAGAACCCTTTTTGCCTAAATTCCATTTTAAAAGTCCAAGGACTAATTTTGCAAAATTTCAAAGTTTAGGGACTTTTCTTGCCAATTGACCAAAGAATCATTCAAGGATCATTTTAAACAACTTAGAATACTTCAGGGACCTTGAATGATAAATTTTCACATTTTTGAATTCCAGGGACTAGATTTGACAACTTTTAGAACTTGGGGGACTAAAACTGCCAATCTTGCAAACTTGATACATTTTTCATCTGATTTTGATATTTTTGCATTTAAAACACATAAAACACTAATTTGTGATATTTTGATCATTTTGATGTGTTTCTGAGCGTTTTCAGATGATTTTGCAGTTTAGATTATGTAAAAATGATGAGTATTTTGACACTCATCAATCCCCCACACTGAGATATTGCTAGTCCCTAGCAATGATTTGAGAAAACTTGATGGATTTGAAAAACTCTTTACCAAAAGCCATCACTTCTGGAGTAGCCAATTGTTTTGATTCAAGTAAGAATCTTGGTACAACGATAACCAAATGATTTATTGGCAAATCATAAACCATATAACGGATTTGATGTGTCTTTACCAGAAGCCGTACCCTTCTGGACTAGCCAACTCTTAGATAAATTATCAGAATTATCTTTGGTGAGCTGAATACCAATTATGGATTTTCCACTGCCTTTACCACAAGCCATAATCTTGCGGGCTAGCCAACTCTTCACTTTTAAGGATATGGCGAGCTGAGAACCATACAATTTTGGGCAAATTGCAAGCCATATAAACGGATTTGAGAAATCTTTACCAAGAGCCGTTTGCTCCTGGATTAGCCAATCCTTTAGTTTATCAAACATGGCGGACTGATAACCAAATGAGTAAGTGCAAAACACTTACTCCAAAAAAAATTTTTGGCCAAAAACGGGGGAATTGGGTAGATAATATATGAAATTCGTGAGAATTCCCCCCCACACTTAGAAATGAATATTGCCCTCAATATTCAAAGTACCGGCGGTTATGCCGAAACAAAGAACGTTAAAGGGAAATATTACGGCCATTATTTAGAAAGAAGATTTTTTTTTTTTTTTTTTTTTTTTTTTTTTTTTTTTTTTTTTTTAGAAAGAATGAGAATATACAACAGTGTGGGGAAACTCCCCCACACTAGGGTGGTAGAAAGGGGGTAAGAAGACAGAATTATGGGTGAAAACCCATATGGTGCGTGCTAATGTTTTTGATTACCGAGTCACTAGCTTGACTCGATCCCCGCATTCATTTGTTCATGGGGAAAGTAATGTGGAAAACCAATCTCGATCGGACTTTCATTCACAATGTTAAAAACATATGAACATCAGAAAGTTCCACTCCGACGAGATACAACCGGCATTTTTAATAGTTGATACTATAAAGGATAATACCGGGGTCAAAAATGGTGTCCTCATTCCCGAAAGAGAAAAGGGAAAGAGCAACCACACCATTTGTGAAGAATGGAATAAATATGTGCATTACAATGCATGTCCATTCCTCATCAGAAAGAAGCAAATCACCATTTTTGACATTTTTAAGCTTAAACTTGAAGCTTATATGGTGATTGGCAAAGGAATTTCCGGGAGGGAGGTTTGGGGACGATTCTTCGTTTAATAAACTTTCAAGAAAAAGGATGTCCCCCTCTGAATCCAAGTAAGAATCATCAACCCCTGTTGGGATTGACTCATCACTTAGAAAAGCATCGACTTCTTTCCAAAAATTATCATCTTCCTCATCCGAAGTGAGAGAAGGAATGGAAAAGTCGGAAACAATTGGATCTGGAGATGAAATGGATGATGGATCTTTTGAAGAGAGTTCAGTTTCACCTACAGAGTTACCAAACTCAATACGATAAACTGATTCCGGAGGTGGGACAAGTGGTGTGCTCTTAGAGCTAGAAATTTCCACCACTTCCGATGAAGTCTCCGATTCTAGATCATCATCATCAAGAATACTCATGACTCCCTTGGTACAACTTTCAAACCATTTGTTTGAACCAGGGTTGATTTTTAGAGCTTTTAGCTCTGCACGTTTTTGGTGACTCTTCTTAACCGTGAAATTAGAGAGTGTTGCATCGATTCTTTTAGATTTTTGATCGATTGTGGCAACACTATGTTTGTTCAGGGGTTTGGAGTTCTGGTTGATATTAAACGTGAGTTCTTCGTTATCAACCCGTATAGTCAACTCTTCCGCAAAAACATCAATCAGAGCACGGCTCGTTCTCAAGAAAGCTCTCCCTAAGATGAGGGGAACTCTAGGATCTGCATCAAAGTTTACTACAACAAAGTCAGTGGGAAAATGAAACTTCCCTACCTTTACCACGACATCCTCAGCTATTCCAAGTGGACGAGTTATTGTACAGTCCGCTAGCTCGAGAGTCATACAAGTAGGAGTAAGTTCAGGGAGAGAAAGTTTCTTCCATACTGAGAGTGGCATAAGGTTAATGCTAGCGCCAAGATCGGCCAAGGCGGAGCATTGAACCATCCCCAAGAAATCACATGGGATTAAAAACTTGCCAGGGTCTTCAAGCTTTTCGGGAAGCTTTTTAAGAAGGACCGCTGAGCATTGCTCATTGAGAGGGGTTTTAGCCATTTCAGATAACTTATCTTTGTTGCTTAGTAACCCTTTAAGAGTGGATGCAAATTTGGGCATTAGAACGAGACCATCAACGAAGCTTATATCAAAGTGCAATTCATTGAAAATTTGGAAAAATTTTTCCATTTGCTCTTTGGTTTTGTCTTTAAGCTTTTCATCATGCATTCTTGATGGGTAAGGAAGAGAAGATTTGGATTTCTCAACAGGAGCTACAGGAGGTTCAAAAACAACTCCTTGATTTGATTTGGGTTTCTGGACAACTTGAGGTTGGACTACCGAAGGTAGGACGTGTGCGGTACTTCGTGGGCTAGAATAATGCACCTTGTCCGTTGATTCCTTGGTAACTTGACTCATTGGCACAGGTGGAGGAGGCATTGGAGTCAAAGGTCCATTGTGTGTCCGAGGTTCACTCTCCACTACCTTTGGAAGAGAAGAAGAAGAAGAGGTAGTAGGGACAGCAGGTCCATCATATGAAACACCACTTCTGGTTGTGATCGCCTTAGCATCGCCCCTCGGGTTAGCGATCGTGTTGCTCGAAAGTTTTCCTGAGCCCGAGGGTCGATCATTTAAAGACTTCTTAAGATCAGCGATCTGACTGACCAACAACCTGTTCATTTCATCTTGGGATTTCATGAACTGCTTCAGTAACTCATCAGATGATGGTACTGGAGGAGCAATGACGGGAGGAGCTGGAGGGACAATTTGAGGCCGTATGTTTTGATTATAGCCAAAATTCCCTTGATTAGGATTCCCATGAAATTGATTCCCTCGATTGAAATTGTTTTGATTAGGGTTTCCTTGATGATGGAAACCCTGATTGGGTCCAGGATAGAAATTACCTTGGTTTTGATAACCTTGGTTCATTCTTGGTTGGTTCTGATTCCGGTTTTGCATGTTGTGATTTTGGTTAAAACCGGGTGGTGCCTGATTAGTGTTAGCACGGTAGTGTGGTTCATTTTGAGGACGGTATTGATTACCTCCTTGTTGTGAACTACCGGCTAGAGCATTTGCTTCAAAAGGACTACCATCGGTGGCAGTACAATTGTAGTAAGCGTGAGGACCACCACAAGTGACACAACTCTCAACTTTCTTCACTTCAGCATGTGTTGGAGTCTGAGTGAAGGAGACTTTCTTCTGGTTAGCAAGAACCAAAGCCTGAACAATGTCTGTGAGTTTGTCAATCTTAGCATCGGTGCTAGATGTACTCACGGGGGATGAAGAAGAGGAAGGTCCAGCATTAGACTGATATGTCTTTGCTCTGAAAGGACGGACCTGAGATTTGTTCTCAATGATTTGCAAGGCCTCTTTTGTGGTCTTGCTCAGGAAATTACCTCCCGCGGAGGCATTCAAAGAGTCTTGATTGGTCTGATTGAGACCATTGTAGAAAGTATCCATTTGCATTAACTCGGTAAAACCGTGATGCGGACACTTGCGAAGCAACTCTTTGTAACGATCCCATGCCTCCCCAAATGATTCATCAAATCTCTGAGAAAATTTCATTATCTCATTCTTAAGACTTGTGGTTCGGGATGGAGGATAGAACTCGTTAACGAACTTGGTGACAAGATCTTCCCATGTCTCTATAGAACGAGGGGGTTGTTTCTCAAGCCAATTTCGGGCTTGTCCCTCTAGAGAAAATGGGAACAGAAGAAGCTTGATAGCTTCGTGTGGGACATTCTTGTACTTGATGGTAGATGTTATCTTGTTAAACCATCGAATGTGTGCATGAGGATCATCCCGGTCAAAACCATAGAATTGGCTTTGGGTTACTAGATTGAGCAACCCGGTTTTGAGCTCGAAAGTGTCAGCCACGATGGCTGGAACAACAATGGCATCTCCGTAACCCTCGATGGGTGCTTGGAGAAGCTCATTCATAGGTTTGTCTTCTGCCATTTCGACAGGAGGTGGTGGTGGTAGACGTTCCTCAGTCACGGCTGAAGGAGCTGAACGTCCTCTACGTCTGCGAGGAATGTTTCCAAGTTCAGAAAGTGGACTTGTAGAACTGGAAGAACGAGTGCGCATGCACTATGTATAAAAACCAATTTTCAAAACAAATGAGGCAAAACACAAGTGAACTTAACCAATAATCACAAATGAAATGGCTTCTTTGAAAAAGGTACACCATATCACAAGTGACACAAAGGCAAGTTTTAAATCTGATGTTCGGGAACTTATTAATGGTCGCACCCCCAGTTAGGTAGTGCACTGCCTTGATTTGCGGTGGTTGATTTTTATGTATATTTTAAGTACCACTGAAAAGACGTAGGTTAGATTTGTGCAGATGGGTTCAAAAACTTTTGGACAATATTTTTGTTATCGTCCCGTTTAACCAAATCGTATCTCTTCAAGAATCACCTTAAAAGAGAATACAAAATAGAAAACGTTCCGATTGTTTTGTTGTTTTATATTTTTTTGGTGTTTTAACACTTTAGGAAAAGTGTTAATGACTTTTTTGATTTTCTTATAACTTTACAAAAAACTTTTTACAAATGATGGGTATGTGCAACAATGGATCTGAAAATGGCTAAACATACGCTAAAGCCTCCCCGGCAGCGGCGCCAAAAATTTGATCTGTGCCGAACCGTCAAGTCAAACAGACTTAAAACAGCTTAAACACAAATGCAAAGAAGATCAGAGAATATAGTGAATTCCCGGGTCGTTAAGTCCCACGGAGACTCAATGGTGTGTAAAACTGATTCAGATAATGGAATGATCACTAAGGATAGTGATCTGTAAAGGTTTTGATTAGAATTATTACACTACAGATTGCTTTGGAATAGAATTGGACACAGAATTGGAAAGCACAACAATCAGATGAGAAAAACGTAAACGTAAGTTTTAAAAACTACGTATACGCACAAAATAAAAAGTGAAAACTAAGAAATAAAAGGCCTAAAAATATAAAAATGACATTTTTAGAATCCTAAAAATAAAATAAAATTATTAGAAAAAGAAAATTATTTTTAACACTATTTAATTAATTATAATTAATTAAAAACTATTTTAACTACTTAATAAATACTCTAAAATAGAAGAAAATACAAAATAAGGCTAGAAAAATAAACTTATGATTCTGAAAAATCTAAAATACTATAAAACTAATTTTAAAACTAAAAATATATTTTTCACACTTTTTATTTAATTATTACTAATTAATAACTATTTAAAATACACTTAAATACTAGAAAATAGAAAATAAACTTGGAAAAATAAAATTTTAACTTTGAAAAATCTAAAATATGATAAAACTAATTTTAAAACAGAAAATATATTTTTTTAGGCTTTTTAATTATTTTTTTACTAATTAATTACTATTTTTAACTATTTAAAATTATAATAAATACTAAAAAGATAAAGAAAAATCTGAAACTTTTTCTAAAAATCCTATATGGTGACAGAAACCTAAGAAAAATAGAAAAACAAGATTTGCTTATTAAAAAGTTGAAAAGAAAAATCAAAAAGCTAAAAAATCTTAAATAAACGCTATCACTATTTTTATATTGATGTTTTTCTGAATTTTCTTTTTGAAAACTACTTATATACTAATAATATGAAACTTTAATAAAGACAAAAAATTTACAAAACACAAATAAGCAGTTTTGATGAGCTTATGATCAAACAGATATGAAAATAAGCTTATTTTTGAGAAATAAGCTCATACAAGGTCACAACTGAAACAAAAGCTCAAAGTAGATGTGAACAAGCTATATGAACAGAAATGAAGCTAAAAGATACCAAGAAGCACACTGACAAGCTATGAATAAGCTAATAAGCAATTATGTAGAACACAGAAATGGGACAAGCTTGAGGCTTGTTGCAGCCCTAGCAAACAAGTTTCAAAGTGAAAACTAAGACTTGACAATCCAAAAGGACCAGGTTGGCTTTCCAAAGATCTAAAGAACACAAGATTTGAAGCACTAATAAGCTCTATATGAGCTTATCAATTTGGAACCAATAACTGTGCACAGGGCAGATTTATGAAACAGGTGTCCACAAAAAGCAGTGAAATAAGCACTCAAAAAGCTGAGAAACCAAGAACTAGCATTTTTCTATTTTTGTTAAGCAAGTAGACTATAAAAATCCAAAACCTTATAAACTGAATCCTACTAATAAGCACTCAGTGAAATTCCAAATTTTATTCAAAAACGACCTTATGAGATTTTGACTTTTCTTAAAAACTAGAAGAGTTGACTAAAATGAGATTTGATTCACTACTGATCACTGAATAAGTTGTTTTAAGTTATATTAAGACTTACTTGAGCAAGATTAACAAGTTTTAAACACAAAATCAAGATCTTGCCTATGTAAAATCCAACAGTTAGTTCACAGTTAATGATCAAAGGAATTTTTGACTTTTGCTAACAAGGACTTGATTATATGACTGAGATGAGTTGTTTAAACACAGTTAGACATATTTCCAACAAGACCAAAGACTAGAGCACCTTTAAACACAATAAACCAAACACCCCTTTCACTTGACTGTTTTGATGTTTTTCAAACCAAATCACAATTGTAAACCATAAACTTGATTGCAGACCTTATGATATCACTTATTATGACTAATGAAGCCTAAATCAACAATCAAAACAACATTAAACTCAGAATTGATGATTATACCATTTCCACTGTTAAAACCAAATTTTTGCAAACTATAAATTGAAAAGAACAAGCTATTGATTTTAAGGCTTAAACACACTTGATTATAACTAGATATCACAAAGAAACAGAAATTAGGATTAATGAACACTTGACACAGTAAAAAGCCAAATTAGTCAAAAAGCTTACAAATGGTTTTGAGGCACAAACTGAGAACTAGGAACTGAGAACCAATCCTAAATGCTCTCCACAGAGCTCTAAACCAAGGCCATCAAAAATATACCCTGCTCCAGCTTTTCTTCTTCATCTCCATGTGTTTTTTTATTTTTTAACTATTTAAATTGGATTTTTGGTGATTTTCTATTTTTGATTCTAAACTGGTTTTTAGAGTTTCTAAAAGCTTGATTAAGCTTTCTAGGAGCTTAAGTGATCTATTCTAGTCCATACAAACAACTGAAAACATCATTTGAACCAACATGAGATTTTTGAAAATGAGGAAAATTGCATAAGCTGAAATACAATTTGATACTTGAGTTAAAGTTTCACAGAAGCTTTCTTATAACAATAGAACTTGAAATACAGAGTTTGAAGATAAAAACATACACTTGAAACTTAAAAATGCTTAAAACGACAATAGAAACTTAAATTACACTAGATAGATTTTTTACAATGCATCTCTCTCTCTATATATAGACTTTCTTGCATCTCTGATATCCTCTGAATCTTTCCCACCAAATTCTAGCCTTTGGATCACTCAAAATAATCAGAACTGTCCATATGTGATTTTGGCGCCAATTTTTCTTCATAGCAGGTTTAAGGAATTAATGGATTTGGTTTGAGCAATTAAGGATATTTGGAGTGTAGAGGAGGTGGAGGGGACATGGAATGGGAGGGGGGTTGAAAATGTGGTGAAAACCACTCTGGTTTTGAATGTCTGGGTTGGGAGAGACACTGCTACAGTGACACTGGTTTTGGGCGCCAAGTGGGTTTTGACCAAGCAGTGTTTAATAATAGAGGGGGTCAAATTGCATAGTGACAGGGGTCCAAGGGCAAAGGGTCAAGGGATGTATTGGATTGGGCTTGGATATTTATAAGGATCCGTTTGGTTTAGGCTATAACAACAAGGACCAATTTTGCAAATTTGCCAAGCTTCAAGGACTGATCTTGCAACTTTTTCAAACTTCTCACAAGGACCAATTATGACCAACATTGATAAAACAAGAACCCTTTTTGCCTAAATTCCATTTTAAAAGTCCAAGGACTAATTTTGCAAAATTTCAAAGTTTAGGGACTTTTCTTGCCAATTGACCAAAGAATCATTCAAGGATCATTTTAAACAACTTAGAATACTTCAGGGACCTTGAATGATAAATTTTCACATTTTTGAATTCCAGGGACTAGATTTGACAACTTTTAAAACTTGGGGGACTAAAACTGCCAATCTTGCAAACTTGATACATTTTTCATCTGATTTTGATATTTTTGCATTTAAAACACATAAAACACTAATTTGTGATATTTTGATCATTTTGATGTGTTTCTGAGCGTTTTCAGATGATTTTGCAGTTTAGATTATGTAAAAATGATGAGTATTTGGACACTCATCAATCTTCAGTACCGGTGTCATCTAGTGACAACCAGTAGCATATGAGTTGAACCCGGTGTCTGCCCTAAGTTGAATAATCTGGAGGGCTATTTCTTTTCACCCTTTTCATTACGTTTCTTTTTAATTCTTCAACTCCTTCTTTCTTCAATTCTCATTTTCTCCTTTTTATAATTATACCTAAGGACTTCTAAATTCTAACTATTGGTGGTGTCCTTGGGTAGATCCCACCGGCTCTGGTGGATCATAGGAAGGTTATTCCTAACCTTAGTCACCTTATATCTCCATGACTAACCTATGTTGCCGTAAACCATTTTCATGAAAATCTCTCAAAGTGGTTATGAATAAGAGCATTTAGTACCATTGTGAGAGTTTTGTATTTTGCAGAAATACTCCCCCTCCACACGTGCTTAAGCATTTTGACAGAAATTTGCACGGTGAGAGAAGAGCGCGCACTTTTGAATTGATCAACTCAAGATAGACAATTCCTTGTGAGACACGGTTACATCACTGACTAGGTCAGCTTGAAGTTGTAAACACTCCTTGGAGAGGAGGTTTGACCCGTCAAGGTTCATGTCTACCAAGAGTTTCTCGAATGGTACATTCTACTAGGACAAGTCCTTTGCAAGACACGTTTACATTACTAGCGAACTAGCTTGAAATTATTACCTGTCCCGGACAAGTCTTTTCGAGTTATTAACATTTAAGATCTCGTCAATTCATTGGTTAAGTCTTTAGCACGACGATTCAATAGCAATTCACAACATATTTCTTATCACATAATTTTTCTCCCCCTCAAAAATGGCATATAATTGTTATTTTTGATGAAAATTTGGTATCGAATATGTCCATTTCGAGTTTTGTGGGAAGATTGCCATGAAGAACCATTTGTGAACAAAGTTTTAATCAAATAATCCCCCTCAACAAGTGATATTAACTTTTGAGGTTTTGAAAATCATAAGGGGAAGTACTTGTTCTTTTGAGCAAAACTTTGAAAAATGAAAGGTTTGATAAGTTTTACTCAAAAGTAAGAAGCTTTCGCTCCTTTTATAAGGATTGTGGCACTGAAGCGTACCACAGGGTCCTTTCATTACAAGTACGGGGTTGTACACTATTATGTGTGCACAAGCCATTGTTAAAATATAGATCACACATCCAAATATTTAATGAAAGAAACAGATCAAGGAGTACCAGGAAGTCCGTCAATAACACCAAGAGTTCTTTCTGGACATTGGTAGCCTATTAGAGATATACTTTGACGTCCACCCACGAAACTCTCCAAAGTCCTCATCTGATCCCGACGAAACAACCTTTCATCAATCCTGGTAATGATCTTCTTCGCATCCCTCTTTTCCCTAGAATTCCACCTTTTCTTCTACCCTATGCCTTCATGAATCTCCTTTAACCTATAAGCCATCCCATCCCAAACCTTCTTCAAAGTATGATCACAAAATTTGTGAAGCTCCTTGCACGCCATAAAGCAATTTCAGGGAAGTTCACTGCGGTAAACTACCCCAAATGGTTTCTTAATGATGGTGTACTGAGCAAGATGGTTGATATCAGGAAGGTCTAGTTGTGGTTTGGTAAGATTAACACGTTTCTGGTATGATTCCACGGCAAGTTGAATATCTTCGACACGTTCCTGGATACCGATGCTTCTGATGAATATTAGCAATGACTTGATGTACTGGAGCTGGATGTTTGTGGAGAAATGTCGCATTCATCCTTGTACCTTGGCAAGGTACATATCTTCAATGTCATTGAGTGACAATCTCGGGAAATCCGCTTTAGAAAAGTCATATTCCTGTTCGTCTTGGCGTTTGACTACTATTTTCTTGAGGAATGAGTAGTCCCACTTAGAAGACAAGGTAACATGCATTATGGCAATGATCTGTTCGTCACTAAACACCTCCTTTTTCGATTTTAGTACCTGGCAGCTTCTGTAGTAGATTCTTCTTCGTTCTGGCCAATGATGAATCCCATACAGTGCATCGAGGTCATACTTTTCCACATTGTCAACAAACATATGTGTGGCTTCTTCCTCGATGGCTATATTGTTTGAGTAAATTGCTGCCGGGAAGGGGAAGGTGAGTGAGGTAGCGTATTTAGTGCTAACATCGCTACCGTGCTGAAGAAATTCCAGGTCATTGTTGAAGAAGTAACGGTAGGGAATCTTCGGTTGATCAGGTAGGCCAATGGTAGGTAGTGGCTTAGTCCAGTCGGTGTATTATGGAGCCTTGTCTGGTCTGGTGAAGTCGATATTAGATTCAGGGTTAAGCCAATCAATGTTGTTGGACATGGCTCGTGCTATGTTGTCGAGATGATATTCGACTCCACTTGCACTGTCTGAGCTGTCTTTTAGCAGTTGAAAAGCTTCGTTCTTGATTCGTTTCAACTCTGCTTTTGTCATCTTCTTCACCTTGAACTTTTCCTGAATAATCTTGACATGCTCCAAAGTTCGACCATCTACCGGTTCTTGGCCTTCCGGTAACTGAGGGGTTGCATCAACAAGCTTTGAAAACCATTCATACTCTTCAGTTTCGTCTTCATCTAGCCATGACACAACTGAGGTTGACTTTTTCTTCTTTGGCTTTGATGATGATGCTGGTTGCTTAGTTGATGTAGAAGAAGGAGGTTGTTGTTGGGGCTCAGGAATCTCCTTATCGTTACCGCCGGTGTATTCAAAGTGATCACCAGTTTTATGCGTTGGTGGTGGAGACTCAGAGTCCTGAGGTTTGTCTGTAGCAGGAGGACGTTGAGGAGATCTTCTAGAGGTGGAGGTCCTTTGGGGTGGTGTAGGCATAGATGATGAATCGTCATTTTTCTTCTTACGTTTTGGCTCAGAATCCTTATCCGCATCATCATCGTCTCTTGGACGCTTAGCCCTTTCAGCAGACTCTTTGCATGAGGTTTTGAGTTGATATTCCAGCAACGCCTCGAATAGCTTAGCTTTGTCAGAAGTAAATGTTGCGGATCGTTGAGACATTTGTAACACAAGCTTGGAAATCAATTATGCATTAGAGACAACCGTAGGCTCGATTGGATTGATTTGCATTGCTACAGGAGTAGATTGCATTGTTTGCTTGACCAATCGCATGAGATTAGGATAGAGTAGTCTTGCGAACATCTCTCTTGTCACTCCAGGGACGGTGTCGAGAAGAAACTTGTGAGTATATTCTTTGATCGTCTTATCCATTTCCCCTTGGATATCTCTGTTTAGAAACTGTTGGATTTGATCTCTTTCTTCAGAAAACTCGTTCATCACATCCTGAAGAATGTTTATTCTGTCGGTCAGTTGATTAAGTTTCTTGTTGACCACGTTCTTCTTCCTTACTTGTCTGACAGCGTTAATAATCTTTGTTTTAGCCCGTGATGCCCAAGTGTTGCTCGGTTTCTTGACCGATTTGGATGCGGATCTTGTGGTGGTGTCTTTGGATGGTGGCGGTGAAGAATGGGATGATGAGTCGGACGAAGATGAATCATGAGAAGGCTCTGGATCATTTGGTCGCTCAGAAGTTTGTTCCAGGTCATGTTCGGGACTATCTAGAAGATAATCACCGGCTTCTTTTTCAGCTTTAGCCTTTTCTTCAGCCTTAATCATAGCCTCTTCTGCTGCTTTAGCTTGCGCTTCATCTTCAGCTTTTTCTTTAGCAGCTGCCTCAACATATTCATCAGTTATCTTTTCATTCTTCTCTTTTTCTGGTTCCTTAAAGTCGAAGATAATTTCATCCTCTTGCTTCTGTTGTTCAGATTCGTGGGTGGTGGTACCAGTTCCCTTATCGGGTTGATTAACCACATCGAGAACTGGTGTTGTTTGTGAGCCACCACTTGAACCTCCAGGGCCACGATTATATTGAAGATTAAACTCCCTAGCAACATGTTGTAGCCTGAGATTCTTTAGTAACTTGCGGTATTCTTTTTCTTCATCCTGTGGCTCTTCTTCTGAACTTTCTTCCTCTTCCTGCTCTTCTACTGGATTTTTTCCCTTGTCAGTTTTAGGACTTAGAGGTTTGTCAGCTGTTGTCGTATCATCCGTAACCGACTCTGAATAATGAAACTCCTCATCCGTCTCAGTATCCTCAGAGTCTTCGTCCATTAGTTTAGGCGCCGGTTGAGGATTAGGAATGGCAACCTTTGCTGGAACTTTTCTTTTTCGGGAAGGATTCCTCTTTGGATACTTTAGGGACTTCCAGTACTTGCAATACTTCCAGTACTACCTCTCCTGGTCTTCTTGACTGGGATTGTGGAAGACTTTTCATCAATGAAGCCAACTTTGCCCGATGCTACTGCTTCTTGATATCGTGTGTATGATTGAAGTTGCTTGATATCATCAGTGAGAAGGCAGTCAGGAAAAACTGCACCTTGTTTCTTTGTCGTTGAGTCTTTGAATCTGACAACATTTAGAGTCGGCTCAAACAACGAGGAGTGATGGTTGGGGTCATCAAGTCTCAAGGGAATGTCCAGATTATTCCCCGAGTATCCTTTGGATCAACAACTTGGTGTATCTGATGTAGGGGATCTTGGTGCTAGGCTTCTTGAGGTAAGTCATCATGTCTTCCCAGATCAGAGTTGCGAAGTCAATGTGCATCATGTTGACCATGCCCCAAAATATTTGTAGTTCCATGAGCTTAGGATGCTCATAGCCACTATCACGTCCAGAAACAGATTTGGCAATCATGATGTATATAGTTCTCCATGGCTGAGGGATGTTCTTTAGATCAACTGAAGAATGTTTAGTGATGATCCCAGCAGCTTCATCATAGCCAATATTGACCATGAATTAGAGAGTAGTCTCTTCCGATGGAGCAGCAATATAACCAGCAGGCTGGATGGTAGGGAGAAGGAGAATTTCTCTTAAATCTGCAACAGTGATGGTGACTTGTTTGTTGTTGAGTGTCACTCTAACAACATTTTGACCATCTACCTTCTTCATAGTGTGCCAGAATTGATGAATATAGATCTCTGGTACTGTTGCGGAATTTGTGAGCATGTTCTTGTATGGATGACTTTTCAGAATATCCACAACAATATGACATGACGACTCAGAGCATGTGAAGTTTTCAAAGTCCACTTTGAGGTTATTCTTTCCAATCTTCATCTTGTAACCGGTAGGGAAGATGTCTTCCATTGTGAGTACATTTTGTGCGTTAACGTTTTCCATTGTGACGTCCATATTGTGATCTGAAAGATATTGAGCCAAGAGAACCAACATATCGAAAGACATTACGTTAGTCAAAGGTTGATTTTATTTTCAAATTATTGAATATGTTATGTTAATGAATGTTACGAGTCCAACGCCACTTGTTTGTCCAATAGTCCAAAGTAGTCGTGATAAGTTTCGTGAGTTTATTAATTTTGAATTTTAAAGTCCAAATTTTCACTCATTCACACAACATATTAACCATTATAGCAAATTAGTGACATTTTGGTTTCGTGACGTTATGAGTTATTTATTTACAAGTTTGTACGCGTAACAATTCATAATTATGGTTAAAATAAGGCTTAAGCGTAAAGTTACAAGCTTATGCGTAAACAATAGTGACCATACGCGTAAGCATAAGCTTATGCGTAGGAACTCCTCTTACGCGTAGGAAAAGAGCCCTTGGCATAAAACTTACGCGTAAGCGTACGTGTAGCTTATGCGTAAGGTTTACTCATAAGAGTGAACCTTATGCGTAAGACTCTAGTTTACGCATATCCTTCACAGGATACGCGTAGTCCCCATGTAGAACCTTATGTGTAAAGGTTATGCGTAAGATTTCTCTTACGAGTAACCATCTACGCGTAAGGTGATCCTTAAGCGTAGAGTTCCAGTTTAACCTTGATTCTGAATTTTTCACGAGTAAAACCTGAAATAAATTTATCATAACACATTCATTAACATTTTTATTCAATTTCGTTCATTCACACAAGTTATCACATTCAGTTATGCTTACACGTAGGATAAGCATACGCGTATACTTAAACCCTAAAATTTGAATTTTTACGAATAAGAAATCCAACCATAGGATTTGCACCATAATCATTTTGGGATGTTATATATGCGTATTGAGTTGTTATCAACATGTTTTAACGCAAAAATTCTCAAGAATCCATAATACCCCATTTCAACGAGTTATAAACCCTAAAGTTCAATTATCCACAATTCATGTTTGTGGGTGTGATTCAAGACTGGTTTTGGTTAATTAAACATGTAAGAAACATCTCTCAAGCAATTAATTGCACAGAAACACTCTCGATAGAAAACCCCCAATTTATACGCATAAACCCTAATTTTGAAAATGATTAATTAATGTTTCTGGGTGGATTTAGTTGTTAGAAATAGTTTTAGAATGATTATAACAACGTTTTAACACACTCATTTCAACAACAAACACCCAAAACATGATTGCATGTTCATACGCATATGCGTAAACATGAAATCAAGCCTAGGGAAAAATCTAAACGTTGGTTTTCTGTATAAATCAAAACCTATGTTTAGAATATCACCTAGAATCAGTAACCACTTACAAATTAGAGGTTTAAAACATGAATTTGAAGGTTGAATCTTAGGCGTAGGATGAGTAGTTGAAGAATTAGGGAAATGATTTAGATGCCTAACTCATATGCCTACTATTGTGCCTAATCTATTCATTGTTTAACACATGGATTCCATAATTTATCTCTCTTCAAATTTACCATTGATCTTGCCAAGTGTATGGTGATATTTATTAGGCATAAAATTAGGCATGGCAATTAGGCATGCCAATCACTACTCAAAGAATTAAATGTAAGAGTTTAATGTGTTTTGAAAATTAGGTGGAGAGTTTTTAATAAAAATTAGTTTAAAATTTTGACAACTTTGGCCCTCCACCTCAACCATTTTCATCCATAGCCTTTAGGTTCCACTTTGGTTACGTATGAAGTGTAAGTTTGGAAAGAAACTTGACAACACTCCCCCTCGACTTTTGAAAATAGAGAATTTTTACAAATTTGGGATCGGGGAGTGTCAAGAAACAAGAAACGTGTCCACCATTATCAAAGATACAACCAGATAAGGGTAACATGCAAGTACAAGGTTTTATGACACATAAATATTTACTTTCTCCCACTCAACACTTAACCATGAAAATATTGAAATTTTGAAAGAGTGAAGTGTTGACGGAAGATTTGTACTTGCCATGTTGAAAGAAATGTGAGTAGAAGAATATTTTTGAGTTTTATAGATTTTATATTTTTGTATTTTGATTTTGAGAAAATATTTACAAAAGAGGTTTTGGTGTTTCACTGGTTTTAAGATTGTTTTAAAAGTTTGTCCAGTTCCTCTGGAGTCAAACACCCCATATCAATCCGGTGGACCAACTCAGTAAACCTAGCAGGAGCTAAAGCTTTGGTGAGAGGTCTGCTAGTTAATATTCAGTACCCACAAAATATAATTCAACAATACCCTTTTCCACATGCTCCTTGATGAAATGATATCGAAGATCGATGTGCTTAGACTTTGAATGTTGAACAGAGTTGCACGAGATTGCAATGGCACTTCAATTGTCGCAATACATCAGGATTCTGTCAAATACGTAACCATAGTCTTTGAGTTGTGTTCGCATCCAAATGACTTGAGCACAACATGCCGACATGGCTACATATTCTGCTTCGGTTGAAGACAGCGATGTACAATCCTGCTTCTTCGATTGCCATGACACCAGTTTATCACCAAGAAATTGTAGAGCTCCTGAAGTACTTTTTCGAGAATCTAAGCAACCTGCGTGATCAGCGTCTGAAAAAGCTATTAGTTCAAAACCAGAATCCTTCGGATACCAGATCCCCAAATTAATGGTTCCCTTGATGTACCGGAGGATTCTTTTAGCCTCAGAGAGGTGAGTTTCAGTTGTTCGCGACTGATAACGGGAGCAAAGATATACAGCAAAGACAATGTCAGGCCTACTGGCTGTTAGATACATGAGAGACCCAATAATACTTTGGTACTTGGTAGGGTCAACCAATTTCCCATGCAAATCAGCGTCCAGTTTCTTGGTGTGTGCCATCGGTGTGGCATAGGTATCACAGTTTTGCATTCCATTTTTGTTTAAAATTTTCAAGAGCATATTTGGACTGACTCAAGAAAATACCACGGGGTGATTGATGAACTTGCTGTCCTAGAAAGAATGTAAGTTCACCCATCATGGACATTTCAAAATATTTTTTCATAAGTTTTGAAAAAGCGTTTGAGTACTTTAGATGGGTCGACCCAAAAATGATGTCATCCACATAAATTTGAACGATTAAAATGTGTGCCCCGTGATATTGTATGAATAGTGTTGGGTCGACCGATCCTTTGACGAAATTATGAGAGATAAGAAAGGATGACAACTTATCATACCACGCCCGAGGGGCTTGTTTGAGACCGTAGAGAGCCTTGTTCAGTTTGTAGACGTGATTAGAGAACTCTGGATCAACAAATCCTTCTGGCTGACTAACATAGACCGTTTCTTTCAGTTTACCATTCAGAAAAGCAGTTTTGACATCCATCTGAAAGACCGTGATGTTCATGTGAGTCGCGAATGCCAGAAAAATCCGTACATCCTCAATTCTAGCAACCGGTGCTAATGATTCCTCGTAGTCAATCCCTTATTCTTGTCTATAACCCTTAGCTACCAGACGTGAATTATTTCTGATAACGGTACCTTCAGCATCCAATTTATTTTTCCAAATCCATTTCAGTCCAATAACATAGACCCCAGTTGGTTTTTCAACCAATTCCCATACTTCAAGACGTTTAAACTGATTAAGTTCTTCTTGCATGGATTCAATCCAGTTGTCATATGTCATGGCTTCCTTAATATTATTAGGTTCAGCTTGGCAGACGGTAAGTGCATAAATGCAATGTTCACCGTTCGTCTGAAGGCGTTGTCTAGTTACGACTGGTTGATTCGGGTTTCCAATAATGTTCACAAGAGGATGGTCTTTAGTCCAATGATGTGTGGAGGGTTGATGTTGATATACATTCTGCAGATTAGGAGGATTCAAATGGCTTGTAGATGATTCCGCAACATCAGAAGTGGCAGTTTCATTTGCAAAAGTGTTGAATTACGCATTTGGATCATAATCTGCAGGTTGGGTAATTCATTGTTCAGAAGATCATCAACTGGTTCAGCGTCATTGGATGCGGTTTGTTCGGCTGTTGTTGTAGAGTCAATTGGAGGTTCTTCTTCAACAGTTGTTGATGTGTCAGGTGTATCAGGTATTGGATTATTATCAGGTTGAGCAGCGGAAACATTTGATACATCTGGAGCACGTTGATCAATATCATCACTAAACAGAGGAGAAAATAGCTGTTCCATTTGTTGATGAGTAAGTTGTAAGCTTGGTTTAGCTGATGATGGGGTTTGGGGGAAGTTTAGACGGTTATGTCCGGGTTCCAAGCTGTTTTGTTCAGAAGCCATGTCTGTAAGTTCATCGAAATTTGCATGAATAGTTTCCATAATATCCCTTGTACGACGATTCCAGATCCGGTAACCCTTAGAGTTTTCACAGTATCCAACAAAGACTCCAATGTCAGCTTTGGCTTTGAGCTTACCAAAGTCATCACGATCATTATTTGGGTAAAAAAGAGATCCAAATACATGAAAGTGTTTGAGATTCGGTTTATGGATGTGGATAAGCTCAAAAGGTGTTTTGTTGTGGCGTTTAGTAATCATTGAACAATTCTGAGTGTAGCATGCAGTTGAAACGGCTTTAGCCCACAAGTAATCTGGAAGTTTTGAATTTATCAACATTGTTCTTGCAGCTTCAACTAACGTACGGTTTCGTCTTTCAACAACTCCGTTTTGTTCTGGTGTTCGTGCAATTGATGTTTGATGCTCAATTCTCACTTTCTCATAATATGCACGAAGAGTTTGATTCACAAATTTAGTTCCTTTGTCTGTTCTGATTTGTCTGACTGTGTTCTAGAGCTGAACTTGAATTTTCGTGAGAAAGGTGATGATCATCTGTGGAGCTTGATCTTTACTTCGAAGAAAATAAACCCAAGTCCATCTTGAGTAGTCATCGATGATTACCAAAATGTAGCGTTTGCCATTAATCGTCAGCACACGCATCGGGCCACACAAATCCATGTGAAGAAGATGAAGCACATGCTGTGAGCTGTGTTCCACCTTTGAAGGAAAGTAAGCACGAGTGCTTTTCCCTTGTTCACAAGCTGAGCATAGATGATCTTTAGAGTACCGAAATCTTGGGAGACCTTCAACAAGTTTGTATCGTGCAAGATTGGTTGAGGTTTAAAAGTTTAAGTGTGAGAGTCGACGGTGCCATAGCCAAGATTTTGTATATGTTTCCTTTGAAAGTAGATAGATTGGAGATGAAGCAATCATGTCTTGCATTGAGATTGTATAAAGACTTGATGTGCGAGTACCAGACATAAGATCGTTTCCTTGTAGATCAGGAATGAAACAAGTTTTCTCCCGAAAAGCAACTTCCAAATCTCCATCACAAAATTGATCAACTGAGAAGAGATTGTAACCGAGACCTTCCACATAATAAACCCTGATAATTTCAATGTTACCATTGATGTAATCTCCGTAGCCCATGATAGCTACGAAGTGATCATTCCCGAACATGACAGTGCCAATGAACTTTGAAACAAAGTTTGGTAACAATTTGAGATTGCCTGTCATGTGTCGGGAACATCCGCTATCAACAATCCAGAGGATGATCTGTATCACTTGAATTACACACAGACGACACAGATGGAATAGAAGTAGCTGTGGAACCCGAAGAGTTAGAGGGTTCCAATGCAATTATAGTTGAAACACACATGTTTATTATTTTAGGTATCCATTGAAAGCCAAGTGTATTATGTAACCATTTTTGCCATCTCCAACTAGTCTTAGCTTTGGTCTTAGTAAATGCACTAGGTGATAAGTTCTTCCGAGTAGGTGAAGGGGGTTCTATGGGTACATCAATGACCGTAGTCGAAACACTAGAGGGTGGTTTACCTAGCACAGACTTAGAAGCATTAGTTGGCCTAGAGGTATTCCGTTTTCTATTATTCCGCTTACGAGATAAGATAGCGTTAGCAACACATTTATCATGACAACCAGAAAACATGCTTTTACGACAACCAACACAAGAAGCTTCAAACATAACATTTAAAGTACTTAAAGATTCAGCATTCGTTACCTCACTTTTTCCATTACATTTGTCAGACGCAATATCCAAAGTGGGATTAACATGAGTTTTATTCAAATTCCTAAGGTGTTCTTCTACTTCCGAGGTTTTATTATTCTTTTCTTACGTCGCAACTTCCTATTCTTCCTTGTGGTGCTCTTAAGCTGTGAAGTGCTAGCGTTGGAAAAAGAGGCAACTATTCCTGTTTCAGTAGAGGGAAGCACATTAGTTTCTTGTGATGTGTCATTAGGCAGTCTAAGAATTACTGGTACAATAACGTTTGTGTTAGTATTCCTATCTTGCTTAAGTGTCACCAACTCTTCTTTTAGATAATGGATTGTGTGTAACAAATCTTGATTTTCAGAGCGAGTTTTTCCATTTTGTCGTAAAACATCTTTAGTATATGCAAGATTATCATCAAGATCTTTTGACGCTTGATCACGAGTCTTTTTGAGTAAATCAAATATGACACCATATTCTGTTTTGACTTTTAAGATTTCTTGTTCATATTTTGAAATTTGACACTTCAAAGACACGTTTTCATCATCCAGTTGCTCAAATTTAGGATTAAAAGTTGTTGTATTCAACTGGTTGAGTTTGTTTTGCAAAGCGAGTTCTCGATTTTGGCAATCTTTTTGACACCATTGAAGACGACGTTTTGCATTTGAAAGCTCGTTTAACAATCGCTCATTTTCAACTTTTAAGGACGTGATTTGAGACACATTATCGGTATTCTCAACATTTACAATAGAGTCAACATAATCAACATCAATATAATCAAATGCATATGCAACAGTATGTAACAACACCACATTAATGGTATCAGCACATATAACATCTTCCAAGAGTTGATCAACATCTTTTCTTAACATTTTCTTTTTACGTTTAGTATTTGAAATCGATGTTTCTGTTTTCTTGAAAACTGTTTTCATTAGTCCAAGTTCCTTATGGAAATCCATTTCCCAATATAGTGCACAATTTTTCAAATTTCGAACATGGGGTAAAAGTCTTTTCTGAAAAATATCTCTTTGTTCTCGCGCCTTAGGCGATTGAAAATGTTCAACTTTTATTTCAGAATGAAATTCAATCTCACGTTCCAAAAGTTTGATGTCCGAAATGATTGTTTCAAAATATTTAAGAATTTGACAACGTTCGGGTAATGTTTTTACTTCACTGAGTGAAGGTAAAGGACCATTAATTTGGGCAGTATTGGGTTGGGGACAAACATTAGAGGACTCAAAAATAGGCGTGATAACCCAAGGTGTATTAGAATTATCCTGTTGTGCGGCGAAAGTTATGGCTTTTGAATAGTTAAATGGTTTGTTATAAACAACATTTTCTAATTTTAACCGACTCTCGTCTTCTGCATCTAATTCCTCCTGACGATTATATTCAACAACGCTCATAATGGAATCATCAATTCTGTGTTCTATACTGTAGACTTGAGGATTTGGTTTGAATGCTCTATTTGAAAACTTTGGTTTGTAATCAGCAAGATTCGGTCCATATCCATTTGGATTTGGTTTAAAAGTAAACTTTTGAATAGTTGTAATTGACTCACCATGTTTATAAACAACATTTCGAAACTCTTTGATTTTTTTTGTAAGTCGAAAATTTCTTCAAGATAGTCATCTATTCATTTCTTTTAATGCTTTTTGTATTCACAAAACTGTTTTTGACAAGTTAACAACTCAGACTTGGCTTTTTGAGTCTCCAAGGTGAGAGCATTAAGTTGTTGTTTATGATCATATTTCAGTTGTTCTATTTGAGACAACAAAGCATTCTTGGATGCAACTAGATCACATATTTGTTTTTCCAAAGATTTTTCATTTTGGTAAGATTTAGCAAAAGCGACTTCAAAACCTTTTTCACGATTCTCTTTTGTTTGAAAAATGTTGAGTTGGAATTTTAAGCATTCATTATCCTTAGTCAGCAGTGCATTTTTATCCTTTAATTGCTGATTGATGTCAAGGCATTTTTCCATTCGAGATTTTTGGTCCTTAAGTAAGTCATGAGCTCAAGATCTGGATTAGACAAAAGTTCATCTTGTTCAACGTGAGTCTCAACATGATCATTAGTCAGATCCTCAAGTATAACCACGGAGTCAACTTGATTATCAAAGGTAACCATAAGGTCTTCTTGACCGTCAAATATAACTACGAGATCTATTTGATTATCATCTGAATGAGATGTAGACGACTCATGTTGAACACTCTAATCCTCGTCGGATGCAGATGTTGACGGAGATAACAGATCAGTAATGAATATAGTTTGATCCGGTACCTGAGACAAGCCGTCAGTGTCATATACTGGGCCTGTGTCACTCATGTAGAGTTCTTGCATGTTAGCCATTAACATAACTGCTGCATTAGCCTGCAAGTCCTCCATGTCATCATCAGAATCTGCATTTGCAATGAAGCTCTGTTCCTTGTTGGTAAGAGTTCCAATAGCTTCATCCTTGAGAGCCAAGAGTAAAGCCTCTTTGTGATAAGCGCTGCCTTTTGTCCTCGGCTTTGGGCATGCATTAGCCAGATTACCCTTCTCATTATAGTTATAACAACGAAGACCATTAACCCCAGTCTGAGCATTTCCCTGATCAACCACTTGAGCTCGTTGTTGTGGAGCACCCATGTTATTCCTTCCATTAGCATTAAACCCTTGACCACTACCCATCTGACGAACACTACCATGATTCTGAACTTCAACACGTCCATTGTTAACAACAGCCTGATTCCTTGTGTTTGATGAGGTACGAATGCGATTGTTGTATTTGTTTGAATATCGGCCGAAGGCTCTAGCAATCATGAAAAACCCTTGTTGCAATGCATCGAAAGCTTCTGCATCCTCATTAGATTCACTGTAAAGTGCTTGATCATTGTTGTTGTTGTATGGAACCAATTGAGTTTCTTGAGATTGTTGTTGTGACGGATCATATGGTGTAATTGTAGCAGTTGGTTGTGGAGGATTTGTGAAAACAGTTTGCAAAGAAGGGAATTGAGGATAACACCTTTGAGCCCACAAAGCTAGAGATTGATTATCCGGAAGTGAAAGCGAAGCAGGGACTCTACGGATAATACTTTCTTTGTCAACTTCTTTTTGGTGGGGCTTCAAATAGTCGTACAACAATCCGTATGTAGCATGATGAAGATTTTTCGCTTGACGGATAAAAATGACATACTTTTCCCAATCAGGACCAAGACTACTTAGGAACTTAGTGTTGACAACAATCCTTGGCATAATGATGTTATGTTTTTCCAAGTCATTGATGATGTCTGAGAATCGATGATGATATGACTCTAATGTCTCCCCTGGTTCAATCATGAAGTGCTCATATGCTAAGTAGATTTTTGATTCCATGTCTTCTATTAAAAGATGAATGTGCTCCCACATTTCTTTAGCAGTCTTCTGAGCATCAACATTACGAAGTATCGGATTAGGTAATCCCAAAAGGATTGCAAGTTCATCGGCTTCCATGTGTAGAAGTTGGTCAGTAGTGAGTTCATTAAGTCCGACAACGTTGGTGAGATCATCTCTTGGTGGATTAGCATTCGGATCTCCGGTTATAGTGATAGTAGGCATCTGAAATGGACCTTCAAGGATGACCTTCTTCAAGAACTTTTCATGTGGCTTCTTTAGATCACAAAACCTAAAGAACCTGATCACCCATTGATCATAGTTACCGAGAGTGAGCATTGGAGGTCTATCAAGTGAGCCAGCTTCATGAATGGATTATTGGCAACTTAAAGCTTCACACATCTTTGCAAACCAAGATGGTTCCTTCATAGCATACTTAGATGGATGTTGATTTTGAAAGTTTGTGTAAGGTTGTACTTGAAGACTGGGGGGTGGTTGAATCATTTGTGGTTGAATTGCTCCTTGAGAAAATTGTTGTTGAAGTTATTGTTGTTGTTGATAGAGTTGTTGTTGTTGTTGTTGTTGTTGAGGATACACATGAGGAAAGTAGCTAGAGTATGGTGGTTGAGACATCTTGAAACTTGTGTTGATGATGGGTCTTTGTAGTCGAATGAAACTTTGTTGATGAAGTAACCTTATGCGTAGAATAACCAGCTTAGGCGTAGAAAATACCTTACGCGTAAAACCAACCTTACGCGTTAAAGTGTAAGTTACGCGTAGAGAAAGCTTAAGCGTAAACTTGAGGAAACTTAGCTTAGGCGTAAACTAAAGAGTTAGCAGTAGAATTCTTATGTGTAGGATTTGCTTAGGCGTAAGATAAGCTTAGGCGTAAGAAATGCTTAGGCAAAGAGATGTCTACGCGTAAGTTTTTAGCTTAGGCATAAAGCTAGGGTTTTGCCCCAAAAATCCGTTACACTTATACCAGTGTAAAAGATATCCAAAGTCGAAGTGTTTTCAGGCTTATCCAAGCAAGAAAACACTAAGTAAACCAATAGCACTGAAGTGTTTGGGGCAATTATGGGTTACGGAGATTATGTAGTTTGGTGACAGTGTAATCTCCCGGGTATATTATGTTGAAGGACTCGGTCATAATCTGTTCTCTGTTGGTTATTTCTGTGACTCTGATCTTGAAGTGGCCTTTAAAATACATACTTGCTTCGTTAGAGAACTAGATGGTGTTGAACTTTTAAAGGGAACACGTGTATCTAATCTTTACACCATCTCTGTCGAAGACATGATGAAGTCTTATCCAATCTGCTTGTTGTCATAGGCTTCCAAAACAAAGTTATGGTTATGGCATCGTCGTCTCAATCACTTGAACTTCAGAACCATCAATGATCTTTCTAGAAAGGACCTCGTGAGAGGCTTTCCCAGATTAAAGTATGAAAAAGATCATCTTTGTTCAGCATGCCAATTAGGAAAAAGCAAGAAATATGCCCATAAACCCAAACCTGCAAACTCAATCATGGAAGTTCTTCATACTCTTCATATGGATTTGTGCGGACCCATGCGAGTGCAAACTATAAACGGGAAGAAATATGTGCTAGTCGTGGTTGATGACTACTCTCGGTTTACTTGGGTTAAGTTTTTGAGGTCAAAGGATGAAACTCAAGATGTCGTCATCAAACTTATTAAACAGCTGCAGGTTCAGCTTAATAAAACAGTCAGAATTATCCGAACAGACTATGGAACTGAGTTTGTAAACAAAGAACTGAGTCAGTTTTACGAAAGCATTGGAATCAACCATCAAAGAAGTGTTCCACATACTCCTCAACAGAACGGTGTAGTTGAAAGACGAAATCGAACTCTTGCAGAAGCTGCAAGGACTATGTTGATCTATTCAAAGGCTCCAATGTTTCTCTGGGCTGAAGCCATTGCCACTGCATGCTACACCAAAAACCGCTCCCTAATTCATACCACTCATGAAAAAAATCCTTACGAACTTGTCCACAAACGAAAACCTGATCTTTCCTTTCTACGTGTTTTCGGTTCCTTATGTTATCCTACGAATGAAGGTCAAGATTTGGGTAAACTAAAACCTAAGGCTGACATTGGAGTTTTCGTTGGTTATGCACCAAACTGGAAGGGTTACCGAATCTACAATAAAAGAACCCGAGACATCATGGAATCTATTCACGTCACGTTCGATGAGCTGTCTGAGCATACGGCTCTAGGACAATCCAGTTCTGTCCCCACACCTCAATATTTATCAAATACTCCAATCATCTACTCTCTTGTACAGAATCACTCCCCTGCAGTTCCATATGTACCTCCATCTGAAGAAGATCTGAAGAAGTTGTTTGATCCGATGTTTGATGAATACTATGAACCCCATGATAATGATAATTCTACACCATCAACAGTGGCAGCCTCTAGTCCAATCAACACAGATAATCCATCAGTTTTAATGTCTTTATCTCAAGAAGTGCCAGTTGCAGGTCACCCATCATCATCTCATCTTTAATCTTCGGGTGTACATCATGGAAATGTAGCTGCTAATTTTGATGGAGATAACCCCTTTGCTACCTCCGAAGATGCTCCGTTTGAAAATATATTTGCCCCTGAATCAACTCCTGAACCATCTTCATTAGGGGATCCAAATTCTGCTACATCAGTTCCTCATCACCAACCACATGAACATCTCAGAAAATGGACACATGATCATCCATTAGACAACATCATTGGGAACCCGTCTCACCCGGTATCCACTCGTAAACAACTTGCCACTGATGCCTTATGGTGATTCTTGAATTATGTATTATCAAAGATCGAACTTAAAGATGTCAAAACAAAAATGTTTGAGGACAGCTGGTTCAGTGCTATACAAGAAGAAATCCATGAGTTTGATCGTCTTGATGTATGGTAATTAGTACCTACTCCATATTGTGCCATGATTATTGCTCTCAGGTGGATCTTTAAAGTAAAGCTTGATGAGCACGGTGATGTTCTGAAGAATAAGGCAAGACTAGTGACTAAAGGATACCGACAAGAGGAGGGTATTGACTTTGAGGAATCATTTGCTCCGGTTGCACGAATTGAGGCTATCAAAATCTTCCTGGCTAATGCTGCTAGCAAGAACATGGTGGTTTATCAGATGGATGTAAAGACTGCGTTTCTGAATGGAGATCTCAAAGAATTAGTGTACGTCAGCCAACCCGAAGGTTTTGTGAATTGTTAGCCGTAACAATTTTATTAGAAGTGATGGTCATTCACATTTTGGAACTTTGTAACGTGTGTTAGATATCGTGCTAGAATAGTCAACGGGCTCGTGGATTGGGCTAAGCTAAATGGTTAGACGTTTAGTGAAGCTAGCCTATTATCAATGTTATCCAACCCATGTCCACGAGGCCCAAGCCCAAGCCCATGGGGCGTTTAGAACTTGTAGTATAAATACCCCTCAAAGTCTCATTTGAGGGGTGTGCTTGAGTGTGTTTTGTGTGTGTTTTTCTTTCAAGTAATAAAGTTTTCTTTCATCTTATTTCATATGCATAACATGGTATTCAAGTCACCATCTTTCTCATCTTTGTTTCTCTCTTCATTTACGCGTAATGTTTCGTTTACGTGTGTTCATCTTGTGATAAGGTGGGTATACGTGTAAGTTTGGTGTAATAAAGCGGTCCTACAATTGGTATCAATCGCATAACAATGGTTTAGGAGTATTTTTGGTTGAAGTTTTTTTTTTGTGTAGTGTTACGCGTAGTTTTTCGTTCTCAAAGTTGTCACGCATAAAACTTTAATTTTTGAACTAAAATCTTCAAGATTCTTATGGTTTGAGGTTTTTATAGTGTTAAGGATTCTAGTTTTTGGAAAAAGTTCGAAGCTTTACGTGTTTTTCTTCATTTTTACACTCGTACGTATTGGGTTGTCCGTTTCTACGCATAAGCAGAAAAAGCACTTTGGGTGATAAAGGTCAAAACTTTCTTGGTATTTGAGTTTTTTGGAAGCTGTTTGTGCATAAGAAATCGTTTGGAAAACTGGTCATTTTTTACGCGTAAGAAAAAAAGTCAAAACCCTCTTTTTACGCGTAAGAAAAAAGTCAAAACCCTAATCTTAAGCATAAGGTTTTACGCATAAGCAGTTGGTAAAGAATCTTCGTGCAACAACAGTAACTCAATGCTTCCCTCACTTGGATAAGTTTGTGGAATACTTCGACTTGGGAAATCTCACTAGCTTGGATAAGTTAGAGAGATACGACTCGTGTTTTACGCGTAAGCGAGTTTTTACGCCTAATTACGCTTAAGACTGTGTTTTACGCATAAGTATTAATACTTACGAGTAAGATATTGTTTACGCCTAAGAGTAACATCTTACGCGTAAGAATATTTCTACGCATAAGCATTAATTATTACACGTAAGGTCACTATCTACGCCTAAGGTTCAACTCTTACGCCCAAGGAACAAAACTTACGCCTAAGCAACCAAAGCTTACGCATAAGCTTAAGGATTACGAGTAAGAACTTCAAACGGCTATAACTTTTGAAGCGTAACTCCGTTTTCAGCGTTCTACCCATCAAAACAACCATGAGAACGAGGAGATTGGCACGCCGAATGAATAAATTTCAAGTCCTAAAAACGCTCCGAAAAGAAGTTATTGAGGTTTTTAAGTTTTTAGACCAAATTTTCACTACAACAACCGAGATTAATCTTCATCAAACACAACTCCTTTATTGTTGAATCGATCCTACATCAACTTTATCATAACATACCTTCATCAATGGCAACTCAACAAGACATTCATGCAGCCGGTGCCGAAAACCGTCCTCCTATGTTGGAAAAAGGTGGTTATCTTCAATGGACAAGTCGTATGCTTCGCTACATCAAGACCAACCCTAATGGAAAATTGATGATTAAATCCATTGCGAATGGACCCTTCATACCTCGACAAGTCCAAGACCCTGGAAATGCTGATGCAACACCTCCCGTCCCACCATCTTTTCGTACTCAAAAAGAACCAGAATACACTGAAGAGGATCAGAAGCAAGTCGAAGCAGATGACATGGCAATTCATATTGTCCAACTGGGTTTACCAAGAGACATCTTTGCTGCTGTAGACAGTTGTGAAACTGCTTCCGATATATGGGAACGTGTTAGATGGCTTTGTCATGGAGCTGAAATTGGTCAACAAGATACGGAGAACAAGCTGCTAACTGCTTGGGAGAAGTTTACATCCACTCCAGGAGAATCAATTGAATCCTACTATGGAAGGTTCTGCACTTTAATGAATGAGCTGATCAGAAACAAGTTGACACCCAGAACTATCGTGAGCAACATCAAGTTCTTGAACAATTTACCAGAAGAATGGGGACGATATGTCACTATTGTCAACCACACAAAAGACTTACATAAAGTGAACTTTGATCAACTCAACGATTTTCTGAAACAAAACCAAAATGAAGTGAATGAAGTCAGGAAAGAAAGAATGGCAAAGAATCATGATCCATTGGTACTAATTGCAAAGACTCAAACCCCAGAGAATACACAACAACAAGCTTCATCATCTTCCACTAACAACAACTTGCAACAATACATTCCACAACTACAAGCTTTTATCCCTCAACAACAAATCTATCCACCAGAACAACAACATTACCAGGAACAAGGAATCACTGATCTTGAAATTGAACAAGAACAAGCTCTGTTAAATGCATTTGCATTTTTGGGTAAAGCATTCAGAAGTCGCTATTCCACACCAACTAACAACAACCAAAGGATTTCATCAAACACTCGCAACAGGCAAATTGCACAGACGGGTGTGAATATGGGTCATCAAGGACAAATGGTTGGAGTTATTGCGAACCCACAGGGATATGCTACTGGATTTCACATGGGTAATCAGGCGGTTCCGAATCAGGGTAATCAGTTGGGTCAGAATGTTGGAAATCAGATTGGGCAGAATGTTGGGAATAGAGCAGTGGGTAATCAGAATGGCAATGTTGCAGCTCCAGTCGTTGGGAATTTTGGAAATGTGAATCAGGGTAATCAGGTTAAGTGTTATAACTGTCAAGGATTGGGTCACATGGCAAAGAATTGTCCTACTAAGCCGAGAAAGAAGACTGATGAGTATCTTCGGAAAGCTATGCTGCTAGCACAGAAGACTGAAGCAGGACTACAGTTGAGTGCTGAGGAAAATGATTTTTTCGCTATTATGGATGATTTGGAAGACCTCGAGGAAATAAATGCAAACTGCATCTTCATGGCAAATCTTCAGGAGACTAAGTACGAAACTGACTCTGACGCACCTCCTGTCTATGACGCCAATGCAGTATCTGAGTTACCAATCACTGATCCATGCTATAACAATGACATATTTGATGTGTTTACTTATGACGAACAACATTATGTGACATCAGCACCTACTTATGATACATACCTGGACAATCCGAGTTGTAGCAATACTAACTCTGAGACTCCAGATGTGGATCCTAGTGGAGACTGTGTGGCACAAAATACTGAGACGAATGAGGAAACACGTGCTTATTTTGAATCATTAATCAATAACTGTGGCATTGAAATCGAGAAAGTTAGAACGGTCAATCGCGAAGTTAAGGCCGCGAATGCTAAATTGACCGCTGAGCTTGAGAGTTACAAGGAGAATGCAAAAGCCTTTGAATTTCATAAAAACAAAGAATCAAAATTAGAAATTGGTTATCGAAATTTGGTTTCTAAAGAACAACTATTGCAAATCAAGTATAACACACTTGATGTGAATTTGAAGTTGAAAATTAAATATTTAAACAAGGAAATTTCTGATTTAAATGACCAACTTTCTAAACAAAAAGAAATGTTTTCTGATCTTGAAAAAGAGAAGAGCAGTTGATTACTGATTTTTCAACACGAGAAGATTCTCTTCTTGATGAAATTCTTGATAAAAATGAAAAAATCAAAACTTTGGAAAATTTGCTTCTTACAACGGGTCATTCTGCTCAAACAAACAAGATGTTTTCTAATCAAGTAAATCTGCGTTTTCATACTAATCATAGAATGGCACTTGGTAACGACCCTTCTTCGTTCCTCAAGAAAGCTCAGAAACCTCAGAATGTGTTAAACAATGGAAATGTTTTACATGAACCCATTATTGTTCGTGATTCTCTTGATATGTTAGAACTATCTAAGGAGAGTAGAGAAAGAATGAAACAAAAACATCCGGAAATCAAACCAATCGACTATAACAAATGGAACAAAATTTCTGGAATTACTTTTGTTAATCAAAAAGAAAAGTCAAAGTTTTCCATCACACCAAGTGTTTCAAACAAAGAGTCAACACCTGTTTCAAAACCAGCTGTTGTCTCAAATTCTCTTTCGAACATTGAAAATGTGTCTTCAAACAATCCTTTTAACACAAGTGATGCGAGAAGTATTTTAAAAAATGTGAAAACTAGAATTGCGGATCTTCAAGACACTGATAAAACTAAAACCAATATTACAACAAACATCTGGTTTAATAGTTTTGATAATGAAAATAAAAAGTATTTTGAAACTCAAATTGCCCCTCAGCTGAATAACATCAACTCAAGGGTAATTCATTTTGAACAAGCGTTTTTGAAAGAAACAGCTGACTTTGTCAAGGACCATAAATCCCTGGTAAAGCAAGCTAATGACTGTGTCGAACACATCAAATTTTTGGAAAATTTAAATGACTCTCTCTTCGAAGATGTTCTGACTACTGATATTATGTCCATTGTTTTACAAACATATTCTGTTGAAGATCATGAAAGACTCCAGTCTGAGACCTCTGTAATTGTTTCAAAATATGAAAAAGCTCTTGAAAAACTTGAAAAAGAAAATGTCTCATATTTTAAACAACTTGATCGAAAATCTGAGGAATGCAAGTATGACAAATTGTCGTATGAGCGTGCCTTCAATGACATAAAAGCGAAAAATGATCTTTTGAGGGCTCAGCTGGAATGTCAAAAAGGAAAGGCAGTGGATACTAAGATTACAAAACCATTGACTGAGGAGAAAGCAAATGTTCCCAAACCGGTTTTAAAACCAAAAATGTCTGTTTCTATGCCTCCTCCAAAAGTCAATGAGAAAAAATATTTGTCAAAACCAGTCAATCCACCTGCCTTGCCTAAACATATTGTTGAAAAAGGAAAAGCGGTTATCGAGAAACCAAAAGTTTTAGCACCTTGCCTTTTTAAGATGAGTACCACTAATGCGCCTGCCTCCACATCTAAAACATATGGAACCAATGACATAAGTTTAAACAAGCACCCTAAAGAGACTAGGATAGCCGAAACCAATTCTCTTGAAAAAAATGTGAATCCTAATGAGTGTGCCTTACCTTCTACAGGACTAGAAAGCACCTCTAGGAGCAGCAGACTAAAGCCTAAGAGCAATAAAAGGAACAATAGAGTCTCGCATGCCTCTAAGAGTAGTAGCTTGAATAAAGAGAAGAAAGTAGAAGAACACCCTAGGAATTTACCGCTTTGTAATAAGAAAGACATTTCATCTGAATGTAATAAACCTATGAACTCTGCTAAGTTTAATGAATCTGTTGAATCTGTTTGTTTAACTTGCAAGAAATCTTTAACTAATGTTCAAGATGATTATGTTTCTAAGAATGTGAATGATAAGCCTGTTAAGAAGAACGTTCCAAAAAGAACTTATGCTAAACGAATAGGAAGACTAGTGGCAAGACATAGGCTTTACACTACTGATAAGAAGCATAGTGTTTACTTTAGGGATGACATTTGGAAACCTACGGGTAGAACTTTCACACTCCAGAATGGTAGAATGAGTGATGAACCTGTCTTACCAATAGATAACTTCAATGAGTGTGATCAGGATTTTACCTCTAACCCAAAGGAACCAAAATCAAATTGGTTTCGAAAATCTTCTTCTTCTGTTATTGGTAGGTTATCGAAATATGTCTTTGGATCGTCGACTCGGGTTGCTCCAAGCACATGACCGGGAATCTGAAGCTGCTGATCAATTTCATCTGGAAATTCATGGGAACCGTACGTTTTGGAAATGATCATGTAGCAGCTATCATGGGTTATGGAGATCTACCTTTTGGAAATTATTTGATCACTCTGGTTTACTATGTCGAAGGGTTGGGACACAATTTGTTTTCAGTCGGGCAGTTCTGTGATGCAAATTTAGAGGTTGCTTTTAGGAAAAATGCTTGCTTCGTTAGAAACTTGAATGTCACTGATCTCTTAACTGGGAATCGTGATACAAACTTGTATGCTATCGACATTAACCAAATGGCCTCTTCATCACCAATATGTCTTATGACACGAGCATCTGGAACAAAGTCCTGGTTGTGGCACAGACGATTATCCCATCTCAATTTCGATACAATCAACAAACTTGCCAAAGATAACATCGTCAATGGACTTCCAAAGTTCAAATACACCAAGGATCACTTATGTCCATCATGCGAACAAGGAAAAAGCAAAAGAGCATCATATAAACCCAAACCCGCACCTAGTTCGAAAGCAAGGTTGCATATGTTGCACATGGACTTATGTGGCCCAATGAGAGTTGAAAGCATTAATGGGAAAAAGTATATTCTTGTTATCGTTGATGACTATTCAAGATATACATGGGTTAAGCTTCTGAGATCAAAAGACGAAGCACCAGGCATCATCATCACCTTCCTGAAACGTATTCAAGTACTTCTGCAAGCTCCAATAAGGGTTGTAAGAACAGACAACAGCACAGAATTCACAAATCAGGAGTTAAGAGCTTATTTTGAAGATGTTGGAATCACACATCAGACATCAGCTGTTAGAACTCCACAGGAGAATGGGGTAGTTGAAAGAAGAAATCGTACTCTTGTGGAAGTTGCTCGCACAATGCTAATTTATTCTAGTGCACCGTTATTTCTATGGGCTGATGCTGTTGCCACTGCTTGTTTCACTCAGAATCGATCCCTAATCCATCCAAGATTCAATAAAACCCCATATGAAATAGTGAACAACAGAAAACCTGATATCTCTTACTTTCACGTGTTTGGCGCTTTGTGCTATCCGACAAACGACAGAGAAGATCTAGGGAAACTGAAAGCTAAAGGTGATATTGGAATCTTCATTGGATATTCAGATAGCTCGAGGGCATTCAAGGTGTATAACCGAAGAACTATGAGGATCATGGAGACGATGAATGTGAATTTTGACGAACTTTCACAGATAGCTTCTGAGAGACTCGCTCTAGAACCTACGCTTAAACCGATGGCTTCTAATCAAAACAGATTAGAACCCGAACCAAACCAGCAGACTTCTGGTCACATCAGTTCAGGACTCATACATCAAAGAGCTCTATCAACTTTTGCTGACACACCTCATGAACAAGAATGGGAGAAATTCTTTGAGTTAATGTTCGATGAATACTATGCTGGAACTTTGACAAATGCATCAAATCATCATTCCGCTGCACCCGCTCAACATCATCTACCACCAATAGAAGATGCATCTACAACGGTCGAAACCAATGCACCAACTCCATCCACATCATCTACATCTACTCCAGCAACTCCAATTCTTCAAACAGTTTTACCAGCAGTTGATGAGCAAAACAAAAACATATCATTTCAAGATGAACCTACTCAAAACCAGAACGATGCAACGTTAGATGAAGACTTATTTGAAAACCCATTTGCTACAGAATCAGCTGAATCATCTTCAAGCTTATGAGAACCATCTAACTAGCATACGTTTAACATATGGTGTCCTTCTAAACTGAAGTGGACAAAAGACCACCGAATTGAACAAGTTATTGGTGAACCTTCAAGGCCAATTCAGACGAGACGCCAACTTGCCACCGATTGCGACTTATGCATTTACCTTTGCTCAATTAGCAATATAGAGCCAAAGAACATTCGCGAGGTAATGGTAGAACCCGCATGGACAGAAGCGATGCAGGAGGAACTTATCCAATGCCGTCTACATGACTCTTGGGATATGGTTCCAAGACCAATTGACATTCGCGTCATTGATCTCAAATGGTTATGGAAGAACAAAAGGGATGAAAAAATGACTGTAATTCGCAACAAAGCTCGTCTTGTGGCCAAAGGATACAGACAGGAAGAAGGGATAGACTTTGAAGAGTCATTCGCGCCGGTAGCCAGACTTGAAGCAGTCAGGATATTCTTAGCCTATGCAGCTCACAAAAAATCATGGTTTATCAGATGGACATTAAGACCGCGTTCTTGAATGGTACTCTGAAACAAGAAGTGTACGTGAGTCAGCCAGAAGGCTTTATAGACATGGAATATCCAGACTACGTCTACAAACTCAAAAAGGCAATCTATGGTTTGAAACAAGCTCCGAGAGCGTGGTATGACAAACTCTCCTCTTTCCTGATTCTAAACAATTTCACCAAAGGAACGGTTGATCCTACCTTATTCACACAAAAATACAAAAATGACATTTTGATTGTTGGGGGAACTAAAGTTTTTTCTTGGTTTACAAATACATCAATCCCCACGTGGAATTTTTATCAATCAAGCTAAACATACAACTGAGATTTTGAAAAATCATGGTATGGATAATTGTGACTCTGTTGGCACACCAATGGTAACATCACCAAAAATTGGAGCCGATTTTTTTGGGAAACCTATTTATCCGAAGAAATATCGGAGCATGATTGGTTCTCTCATGTACCTTACTGCTAGTCGACCCGATATTCATTTTGATGTTTACTTATTAGCACGGTTTCAGGCAAAGCCTACCGAACTGCACCTCAAAGATGTTAAAAGGATCTTTCGGTACCTGAAGACATCCATTCACATGGGACTTTGGTATCCGAAGGAATCCGGATTTGATCTAATTGCCTTTTCAGATGCGGACCACGCAGGTGACCAAGTTACAGCAAAAAGTACATCAGGAGGAGCACAATTTTTAGGTGAAAATTTAGTAAGCTGGTCTTCAAAGAAACAAGATTGCACTGCACTTTCAACCGCTGAAGCTGAGTATGTGTCTCTATCTGCATGTTGTGCTCAAGTTCTATGGATGAGAACACAAATCACAGATTATGGCTTTACTTTCGATAAAATACCTATGTATTGTGACTCGAAAAGTGCCATAGCCATATCATGCAATCCTGTTCATCACTTAAAGACTAAGCATATCAGAGTCCGCTAGCATTTCATAAAAGAACATGTGGAAGAAGGTACTGTTGAATTATTTTTCGTGAAGACAGATTACCAACTCGCCGATATATTTACTAAAGCCCTTCCAAAAGAAAGGTTTGACGACTTAGTTCGACGAATTGGAATGCGAAGCCTAACCCCTGAGGAGTTAGAATGTCTTCTCGAATCTTCTTGAAAATGATTTTCCAAAAAGCTTCGTTGTAAACATTTTTGAAAAACAAAATAAAAAATTTGAAAAACCAACAAAAGCAAAATATAAAAATATAAAACTTTCAAAAAATACAAAAACAATATAAAATCAAAAATCCAAAAATATTCTTCTCACGACATGTCTCTTGTATAATCGATATTCTGTACGTTTCTAGAAATGTCATTCAACAATGATACAGACATGTACAGATGCTTGAGCGAGAGTTCTTTAAATGTTTTCCAAAACATGTCGTTTCTCAAAAATTTCTTCAAAAATGGCTTTCGTATAATTCTGTACGAAACCCGGACTAAAATGATGACTTTTGATTATTTTCAAATCAAAACTCGTGTTTTTAAAGAAAAAATAAAGTGTACGCTTCAGTGCACTACATTTAAAACTGGTGAGAAATCATCATCATCTTGAGCACCTTTTTTCAAGATTGTTCAAAAAGATTTCTAAAATCTTTCAAAATATTTTGTGCTCAAGATAACTCCCTATAAAACCCTTTAATTTATTATGCTTTATTAAAGGGGGACTATAAAACAAAAATGTTCCAAATTCATGCTTAAATCAAATCCGTTTGTCTCCCCAAAAGATTCTAAAATGTTGTTTAATCTGTTAATATAAAAAATATCACGAATATGCTATTTTTGAGGGGGAGGAGACGTGATTAAAATGTGATCAAAAAGTTTAATGATCATTGTTTGATTCTCAAAAGAGCTCGACTCAGTCGTAACCATTGAATTGAAGAGGAATCATGTACCATTTCGAGAAACTTTCTATAGACTTGACCAGGATGGGTAATAATTTCAAGCTAGTTCTCTAGTGATGTAAACGTGTCTCGAATCGGTCTAGTTCATTTAAAGTCGATTAATTCAAAAAGTGCGAACTCTACCCTCTATGTGCAGATTTCTGTCAAAACTTATAAGCACATGTGAAGGGGGAGTGTTTCTGAAAATATAAAACTCACAGAGTGTTTCAAACATGTTTTCTATCATAAACACTCTGAGAGATTTTCAAGAAAAATGGTTTTATGGCAACATGGGACAGTCATGGAGTTATAAGGTGTCTAAGGATAGGAAATTCATCCTATGATCCGCCAGAGCCGAAGGGATCTGCCCAAGGACATCACAAATAGTTAGTATTAGAATTCCTTAGGTATGATTGAAAAAAGGATTAATGTGAGAAAGGAGAAAGAAGTGGTTGAAGAATTAAAAAGAAATGCAATGAAAAAGGGTGAAAAGAAATAGCCCTCCATAATCAACCTTAGGGCAGAAACCGGGTTCAATTCATCTGCTACTGGTTGTCACTAAGATGACACTGGTATTGAAGACAAAGACGTCATGGACCCAGTGACGCACTGCACTAAACCTTCTAGCCACTCAATTCATCTTAAAAGGATTTGTTTCATTCTCACTGGGAACCCTACATAATCTATTAACTTTCTCTTAGAGATTGTTGGTATTGAAGAAGGAGACCCTCTCCCTAGTCTCCGCTCAGGAAAACCAAAATGCACTATTGAGTCTAGAGCTACGAGATTCATTAAAAGATTTCATAGGAACACTTGACATGACATCGCTTGTTGTTCGTCAATAAGGACAAAAGTGATATATTCTAGAGTCCTACGCAGATCTTAGCAATCTGCCAGAACATTTATGAGAAGTTTCACATCTGTGATCTTCAATGATTGAATGGAAACTCCTGCCAGGGTCAACATCAAGCAGCCCTGACAGCAGGTCACTTCGGTAACTCCCTGTGGATTAAGCTTAGTGTGTCTCAAATGGTCTACAGTCGTGGAGTGATGCTTCGGTGTACTTCAGCGACTCATCTGAATTGTAGATGTACCTCGGTATATCGCGTTATCTCACTTGTGGGACTCCTGTTCAGGAACGGCCTTTGCGAGAATTAGAGACGTGTTTTCACAGTATGCTGTTAATACACTCGAAGTTCAAACTTGTAAGCGCTGGATTACTTCTAACCCATGTTTTTTTTATGTTTTCTTCTTATGGATGCTTGCGGGAGGAAGAGATCGTGCAGATTTTCCACATGCTCATACCAACAACACATGAAAAGTTCTCATCAAACTCAAAGGCAACACAAAGTTAAAGATGATTCTTCGTCAATGTCAAAGAATCTACAAAGTATAAAGACTCGAGAACTACATCATTGGTAATTAAAAGTCAAATAGAAGTGTGAGCATGTTGGAGAAAGACGTGGAGACACCTAACCAACGAAGTTGACAACGGCAAACAACCACATTAATTGATCACAAAGCATGAAGGAACAAAGAATTAAGACTATTCTATATCTACACGCAAAGTTCAAGCTCAAGGAAAGTAAAGACCTAATCAAGTGGAGCATCTTTTGAATGACCACCCCTTAGGGGGAGATTGTTAGCCGTAAAAATTTTATTAGAAGTGATGGTCATTCACATTTAGGAACTTTGTAACGTGTGTTAGATATCGTGCTAGAATAGTCAACGGGCTCGTGGATTGGGCTAAGCTAAATGGTTAGACGTTTAGTGAAGGTAGCCTATTATCAATGTTATCCAATCCATGTCCACGAGGCCCAAGCCCAAGCCCATGGGGCGTTTAGTACTTGTAGTATAAATACCCCTCAAAGTCTCATTTGAGGGGTGTGCTTGAGTGTGTTTTGTGTGTGTTTTTCTTTCAAGTAATAAAGTTTTCTTTCATCTTATTTCATATGCATAACATAGTATTCAAGTCACCATCTTTCTCATCTTTGTTTCTCTCTTCATTTACGCATAGTGTTTGGTTTACGTGTGTTCATCTTGTGATAAGGTGGGTATACGCGTAAGGTTGGTGTAAAAGTAAGGTCCTACATGAATCCAGAGCATCCTACCCATATCTACCGCTTGAAGAAGGCCCTCTACCGTTTGAAGCAAGCTCCAAGGGCATGGTATGATACATTGTCAAAGTTTCTCTTGACAAATGGATTCAGCAAAGGAGAAGTTGATCCCACATTGTTTACCAGAAATTCAGGCAAACACTTAATTCACGTTCAAATTTATGTTGATGATATTATTTTTGCCTCGACCGACCCTAATAAATGTGACCGATTTTCAAAGGAGATGGGCTCCAAATTTCAAATGTCTATGATGGGACAAATGTCATTTTTTTTGGGATTACAAATTTCACAAAGTCCCGGAGGCATTTTTATTAATCAATCTAAATATGCAAATGAAATATTTAAGAATTTTGGATTTGATTCTTGTGACCCTGTTGACACTCCCATGGTGGAGCGCACAAAACTGGATCCGGACCACTCAGGGATCATGGTTGATCAAACAAAATATCAAAGTATGATTGGATCCCTGATGTATCTCACAGCCAGTAGACTTGATATTCTGTTCGTTGTGTGCATGTGTGCTAGATACCAGGCTAAGCCTACCAAATAGCACCCTAAAGCGGTTAAACGGGTCTTTCAGTATCTCCAAGAACCATAAACATGGGACTTTGGTATTCGAAGGACACTGATATGTCACTAACAACATATGCAGATGCAGACCATGCAGGGTGTCAAGATACACGTCGAAGTACATCAGGTGGTGCTCAATTCTTGGGAGATAAGTTAGTCAGCTGGTCTTCAAAGAAACAAATGAGTACGTCTATATCCTCTACAGAGGCGGAATACATAGCCATGTCATCTTGTTGTGCTTAAATCCTATGGATGAGATCACAATTATCTGACTATGGCTTTATATTCAACAAAGTTCCTTTGTACTGTGATAACAGAAGTGCCATTGCTCTCTGCTGCAAAAATGTTCAACATTCAAGAGCAAAGCACATTGAAATTTGACATCACTTCATCAGGGAACACGTGGAGAAAGGTGTGGTTGAACTATACTTTGTAAGGACTGAATATTAGCTGCCAGACATCTTCACTAAAGCTCTTCCTAGAGAACGTTTTGAGTTTATCCTTCCACGACTCGGACTAAAGAGTCTACAACCCGAGACACTCAAACGTCTTCAAGAGGAAGAAGAGGAGTAAAGGTACCTCTTCATCTATTCTTTGTAAATATTTTATCAAAAAGTAAAATAAAAAATTATAAAACCAACAAAAAGAAAATAGAAAAATATAAAATTTCAAAATCCATAAAAAATCAGAAAATTTTGAAAAAGTCCAAAAATATTGTTTTTCATATCATGTTATCTTCTTTCGATAACATCTACGGACTTTGATCTGTCACTCAAAGAATGGCACGGGTATTTAGATGAAGTTCGATGGGTAATATTTTTTAATTTAATTTAAAAAAAATTGAGATGGAGAAAAATGATGTTTTATTGTCATTTCAGGCAGTAACCTGTTTTTAAAAGAAAGAACAGAGCCATGATTAATCTAATTTTGAAACCTCATGCTCTGATTCTAAAAAAAATGTTTATAATGAATGTTTGTCGTCAAAAAGGACAAATGTTTCCTCCCAAATATTTTTTTCCTTCTAAAAAGATTCTTCTGGAAAATATTTGTTATCTAATGGAAACACAATTGCTTTGAAAATAACTCAGACTTTATTTTGAAAATCATCTGGACCTATCATTTGTCAAAATATCTATCTCAATCAACAACTCTAGTCATTGATTGAGGGGGAGACTGATTTCAAACTTTTCAAAAAGGTTATTTTTCAATCAATTGACACGTAAACGAACAAGGTCAACTTTTCAAAAAGGTTATATTTGTACAATTGGATCCAGACCAATGTTGTGTTTTCATAAGATCATTAAGCATGTTTGAACAATGGAGTTTAAAATCTCATCATCTGATCCTTATCAGTTAAATGTTTTCAAAAGAAGGTCACAATTCTCCTCATAAAGCTTTTAAAAACAATTTAAATCAATAGAGATCACAAATCTCAAAGGGTTTGAAAATTGTGATCGGGGGAGAATTTGTGATTTAAATTAGCTTTAATCTGATAATTCGATAAGTGGTTTGTGAAATATAGCAACAAGCTCTCCTCCCTACATGTGCCAAATGATTTCAAATTTTCTATGCACATGTTAAGGGGGAGCATATATATTAAACCAAAATGTATTGAAACGTGATTGATCTGTCTCAAAGTGCAGGTTCCCTCTGATATGTGCAAAACTCTTTCAAATCTCGATGCACATATTGAGGGGGAGCAATCAAAAGAAAACCTCATCCTTTCCCAAAATATTTTATCCAAAGTACTTAAAATACTATATGTGATTGGGAAATGATGATCATTTTAGAAAATGTTAATTAAAGATTGGATCTTTCATTCTTAATCTAAGATTTCAAAGTCCTCGTGCCTCCATGTGCTAAAACAATTTCTAATGCTTGAAGCACATGTTGAGGGGGAGCGTTTCTAAAATATCAAAAAAAATTAAAGGTACAAACTGCTTTAATGTTATATCACAAGTACCTTGATTGATTTTCAAATGGTTTTTAATTGGTTTCAAAAGCGGAAGAACAATACCAAAAGACCGACCAATTTACTTTATGTATGGAGAATATAAGGATGGTTAGGTAGGTATTAGTTCTCACGATCCCGCCAGAGCCAGAGAGATCTACCCAGGGACAATCCACTAGATAGTGTAGAGTCCTTAAGTATATTGAAAAAAGGAGAAAAGTGAGAATATGGGAAGTGTGCGGACCGAGACAGAGTTAGTACTGGAACAAACCCAACAAGGTTCTAGTAATAAAGTCTCGGTAAGCACTGAAGGGGTTGAAGAATGAAAAAGAAATGAAATGAGAAAAGGGTGAAAAGAAATAGCCCTTCAATAATTCAACCTTAGGGCAGAAACCAGGTTCAATACATATGCCACTGGTGATTACTAAGGTAACACTGGTATTGAAGACAAGACGTCATGGACCAAGTGACGCACTGCACTAAAACTTCCCAAGCTACTCAAGTTTCTCTTAAAAGGACTTGTTTCATTCTCACGGGGAACCCAAATATGCTATCGACTTTCTCTTAGAGATTGTTGATATTGAAGAAGGAGACCCTCTCCCCAGTCTACAGAATAGGAAACCAAATATGCACAATTGAGTCTAGAGCCAAGAGATCATCAATAAATCTATATAGGATACAATTAATAAAGACTCACAGTTTCAACAATGTGGAATGTGAGAATATATTTTAAGAGTCCTATGCATTATCCTTGTGGTATTGCCAGAATATCCGAGTGATATGTAAAAATATTCACGATGAAGATGGAAAGCCTTTTAGAGCCAACATCAAACAAGGTCTTGGTGGGTGGCATGTGAAATCTGTCCAATAGATCAATCATGTGACAACTGGGCAGAAATGATGGGGCGATTCACATTTGAATCAATCCTGGTTCAGGAAATGGATTGACGGATACCTTTGAAAAACCGGTCGTTGTGCTCAAAATTCTTTTCTCTATCACATCGACTGTGTATTATGGTTTCAAAATTAAAAGGGTATTTATGATTGAAAATTGATTTTCCTTATAAAACCATTGTTGTATTACAAAATTCTTTCTATTAAGCAATACACGATTGTTTTTCAAATCATTTTCCTCAATCAGCGAATCTCAATTTGCTGGTTCACTCACTCTGTGATGTCTTCTTTGAGATGTTTCGGTTTGAGAACCGCTAGACCAGCTGCGAAACCCTGTCAAGGAGATTCTTCGGAATTATACCTGATCACAGGCAGTACTTGTACTGATCAACGGGGAACCGTGGTTCTTGCAACCTATTCAACGAAGGTGATCAAAGACACTTTTGTGTGCTTTATTGCTAACTATTGTTTACATAAACACCCAACGGTTGCAGCTAATCAGAATTTAGGAGTCAATCCATAGCCGCATGCTCACACATCACATTCACTTCAAAAGAAATCATGATAAGTGCAGATCTTCATCAACTGACTCTGATATTTTCAAATCCATGCTTCTGCTACGCTGCTGCAAATATCATGAATCAACAAAGCTTCCGCTACTCTGATGAGAAGATATCATGATCCAAAATGTGAGCATGTCGGTCCAAAAGTCACAACCTCACATGATGGCGATACAACAAAGGATGAGTCAGAGATTTACTGTGGCTGATTATCTCAAAGTTGGTTCAAATAATCTCCAACACGTGGATCAGTTGAGGACCTCCACTTGAATTAATGCGGAACATGAAGAATCAAAGACTACAGGCTACAAAGCAAATAACATAATCAAGAATCCAAGAACACCAAAATGTAATATCTGTTTGTAATTGATGTAATTGAGGTGACCTCCTTTAGAGGGAGATTGTTAGGATTTAGAAAATTCGGTAATTAAAGAGTCGGTCACCTCAAGTATATGTATCCGTTAGAAAGCTCGTAGTCGTAGTCATTTAGTGTTAGTAAATAATTTGTTAAGTAACACCGTAGAGGACGGACGGGCCTTCACCTACTGTATGCCTGATCCACAGCCCGTAGGAGGCGTGTCATGTATGAACCTATAAATACCCTTTGCCTTGCAATGCAAAGGGTTGGAGCTTTCATAATTTATTTTTCTTTGTCTCACTAAAGTTCCCAACTCTCTTCCACTTTCTCTCTCTAAAACTACATACCATTCGACCCTTATTGTGCTTGTTTGTGTGATTGTGAAAATCAATATGTAACAATTGTTTTGCTAGTGTTTGATTGCTAATGTTTGTTTAATCGCCTCTCTTGATTTTCTTTCAAAAATTTCTCATTTACTCATCTGCTTAAATAATCTTGGCATCAAAATCAAGTTTTTAATGTTTGGATTTTGTTTCATGCATTCTAAAAATTTTCAATTCAGTGTTTGCTTTCTAATTGTGCTCGAAAATGTTTGCGAAAAGCTCCACTTTTTAACGTACCTTCCAACCGATCGGTTGACAGTCCAACCGAACGGTTGGACCACCCAAAACACTCCAACCGATCGGTCACCACCTGTAACCGATTCAGTTGGAGGACTTCTGTCCCATTTTTTTAGTTTGCTTGTTTCTTCTTTCATGCGTTTTGTGTTTTATATGTTATGTGATCTCGTGCATGTCTCTGTGTTAGTTGTTTCTCTTACTCTTGTTTAGATTAGTTTTGTATTATTTTTGAATAAGACTAACTTGTTTTAGATTATATTGTTTGATTTGTGTTATGCGACTAATTGTGTTTGCTTGCGTCTATGTGATTGTCATTTTTCTGTGATCGTGCTTTTATTTGTTTATGCTTATTTTTGTTTAAACTGTCGTTTTATGTCTTGATGTTATTCTAGTCAATATGTGTTTATGTGTTTTATTTACTTGTGTTTATTTTTGTGTATGTTACCTTTCGTGTTCTTGTTTTATTTTATCAATAAAAGTTTTGAGATAAAACTTGTTTTTATAAATTTAAAATAAAAATCTAAAAAAAGGGTTAAAAAAGTCTCTTCCAACCGATCGATCACCCCCCCCCCCCCCCCCCGTAACTGGTTTGGCTGGAAGGTGCGTCACATTTTGGTTCATCCCAACCGATCGGTTAGATCCCCTGACCGATCAGCTGGACCAAACGTTAAAAAAAATCAATTTTTCGTATTTTATTTTTGTGTGTTCGTGTTTAGATCTAATATGTTTTAAGTGTCTTTTGGGATCATTCCTAAGATACTTGAGTATTAATATTTTTATTATTGTTCAGCATTTTGCCATTTTTAAGTTTTGTTAATTTTTAGTACATTGTAAATAAATAAGTATATGTTTTTAAAAATAAAAGTGTTTTGAACTTTGTGGGTGTGGTCACTGGAAATCACGAGACTATAACTCATCCACTCGGGCAACCGGGAGGTTTAAAGGCTTGTTGCATATGCTAAATGCATCCGTGATGCCTACGAAAGTGAGTTTTAGAATTTTACGCGTTTTTTTATAGTTTAGTTTTTTTTTGCTAATTTAATAACCTCGTGATGATTGGATTATTGGTGACATTATACTTGGGATTCGACATGTGATAACATCAAATAGTCCTGAATATTTAGTGTCAATTTCCCCCGATAATGCTCGTATTTTATATCATTTATATGGATTTACACTTGTTTTCCTCTATATTTCACTTTCAGGTAAATTACGAGCATTGGAGCTAACGAGACGCGGATTTGGAGAGTTTATTGAAGATACATGATAGTATGCTCATTTTGAAGATGTTACGGCATAACTCCTCTCTCACATTACGCCGTAACAAAAGCGTGGCTCAGAAAACCAACTAAACGGATGATTATGGCGTAACTCCCTCCTAGGATTACGCCGTAACTGATTACGTCAAATGAGGTTCCTCGCCGCTGAAATCTACGACGTAACTAATTCCACAATTATGGCGTAACCACGATTTATTGAAGATACGGCGTAACTCATTCATGATGTTACGCCGTAACAAGCTTTTCTAGAGCAAATTACGAAGAAATGGATGTTACGGCGTAACTCTTAACTTAAGTTACGCCGTAACCAGATCTGGCCTATAAATACTGCCCAAATTCCATCATTTCTATTCATCCACTTCACAAATCAATTCAGAGAACGTGAGTAGAAGGTTGAAGGCAGACCTTAGGGAACATACGGAGCCATCTTCAAGGGAGAAATCACTCCCCTACGATAAGCATTAGCATTTTATCTTTTCTTTACTTTCAATTCATGTATTTCATAATGTTAAACATTGAATCGATTGTTTTAGTTAATATGAGCGGCTAAGCACCTCTGGTGCTAGCCTTGTTATGATATCTTAATTGTTTTGTTTATGTTAGGATCGTATATGTGGTTGATATGGTGAATCGGGAGGTCTTGGAAGATGGAAGAAACCCATCTTCAAGTTAGAGAGAGAAACAAGAGAGAAGGGAGAGAACTATGTGATATTTTATTGAAAGGTGAAAGGCTTACACAAGAAATCTCACCCCCTCCATGGAAGTATGGAGGGGTTTATATACCCAAACACTTACATCTATCACTAAATGACATAACAAGCCCTTGTGTTTGAGGTAATAAAGATAGAAATGTAATCCCGTCAATGTCGTTCCATTTACGAGTTAGGAGCGATTCCAACAATCTTCCCCCAATGGGACGACATAAGGGATTACTTACAACATTTACTACAAATATAGAAAGCAAATAAAGAAAGGTCTTCATAAGCTCTTCAAGTGCTGAGGATGATGAAAGGTTACGCTCTTTGTCTTCTTCTGGTACCTTGACTTGAGAACCGTTTTCTTCACTTGTAGGCAAATGATGTAATAAGCATAAATTGGATTAACTTCCCCCCAATTCATGCTGCATGTCTTTAGCAGCTTCTCCGTACACTCCTTTTTGGCGAAGTTTCTGAATCAGCTTCCCCCCAAACTGACAACTGTCTTCAGCAGATTCGAAACTTTGATGTAGTGAACATTTCCTCTAACTTTTGAAGTTTCAGTACGCAGCGGAATTTGTAGATGAGCAGTAAACCACACAAGGTAAATCTGACTTGTTGCGGAAAATCCGTTCGGGGTAACATGCAAGAAATCAACAAGATCTTCTCACATATATAGATGCTTCACACCAAACAAACCACGAAAGACGAAATGAAACGACTTCCCCCTGAATGTTGCGGTCTATCGGAATAGTAGTTACCAGTGAATCTGCAATTACTCGATAAAATGACCGTGTGTGAGGCATCACAACATCATATTTAGGTAACTTCACGCACGATAACTCTGTGAAAGTGAGACGATAACACCAAAGTAAGACGTTTAGACCACAGATCATCTTATTTCTTCCCCCTGATTGAAGAAATTCATGAAAGGAAACGGGTTTTCGAAAAAAAATCCAAAAACATCAAAGAAGCAAGGAACACCTATACTCTCTTCCCCCCGATGTTTTCAACGAATCAGAATCATACACCACGTATGTTGATGATGAAATTGGAGACATCGAAACCATGTATGTTCAATTAATCGAACAAGTGTGAAGTACCATAAATATCTCGTGAGAATCAATTGTTGATAAAACTTCTCTACTCATGTATACTCTTCTCAGCTAACTCTTTACCGACCCCATTATCATTCTGACGGCTTTTTGTAGTGACTACTGATGGAGAAAACCCAATATGACGAACTTGAGACTGAAGAAAAATAACCCGAACTTGTGACTTAAACTTGCACTATTGTCAGACGAAGAACCCTTTTTCTTATCACAATCGGAAAAAAGGTAAACTTAAAGTTTCTCAAATTATCCACACCGTAGTGTGACACTTGAGCACAACAACGTAACTCCTTAAAAGTGATAGTTATAAGCTGTGAGCACAACAACGTAACTCCTTACATCAGGTTCAACTAGATAACTCAAGTCTTTGTCATTCGAAACGGCTAAAGCTCGAACAAGGATCTCGAAGAATCATGCATCCAACCAACCCCGATATCTTCAGATACTAAGTACACGCACCCGTGATATCCCACTTCAACCTCAAATAAATAATAGTGAATTCTCGCCGTAATCACATCTTGCGGTTAAATGCCCAAAACTAGCCTTCGTTAACGGTTTAAATGAACTTTGATAATGGTTTTTTCCCGATCTTGTCAAAAATATGTATCCCCGTGAAAATTTTTCATAACCAAAATACCAATCTTTTTCCGAAAATTATACCAAAAATTAACAAAATGTATTAAAAATTACATTTGATAATGAATGTTTCAGCCCAATGTTGATAATTTCGGATCCCATGGTAATATAGCAGCCCAGCTGTCCAAGCTGTTTTCAATCAACCCATGGATCAATAACTCGGCCCAATAAAAAAATCAGGTGCCCCATCCATTTGAAATACACGATCCATAGACACTAGATGACCAGATAAAAGACTAACACAACCCTAAAATTAGGTCACACAGCCATTAACCTAAAACACACAGAATCATCTTCGCCCCCATCTAACTTTTCTCTCACCAAAAATAGATCTCATCAAATCTTACACGTTATCATCCAATCTCAGTAAACATCTCCATCTTCTAACAATTTTAACACTAATCCTTTATCAACAACAACTAAATCCCAACAAAAAGTTACAACCGAACCTTACGAGTATTCACTTTTCTGCTCAAACCCAATCAAGAAACCATTTTGAAGGCTTCATGATCCTTTGGAGGGTCACGGTAGGTCGACATAAGTTTTTCGTTTATTTTGTTTGTAGAAGAATGAACCCAAGAAAAGAAGAAAACATGTTTGTTTTATTTCTTCCTCTTATTTGGTTCGAATAATGATAAGTCTTAAAATATTAGATCGATGAGGAGTTTGGTTAATCTCGTTTATCAAGAGCTTATTAAAGTTTTTAAAAATCTCATATGAGATACGAGATACCTAAACTGAGATCATAAATAATTGTTTGTTGATTTGAGTGATGAGAGCTGAGGAGAGATGAGAGGGTCTTGGGTTGAGTCTAGGTCTAGGATAGATGTTGGATTATTTTTGAAGTTCGATTTGGATCAGTTTTGGCTTTGTGTCTTCTCGAAATCTTTCTTCTTTTCCTTTAGTTTTGAAGACAGTTTGACCAAGGAAGATTTATAAGATCTGAGGTCACACAAAACGTATTGGCATTTGGTTTTGAAATGGTCAAATAGTCGAGTCCATTTTCATCATATTCTTCTCTATCTTATGCGTAAAGATGTTGGAAAGGTCTTACGCGTAACAACAACTTTCTTATGCGTAAAACTGTCTAGTTCAAAAACCTTACGCGTAGCCGTGGTGCTTACGCGTAGCCGTGGTGCTTAGGCGTAGCCATGGTGCTTAGGCGTAAGCCATGGGCCTTAGGCGTAAGCCTTACGCGTAATACCTTACGAGTAACAATCCTTACGAATAACTTTACAGTTATGCGTAAATATCTCAAAAGATGCTCCTTATGCGTAAAAATAGGGTTTTGACCCTTTGACCATTTTTCCGGCGTACTTTTCCGACCATTTCCGTTCAGACTTATACACCCAGGAAAATGATATTCAAAGACCATTATTTACCTATTTTTGACCAAGTTTACAAGACCAGATAAGACCATGACCACAGATTCACGAGTTTGACCAAAACAAGTGACAAAAGTTGATAAAAGATATAGTACCGTGAACAGTTACAATCTTGTTTTGACCAAAAAATACAATAAACTTGTATAAAAGTATGTTAAACATCAAAAATTTGTAAAAAGTTAACAACTTTGATATAAAACAGATTTAAATACAAGATTATGACAAGATAACATCACCAAAAAAATCAACCAATGATAAAACCGACCTTGCTCTTGATACCAATGTTAGGATCGTATATGTGGTTGATATGGTGAATCGGGAGGTCTTGGAAGATGGAAGAAACCCATCTTCAAGTTAGAGAGAGAAACAAGAGAGAAGGGAGAGAACTATGTGATATTTTATTGAAAGGTGAAAGGCTTACACAAGAAATCTCACCCCTCCATGGAAGTATGGAGGGGTTTATATACCCAAACACTTACATCTATCACTAAATGACATAACAAGCCCTTGTGTTTGAGGTAATAAAGATAGAAATGTAATCCCGTCAATGTCGTTCCATTTACGAGTTAGGAGCGATTCCAACAATCTTCCCCCAATGGGACGACATAAGGGATTACTTACAACATTTACTACAAATATAGAAAGCAAATAAAGAAAGGTCTTCATAAGCTCTTCAAGTGCTGAGGATGATGAAAGGTTACGCTCTTTGTCTTCTTCTGGTACCTTGACTTGAGAACCGTTTTCTTCACTTGTAGGCAAATGATGTAATAAGCATAAATTGGATTAACTTCCCCCCAATTCATGCTGCATGTCTTTAGCAGCTTCTCCGTACACTCCTTTTTGGCGAAGTTTCTGAATCAGCTTCCCCCCAAACTGACAACTATCTTCAGCAGATTCGAAACTTTGATGTAGTGAACATTTCCTCTAACTTTTGAAGTTTCAGTACGCAGCGGAATTTGTAGATGAGCAGTAAACCACACAAGGTAAATCTGACTTGTTGCGGAAAATCCGTTCGGGGTAACATGCAAGAAATCAACAAGATCTTCTCACATATATAGATGCTTCACACCAAACAAACCACGAAAGACGAAATGAAACGACTTCCCCCTGAATGTTGCGGTCTATCGGAATAGTAGTTACCAGTGAATCTGCAATTACTCGATAAAATGACCGTGTGTGAGGCATCACAACATCATATTTAGGTAACTTCACGCACGATAACTCTGTGAAAGTGAGACGATAACACCAAAGTAAGACGTTTAGACCACAGATCATCTTATTTCTTCCCCCTGATTGAAGAAATTCATGAAAGGAAACGGGTTTTCGAAAAAAAATCCAAAAACATCAAAGAAGCAAGGAACACCTATACTCTCTTCCCCCCGATGTTTTCAACGAATCAGAATCATACACCACGTATGTTGATGATGAAATTGGAGACATCGAAACCATGTATGTTCAATTAATCGAACAAGTGTGAAGTACCATAAATATCTCGCGAGAATCAATTGTTGATAAAACTTCTCTACTCATGTATACTCTTCTCAGCTAACTCTTTACCGACCCCATTATCATTCTGACAGCTTTTTGTAGTGACTACTGATGGAGAAAACCCAATATGACGAACTTGAGACTGAAGAAAAATAACCCGAACTTGTGACTTAAACTTGCACTATTGTCAGACGAAGAACCCTTTTTCTTATCACAATCGGAAAAAAGGTAAACTTAAAGTTTCTCAAATTATCCACACCGTAGTGTGACACTTGAGCACAACAACGTAACTCCTTAAAAGTGATAGTTATAAGCTGTGAGCACAACAACGTAACTCCTTACATCAGGTTCAACTAGATAACTCAAGTCTTTGTCATTCGAAACGGCTAAAGCTCGAACAAGGATCTCGAAGAATCATGCATCCAACCAACCCCGATATCTTCATATACTAAGTACACGCACCCGTGATATCCCACTTCAACCTCAAATAAATAATAGTGAATTCTTGCCGTAATCACATCTTGCGGTTAAATGCCCAAAACTAGCCTTCGTTAACGGGTTAAATGAACTTTGATAATGGTTTTTTCCCGATCTTGTCAAAAATATGTATCCCCGTGAAAATTTTTCATAACCAAAATACCAATCTTTTTCCGAAAATTATACCAAAAATTAACAAAATGTATTAAAAATTACATTTGATAATGAATGTTTCAGCCCAATGTTGATAATTTCGGATCCCATGGTAATATAGCAGCCCAGCTGTCCAAGCTGTTTTCAATCAGCCCATGGATCAATAACTCGGCCCAATAAAAAAATCAGGTGCCCCATCCATTTGAAATACACGATCCATAGACACTAGATGACCAGATAAAAGACTAACACAACCCTAAAATTAGGTCACACAGCCATTAACCTAAAACACACAGAATCATCTTCGCCCCCATCTAACTTTTCTCTCACCAAAAATAGATCTCATCAAATCTTACACGTTATCATCCAATCTCAGTAAACATCTCCATCTTCTAACAATTTTAACACTAATCCTTTATCAACAACAACTAAATCCCAACAAAAAGTTACAACCGAACCTTACGAGTATTCACTTTTCTGCTCAAACCCAATCAAGAAACCATTTTGAAGGCTTCATGATCCTTTGGAGGGTCACGGTAGGTCGACATAAGTTTTTCGTTTATTTTGTTTGTAGAAGAATGAACCCAAGAAAAGAAGAAAACATGTTTGTTTTATTTCTTCCTCTTATTTGGTTCGAATAATGATAAGTCTTAAAATATTAGATCGATGAGGAGTTTGGTTAATCTCGTTTATCAAGAGCTTATTAAAGTTTTTAAAAATCTCATATGAGATACGAGATACCTAAACTGAGATCATAAATAATTGTTTGTTGATTTGAGTGATGAGAGCTGAGGAGAGATGAGAGGGTCTTGGGTTGAGTCTAGGTCTAGGATAGATGTTGGATTATTTTTGAAGTTCGATTTGGATCAGTTTTGGCTTTGTGTCTTCTCGAAATCTTTCTTCTTTTCCTTTAGTTTTGAAGACAGTTTGACCAAGGAAGATTTATAAGATCTGAGGTCACACAAAACGTATTGGCATTTGGTTTTGAAATGGTCAAATAGTCGAGTCCATTTTCATCATATTCTTCTCTATCTTATGCGTAAACATGTTGGAAAGGTCTTACGCGTAACAACAACTTTCTTATGCGTAAAACTGTCTAGTTCAAAAACCTTACGCGTAGCCGTGGTGCTTACGCGTAGCCGTGGTGCTTTGGAGGGTCACGGGAGGTCTTGGAAGATGGAAGAAACCCATCTTCAAGTTAGAGAGAGAAACAAGAGAGAAGGGAGAGAACTATGTGATATTTTATTGAAAGGTGAAAGGCTTACACAAGAAATCTCACCCCTCCATGGAAGTATGGAGGGGTTTATATACCCAAACACTTACATCTATCACTAAATGACATAACAAGCCCTTGTGTTTGAGGTAATAAAGATAGAAATGTAATCCCGTCAATGTCGTTCCATTTACGAGTTAGGAGCGATTCCAACAGTTTATGTTTACATTGCTTTCGTATAATTGTTTCTAGTGTATGCATGCATAGTTTATTGGTAGCTACCCTTGTTTTGGTTGTTTTGAATGGCGGTAGTGGCTAGTTACTTAGGAGATATGACCAACTGACCCTAAGTAGTTAGACTGAGTGGAAAGGATAAGAAGTGACCAACTGATGACCCTTCTTTGCTTGTGCCATTTGACCAACTGATCACCTACCGTTTGGATGAACTTAAGAAGTTAGGGATGAGTGTTTAAGATGCTAGCGCCTGGGCACTCATTGTTATGAATCTTTCATGTAGCGGTACTTAATGACTTGGCTTAGGGGACTAAAAACAACTGGACTTTCAACGGGTCACATGCGATCTCCGGTGGAAACCTTTGCTGATAGGTTAGGATGAACTGACCAAATGTTGTCCTAGCGACCTTTACCCCCACTTGAAGCAATTGGACGTAATTAAACGTGAACTTAACATGATAAGATGACTAACTAGGTTAGCACACTTCTCCTTTATTATTCACAACCCTTGCCTTTAATTGCTATCTTTTTTCTTCTTGTCTTTAGTTTTAATTAATCATTTCAACCTATTAAAATCTGTGACACCTAGACTTAGTTAAAATCCGCACACATAGCTCTTGGAACGACCTCGATTTTACCGAATACTACACTACACATGACCGGGTACACTACCTGTTTGTGCATTAGGGTAGACCATAGGTATAACGAGACAATATAAATATTAAAATGTGGTCAGTAAAACCTGCATCAAGTTTTTGGTGCCGGTGCCGGGGAGTTATATTAGGATTTTCATTAAGTCTTTCATTTCTGTTTTGTTTTAAAATTTTCTCAATTTCTCACGATCTCTTTTTAAGTTTCAGGTACCATGGAAGTTGTTAACATTGATGACCTCACTCTCTAGGAATATTTGGCGTTGACAAGAGAAGAACAAGGGCCGGGGCTCGTAAGACCGGCAATTGGAGCTAATGTCCGTTTCGAGATTAAAGATCAATTTATGAGGGAGCTTCGTGCTAACCCTTTTTCAGGAAACAGGGACGAAGATGCGTATGAGCACGTTGATAATGTCTTGTACATCGAAATCCTTTTCAACATTTTGGGTGTGTCTCATGACGCTGTTATGCTAAGAGTGTTCCCCATGACTCTTACTGGGGGAGCAAGAAGATGGATCGAAAGATTGCCCGCCGAGGCAGTTGATACATGGGCTCTACTAAAAAAGCACTTCATCCAAAGATATTTTCCTCCTTCAAAGATGATGATGAAACGTTGTATCAAGCCTCGGATAGATACAACGATCTCCTCTACAAATGTCCTACACATGATCTAAACAACCAGCAAAAGGTCAACATCTTTTACAAGGGGCTCAACATAACTACAAGACAGATGCTGGACTACCAAGGACCAATTCCAAGCATGAACCCTACTCTCGCAATTGAAGCCATCCAAAAAATGGTTGATCATTCCCAAAAATGGCACGATAGAGGTAGCAAAAGAAGCCTGGTCGAAGTCTTGATGGAATTGCCACCATCACTAACAAACTAGAAAATCTATGTCGGGATATGCTCAAGCTCAGAGAAAGTGTTCATGCCATCCAAGTAGGTTGCGAAAGCTGCCGAGGAGGACATCTCACCAAAAATTGTCCTCACATTGACAAAGATAGCACAGTTGAAGAAGCTAAATATGGAGAAAATCGACCGTTTTACAGGGATAATCGTAATGGTAATGGCTATCGTGGAGGGCCTCCCCCACATTATGATCGTGGAAATTTTGGTAAAAGAAGAGATAACTTGGAGGAAACAATTAACAAGTACTTCGTAGATTCAACTAAGAGACAGAAAGAGCAAGAAGAATGGCTGAAAAATTTCCAAGACAATACAAACAAAAGCCTTTCTAGCCATGACGAATCACTAAAATTTTTGGAAACCATGATTGGGAAGCTTGGCGACGAAGTGCAAAGAAGAAATGAGGCTCAAAAGAATAAGTCAACAGCATGTAAGGCCGTGTTTTATGAGAATGGCAAATCCACCAATGAGTCTAATAAAGATAATGATGCTGATGACATAAGAGAGTTACGCCGTAACCAAACATCAGAGTTACGGCGTAACTAGGATACGAGGGGTGACAAGTTTCCCGAGTTAGATGAATCTAAAAGGAAGAATCATTGGTGTAAGGCTATTTCAATTGATAATGGAAAGTGTTATGATCTATGGGCTTCATGCGATCCTTGGAACGAAACCTGCGATGGAGGGGTCGATAAAGAAAGGGTTAATGATGACAGATACATGTGGACTGCACTTAATGATGAAGAAAGATTAGCTAAATTCTCGATTGATGAAGATGAGGAACCACCCATCAGGCATTGATGTAGTCCCTTAATGATCACGGAAGATGAGTCCACACGAGCACGGCCAACATGTAATCCCTTTCGTGAGTATTGTAACGGGGGTGGCAATATGAAGGAAAAAGTATGGATATGTCCTTATGAATTAGAAAGACATGACGTTGATTTCGGAAACCTATCCTTCAGTGATTGGTATTCAGTGAGGTTCGGGGATGCAATCATTAATACGGTTTTGTTGATAAATTTAGAGTTTAAATATGAAAAACATATTCTTCATGGAAAGTCCATTAAACCACTCAACGATATTTCTTCTAGCAACACTGATGACGAAGGAACTCGAAGTCATTGGTGTGAGAAAATAAAAACCCCTGACGGAGTTCTTTGGGCATCTTGCAACCCTTTTGATTATGAGTGTAATTGGGGAAGCAATATAGAGAGAGTTGGTGAAGATGAATTCTTTTGGACCTCAACTAATGACTCGGAAAGAACAGAATTGCCTTGGCTAGACGATTTGGGATTCGACAATTGGGTCAAAATCAAATATTGAAAGGTAGATGCGCTAACTAAGGAGAAGATCTGGAATGGATGTATGAGTAAAGACGACCCAAGCGAAGAAGTTCCTAATGACATAAATGAAATATCGGATAAAGATACAAAAGATTCATCGAGAAATGAGAAAGAGGAATGCAAGCAGGTGCTAGGGGAAGATTTACTCGACAATAAATGGTTTAAAGGTACCGAGTCCGGCGATGATGATATAGATTACCTTGAACTACAAGGGGAAGATGGATTCACTGACCCCAACGATGAAGCATATGGGCAAAGAACGTGCAAACTTCTTGGCATCCGTTATAAGAGGCCGCCACCGATTATAGCCAAAAAGTATGAGTTCACTAGATACCATTTGGGGCCGGACGAAAAGTTTTGCAAAATTCGAAAGATCGAGACTAAAGAGTACCTCCGTACTGCTACAAATGTTGCTTGGGTCAGACATAATTTGATGAAGGACATAAAAGAAGTTGGCCAAGTCCAAAGGCCACCATAAAGCCCCTGGCTTTGAGTCTAACTTAAAGACTCGTAAATAAAGAAAAGTGCTCTTTCAGGAGACAACCCGAATTATCCCTTTCATTTGTTTTATTTTCATTTCTGTTGGGTTTTGTGTTTTTAACCATTTTTGCAGGAAAACGAAGAAAAGTTGGTGTAGTATGCTGAACGGGGACCTGATCTGTCCATAGTTACGGTTTAACTCATTCTTATGGTTACGCCGTAACATACTTTTTGTAGTAGCTTCTCAGAGCATTAACAAATTACGGCGTAATCCCATGCAACTGTTACGCCGTAGCTACACTCCTGTAGCATCTGCCAGGTTTTGCACTAATTACGGGGTAACTCCTTATAGGGGTTACGACGTAACTATCCTCTGTAACACTTCTTTCTTTTTTAAAACACAATAACCTTGTATTAGTTTTTAAATGAACTTTGTGGGTATGTTCCCTGTAAGCCCTCACGAGACTACACTCGTCCACTTGGGACACCAAGTGGTTTAAAAGGCTTGTTGTATATGCTAAATGCAACCGTGATTCCTACGTAAGTGAGTTAGGTTTCTTTTTCATTTTTCTTTTTCTTTTTTAGAATTATGCTTGTCGGTAGTGTGATTTCAGGGATCGATGTTTGCTTGTGGATGCTTATGCGAAGGCACGATTCATTTCGTGGGCCTTCTTTCTTTTTGGATCAAATTTCAGGTAAGTTCTCGTTCTAATTCTACTTTTCTCTTCACCTTTATTTAACGCTTAGTACAAAAGAGACTTTTTACGTTTCAAGTGGGGGGACGGGAGTAGAATTGTCTCTTGAACTTTATTTTGCCCTCGTTTTTCTAGTTTATTTTGAAAAATTATGCCATTTTTCTAAATTTTGACATGTTTTTCTTAACCTAACTAGATTAGACCTTAGCCGAGAAATTTATAACCCTTGATATTATATGGTGAGATTAGCCTTTATCCGTTTCCAAATTTTTACCCAAAATCCACCAAATTATGAGTGTGTTGGAAGCTTGTAAAATTTAGAACTTGGCCTTTACATCATTTCGAGACCATAGACGAGGTATGTTGAGTTAGCTCGATGTATTTGGACCCAAATAGCCTATCATTGTGTGTCTATCGATTAGTCCCCTTGACTTCTCGACCCCCATGTTAAACCCTTTGTTGCACTCACCTTTAGTGCAAGATACCCCTAGATACACCCATCTGAGCCATTCCTTTCATTTTGTTCACCCAACATATTGTTTTGTTACACCCTTACACCTTAACCTACCCTGTAGTCTTTATTTGTAATTGGGAAGTCATTATTTGCCTAAGTTCAAGGTTCAAGTGGAAAGGTTCGGGAATCACGCTTTCCTCGACGACATATTCTTAAAGATCATAGAAGACCCCCCAAATTCTCATATTGTTCATCTCAAGTGGGGGGTGTTATGGTTAGTTGTTATGTTTGTTGAAAAAAAATGAGATTCGAAAAAAAAGGTTATTGTTATTCATTCGATTGTAAAGTGCGAAGTTATAAGCACTATTGTTATAAGCTTACTAAAGATTAGTATCGAGGAGGCCACCTCGGTCACATTTGAAGAATGGAGTTAGTAATGTGCCCATCATGACGTCCTCTAATGACACATCTACCTGGTATTATGATCCGGTTTCTTAACTTCGAAACTTGAACTTTGGGCGAACGGTAAGTGGTGATGATTTGGTTTTAGATTTAGACTATTTGCTTGATTTTATTTTACACCAGTTTTATCCCATGTCTTATCCTACCCTTAGTCATGAAGCGTGTCTAGGTTATGCAACGAGAAATCTTTGGTGTCTTGGCCATAGATTTGGTCATGTATCATTGATTTTGTCCACTTCGCTGTGACATGTTAATAATGACAACTCACCCTTAACCTTTGTTGTGTCTACCCATATTGCCTTCGAGAATTGTTTAGCCCTTAACTCTAGTGGTGGAGATTTGTGTAACCGCCAAGCTTATGATAGAATACATGCTATGACTGTGAAATTGACACTTAGAATAGTTGAGAGATTTGAGTGTTTTGTTCTCATTTCGTGAGGTGTTCGGCTTTGTTTTATTCTAGCATAAGGGATTTAAAAACTTTTATTTTCCAGGTAATGGGAGATATCTTTTTAGGAATCTATCTAATAAGGTCTACTTGAGGGCAAATAGAGTTCAAGTGGGGGGATATTTGATAACATCAAATAGTCCAGAATATTTAGTGTCAATTTCCCCCGATAATGCTCGTATTTTAAATCATTTATATGGATTTACACTTGTTTTCCTCTATATTTTACTTTCAGGTAAATTACGAGCATTGGAGCTAACGAGACGCGGATTTGGAGAGTTTATTCAAGATATATGATAGTATGCTCATTTTAAAGATGTTACGGCGTAATCCCCTCTCACATTACGTCGTAACATAAGCGTGGCTCAGAAAACCAACTAAACGGATGATTACGGCGTAACTCCCACCTAGGATTACGCCGTAACTAATTAGGTCAAACGATATTCCGCGCTGCTGCAAGCTACGACGTAACTAATTCCATAATTACGGCGTAACCACAATTTATTGAAGATACGACATAACTCATTCATGATGTTACGCTGTAACCAGCTTTTCCAGAGAAAATTACGAAGAAATGGATGTTACGGCGTAACTCTTAATTTAAGTTATGCCGTAACCAGATTTGGCCTATAAATACCGCCCAAATTCCATCATTTCTATTCATCCACTTCACACACCAATTTAGAGAATGTGAGTAGAAGGTTGAAGGCAGATCTTAGAGAGCATACGGAGCCATCTCCAAGGGAGAAATCACTCCCCTACAATAAGCATTAGCATTTTATCTTTTCTTTACTTTCAATTCATGTATTTCGTAATGTTAAACATTGAATCGATTGTTTTAGTTAATATGAGCGGCTAAGCATCTCTGGTGCTAGCCTAGTTATGATTCCTTAATTGTTTTGTTTATGTTTACATTGCTTCCGTATAATTGTTTTCAGTGTATGCATGCATAGTTTGTTGGTAGCTACCCTTGTTTCGGTAGTTTTGAATGGCGGTAGTGGCTAGTTACTTAGGAGATATGACCAACTGACCCTAAGTAGTTAGACTGAGTGGGAAGGTTAAGAAATGACCAACTGACGACCCTTCTTCGCTTGTGCGATTTAACCAACTGATCACCTACCGTTTGGATGAACTTAAGAAGTTAGGGATGAGTGTTTAAGATGCTAGCGCTCGGGCACTCATTGTTATGTATCTTGCATGTCGAGGTACTTAATGAATTGGATTAGGGGATTAAAAACAACTGGAATTTCAACGGGGTCACCTGCGATCTCCGGTGGAAACCTTTGCTGATAGGTTAGGACTAACTGACCAAATGCTGTCCTAGCGACCTTTACCCCCACTTGAAGCAATTGGAAGTAACTAAACGTGAACTTAACATGATAGGATGACTAACTAGATTAGCACACTTCTCCTCTATTGATCACAACACTTGCCTTTACTTGCTATCTTTTATTTTCTTGTCTTTAGTTTTAATTAATCATTTCAACCTATTAAAATCTGTGACACCTAGACTTAGTTAAAATCCGCACACATAGCTCTTGGGACGACCTCAGTTTTACCGAATACTACACTACACACGACCGGGTACACTGCCCGTTAGTGCATTAGGGTAGACCATAGGTATAACGAGACAATATAAATATTAAAACCTGGTCAGTAAAACCTGCATCAACATGTTTGGAGGAGAAATCGATTGATCTCACACGCTTATCCTAGCCCTTGCTTAGCACCTTATCATTTGGAGTTCGATCATGATTTCTTAGCCAGGGAAGTTTCGTTTCTCTTGGACTATTCATTTATTTAATTTCCCTATTTTACATGCTTTGAAGTTTATTTTTTACATTGAGGACAATGCGTAACTTAATTGTGGGGGGAAGTAAAATAAGAAAAACGAAACTAATTTTTTAAAAATTTTCATATTTTTGGTGCAATTTTTTTAATTTGTATACTTGTTTGCCCTTATGATCTAGTTGTTTTTCATGCTTATAGGATAATATATTAGAATAACTGGCTCAATCCACTAGTGAAATACAGTAAATTTTGCAAAATTTTAGATGTGCCCGATTAATATTGCAATCCATAGCACATATTTTAGCCCTTTCCACTAATTGTGAGGATTTGAGCCTATTTCATATATCATGCATTTTTTATGTTTGAATTCTTTTTGCAATGAGTGTGCCGACAACTTTATTTATTCTAGAACTTGTACTTATAAATCATTACTAGACCGCAGTAAGATCACATTCGTGAGATATTAGTGTATTCGTGTGATAAAAAGGCACCTTTAGGAATAAAACCAAATAGCCTTCAGTTTACATGTAATGATATATTACCTAGCTACACTGGCTAGTTAACTACCCATATGGACCCATTTGTTGGCGCTCATTTTTAGCGCTAGATACCCTTAGAAAACTTTCTGATCCATCCTTTTCATTTTTGTTACATTCATTGAAATATATATATATATATATATATATATATATATATATATATTCACTAGACGAGTACCCGCGCCTAGCGGCAACGGTGACTAGTTTTCTGCAAAATTCTGATGACTGATAAGGATTTAAAAGGTACACTTTTGAGGGGTCATTTAAGCCCTTAATCGACCACTTTAATATCCGTTACTGCTTAATTTCGTTCCTTTTCACTTTTTAGGTCTCTTGAAGGCAAAATGCTAGAATGATGCTCATTTGGACGAAAAGGCGTGAATATGTGAAGAAAATGGCTAAAGTCAAGATCAAGACACTCAAGCTGCTGGAAATGCACCCGACGGCGTCACGGATAAAGGGCAATGCCATCCCTCTATATGCGAAGGCTCATGAGTGAAAATTTTATTTTGTACCTGACGGCGTCAGGCTTTAAAGAGTAGGGCGTCACAACTCAGACGACCTAGATCCAGATTCAGACGGCGTCAGAAGATGAAGCCGACGGCGTCACAACCACAACGTGACGCCGTCAGAAAGTTAACTTGGCCAAGACGAAACCCTAATGGCGGCGATCCGACGGCGTCACAATTAAAGAGTGACGCCGTCACAGTTGTAACTCTATATATAGAATTCGAATTTTCAGACTTTTAGAGAGGTAGATTTGTGGAGTAAAACCCTAAAACGATTTTAGTTTGTCTTGGGCAGTATCTTAGGGTTCTCATACCCTATTGTACATCAAGATAAGTAATTTACTTCATTGATTTCATTATGTCTTCGATTGTATGTGTGTATGCTTGCATGTTTACCATGTCCGACTAATTTAATTGTGTGTTTGCTTAGATCCATGAAACCTAGTTATTGAATATTGATTGGTTGTCTCTTATCTTAATTGTAATTAGCTTAGGATTGCAATAGGCCATCGTTGTGTTTTTAATGCTTGAGTAATCTTTGTGAACATTAGTTTATAATCGCCTAGAGTTATTGTAGGCTAAAAATCCAAAGATAACCTTAGAGTTAGTTTATAAATCCTAGAGATTTTGTAGGCAATAACCTTAAGGTATTCTCAAAGACTTAGGGAAAAAAGCATACCCTACGACCTTAGAAGACATAACGCGTTAAGAATAAGGACGTGACAATTCAACCATTAATAAAAGATAAATATGGAGTAATAGTATCTAGGTAAACACATTTTTAATCATCATACGAGCACACATCAATTAGACATAGACTACCCCTTAGCTTAGTTAATTAGATTAGATAATAGTAGAGTAATAGGTAGAAATACCACCCCCCAAATCCAATACCCCGAGATTCGTACTTTCAATTTTATAAAAAATATAAAAAAAGATAAAAAAATAATCTTCCTCAACCCCAAACTTAGCGTAGTAATTTCTCACTAGCATTCCTATTCCCCTAGATAACGATATCAATCTCGAGGCTTACCCTAATACTACACTACAATGATTAGCTTCACTGCCTAGGTGGTTGAAAAACTTGCTCAAAGAAAAGGAATTTCCTTTGACCCCGAACGCGCGTTGTACGCGTATCAAGTTTTTGGCGCCGCTGCCGGGGAATAGTTATTGCTTAGGCTTGATTTCTATCTCGTTTAGGTCTACTCACAAGATTCCTATCAAGTGATATTTTTTCTTTTTATTAGCTTCCGTGTAGTCTATCCCCCTTCTTTGTGCCTTTGTTCGTAAAACTTGTCCATTGACTATTCCGTTCACCATTATGGAGAACACGAATCCACTATATTCGCGATTAGGTTTTTGCATGAAAAAATATAATATTACTAGAGCGGATTATTAAAGATGGTGGGAAGAAGTAAAGAGAACGGGATCTTATATATGCCCCATTGAGTACCTTGGGAAAAGTAACCAAGTCCATAAACCTTTTTTGAGGGTTTCACCGTTCCATCAATCCCATAAAACACCTCATCTAGTGAAACCTATGCATCCTATGAGCCTTCACCTAGGATAGACTCTCGTGAACAACCTTCATGTTTAGAAATTATTTTTAGTGAGGCCCTTAGGAAAACTGACCAAACGTGTCAAAATATTATGGTAAGCAACCAAGCATTAAAATAACACATGACGAGCATATAGGTGATGTGGATGTGATTGAGGATAAGGTGAAAAGTCTTGACCCACAAGGTATCCCACAAGTCACACCATCATTTAAGGCATACACACCGCACATGACTTACCCGAAAGTAGTAGATGAGACTTTAGGAATCCCGATGGAGGTAGAACATTTGAACCAAAAGCAACTAGAGAATATAGGTTTGAATACTTGTAGTCTCAACCTTACTCTTAGTTCTAGGGATTTTCCTAGTGTTGATGAACTGGAACCTCAATCTTTACACAATTATCCATCCTTAGATATACATCTAGGAGACAAAAGAGGAACCGAGCCACCCATGAACCGATTTAGTCTGGGTAGTTTTAGGATGAAGGAAGCCATTCACACACCCCCTTCACCTCACGTGGCAAATTTCCACCCTAAGGGTGTGTATCGCTACTATCACCCGCACTTAAGCTTAAGTGTAGGAAAAACTTCCCCTTTATCCGTTAAATAAGGGTAGAGTCAACCTCGTGACTCGAACACAAACAAGCGCTTCTTGGGAGGCAACCTATGTGTATTTCTTTTTCATTTTTGTGTGTGTCATATATCTTTTCATTATTGTATGTTCTCATGTTTAAATTTGTGAAAATGCTTTATTTTGTCTTTAACCTCGTCTTAATTACATATAAAGGTATTTTACAAAAAAGGATAAGTGTAGGGAGGATTACACATGTTTTTAAAAGAATGTGAACATGAGAAATACAATTAGTGAAATTGATATATATGTGTATTTGTTAGAGTCAAATGCTTGTATCGAGTCATAATGGAAGTTTTGCAGGAACTTTTCCAGATTTTAAAGATAAAATTTTTCCAGAATTTTTTTCAGAAAAACGCAGACCAGTTTCTGTCAGGATAACCTGACGGCGTCAGGATTGCTACCTAACGGCGTCAGGAGGAACATAAACAACTTATTTAACTTTCTCTCGTTTTCTGTGCTACTTATAAATTTTTGGAATTTCTAAGGTCTTAATTTTCCAAAAAATCTGTAAACATCCATTCCACAAGCATTATATCCTAGTTTAGTATAGTCAAATATAGTTTTACCGTCGATTTTACGCGAAGGTTTTGTCTATTTTCTTAAAGTGTACTGGTTTTATTTATCAAGAAGAAGATATATAAGATTGGATGGAGCTTTTCACGCATATATTCTTCTTGGAGAAGAATTTAACCACTGCTTCTGTTAGGAATTAGAAATTCTATAGTGAAGCATCTGTCACCCCAACATATAATCTAGCTTAAGTTAGCTCGTAGATATATCTTTTGGTACGATATTTTTTATTTAGTTATTAGCGTAGCTTAGTCTAGTGTAACACCGTGGAGGAATGACGGGTCTTTACTCATTATATGCCTGATCCACAGCCCGAAGGAGGGCTTGCTTCTTTGTATAAATAGCCCTCTCCCTTCTAGGGAGAGAGTTGGATGCTCATTTGGAATCTAACCTTCTATGTGTTTCTCTCACTAGAACATCTCTCTTTCTCTCTCTAAAAACTTGTATACACCCCTTATGTATTTGGTATGATGTGTTTGAGAAATCCTATATATTACAATTGGTATCAGAGCCAAGGTTTTATCACTCATCTTTCATGCTCTTTGTTTTGGTGGATTTCATAAGGTTTTTGGGGTTATAAGTGTTTAGGAGAGTTTGAATCATTTGGACATTTTTTAATGTTAAAGTTTGAATTTTGATTGTACTTTTATGTTTAGGATCATCATATGTGTTTATGTTTTGAATTGGAAGGATTGAATCATTGTGGTTTAGCTGTTTTTTATTGATAAAGTGGTTGTTTTCAAATATTGTACGAAGCGAGTTGAGCTACGGTGTTGAGTTTCTTAGAAGCGAGTTGCTTTGTTAGTGGAAGCGAGTTGGTTTAAGCAACCTGGCTATTAAGCGAGTTGTATTAGTAGCGATTTGGTATACGCGACTTGGGTATTAAGCGAGTTGTTTCTTTAAGCGACTTGAGTTTTAAAGCGACTTGGCTATTAAGCCAGTTGTATTGTCAGCGAGTTCGTTTAAGCGACTTGGTGGTTAAGCGAGTTGTCTCTGTATGCGACTTGGCTATTAAGCGAGTTGTTTCTTTAAGCGACTTGAGTTTTAAGCGACTTGTCTTTTAAGCGAGTTGTCTGTTTAGCGAGTTGATACCAAAGCGAGTTGACTGTTTAGCTACTTGTCTATTGAGACTTGTCACTTCTTCGTGCTACATTTTTACGGTTATTCTTTTGGTTTAGTAAAATCCCGTGAAAGAATCTATTTCCCGGTTTAATCAAAGAACAATAAAATCCCGTAAAGTCCGACATTCATGGCTTATACCACTGATCCAGTAATTTATGATGTGCTCAAACTATATGACTTAGTGGACTGCATACAAAGTATGTACTACTCAGAAAGCCTGACCTTAACAGATTCAACCAATGATGATCTAAACATTTCACACTTTGAGTCCAATACGAATGAACCTCAGCAACAATTACATATTGAATGCAGCATTGAACCTTATTTACTGCTTCACTCTCATGTCTCACAAGTTTTATCCACGTCCATGGATCAAACATGTAGTGCTCTTTTCCGTCAGGACTTACCTTCACTGAAGAGAATATTGTTACTATACTTTGAACAATTAAAGATCCAGCTCATCAAAGGGAAAATAATGAAGGATGATTCCATGGCCGTACTCCGGATGATTCACAACCAATTCCAACCATTTATCAATGAGGAATATTCTGCAGATTTTGATCAACACTTGACGAATATTTCCTTCAAAAAACATAGTGGAATGGAAATTCGGGAATTCATCAATACATTCATCCGATTAATGGATAATATGGAAATGTACATTGAGGAGGCTGCTAATGCAAATGACGATAAAGTCCAGGAACGTCTGAGGGAAAAATGTGAATTATCAGGTGATGTGTCAGTTAAGAGGCCGAATGGTGCTAAATGCGGGATGTCAGAGATTAATAACAATGATTTTTTATTTGAAGAGGATGCAAAGATCAGAAATATGAACGAATGTAGGGCACAATCATTTGATTACAGTGATGAAATTGGAATGGCATCGGACGTCGTATCTGCTAACAATGAATGCAAAGGATCAGAGACTAAGGAGCCTGAAACTGTCAGAAACTCATTGACGCTTAGTGTATATGATGTGGATACAAGTGTCAGACCTATGAATGATCTTGTGTCATCTGATGAGCTACCCTTAACTATTCAAAACAATGCATCGGGTAACGTATCCAAACCATTTAAATTTAAGGATAAACATGTTTTTGATAAATGTTTTACAACGATTGATATGGTTGAGACTGAGTCTGTAAGCTTTAAAACAAATGATATGGTTTCAAAAAGGGCATTTAATGAACTTTCTAACAAATATTCAATTCTTGAAAAGCACTGCATTTCCTTGGAAATTGCAATACAGCAAAAAGAAGAAAGTTCTATTGTTTCAAATGAATGCACTAATCCGGAATTCCTAGAATTTCGTGAATTTTTTGAAATTAACCAATTAAAAACTCAGATTCAAGACAAAGACTCAACCATTTGTAGTTTGAAAAAAAAAATATCAGACATTCAAATGAACATGAATATGGGTATGAACATTATGAACTGTGAAGCTAGTGATGCAATTATGTCTAGGAATGAGGAACTAGCCCTATGTGTAGCTAATTTGTTAAGAGAAAATGAATCCTTGAAGAAAAACTCTTTGGAATGTAGGATCAAACAGATAGATCAAATCAACTCCATGTTAGCTGACATTGATACCCTCAAAACCCAAATTTAGGATAAAAGTTTCACTATCGTTGCTTTAAAAATGAGCTTAGAAAAAATATGGGAAATAGAGTGAATACTAAGTTTTCAAAACCATCAACGTTGGAGAAACCAACTATTTGTAACGCCACTAAATGACTTGTAACTAGGCAGCCCAATGCATTTAAGACAAAAAGATTTAAATCATTAAAATCTAAGCTTGCCTCCCAAGTTGATAATATTATAGTTTTGTCAAAACCAGTCACTTCACTAATTCATTCCAATATGAGGAATGACAATACCCAGCTGAAGGCTCAGAAATCTGAGATCAGGAATATAAGGAGTTCATCTAGTCCATATAAGATGCATCAAATGGCTGACCAATCCCCTAAGAAACAAATTATTTGCAAAAGGATCAATGCTCAGAACAGGGATTTGGCTTCATCTAACTCTGCTAGCAGTTGTTTTAAGTAGATTCCTACTGGTAGACTCTTTAAGTTAGCAGGTATCAAACGGACTTACTCACCTAGATGTTGTCTTAAGTGGATGCCCACAGGTAAAATCTTCAAGAATGTTGAACTTAAAGGGATGCCTATTAATGATACCCCTAGACCTGACTGCACAACATCAAGAATTGAGGAAATACCTGGCACTAACCCACCTATTTGCAATATTACATGTGCTATTAGTGCAAAGTGTCCTCAATCTTTTTCAGGTACAATGCTAAATTCATTCATGAACATCATGACCTGGTTTCCAACATAATTTAAGACTGCTCACTCTGGATTTGTAGCTTGTCAGAATTGATGTACCTCGTACTCTGACTCCTGATCCCCTCTCTTCAGGACTCGTTCTTATTAAGTATTGTACAAATATTTTTATATACACATTCTCAAAACAAAAAAAACAAAAAAAATAAAAAAAAATCTTTTGTAATCTTTTATTTAAATTTCTGTCATCGATAACATCTACGATCCTAGAAATGTCATTCAACAATGACACGGGACTTTAGATGAAGTTCGAACAGAGTCTTTATAATCTCTAGTACTATTCGTCTTAACAATCACATACTTAAGCTGTCATAAACTTACTGTCAAGTTACTGAATCAATCAATGATTACTCTCTATCCAGTATCATTGATTGAGGGGGAGAATTGTACACCTTCATTTGATATAGTACTTGGTTTGATTAATCTTGATCATTTTGGTTGCATGTATCTGCATTCTTAATTGTGTGGCCTGGTTGTTGCATGCTATGTGGTGTTATTTTATGATTCTTGATGTGATATAAGGTGTTTAGCTATGTTTATGTTTGTCAAGTTTTTATGATATGCGTGTTGCCTTTTTGTTTGACTCATGCGAGTTGATTACATGCGTGTTACCTGGTATGCGAGTTTCTAAGTATAGGGACTAAAAGTGTCAACCCGCTATGACTGTATACTTATGTTGCCTGGTATGCGAGTTGCTAAGTATAGGGGCTAAAAGTGTCAACTTGCTAAACCTGTTTACTTAAGGTCGCGAGTTGCCTCGTGGTCAATACGCATATTTGTCAGTCAAAGTTTTTAAAAATGTTCTCTCTCTCTCTCTCAACTCTCTACTTAGCGAGTTAACTAATTATGAGTGTGTGGTATGTTTTCTTGCTGTCTGATCTTGTATATCTCATCTTTTTCATAATATGTACTCGTACCCTGTCTCATTTTGAATCCTTCTTGCAGATTGCGTTCTTTATTTCTCATCTCAATCAACATACATCGACTATAGGTTTGTATGTTTTTGATAAATGAATTTGAAAGTAGTCTTAGATGTTATTGAATAGGAGTGTTTAAATTAAGACTTGCGTTGAAAAATGATTAGATGATTTATTTGGGTCTTTCTTTTTGATGCGTATTGAGAATGATTACGGCTCGTTTAATAAAATGGGTTATTGGAAGTGCTTTGGTTGTTGGTTGTGTTTATTGTATTAGGATCCCTATTAGCATGAGAGTTTTTCTGAGTGTCTATGATCATACGTTTGTTCTCGTGACTGGTCAATTGGGTCTTTCAAGTTGTGTTCTTCTTAGCGAGTTGCAGTTGATGCTTGTATGCGAGTTGCCATGTAAATTCCTTATAGCGTGTTTCCCATTTGCTTGATAGCGAGTAGCTGTTGAATATTATTGAATGAGAGTTCCTATATGCAAGTTGCCTTTTTATAGGGTATGCGTGTTGCCTATTGCTTATCATCATATGCGAGTTGCCATATGCGAATTTCTCCATGTTTCTGATGTATACGTGTTACCCTATACGTGTTAACCAGCCTCGTTTGACCAAAGCATCTTGATACATGCAAGTTGCCATATGTGACTTGCCTCATACATTTTGATGTATGCGAGTTATCACATAATTTATCCTATGCGTGTTACACTATGACCAAAGCGAGTTGTTGGATGCGAGTTGCTATATGCGACTTACCACATATGTTTTGTTGTATGCGAGTTGATGACCAACTGTTACCTATGCGTGTGGTGTTATGCGAGTTGCTCAAATTATTATTCCAAAGCGAGTTGCAGTTTGCAAGTTAACATACATTTTGTCAATTTTGCTTGTGGTATTATCTTTTTGATGTCCTATCTCAAATCTTATCCTACACTTATAAGTTTCTACATACTGATTACATTTTTTTGAGAGTAGCATCATATGTTTCCATATTTGTCATATCCAACTTTCTTAAGTTCTGTATATGTTGGGCTATGAATTGGTCATAATGGATATCAGTGTCTTAAGCTAACAAATTTCCTGGATATGGTTTGTGTTGTATGTGTAACTATCAGATCTCAATGGCTGACACCACATCCTTTGATATACTTGTTGCTTCTGCACCAACTGTCACTCTAACTGACGAAGAATTACTTCCACGTGCGGAATGGGTGTCAATTGCTAAAAGCAACTGCTATTTAGATGTGGATAGAGGGCAACAAAATCCAACTTACCGACTGGCTATCGACATCCTGAAGGACACCAACTTCTTTAATGCCATAACCAAGCGTTGCACAATCCCATCCATTTATCTTCAGCAATTCTGGAAAACAGTTACGTGGGATAAGATATCTGCTTCATACTCGTGCAAGCTTGAAGACAAATGGTATGACATCTCTGGTGATACACTCAGGGATGCTCTTCAGATCACACCAAAAGACCCTTCCAACAAATTCATCACTCCACCCTCTATTCAAGAGATTTTAGACTTTGTCGAGGAATTGGGATACCCTGAAAGACTAACCAAGATTTCATCACTCATCAATGCGGAAATATATCAACCATGGAGATCAATCGTCACAATTCTCAATCTATGTCTAACCGGTAAAACATCAGGGATAGACAGAGTACGAGCTCCCATAATGAAAATACTGTGGGGAATAATCAAAGGGAAAAATATAGACTTCGCTGAACTTATTTGGGAAGAGTTCATCTTGTCCTTAAACACACTAATCACCGATAGAATTAACTTTGAGAATAAAGTAAAAGGAAGAAAAGGTCTTGGTAAAAGAGTGATTCCCCGCATCAGATTCTCAAAACTCATTATCCATCATCTGCAGCAAACTCACCAATTCAACTCAAGAAGCGAGTCAGCCCTGCATGAAGCCAGCGATGAATTCGTTCTTGGCAACATAAAATATATTGCCAGACGACATGACAAGGAGATCTTTGGAATGCCCGTTCCTGAAGCTTTGCTTACTGATAAAATCAAGAATGCTGATTACTTCACGAGATATGTAAAGAAAGCCTCCGCCACAACCGTTGTTAACACACCCAAGTCCACTCCCACACAATCAAAATCAAAACAATCAGGAACCATCTACTCAAGCGTTCCCAAGAAAAAGAAGAGACCTGATAGTTCTGTATCTAATGTCTCTCCTTCACAAATGTAAAAGAGGAGAAGGAGAGACACTGGTAAGGGTAATGATGAGGGAACTAAGGTTCCAGGAAGTGAGACAGAGTTGATAGATGAAGACGAAGCTGCATTCCAACAAGGAATTCAGCAAAGCCTAGACAGTCTAAACATGAGACCACCAGTAGGAGGAGTTGTGATAAGAGAACCTGAGCCTGCGCCACGACAAACAACTCCCTCCACTCAAGACAAAGGAAAAGGGATTGCTGGTGCAGAAGCTGAACAAGCTGCTCACATGCTTCTGACCATCTCTTCTCCACCATCTGGAACTACCACCCAATTTAAGCTGAAGAAAAGAAGTGTTGAATCAGCTTCAGCTCAAGAACAAATTGGATTGGAAAAAGAGGTATCCGAAACACAAGAGGAAACTCCTGCATCAAGTGATACCCAATCTGATCAGAATAATGAAGAAGAGTTGCAGAAAGACTCACAGGAGAACCTGGAGTCAAGATCTGATGAAACCAGGCACATGGAGGAACCGAACATGTCTACTGGTTCTCTATCCTCAATGAAGAACCTGGATACAGACTTCTCTTTCGGTGATCAGTTCATAAATGACTAGCCCACAGACACTGAGTCTTATAAGCAAGGTGATGAGAAAGAGGAAGCAGAGTCCATGTTTACAGTCGACATACAGCAAGACACTTCAACCATTCCTCCTATGTCAGCACCTTCTCATACAACCGCACTTCCATAATCCGAACCTGCTAAAGATCTATCACTGGAACCAGTGGTTACAGTAACTGACACAAACACTCCACCGGCTTCACCACCTCAAATCCTTACATCAGATTAATTGCTCGACAAAGCTGTGAAACGAATTGAAGCTCTTGAGAGGCAATTGTCGAAATCTATCAACGTCCTCGAGCGTCGTGTTTACAAGATGGAGAATCTCAAATTCGATCAAGGAGTTGCAGACGCAATTGAGGGAGAGGTAAAAGATGCTGTAGAATGGGCAATGCAAGCTCCATTGCTTCAACGATTCAAGGATCTGCCTATTGCTGATATGAGAGCTGTTCTATCGGATAAAATGTATGAAGCTAATGAGCATCAGGATGCAGTTCACAAGAAGCTTTATGATGCACTTGAAGAATCGATTAAGCACGATAATCATCTACAGTTTCTGGAGGATATTCGAGAAAGGGAGGCTAAAAGGAAAAGAAGGACTTCAGTGTTGGAATCATTACATAAAGGTCCCAAATCCCCTCCTCCTCCTCCCCCGCCTCCAACTGGAGGAGATGGTACTTCCGGTGCGGGAGGATCTTCAGAAATGACCACTACACCTCCACCACAACCACCATCATCACCACCAAAATCTTCAAGTCAACCCAGCTCATCCAGTGATGAGGGAACTCATAAGAAATCTTCAGCTTGGACCACCGTTGATTCAAGGTTCACACCCACATTCTCTACTATTCCAGAAGATCAGGTGGTACATGAAGAATCATATGCCATGGCAGAGTCAGAATCCGATGACGATGATGCATCCACCAAACATATTCCCAAGCCATCTGAAGATGATTGGTTTGATGCATACGTGTCAGGTGAACCCTCTAATACCACTAGAGTTGCACCTTCAAAAGACACAATTCAAAGCTGGCTCACCGAAGAGAGACCTCAAAATCCAGAACCTTCATGGTCCATTCCAGAGTCTGACACGATGATTCCTGACAACAATTGGGCTTCAACAATAACTGCCAACTATGAAGCCCCAACTTAAGATTCTCTTCTTCACATCACAGGAGATATGGGAAGCTTTATGAAGTGGTTTTATGAAAAGAAGAGAATCTCGTCTATCACTCCAAAGGATCTTGAAGGACCAGCTTTTAAAATTGTCAAGGTCTTTCACTCAGATGCCAATCAACTACAATACCAGATGGAAGAATGTCACAAGATGCTTAATGATCAAGTCAGTGATGAAATCTATCATTTCAATGTGAACAAGCCTCTTCCTCTCGGTGGTGAACCTGGACACATGACAATTCAAGCAGATTTCTTCTTCAATCATGACCTGGATTACCTATGTGCTCGTACGTCAGAAAGACAACCAGCCTTATCTATTTCCAAGATGAAAGCTGCAACCTATGATGATCCATGTCTTAAGCAGTGGGTACCCGATCAATTCTGGGTGGACAAGGATCAGGTCTATGACATTGCTGCCTTGTACGGCATTTCTCATTGGTGGTTCAAGAAGAAGAAATTTTACATTGACCGACATAGTGCTGAAAAGAGCCGCAGAGCTGTTCGATCCAAGCTTCGTATCCTAAGTGTCGTCAACATAAAGATCTTCTCAATCTATGGCTATGATTACTTGAAGAAGATTGTTCTTCGAAGAGCTGATTTAAAAGAATATGTTATTGAAGAGAACGACTTCAAACACTTGATGCCAAATGACTTTGAAGATCTCTACCTTCTGAACCTCTAGGGACATCTTGAACACCTACCCACTCATGATAAGAAGGCTCTCTCTGCTGCTGTCAATCTATGGATCAAGGGCTTGGTCATTCGACAAAGAGTCGGTGATTTTCAACTTGGTGTGGAAAGCTATCAGACACAGGTCAATCTCACAAGACCTCAATGGGATGCCAAAGGACATGAATATCGTCACGACTACATAGTGATTGACACTCCTAGAGCAGTCCTCTTTACTGACAGATTCGGGACAAGAATGCTGATGCGTTTATGTGAATTGTTCAAGTTCAGTGATGGCACTCTGAAGATGGCGGAAGCAGAATTAAATTCGAGGGTGAAGGAAATCAAGCTTGATCTGAAGCCGTGGAACAAGACAAGATTCTGGTCGGAACAAGATCTGAAGAGGTGCGAAGAATTCATTGCTGCGATCGAACGAAGACTAAAGACAAGAAAGATTTATCGCAGTCTTGAAAGCTTTGTGGGTAGGATAATATGTGATGGTCATTACAAGCTACTGCAAAGAACTGAATGAAGATATCCTTCTGCAATAGTTTGCTTTGTTTTGTGCTCTATACAATGTGGTGAATGTACTATGAACAATTATAACTAATATGTATATTGTAGTGGTAGGTTATGGATTGCTATTCCCTTGTTGTATAAAAGGGAACTTTGAAGTAGTCCACTTCAGATCATATAAAACCGGACACATTTTTCTCCTACAAAGTTTTGTTTCATACATATTTAAATCACTTGAGATCCAAAATCTCAAAGGATTTGAAATTTTTGATCGGGGGAGAAAATGTGATATAAATATGAAAGATGATAAAAGGTGACCATTTTTTTTTCTCAAAGTGCATACTGCTCTCTTATATGTTCTAAACTCTTTTAGAATCTCGAAGCATATATTAAGGGGGAGCATTTCAAAACAAATATAAACCTTCAAGGTACAAAGATTTCTACGTTTTAACATAATGTACCTTGATTGAGTGTTAAATGGTTTCTAAATATTTGGTAATCGTGGATGTATTTCTAAAGAACTCTTCCCTCTATCTGATAAAATGATTTCAAATATCCTATGCACATATTGAGGGGGAGAATTTACAAAGAAAATCAAATGGCTTTTTCCATGGAAACTGTGATCAAAAATTTATTTCAAAAGATCTCTTGCCTCCATGTGCTAAACAATTTATAAAATCATATGCACATGTTGAGGGGGAGCATTTCTGAAAGATCAAAACAATTAAGGTACAAAATGCTTTGATCTCGTATCACAAGTACCTTAATTGATTTTCCAAATGGTTTTCAATTGGTTCCAATGGCAGATGAACAATACCAAATAGACCGACCAAATTTACTTTATGTATGGTGATATAAGGATGGTTAGGTTAGGTACTCATTCCCACGATCCCACCAGAGCCGGAGGGATCTACCCAGGGACAATCCACTAGTTAGAGTAGAAGTCCTTAGGTATGATGAAAAAAGGAGAAAAGTGAGATATGGGAAGAGTGCGGACTGAGACAGAGCTAGAACTGGAATAAACCCAACAAGGTTCTAGTTATGAAGTCTTGGTAAGTACTGAAGGGATTGAAGAATGAAAAAGAATTGAATAAGAAAAGGGTGAAAACAAATAGCCCTCCAATAATTCAACCTTAGGGCAGAAACCTGGTTCAATACATATGCTACTGGTTGTTACTAAGGTAACACCGGTATTGAAGACAAGATTTCATGGACCCAGTGACGCACTGCACTACATCTTCCCAAGCTACTCAAGTTCCTCTTAAAAGGACTAGTTTCATTCTCACAGGGGAACCTACATTATCTATCGACCTCCTCTTAGAGATAGTTGATATTGAAGAAGGAGACCTTCTCCCTAGTCTCCGGCATAGGAACCAAAATGTGCACAATTGAGTCTAGAGCCACGAGATCATCAATAAATCTCATTAAGGACACAATAAATGAAGACTCTTTGTTTCACACAATGTGGAAAGAGAGAATATAGTTTTAGAGTCCTACGCATTATCCTTGTGGTATTGCCAGAACATCTGAGTGATATGCAAACATATTCACAATGAAGATGGAAAGCCTTCTAGAGCCAACATCAAACAAGCTCTTGGTAGGTGGCATGTGAGATCTATCCAATAGATCAACCATGTGACAACTGAACAGAAACTATGAGGCGATTCAAATTTTTGAATCAATCCTGGTTCAGGTTATGGATTGACAGTTACCTTTGAAAAACCGGTCGTTGTGCTTGAAACTCTTTTCTCTAGCCCATCGACTGTGTATTAATATTTCAAAAATAAAGGTGTTTATGATTGATAATTGATTTTCTTTAAAACCTTTGTTGTATTGCAAAAACACTTTATCTTGAGCAGTACACGATTGTTTTTCAAATCTCTTTTCATCAATCAGTGAATCTCAAATTCGCTGGTTCACTCACCCCGTGTTGTCTTTTTTGAGACGTTCCGGTTTGAGAACAGCTAGAGCAGCTGCGAAACCCTGTCAAGGAGATTCTTCAGAATTATACCTGATCACAGGCAGTACTTGTATTGATCAACGGGGAACCGTGGGCCGTGTACCTCAATTCAACAAAAGTGCTCAAAGACACTTTCGTGCGCTTTATTGCTAAATGTTGTATGCAGGTACGCCCGACGTTTGCAGCTGATCAGAATGGAGAGATCAATCCATAGCCGCATGCTCACACAACACATTCATTTCATAAGAAATCATGATTAGTGCATCAATGTCTCTGATATTCTCACGCCATGCTTCTGCTACGCTGCTGCAAATATCATGAATCATCTAAAGCTTCCGCTACTCTGATAAGAAGAAATCATGATCCAAAATGTGAGCATGTCGGTCAACTTGTTACAAATTCACATGATGGCAACACAATAAAGGGTGATCCAGAGATTTATTGTGGTTGATGATCTCAAATTAAGCTCAAAGGTCATCAAGATGTGGATCAGTTCTATAACCTCCACTTAATTTACAAAGTTGATTGGACTTTGAAGAATTCACCACAAAGACACAAAACCTGAATACTCTGATGTATTAATGTCTACGAGCTCAAGACTGATGTTTAAATAGAATGCTAGGATGCAAAATTGTAATTCATGGGGTGACCTCCCTTAGGGGGAGATTGTTAGGAATTAGAAATTCTATAGTGAAGCATCGATAACCCCAACATATAATCTAGCTTAAGTTAGCTCGTAGATATATCTTTTAGTACGATATTTGTTAGTTAGTTATTAGGGTAGCTTAGTCTAGTGTAACACCGTGGAGGAAGGACGGGTCTTTACCCATTGTATGCCTGATCCACAGCCCGAAAGAGGGCTTGCTTCTTTGTATAAATAGCCCTCTCCCTTCTAGGGAGAGGGTTGGATGCTCATTTGGAATCTAACCTTCTATGTGTTTCTCTCACTAGAACATCTCTCTTTCTCTCTCTAAAAACTTGTATACGCCCCTTATGTATTTGGTATGATGTGTTTGAGAAATCCTATATATTACAGCTTCACACGGATCCTACCGAGCTAATCAGGGGAGTATTATTTTCTTTCGCTTTTAATTACCTTCCATTATCATAACTTTGATACTTTCGGGGAACATTGGGGACAATGTTCAGTTTAAGTGTAGGGAGGGAAAATAAAACGGGAACCTTGAAACTATGCTTATCCTTGATTATTTGTCTTGTCCAATTTCATTTGTGTAATAAACCATGAGAAATATTGGTTAGGGTAATTTTGGCACCAAATTTAAATTTTTTCATGACATGTAGGAGTGGGCCATTAGTCTTAATAAAGCGTCTCATGGATAGAAAGTTATATGACTAGCACAAAACCCTTTACCACTCAAATTCCATCCCAAAAGTGTGAGGTTCGCACCTATATTTGTAGGAATTAAAGCATTCATCTTTAATTCTTTGAGAGTGTACCGGTAGTATAATAGATTCTAGAACTTGTTTTGTGATGCATCCCGAGATCGCTAGTGAGACTACACTTGTGTAGTTAGGAATAACTAAATGATAAGAGACATTAGGATAACCCTTGTTTGATACCCGTATTATAATTACTTCTTCTACATCGGTTGAGTAATTCCCCCACACCCTTGCGATGTACTCATCTTTAGTACACGATACCCCTAGTTAACCCCTCAAAGCCTATCCTTTTCGCGGTTCTCGTGATGTTTCGGTTTTCCGGAATATCAATGAAGAACATTGTTTACAATCCACCCCCAAATGTACACCCAAATTACTTTAGCCTACCTTGTATGCACTCCCTTTTAGTGCATTGTTGTTATCATACTAAACCCTTAGTTCAATTATCTAGTTACTTGCATAAGTTGCTAAGTCGAGTTATATCCTTTGTATACAGTTTTGGGATGATTGGGACTCATGGGAAAAGTTAAATTTTATAAGGTGCGATACATTACAAAGTAATAAAAATTAAAAATGCTAGAAAGCCACTCACAATGTGACAAGTGTCCACCACCCATTCCCTCCATTTTTTCTTATTAAATTCGGTTAGGGGACATTTTGGTCCTTTTAACCTCTTTTTTTTATTTCACGTCAAAACTTCAAACGTAAATAACTTTCAAACGATAAATATTTATCAAAAATCGATTTCACCATAATTTTTTAAATTTAGTCATCTTTAATTTGATATGCATCATGATATATAAATCGCAACTTTTTTTTTTAATTTTTTAAGTGGATGTTGATTTTCTTGAAACTTTTGGCATTTTCGGCACTATTTTTGTCTAGTTTAAAGGCCGAATGTTGCAAAACTTAAAACACGAAAATTGTAGTTTTTTTGGGCCAATTTTTACCCAGAAATTTGAATCACTCAAATCTGACATGATATGAGTGAGATATCGTACGTTAAAGATGAACAATAACTGATGAACGTTATAAAAAATAACTGATGAACGTTATCAAAAATAACTGATGAATGTTATAAAAAAATAACTGATGAACAATATCAAAAATAACTGATGAACGTTATAAAAAATAATTGATGAACGTTATTTTTTCGAAAATTGTTGAACATTATAAAAAAATAACTAAAGAACTATATCAAAAATAACTGATGAACAATATTAAAATTAATTGATGAACGTTATTTTTTCAAAAACTGCTGAATATTATAAAAAATAACTGATGAACGTTATCAAAAATAACTGATGAACTAATGAACATTACTATTTTTTTTTAAATACTGATTAAAAAGACTAACTGATGAACAAAATTGATTGTGACCTAATTGATGAACAACCTGATTTTTTTATTCGGAAAACTGATGGACACGTAATCTAACTTATGAACATTCTAATGTAACTGATGAACATTGTGAATTTTTTTAGACAACTGATGAACAAAGTATATGATGAACAATATTTTTTGTTGATGAACATTGTAATAAACCGATGAACAAAATTAAACAGAACTGATGTACAACTCATTTTATTGATGAACAACATTTTCTATTGATGAACGATACTTTTTTGTTAGAAATCTGATGAACTACATGACTAACTGGTGAACATTAATCTAACTAGAAATTAAAAAAAAAAACAACTTTATTTTTCAAAGTACCAGTTTACATAACCAAAACATTAATCAACTTTATATTTTTTTGCTACTGTCTTCATCCATACCATATCCCATCTCTCATACCCAATTGATAATGCATCCATAAATACTCTTTTCGAGAACAAAAATACTACACCTAATTACCATTCTTATATAAGAGAAAAAGACAACAACTTATTACACTTTCAATTGATTCGTTCATTTTATCAACAATATATTCACTTAAATCTCAGGGAATTTATCTCCAATATGACAAAACACATGCACTACTCTGTCTTTTACACAACCTAGAACTCTTCACAACATCATAGACCAAAAAAATATATCTTACATGCAACTCTTCACAACCTCGGCCCTTTATCAATCAGATCAACTGCCACCCTCACTTTATCGATCAGATCTGAACACTAGTAAGATAGTAACAGATCTTCAGTTACTGTATTTGATTGATGTGATTTTGAGATCTGTTAGTTTGTATGAACAAGCGGTTAATTAGTTAGTTATGTGTAACGGTAGATATGGAGACGGTAATGTTGCAACGTGAAGACAGTTGATGTTGATGGCGTGGAGACGGTGATGGTGATGGAGATGGTGCTGGTGATGGTGCAACAATGGTGACAGTGACGGAAGATCGCCGGAGATCATCGATATGAGAGTTGGATGAAGGAGGACAGATCTGATGGTGATGTTGGTTGTAATGTTTATAAGTAAGATATAAATAAGAAAGATGAAGAAACCCAGATATGAGAAAGAAAGTATAAAAAAAGGTGAGGGTAAGATTACAAAAATGTCCTTAGATGAAAAAGCAGGAGAGACACGTGTCTCTATAAGAATACTTTTTAGACTTTTTAGAGGCGAGTCACTTTCTAATTGATCCCCGTCCATCATACTAAACCCTTAGTTCAATTATGTAGTTACTTGCATAAGTTGCTAAGTCGAGTTATATCCTTTGTATACAGTTTTGGGACGATTGGGAACGTTAAATTCAAATTCCCTTTATTTACGTAATAATGTACTCCAAGTGTTTTAATCTTTTCAATTCGGGTCAAATTAGTGTTAGAGTAATAAAAACTCAAGTGTAGGGATGTGCCTATAAATCCCTTATATTTTGATGTTATCGTAGAGGATGGTAGAGTAAAAGTGTATGAAAAAAAAATGAAAAATGAAAAAACATACGGGCTATCATCCTACATCTATCTTTAAATTTATGTTTGTTTGTTTCAAATTATATAGAGTTTAGAGTGTCGAGTCTTGGCTTAGCAACGCCATTCTTCTCATGCTTGTAACATAAAGATTTTTGACTTGCCACCACTAAATCGCCTATCCAACCAAACCATTTGTTTTCCCTACCGTAAGCCTAAAGTTACAACCCTTTAAAAGACCTCTTAGATAGTTTCTCCTAGGTGCTTACGCCAAAGCGATGGAGGTTTGATCTAGTCTCAAGCCTATGGTAATCTATGAACTAGAATCGGTTAATGAGTGTTTATCTTCCATTTCTAATTTGATATATTTAATATACATCCGAGAGATGAGAGTATCCAAACACCACTTGTGAGGTGCTAGTATGTAATATCCATGCTTGTTATGACTTTTGCGGGGCTTATACTTGCTGTGAATTATTCTAAACCAATGCTTCATGCACCCTAACTTATAAATTAATTGGCCAAAAGCACATTTTCTTAAGGACAAGCAAATACCAAGTGTAGGGATATTTGATAAGGATTTAAAAGGTACACTTTTGAGGGGTCATTTAAGCCCTTAATCGACCACTTTTATATCCCTTACTGCTTAATTTTGTTCCTTTTCACTTTTTAGGTCTCTTGAAGGCAAAATGCTGGAATGATTATTATTTGGACGAAAAGGCGTGAATATGTGAAGAAAATGGCTAAAGTCAAGATCAAGACACTCAAGCTGCTGGAAATGCACCCGACGGCGTCACGGATAAAGGGCGACGCCGTCCCTCTAATTGCAACGACTCAGGAGTGAAATATCTATTTTGTACCTGACGGCGTCAGGCTTTAAAGAGTAGGGCGTCACAACTCAGACGACCTAGATCCAGATTCAGACAATGTCAGAAGATGAAGCCGAAGGCGTCACAACCACACCATGACGCCGTCACAAAGTTGACTTGGCCAAGACGAAACCCTAATGGCGGCAATCTAACGGCGTCACAATTAAAGAGTGACGCCGTCGCAGTTGTAATTCTATATATAGAATTCAAATTTTCAGACTTTTAGAGAGGTAGAATTGTGGAGTAAAACCCTAAAACGATTTTGGTTTGTCTTGGGCAGTATCTTAGGGTTCTTATACCTTATTTTACATCAAGATAAGTAATTTACTTCATTGATTTCATTATGTCTTTGATTGTATGTGTGTATGCTTGCATGTTAACCATGTCCGACTAATTTACTTGTGTGTTTGCGTAGATCTATGAAACCTAGTTATTGAATATTGATTGGTTGTCTCTTATCTTAATTGTAATTAGCTTAGGATTGCAATAGGCCGTCGTTGTGTTTTTAATGCTTGAGTAATCTTTGTGAACATTAGTTTATAATCGCCTAGAGTTATTGTAGGCTAAAAATCCAAAGATAACCTTAGAGTTAGTTTATAAATCCTAGAGATTTTGTAGGCAATAACCTTAAGGTATTCTCAAAGAGTTAGGGAAAAAAGCATACCCTACGACCTTAGAAGACACAACGCGTTAAGAATAAGGACGTGACAATTCAACCATTATTAAAAGATAACTATGGAGTAATAGTATCTAGGTAAACAAATTTTTAATCATCATACGAGCACACATCAATTAGACATAGACTACCCCTTAGCTTAGTTAATTAGATTAGATAATAGTAGAGTAATCGGTAGAAATACCACCCCCCAAATCCAATACCCCGAGATTCGTACTTTCAATTTTCTAAAAAATATAAAAAAGATAAAAAATAATCTTCCTCAACCCCAACCTTAGCGTAGTAATTTCTCACTAGCATTCTTATTCCCCTAGAGAACGATATCAATCCTGAGGCTTACCCTAATACTACACTACAACGATTAGGTTTACTGCCTAGGTGGTTGAAAAACTTGCTCAAAGAAAAGGAAGTTTCCTTTGACCCCGAACCCGCGTTGTACGCGTATCAACAACCCATAAGTTTCTTTAAATAAACAGTATTTGTTGCGTTAAAGAATCATTTTCGAATAACTACAATTATGATGTGTGGTTGCATAGCAGCAAAAATATAAAGTTTTCAAGAAAATTATGTGAAGTCGATCTAAGTGTGGGAGTATATTTCTAATAGGATTGTTTTAACTTTTAATTTAGTAATGACAGATTCAAGCATTACAAAAAGCAACGGTATTATGTAGTTGTCTATATTATATTGTAGTTTAGAGGTATAACCAATGTGTGTGGCCGCCTTTTTCTTGTTTTGTCAGTAATTTAGGCAGTGATAACTATTTTTTTTACATGTGTAGCGTTTATTATTTGGTGTGTGGCTTTTAAACTTGTAACCTTACAAATTTAATATCACCATAATAAGATTATCTTGTACTATCAATTTGCATAGATATTTAAGCATTGTTCAAAGCTATTTTTTTAGGGTACAAATAATTATCGCTAAAGATAACAATACTATTTAATTTTTTTGATTCTAATAAACTTACATAACATTATTGATATACCGGACAAAGCGCTATACAATATATATTAACTTTTAAAAGACGATTCATATATGCTTGTCCCTTAAGTGGTGCAAGACCAACATTTTTCAAATTAACATTATACAAATAACAACGTACATGTGTCAAAGAAAAATAAACAACAAAAAACTAAAATTACTTTGTCTATCATTTTTAAAATTTTTCACGGGTTCCACAACTACTTCATCATTTCTCATATAATTTTGTCAAATTTGAAACCTGGTTCGACCCGGGTGGTTCAACCAGTTGAACCGTTCCGGCAAAAAAAACAAGTCGATTTAAATCGAGTCAACCCGACAGGTTGGGTCGAAAACAAGTCAAATTAAATCGGGTCAACCAGCCGGGTTTGAAACGTCCCGGGTCAACCCTTTTCACATTCAATTCTTTTTTATTTTTCAACCCCTTCAGTTCTTACCGACACTTCATTACTAGAACATTGTTGGGTTTGTTCCAGTACTAGCTCTGTCTTAGTCGGCACTCTTCCCATATTCTCATTTTTCTCCTTTTTTCATCATACCTAAGGACTCTACACTATCTAGTGGATTGTCCCTGGGTAGATCCCTCCGGCTCTGGCGGGATCGTGGGAACGAATACCTAACCTAACCATCCTTATAACACCATGCGTAAAGTAAATTGGTCGGTCTTTTGGTATTGTTCATTCCTTCATGAAACCAATTGAAAAATCATTTGGAAAATCAATCAAGGTACTTGTGATATAATATCAAAGAATTTTGTACCTTAATTGTTTTGGTCATTTAGAAATGCTCCCCCTCAACATGTGCTCATGATTTTGAAATTGTTTAGCACATGGAGGCGAGAGTTCTTAGAAATAATTTTTTGATCACAATTTTCGTGGAAAAAGCCATTTGATTTTCTTGGTAAATTCTCCCCCTCAAGATGTGCGTTGGTTATTTGAAATCATTTAACACATAGAGGAAAGAGGTTTTTGAAGAACTTCCACGATTGCCAATAGAAACCATTCGCTCCCCCTCAATATGTGCATCGATATACGAAAGAGTTTAGCACATATTAGAGAGAACTTGCACTTTGAATCAAAACAATCATCTTTTATCAGATTTCATAATTAAATCACAAATTCTCCCCCGATCAAAAATATCAAACCCTTTGAGATTTTGGATTTCAAGAGATTTAATTTGGTTTAGAAAACATGGGAGAAAATGTGGCATGGTTTAAATACTCATCTTGTTTTTGGATAAATGCTCCTCCTCAATCATGTGCATCATGTATTTGAAATCGTTTGGCATATGAAGGAAGGAGTGCTTTTAATAACAATCACCCTTTAAAACCGATTTGAGATTTAAATCACGATCTCTCCCCCGATCAAAAATTTCAAACCTTTTGAGATTTGTGATCCCAATTGATTTAAATTATTTAAAAAATTTTAGGGGAAAGACGTGGCACAATTTAATTTTGAAAAATGATTGATAAGGAACAATTTTTCGACATTAAAGATTGTTAGTGTCAGGTATGATAGTTTTAAGAGATCTTTAGGTCAAATAAGACAATTTCACAATCAAACAAGAACATAAATTTTTTTATTTTGAAAGATCTTAATTCAAAAGAAAAAGTCATACCATGACATAACATTAAATCTTTAGATCACAACTTTATTACGTACAAACGGACTTTTATGAATAAATATCGATTGAAAATACTTAAGTTTGGAATCACTCTCCCCCTCAATCAACGACCGTAGTCATTGATTGAGTGACTTAAGATTTGACAAAATAAAGTACGGTGATTTCCAAGATTAAGTCCAATTTATTTTCAAAACCAATATTTTTCCATTTTTCAAAACAATATTTTCAAAATTGTTTAAAAATGGTATCATTCACTACTATCCTGCACAAAGATACGTTAGGTGGTTCAGAAGCTTCTGTTGTTGCTGTAGGGCTGGAAGAAAACCGTCTGCTGATGCAGTGAGACCTCTGACGTTGCATTTTTCATGCCAACTCTTCATAGAGGTCCAATTAAGCTTCGTTTCTTCATTTGATGATGAAGAAAACCATCTGCTGATGCAGTGAGACCTCTTACGCTGCATTTTTTTCATGCCAACTCTCCATAGAAGTCAAATTAAGCTCCGTTTCTCCGTTTGTCAACCCAAGATATAGTTACCCTTTCCTTTCAGCATCCAATCATCTTCAATTGTGGGATCCGGATAGGGAACATTCTTTTAAACCATGTTATCTGCATACGTTAGTGAACACATATAGACATATATGGTGGTCGACAACACCCAAACAAGAATCGACTAATAAAAGTCAATTCAACATATCAATCAGTTCATATAAAGCATGGGAATAGTGTGTTTAACAAACTCTAATAATCTAATCCTAACAATTATATCCTAGGCACCTAGTCCTTCAACGTAGGTTAACATGTTTTACATTTAAGTATATAGGATAATTAGATAAGCTCGTTAGATGATATAGATTTGAAAACATTCTCCCCCTCAATCAATGACTTATTTTCTAAAAAGTTTAAAAGCGCTGAAGTCATTGATTCAGTTTTCAATTTTTACGAAAACTCTGAATCTGATTGATTTACAAGCAACTCATTTACCACCATTTATCAAAAAAAAAAATATTTTTCTGAAGAATTTATAGAAGGAAAAACATTTGTGTAGGAACAGTAGTACTTCGACATACTTTCCTCAATTTGTTTTTAGGATAAGTGCAAGAATTTTGTGAAAATCGTTTAAGCGTAGCACTTTTCTTTTTTGAAAAACGGGTTGCTATCTGAAATAATAGCAAGCCATGGTTTAAGCACGGGTTACAGTCTGAAGTAACTGTAAGCCATTTGATTTGTGACATGTTTTGAAAAGAAATATTTACACCTTCTGCTCGAACTTCATCTATTGTCCCGTGCCATTGTTGAATGACATTTCTAAGACCGCAGATGTTATTGATACCAGAATACATGTCTTGAGAAAACATATTTTTGGTATTTTTCAAATTTTCTGATTTTTTTGTGTTTTTGTTGGTTTTATATTTTTCTATTTTCTTTTTGTTGGTTTTATATTTTTGTATTTGATTTTTGATAAATATTTACAAGATAAAGTAGATGATATAGTTTAAGAGGATGATGATACGAGTACCGAGATAAGGATATCGAACAACACGTCGTAGAAGATAGAATTCGTCATCTCTTAAACTTCCACCACCAAAGCTTCCGAGGCTCCAGAACAGAAGATAGAACATGAGCCTTTGGGAAAGAGAGACTTTGGCAGCTTCCCCCAAAACCGAAAATCCTTTAGCTGAGCAGATTCAAAGCTTTCTTTCAAGCTTTCCTTAGCCAGGTACACAAAGAAGCACACCATTATCATCGATCTTGCTGCTCTTTTTAAGAATAATATTTGTGATTCTTCGTTCGAAGTTATATCATCCAATAGAAGAACAACAACGTATCATCCCACGTTTAAATAATCTTCTCAAATTCCTTTTCCACTGAAGTCAGAAGCGGTCCATTCCAAAAGGTGTCAAGAGAACAATTCCATCAAGTAGTTGCATTGATGCAGTCAGCCTCTTTGTATAATGCTCAAGAACTCTCCCGAATACACATTATGAGGGGAATGAAAACACCTCCCCATGTTCACATTTTTCTTCCCTGATGATCGTGTATAAAGCTCATGAACCCGAAGTACACCAATACCCAAGAGCTCTCCCGAATACAAATCATGAGGGGAATGAAAATACCTCCCTAATGTTCACATTTTTCTTCCCTGATGATCGTGTATGAAGCTCAAGAACCCGAAGTACACACATTCCCAAAGAGAGAATAACTGATAACACCTCCCTCATGTTACACATTTATCTCCCCTGAATATGTCATACTTGTGTACCTCTTTTATCCCCAGAAACTAACTCTTAAATCTCTTCCCCCCACATAGTTGGAATTAGAAAACTAGAAGCCACGAGTCAAACACTGAGTTTCTCTGCGGTCATGACATTTGTCTTCCCGAGATATCTTCAATCACTTAGAAGAATTTAGTTTTTCAAGTGTACTCGTTGTGCTTTTAGATGTGTGTCTCCTTCCCCCTTGCTGGTTTTGATACTTCAGAATCAGCAACACATTGTAAGCTCATGTACTAGAAATCTTTTGAGAAGAACACTTGAATTCTTGTGAGAATCAACTTGCTGAAAAATATGAGCAAGTCTAATTAGGATTGAATATGACTTTTCACTCTCCCCCAATTAGTGCTCTCCCCTAAATAGACAATCTTTATAATGAATGCTTGGATTAAGAAGCAGTCTTTAGATTGTTAAATGCAACTCGTCTTTAGTCTTCTAACATGTAGCAGAAAATGTAGAACCGACTGTAGACTCGACCTTCTTCAAGATTGTCCAATTGGGGAATAGAAAGTCAACATCTTCTTCTCACCAAATGCATTCTCGTTAACTTATATATAGCAAATCCCCTTAACTCAAATCCCTCCCAATCAAACAAGAACAGAAAGATGTTCATCAAGGAAATCAGCCCCGCAACTGGAAACACTTTGTCATTAATCATATCAGCCCGTGAGAAGATGTCAACCAGCAGCTCATAGAAGAAACACCATGTAAAGATTACCTGATAAGAAGAAGCTCGGTTCTTACATGAGTTAGGAGCCGTATGACCCAGTATTCTCATAAGTGACTCAACATGTATGTAGAAAACTAGAAGGGGGTTGAATAGTTTACCAATTAAAAACTTTGTTTTGAAACTTATTGAAAGATCAATTGATATTGATCTTAGATATGTTAATGAAATATGCAAGCAATATGTAAAGAGTAAATAAGGAAAAAAATGATCAAACCACAACAAGTTGTTTATAGTGGTTCGGTCTACAAGGACTCTTTCTCCTTGCCCTACTCCACTCCCCGAGTCTCACAATCGAGAGTTTAACTTCACTAGTCAACAAGCTCCTTTCACCGGTGGAGAAACCTTTACACTTCGCTTACACTATTTCCGACACTAAGCTAGATGTCAAGTTCTTTCCAAGGGTACAACTACTCCCACACACAATGTATTTTGAGGACTAAAATACTAACCACTCACACTCACAAGATTATGATGGTTTAATGCAACAATGAAGTATGAATCAAAAGAAGATCATACAACACTAAACAAACAAGACTTCCAACTTCTCGTTTGAAGCTTGAATGTGACTTGATCTTCTTTGCTACAAAAGAGTCACTAATATGATATGAAACTGAGTTAGAAAGTTTAGAGAGAAGATATGTAAGAGAGTATGATGGAAAGGGATGAAAAAATACTTGGTTTGGCTTTGCTATTTATAGCCAAAACCATCAGCAGGCACCACGGACGGCGGACCCCTTGAAAGGGTTCCGTCCGTTATATATTTTGGTGCCGCCGGGGTCTGACAGCAAGATATCAAGATCTTGCCAAAGTCAACCATATCTATGCAAGATTGTGTAAGATATGAAGAGTACAAATCTACACAAAATATCTAATGAAATATTCCAATGATTTCCATGATGCATCACATGATGTCATGTGTTTTTTTCTATTTTTAGAAATATGCAAATACATAAGTAATGTTTAGTTTTTAAGAAACTAAAACATTCTAAAAACTACTATCATACATTATGCTTAGACTCATATTAAGATATGATTAGTCACAATGTAAATGCTTAAATGATGAAGATATTGTTTGAAAAAGCTTGTTTTAATATCTATTAAACTTGACAAGCTTTAAGCTTTATGAAAATTAAATTTACTTTTGTCGTTAACAAAACTTCGGTAAAGATCAAAAATATAAATAACGTTTAATGACGATATTTGTATTAACAATCTCTCCCTTTTTGTTGAGGACAAAATATAAATTTTATTTTTATAAAAGATACAAAGATTGTGCAAGAGTTATAAAAATATTAGTTTTAGAACTTGAAAAGGAAATGATAATGCAAGTGCATGATGTTTGACTTTTTCAGAAAGTCAAAGTATTCACTAGTTGATGCATGATGTTGACTTTTTCAGAAAGTCAAAGTATGCAGTTGACTTTTTTAGAAAAGTCAAGTATTACCAATGAAGTATCATGTTTGACTTTTTCAGAAACTCAATGTATGCAGTTTGACTTTTGTAGAAAAGTCAAATATAACAAATATAAACAAGTTCTATATTTTCTCCCCCTTTTTGTCTCAACAAAAAGAAGAGCCGATGCGGAATGTAATGAGCCCGAGCCATTATCTCCCCCTTGATCAAAGCTTCCCCTAAATTGGGTGCTTAATGGGAAGATACATGGATTGGAAAAAAAAAAAAAAAAAAAACAAAAAACAAAAAAAAACAAAAAACTACAAGAAAAATTGTTAGTAATAATGATTATTCACAAGCATTTCCAAACACTATGTAAAGGCACCAACAATATAGAAAACACCATTCATTAGTTAAAAATTTTCATGAATAAGAATCATGAAAAGAGAACACAATGATGTGTTTTAGTACAAGAGAAAAAAAAATTATCCTAAGAAAAGAAAAGAAAAACTTAGAAATGCTCATCTATGACCATTCTAATGAGATGGTGGATAAGAAAGAGCGTTGAGGCGCTCAAGGATGTGATTAAGGATGAACCTCATTTCCTCTTGGAAGTCATGGACCGTTACCCGGGTCCGATCAATGGTGTGGGCGGTTTCCTCACAAGTTGAGCAACCATGCCTAGGGGGTAGTATGTTTGATGAGGTTGTGATGGTGGAATGGAGGATGTGTTGGTGTTGGTGGTGATGTTTGGGGTGGTCATGATGGAGGCTAGCAAAGCATTTTGCATTTGCATAGTCTCACTTAGGTGAGAATCCACCATACCTTTGAATTGGTGGAGGTTTTGGAGTTTCGCTTGTATCTCCTCTCTTGTGGGATTAACATCCCACATGGACTCCTCAATGTCCTCTATGTGAGGGGACATTTATGTAGGGAGTACTTGGTCCCCATACAAAGGACCATGGATGTCTTTGTAAATGGGGTGAAAGAGAAGAGGTTTTGGCCCTAATGGGGCGTTTGGATCAAAGGATGACCTAGGTGACTCATGAGCAATCCGCTCAATTGTGCCAAAGGATGGCAATGGTGGTGGATGATTTGGCCTAGGAGGTAAGTCATCCAAGTCCTCCAAGAAAGGATTTGGAGAAGTGGGTGGTGTGGAAAATAACTCCAAAGAAATGAGAGTTGGAGACTTTGGTGGTGAGGGTGGTGAGGGTGTTTGGGATGTTTGGATGGGTGCCGGTGGAGGTGAAGTTGGTGTTTTTGTAGGTGGTGGAGTGGTGATCACAATTGGTGATTGAGTAGGAGTACCCAAAGTTAGGCTTGTATCATCTCGTATGGGGGATGAGATTGTGAGTGGAGAAGACTCGGATGAGGAGCTCAAGTTGATGAAGCAAAAAGGCCTCACGCTAATTCTAGTGGTTTTCTTGCAAGGTTTAGGAGAGGATTTTGTCATTTTGACTTGTGTTTTTCTTTGCTAGATGATGGTAAGAATGAAGAAGGTGTGAGGATGATCATGGTAAAACCTCTCAATTTATAGAAGTGAAAAATTATGGAGAAATGTGTTTGATTTGATGTTAAACCATAGAAGGGATGAGGTTCCTAATGATTTGGAAGTGGGTTAAATGCTAGTCATATCACCCAAGTCAAGCCATACAAGAGAGATGGAGTGATGAAGCAAAGATTTGCAATAAATGTGTTCTAATGAGTGGAAGTTCCTAACAATCAGATTACCCACGGATTTCAAGGTACCAAAATTTTGGTTCCTTCCCTTATGGCAAAGGGCTCCTTGGGTGAATTTTTCAAATTTTTGAATTTTGGTGGGAAATGGATTTCTTATATGCCTAGGTGATTTATACTAGTTCTAATAAGGGTATAAACTAGTTAAGATTGACCTACAAGCAATGGATGGTAATTTGGAATGACGAAAGAATCGAAATTCAGAAAGTTACCTGAAGGATCCACGACACCAAAATTTTACACGGACGGACCCCTAAAAAGGGTGCCGTCTGGTCCGCCTGTACAGGTATGGCGGTACCATTTCTTATAACAGACGGAACCAAAACGTTGGTGCCGTCAGGTCCGTACAGTGCAGAAAAGTTCATAGAGTACATTTTAAGGTGTCGGGGACATTTCCGAAACCTGAAATTTTTCTCAAAACATGTGACATTAAACATTTCTAGTTAGGAAAAGTAAATAACATATGTACAAACATAATGGAGCATAGATTTTGAGCAAGGCCAAGTGATTTTCACATTATATGGAAAATGGGTAAGATTTGATAGCATACTTATGCTATCTCCCTGCATAAGATTGTTAGCATACATCATTGTTTCGAGTTATATTATCATCCTACAAGATAAAAACAACCAAATTGTATCAAACATTAGAGATAATGTATTATTCCAAATGCTCCTTAAAACGATTCTTACTTATCCAACTTCTTGTAGATCTTGGTCATCATTTCACCAAGGCACTTGAACATCCCCTTGGTTTGCTTGAACTCCGCTGATTCATTCTCAATCTTGGGAAGAGATGCATAGTACTCATGAGGTGTAAGGCGAGAGTTTGGAAGACCATCATCGGAGCTATTTGATGATGATGATGATGGAGTTGGAGGTTTTGCTCTATTGCCTTTTGTCTTAGCAACTCGTGCATCACTCAAAGGCACAAAGATGTGAGGGATGAGCTCATAGTGAAGGTGCATCCCTTTTGGGCTTGGTGGAATTGGTGCAAAGGCTCTATAGAGACAGGTGAGAAGCATCCCGTATGGAAGAGCAACCGATCCTTGTGTTGGAATATCAATCATTCTCCTAGCAATGTAGTAGGCTAAATTGAATGGTTGACGAGTGGACAAGTTGTAGAGCATATGGCAAAGACAAGCATTGATGTAATCTCTATTTCCTATGGTGCTAATGACGTTGACTCTAAGTAGTTCTTCCCATTTCCTAAATTCGGGCTTACGTTCATTTAGCTCCATTCCATATGGATCTCGGTTCACTTTTTTTCCTTTTTGGGTGACTTGGGTTGTATCTCCCCTTGGGATAAATAGGTGCTCATGGATGACATCCTTATTTGCTAGAGGTGTTTGGTAGGGAGTAGAGCGGTCATTGATTGCATCAAGAATGGTGAGTGACCACTTATCCGAGTAGACACATGTCCCTCGGTTGGGAATTCCTAGTAATTGAGCATAGTTGGTTAAGGTGATGGTGTAGTCGTTTTGATTGATTTTAAACCTAAAACAAAACTCATCATCATCTTCATCACTAAAGCCGGTCGCACTAGCATAGAATTCTAACACAAACCTAGGACAAATTGGTTCATCGATGTCAAGAAGACAATCGAATTGAATGGCGGCTAGTTCTTCACGGAGATTGGTATTTTCAATGAAAGATGGGTGAATGGTTCTACCCTCATGGAAATACCTTGATTCTAGACTCTTAAATATTTCTACTTGTTCCTTGGAAAGTCCTTTGATTTTGCGATGTTTGGGAATGTAGCCAAGGGTGTCCTTGTGATCATACAATCTTACGGCTACCATGGTTATTCCTAGGAGCAAGAATTAATATGTTAAAAATGAGAATAAACTTTAACGTTTTGGTTCTAGTGTGTGCCTATATGAAAACGATTTGGAGTTGCGGTTATCTCGACTCATTTTATGCATAAAAATGGTTTTAGTGGGGTGTTTGGCAAATACCATGAGATAACCCAAATGCTCCTAATTCAATGTGGCTTCATTTCAATATACCTTTAGTAGTCAAGAGCATGCAAGTGATGAAAGTCTAACGTTTCTATTTGTATTAACAATGAAAAATTGTTTTCCTACAAGTGATAAGCTTTTTCAAAATTTTTGACATGGGTGTTTGGTTATTTGAATAAGGCCTTATAGTCATTATCTATTGATTAGTGGGAAGCATGATTTGTTTATGCAATATGATAATGTAGTACCTAATTTCAATGACTAGTTATGCAATTTGCCAATTGAGTTCATATTTAGTACAAGAGCATACATAAACCCCATGTAATGATTTGTAATGGTTTTGTGCACAAATAAGAATCCTAGACTCAGAATTAAAAGATAAGATGTAGTTAGGATACTTACAATGATGTTATCTCCAGTGATTAGTGAGTGGTAAGGTGTCAATAATGAGCTTGGTTTAATGTTTACGCGTTTTAGTAAAGTGGGTTTTGAGGAAGAAGATGTTTTGTAGGTAGCAGTTTTGCTTCTGTAGACATCACGGACCAGACGGTACCAAATTTTTGGTTCCGTCCGTGTTGTCGTTTGGTGTCGTGGCTACAGTAGCAGATACAAAACAAAATTGTTTTGTTTTGACTATTCTAATGTTTTGGGCTATGTTTATCCTACATGTTTGGTTCCATTAACCCTAAACCAAGTCTAAGGAGATTAAAAGGTTCTTGTTTAAGAGGCTTAGTTAAGATGTCTGCAATGTTGTCTTCGGAGGATACTTTCTCGATTGAGATGTTTCCTTTTTGAACATTGTCGTGAAGAAAGTGATGACGGATTTCAATATGCTTTGTACGAGCATTTTGAAAGGGATTCTTGCTGAGATCGATGGCTCCTTTCTTGTCTCAAAGTATAACAATATCGTTGAGATGAATTCCGTAATCTACGAGAGCTTGCTTCATCCAAAGAGCTTGTTGACATGCTTTTCCGGCTGAGACGTACTCGGCTTCAGTAGTTGAGATGGCTAAAGCCGTTTGCTTCTTTGCAAACCATGAGGTGAGACAATGTCCAACAAAAGTGCAAATACCACTTGTACTTTTTCTATCGACATAGTCACCGGCATGATCCGAGTCGGCATACACTATGGTTTCTACACCCGTTCCTTTGGGATACCATAATCCTAAACACGTTGTTCCCTTAATGTATCTAAAAATCCTTTTTAAGGTTTCTAAGTGTGATGCCTTTGGGTTTTCTTGAAAGCGAGCACATAGACAAACACTAAACATAATGTCGGGTCTACTAGCCGTAAGATAGAGTAGGCTACCAATCATTCCTCTATATTTAGTGTTATCTACGGATTCACCTTCCTCGTCCTTGGTGAGTTTATTTTCCGAGGACATGGGTGTCTTAGTTGGTTTGGAATCTTCAAGACCAAATTTCTTAAGCATGTCTTTTATATATTTAGATTGGTTAAAAAATATGCCATCTTCTAGTTGTTTAATTTGGAGTCCTAGAAATAAATTTAATTCACCCATCATACTCATTTCAAACTCGTCGTGCATGATTTTAGAGAAATTATCACATAGCTCTTGACAAGTTGATCCGAATATGATGTCATCAACGTATATTTGAACAATGATAATATGTGACTCCTTTTTCTTGGTAAAAAGAGTATTATCTACTAATCCCATAGTGTATTTGTTATCAATAAGAAAAGTCTTAAGTAGGTCGTACCAAGCTTTTGGTGCTTGCTTAAGACCGTATAATGCTTTCTTGAGTTTGAAGACATGATGTGGTTTCTCAAAGTCGGTAAAACTGGGAGGTTGAGCAACATACACTTCTTCATTAATAAACCCATTAAGAAATGCACTTTTAACATCCATTTGAAATAATTTAAAGTCATAAGCACATGCATAAGCAAGTAATATTCTAATAGATTCGAGTCTAGCTAACGGTGCATAAGTTTCATCATAATCAATCCCCTCTTGTTGATTATAACCTTGTGCAACAAGCCTAGATTTGTTTCTAGATACTATACCATTTTCATCCATTTTATTTCGAAAAACCCATTTCGTTCTAATTATAGTTTAATCTTTGGGTTTTGGAACTAATTTCCAAACATCATTTCTAACGAATTGGTTTAACTCTTCTTTCATGGCAATTATCCATGATTCATCTTTTATTGCTTCATTTATGTTTTTCGGTTCAATGGTGGATACAAAACAAAAATAATTACTTTGATTTTGGGCTTGTGACCTTAAGGTTCTTTGATTAAGTTGTCCTATGACCTTTTCTAAAGGATGACTTTTAGATTCTTTGATGTTTACAATCTCTTTATTTAATGGTTCATCTTCCTTGATATTATTAATTATTTCTTGACTTTTTATCATTTGACTTTCAACTAAGTCATCATCTACCAAAGGTGATGTCTTAGAGGGAGGTGGACTTTCGTCGAATGTTATGTTCAACGATTCCTCGACTATCATTGTTTCTTTGTTTAGGACAATGTAAGCTTTATTAGTTTGAGAATAACCAAGAAATACACCTTCATAAGACTTTGGGTCAAACTTGGTGAGATAATCTTTAGTATTAAGAATGAAGCATTTACAACCAAAAACTCTAAAATATCCTAAAGTTGGCTTTTTACCTTTATAAAACTCATATGGTGTTTTGTTTAGGAAAGGACGGATTAAGACTCTATTTAAAATATATGTAGAAGTGTCAACCTTGTTACACCAAAACTTTTGAGGAACGTTTTGTTCATTAAGCATTGTTCTACTCATTTCTTGAATTGTTCTATTTTTACGTTCTACTACTCCATTTGATTGAGGTGTTCGTGGAGCCGAAAAGTTATGTGTTATACCATTTGTATCACAAAAGTTTCCAAACTGAGTTTCGTTGTCAAATTCACGACCATGATCCGTTCGGATCGACACAATTTTAACGCCTAGTTGATTTTGAATTTTCTTGCTAAGAATTTCAAATTTATCAAAAGCTTCATTTTTAGTTTTCAAAAACAACGTCCAAGTAAACCTTGAGTAATCATCTACTATGACCAAAGTGTATAAGTTGCCTCCGTAGCTTCTTATAGCGGATGGACCAAACAAGTCCATATGCAATAATTCTAAACACTTAGATGTGGACACCATATTCTTAGATTTATGACTACTATGGGTTTGTTTACCAATTTTGCAAGCGTCGCAAAAGTGTTGGTCATATTTTAGTTTTGGTAAATTTCTAACTAGCTCTTTTGAAGATAGGTTTTATATAAGTCTTATATTAGCGTGGCCTAAGCGTCTATGCCAAAGAGATGAGCAATCATCTAACGTTGTTAGGCAAAGTTTGTTATTAGATGTTTTATCTATTTTCATGACGTATATGTTATTTTTCGTAACTCCTTTAGCTATGGTGATACCATCTTTTAGTATTTTACTACCATTTTCATCAAATAGTACTTTATACTTTTTATCACATAATTGGCTAATACTAAGTAGATTAAATCCTAACCTATCTACATGAGCAACATTTTCAATAGTTAGTAGTTATGAGCGATCGTACCTTTGCCAATGATTTTGCTTTTGAGATTGCTACCAAAAGTGACATTACCTCCATCATACTCTTGGTATGATGAGAAGAGACTTTTGTGGCCCGTCATGTGCCGTGAGCATCCACTATCTTTTATCCATTCATCAGGTTCCAACCCAACTTTCAAGCATACCTAAGAAACAAATAACACAAACATTTGGTCCCCAATATCTCATGGGTCCGTTTGGGTTAAACATACCATTTATTTGATTCATGTATGGAAATGATGGGTAAGAGTTCCATGACATGTAATCTGGAGTTTGATATGGTCTAGGAAAGTTTTGATTCCAACCGTTGTGTTGGTAGTTGGGTTGTGCGTTGTGGTTGCTCTTAGGAAAGGGGCGTTTGGCAAAAGGTGTTTTATATCGTTGTTGAGTAGTTTTTTTTATCTAAATTCATTTTTAGCAAGTCCTATTCCTGATGTAACAGCAGGTTTTAGTTTAACACTATCCTTGGTTTTCTTTGTTACTTTGACAAATTCAGTATGGTCCGTATTACAAACATTCTGTCCTGCTGAAGTACACATGGCACCATTTTGTTCAACGGACGGAACCCTTATTTTGGGTCCGTCTGGTCCGTGCTGTACTGCAGGAGTTTTGACATATTGTTCGTCCTTTTTGGCCGTTTTGTTTTGACTCTTTGGAATTAATACCTCATTAAATCCTAGCACATTCATGTCTCCTGGTGTTTTATGAATTTTAATAATTTCATCGGCAAGAGCAATGTTTTTGTTAAACCTTTTAAATTTAGAATTATGTTCGATTAGAACATCTTGTGTGAGCTTTAGTTTTTCTATTTCAGGATTAAGCTCTTGACATGATTTACAACCATCGTCATTTGCTTTTCCTTTTTCTAGTCGTTTTGCTTTTTCTTTTAACTCATAAACTTCATTTTCCAAAAATTCCTTTTTGATTTTTAAAAATTTATTTTTGGTTATAATTTTTAGACTTAGCTTACACAATTGAATATATTGTTTTTGCAAAGTGTCATCATCAATAGAAGAATAAGAAGTGCCGGAAAGTACCTCGTTTGACTCATGTGCCATTAGAGCGATCACTTCCTTCCTTGATTCTTCATCATCTTCACTATCACTCCAAGCACCACTTACAAAAGCTCGTTGAGTTTTTCTTTTAGGTGGCTTGGGACATTCTCCTATGAGATGACTTGCATCACCTCATCTAAAACACTTTCTTTCACCTTTACTTTTTGTCATCCCGATCTTTTCGGAATAGCTTCTTTTCTTCTCGAGGTTGTCTCACAAACTTTCCTCTTCTTCTAAAGAACTTCTTAAAGTCTCTAACGGCCATGGCATACTCCTCATCTTCACTACCGGAGCAAGATTCGTCATCATCACTTGATTCCGCCTTTTCTTTTAGAGCAACGGATTTGATCTTCTCCCTTCTTCCTTTGATGATCTCCGAATCTTTCTCCATCACCATTTCGTGTACTTTGAGGTTACCGATTAGCTCGTCTAGTGACATTTTTGAGAGATCTTTTGATTCTTCAATAGCGGTCACTTTAGCTCTCCATTTGGGATGGAGTGCTCTAAGAAATTTCCTGACAAAGTTCTTACTACGAAAAGATTCATCAAGTGCTTTAAGTGATGTAATAATAGTATTAAAGCGAGCAAAGCCACAATCAATGGTTTCATCTTTAGGGATAAAAAATTGTTCATATTGTTGAACAAGAAGAGCAATGTTGTTATCCTTGACTTGTGAATTACCTTGATGTGTAACAATCAAAGATTCTCAAATATCTTTGGCGGTTTCACACATAAAAATTCTTTCATATTCTTTTTTAGGTAAAGCATTATAAAGCATCATTTTAGCTTCATTATTTTTAGCAATTAATTTCTTTTGTTCATAAACAGAAATATCCTTTGTTGTAGAACTAAATATCCCCTTTAACAATAAAAACCAAAGATTTATATCTTTTGATTTTACATATGTTTCAAAACGGTTTTTCCAATAGATAAATCCATTGGTTTCAAAGAGTGGTGGTCTTTGCATAGATTGCCCTTCTTTAAAGTTTTCAGAATCCATGGATCGTTTCAAATTTATAAAATACAAATTATTTTAGAAATTCTTGAGCAACGAGGCTCTGGTACCATTTGTAGAAAACTAGAAGGGGGTTGAATAGTTTATCAATTAAAAACTTTGTTTTGAAACTTATTGAAAGATCAATTAATATTGATCTTAGATATGTAAATAAAATATGCAAGCAATATGTAAAGAGTAAATAAGGAAAGAAATGATCAAACCACAAAAAGTTGTTTATAGTGGTTCGGTCTACAAGGACTCTTTCTCCTTGCCCTACTCCACTCCCCGAGTCTCACACTCGAGAGTTTAACTTCACTAGTCAACAAGCTCCTTTCACCGGCGGAGAAACCTTTACACTTCGCTTACACTATTTCCGACACTAAGCTAGATGTCGAGTTCTTTCCAAGGGTACAACTACTCCCACACACAATGTATTTTGAGGACTAAAATACTAACCACTCACACTCACAAGATTATGATGGTTTAATGCAACAATGAAGTATGAATCAAAACAAGATCATACAACACTAAACAAACAAGACTTCCAACTTCTCGTTTGAAGCTTGAATGTGACTTGATCTTCTTTGCTACAAAAGAGATCACTAATATGATATGAAACTGAGTTAGAAAGGTTAGAGAGAAGATATGTAAGAGAGTATGATGGAAAGGGATGAAAAACTACTTGGTTTGGCTTTGCTATTTATAGCCAAAACCATCAGCAGGCACCACGGACGGCGGACCCCTTGAAAGGGTTCCGTCCGTTATATATTTTGGTGCCGCCGGGGTCTGACAGCAAGATATCAAGATCTTGCCAAAGTCAACCATATCTATGCAAGATTGTGTAAAATATGAAGAGTACAAATCTACACAAAATATCTAATGAAATCTTCCAATGATTTCCACGATGCATCACATGATGTCATGTGTTGTTTTTCTATTTTTCGAAATATGCAAATACATAAGTAATGTTTAGTTTTTAAGAAACTAAAACATTCTAAAAACTACTATCATACATTATGCTTAGACTCATATTAAGATATGATTAGTCACAATGTAAATGCTTAAATGATGAAGATATTGTTTGAAAAAGCTTGTTTTAATATCTATTAAACTTGACAAGCTTTAAGCTTTATGAAAATTAAATTTACTTTTGTCGTTAACAAAACTTAGGTAAAGATAAAAAATATAAATAACGTTTAATGACGATATTTGTATTAACAATGTAGAATTATCACACTTCTTCTCCCCCTCAAGAATTCCATATGGAGATGCCATTCTTGATTAAGCAACTGAATATCTTCATAATATAGTCTATTCACACTTCTCCCCCGCAAAATTTGCATATGACGTCGCCATCGCCATTATAACTGAGCAAGTGGAATAAGATTACTAGCAATGATAACTCGGTTCACTTGATGAATTAGCGCGCATGGAAAAAGCATGAAGCATGTTGATGAGAATGGTCATAATTGAGAAGATTTCTCTTCTTCAGAAGATAAAGCGCACTGAAACATACACTTTTCTTTTCTTTAGAATACGAGGCTTGAACTGTTGAGTTCAAACGTCATAAGAAGATTTCTCTTTTTCAAAAGATAAAGCGCACTGAAACGTACACTTTTCTTTTCTTTAGAGTACGAGGCTTGAACTGTTGTGTTCAAACGTCATAAGAAGATTTCTCTTCTTCAAAAGATAAAGCGCACTAAAACGTACACTTTTCTTTTCTTTAGAGTACGAGGCTTGAACTGTTGTGTTCAAACGTCATAAGAAGATTTCTCTTCTTTCGAAGATAAAGCGCACTGAGACGTACACTTTTCTTTTATTTAGAGAACGAGGCTTGAACTATTGTGTTCAAACGTCATAATCTCTCTCTTTTCAATCTCTCTTGGCAAACTTGTTATCAATCCCATTATCATTCAGTAGGCTCTTTGTAGTGACAACTGATAGAGAAAATCCAATATGATGAATTTGACCCTGAAGTAAACTAACCCGAACTCGTGACTTAAACTTGCACATATGTAACAAAGAGCGATGCCGAGAGTTTATCCTCCATTGAATCTATAAGTACTCTATACTCTTCATCCAGTCAACCGTCAAGTATAAGACGTACATCACCTCTTGAAAATCCACAATTGAATGTGACACTGAGCACTACAACGTAACTCCTTAAAGTGATAGTTATTTTGTGGTGGTACGAGCCCGATTCCCCCAAGTGGTAAAAGAAAAGGAAAAAGTCACCCAACAATAACTAGATTTCCAAGTCTTCGTTTTTTATAATAAGCTCGAACAAGGATCTTGAAGAATCTTCATCCAACCATCCCCGATACCTTCAGATACTAAGTACACTTGCCCGTGATATTTCACTTCAACCTCAAATAAATAATAGTGAATTAACGCCATTGTCACATCTTCTGGTTAAAAGCTCAACTCTAGCCTCCTTTGACGTTTTAAGTGAACTCTGATAATGGTTTCATCCCGACCAGTTAAAAGCACATAACCCCGTAAAACCATATAATAACCAAACTGCCATGACGAATATCCAAACACGCATCCAAATTATGAAGTACACCCTTTTCTCCTTTCTTTGAAGCAGAAACCTTAGCACCAGCATCAGATAAGACCTCGAAATACGCTTTCCTTTCTCCAGGATGGTTCCATCATCACGGGATTTTACAATTCTATGGTTTAAACCGAGAAATAGTTTCTTTTGCGGGATTTTACAAGACCAAGAATCAACCGTAAGATAGATCCGGAAATGCACTTTACTATTACCAGGATGTTTCTATTGTCACAGGATTTTACAAGTCTATGATTCAAACAGATAAATAGATTCTTTCGCGGGATTTTACAAAATCAAGACAAAACCGTAAACAATGTCAGTTTGAATGTGTTATAACAGCTTTGGTTTTGGTGAATATCATATTTAGGGGAACATGCAGCGGTTCATCAATGGTTCATTCTCCATCATCAACAATTCTTCAACACTTTTTTACCCATGTGTAGAAAACTTCACAAACCATACTAAGAAGAGTAGTATATACTACTTCCCCCTGAGGTTGACCGTAACACATCAAAGTACACGTTTCTCCCCCATGATGGTTTCGAACTTTCAGAAGCATCATAACGTGTACGACCATTAGCACGAGAAGTTCTTGTCATAAGCAAACATCTTGAAAAGTCATGACTGACGCTGAAGATTCTTGAAAGATTTTTCTTAGACTGTGAAGTATCATTGAAATTTTATAGCGAAGAATATTCCATGAGAATTGCTTATCACATCTCATCCAATAAATACTTTGGTAACACATCATCCACATATTCTGTCGTCTATTGCTGTGATCACTTGGTGAAGTAAACCCGATATACCAAATTTGTTCATGAAGTAGAATTCCCCAGATTTGTTACTTACACTTGTGCTAATCCTCGTGAAAAAGAAACGGTGTACCCAATGTACAAAACCTCTTGACATATTGATTCGGTCCCAGACAGTCAAGTTTTATCACGCAAGCTAGCCACTTGTGAATGGCTAACCGTAACAAACTTAAAACAGTCTGGAAACAAATGCAATGAAGATCTAGAGGAGTATAGTGTTTCCCCAGGTCGTTATGTCCCAACGAGCTGTGCGAGAATAGTCAAACGTGTAGTGATCGAGAAGATTTGAACGGATAAGGAGATATGATTTATTATAACTACAGAAAAAGTATACAAATTACAGGGGCTTAAATGCAAATTAAAGGAAATTAAAAAGATAAACTATATTAAATAAGCGCTATCACTATTTTTAAACTGATGTTTTTGATTTTTCTTTTATAAAATTTAAATTAAAAACTACGTGACGTATACAAGAAAATGTGAACTGAAGCAATATTAATCCTAAAAATATGAAAATGATATTTTTATAAACCTAATGATAAAAGAAAATTTATAGAAAAAGAAAATTATTTTTAAAACTATTTATCTAATTATTATTAATTAAAAACTATTTTTACTTATTTAATAATAGCCTAAAATACAATAAAATATGAAATGAAGCTAGAAAAATAAAATTTTGACTTGGAAAAATCTAAAATAACAAAAGAGAATTTTCAAAACTATTTTTGTATTTTTCTGATTATTTTTGTATTTTCTATGAATTAAAAACTATTTAAAACTACTTAAATTGCTAAAAAATACAAATTTAACTAAGAAAAATCTAGAAAAATATTTTTTTGACTTTTTATATTTATCTTAACTTAAAAAAAATGAAAAATTATTTTTTTTGAAACTTTTCTGAATTAATTGGATTAAAAGCTATTTAAAAAGTGCTGAAAATTGATTTAAATGCAGAAAAATAGCAAACAGGCTTGGAAAAATCTGAAAAGTTCAAGAAAAGTCTAAAATATTATTATGAATCTAGGAAAAATATAAAAACAGGGGCTTGTGTAGTAGAATATGAAACTGCAAGGATAAGTGCTTAAAAATAAGCACTTGGAATAAGCCACAAGCTACAAATGAGCACCAAACTGATACAGAAGCTGTAAATAGCTAAAAGTACCCAAATGCAACAATTTACAACTACTCTAAACCTCTAAAACACAAAATGCACATATTTGATGATTTGAGCAAAAGTACTAAAAACAGATTTGAGGTGCTCACTTGGAGCCTAAGAACAAGCTACCAAATAAGCTAGAAATTAAAAACCAGATGTGGGAATCTACACTAGACCTGGCCAAGAGCTTGTAAACCAAAAATCAGACTTGGACAAGCTCAATTGAGCTCTGTGCAAGGGCTGCACAAAACTGAGAAAAGTGCACTGTGACTATGCCCTGTCACAAGGCACTTTTGACCTAATGGACAAGCTCATTTGGAGCTTATAAAAAATTTACAAAAATCTACTAAAATGGTGATAAGAAAATAGACCAGTTGAACTTTTAAAACCCAAAGTTTCAATGGAATTGACCCAGAAATGAACTCATGAAAAATCCCTCTAGTTAGGCTCAAAACTGATTTTTCACTAATTTGACTTTTTGACAGAATTGATATGTTGACTAAATTGAGATTTGATTCAAAATTTTGAACTGAAAATGATGTTTTAAGATGAATTAAACCTACTACAAGCTATATCTAAGTATTCTAAACACTGAACAAGTTTATGCTTTTCCAAAATCTTAACAGATATGAAATGAGGACTGAATCATTGTGATTTTGACTTTGACAGGGTGCAGCCACAATTTGATGACAAAAATGGTTCAAGTGAACCTAAATTAGACTACATAGACAGGTATTAAACAATAACCAAAGCTCAAGCTTAAACAGACCACTGCTCCAAACACTACTTTATTTCACTGATTTGCAATAAAAAAAAAACTAACTACTGATTTAGTTAAAGCTATCACTTAAACTGATTCTAGATTTACTAATTACAACTAAATAAACAGTTCTAACCTGCTAATGATCACAGATACAGATTATGCAATTAACTTGAATTTGGACTTACATTTGGTTTCAGCCACTGTGGCTTGCAATCAATGAGACAAACACTACATACACCTGTTTTAATCCCATACCCAACTGAGTTTCAACCCAAATCCATCTCTGCAACATCCCATATCCATTTCCATACTACTTAACCAAAAATTCTTCTCAGATTGACTTTTATTGACCACATACCAAACTTGCTTAAATCTATTTCATAAGCTTACTAAAAGCTATATTAAGCTTAAATAAGCTTATTTGAGCTGAAATAAAGCTACTTGAAAGCTTTAATACAGGAGTTTGAAATTAAAATTTTAAACAGTGTACATAAAGCTTGAAACTGAAATGAAACTTGGAATTAGGACTTAAACTTGATTAAGAACAGTTAATTAACTTAACTTCAATACATAGAAACTGAAAAATTACATTTTAAGATTTAAACTAAGACATTGTTATAAAAACGACATACATTGAAAACTAAAAACTAACTACTTGTTTTTTCTTGCTTCTTCTTCCTTCTCTTTTATACCCAAAAAGCTCCCACGTGTCCTCTGAGTGAATCCCATCTATATTCCTGGCCATTGGATGAGTTAGGCTCATATTGGCCTTTTGATGATTTTTGGCGGGAAAAGCATTTTTGACCTCTGTGGACTCTGAAACTGCAACTAGGGGGGGTGGATAGGTGTGATGATGAGGGGGGTTGAGGGGTGAGAGGATAAGGTGAGAGGTGGATGGGAGAGGTGTTGCAGAGGAGCAGGCAAGTGGTGGGAGGACAGGGATAAGGTGGGAGGGAAAAGAGATGTTTGACTGGTTTTGACCAGGGGTTCAAAATGAAAGGGTCAAGGGTCCAAATGGTATATATGGCAGGGGTCTAAATGGGTAAAGGGTCATGGCTTAGTTTTAAATAACAAGGACTAACTTTGCAATTCTGCCAAACTAGAGGGACCATTTCTGCCAATTTCTCAGAACTGTTTTAAGGGTCACTTTTGACAAGTTTCAATAGTACAAGGACTATTTTTGATATTTTCAAATTTTCAAAGGACCAAACTTGACATTTTTCAAAGTTTAGGGACCTAAGTTGTAAATTTGCAATTTTTATATCTCAAGGACCAAAACTGACAACTTAAGAATCCCTAGGGACTTAAAATGATATTTTTCTTTATTTAGATTTACCAGGGACTGTTTTTGACAACTTTTAAAACTTGGGGGACTAAAACTGCCAATTATGCAAACTTGATACGTTTTTCACCAGATTTTGATATTTTTGCATTTAAAACATATAAAACACTTATTTGTGATATTTTTATCATTTTGATGCATTTCTGAGTGTTTTCAGATGTTTTTGCAGTTTAAATGGTACAAAAATGATGAGTATTTAGACACTCATCAATCCCCCACACTAAGATATTGCTAGTCCCTAGCAATGTTTTGAGAAAAATTAATGGATTTCATCTCTTTACCAAAAGCCATTACTTCTGGAGTAGCCAAATGTTTCAGTTCAAGTAAGAACCTTATTACACTGATAACCAAATGATTTTGAGCAAATCACCAGCTTTCAACGGATTTGATTTGTCTTTACCAGAAGCCGTTTGCTTCTGGACTAGCCAACTCTTAGATAAAATATCTTTGGTGAGCTGATTACCAATTATGGTTTTTCCACTGCCTTTACCACAAGCCATAAACTTGCGGGCTAGCCAACTCTTCACTTTTAAGGATAAGGTGAGCTGAATACCATACAATTTTGGGCAAATTGCAAGCCGTCAACGGATTTGAGATATCTTTACCAAAAGCCGTTTGCTCCTGGATTAGCCAGTCCTTATGTGGGTTAGACATGGTGGACTGATTACCATTTGTTGTGTTTAGTACATAGTACTTCCACTAAAAAAAAAAAAATTTAAATTTGGCCATTTTGGGGGAAAAAGGGACTAAAAGGGTACATTTATGATCAAATTCGCCAGAATTTCCCCCCCACACTTAGAAATGAATATTGTCCTCAATATTTAAAGTACCGGCTGTTATGCCGAAACTTAGAACGTAAAAAGATAACATTACTAGCTAAGTGTAGAAACACAACAATTATTCTCTTTTTTAATATTTACAATTTTCGTTCATTTTTTAGATCTATATACAACATGTGGGGCATCTCCCCCACACTAGGGTGGTACACACGGGTGAAAACCCATGTTTAACTACTGTTTTTGATTACCGAGTCGCTAGCTTGACTCGACCCCGAATTACTTTGTTCATGGGGAAGTAAGTGGAAGAGACAATCTCCATCGGACTTTCATTCAAGATGTTTGGACAAACATTTGAAGCACGTGAAAGTTCCACACCGACGAGATATACATAGACAGACCTGGCTCACAAATGGTACATGGAAATGCCGGGGTCAAAGATAATGTCTTCATTCCCGAAGGAGTGAAGAACAGGAGAAGTGACAGAATATATGAAGAAAAGAAAGAAAATCATGATAAAAATCATGACTAACTCTTCATCCTCAATAGGAGAATTCATAGTTTCATGAATCTCATCAGTTAAGCTCGCTTGATCAAGACATATTAGGGGTGTGTCTAGATCAAAGTAGAAATTATCATACTCCGGCGGAGATATGATATGAGTGAGTTCACCGGTGAACTCCTCATGAAGAGAATCAATCACAAGATGTAAATCTGTGAATTCTTGTTCGACTGTAGACTCATCACTATCCTCAATCTGAGTATCAAAGAGTGGATTCTCAGAAATTAAGGTGAATTCAGATTCGAATTCAAATAGAGGATTGGTGAGAGTTGTTTTGAATGCTTCAGGAACAAAGTGATTAACATTCTCTATTGGACTGTTGGGATAAGAAGTGAGTGAATGATCATTATCAAGGAGACTTTCAGTCTCTCCCAGATCGGCTTTGAAATCAAAAAGATTATCATTACTTTCCGATGAAAGTGGATTGATGTGAGTGAGTTCATCGGTGAACTCCTCAAGATGATGATCAGCATCAGACTGTGGGAGAGATGTCTCAACATACTCAATGTTTCCATAGGAAGCACAATCGTCGCTAAGATCAGAGAAAGTCTCAAAATGATCTTTTGAACACTTAAGAGGGGAAAGAGAATCACACATATGATCAGAAGTTCCCTGTGACTCTCTCGGGATTGGGACAAGGCTCTCAACACTAGACTTTATGAATTCGTCCGATTCCTTTTCAGGAACAGTGTCAAGATGCTCGTCCCCCATGTTCAGAGAGTGAGTGGGAATATCGGGTGTGATAACAACAGACTGAGGGAGTTGAGAAGGACTAGCATACATATGTTTTATACTTTCCATTTGTTCTTCTGCTAGTAATTCCATCATAGTCTTTTCTCCCTGATTTTTCATGGAAGGAATTTCAACTGATGAACTTGATGAACCTGTACAAAATTGACTAATATCAAGGGTAACTTCATCATCATCGTCATCAGGAATGAAACGGAATCGAGAGCTAGATTTGGCTGCTTTTTCTTTTGCAATTGATTCCCTAATAGATTTTTCAAAGGCAATTTGGGAATTTAATTTAGTAGCCCGCTCTTCGGCTAACAATACTTCCATGGATTTCTCATTTGGATTATCTTGGGAATGTTTACATTCCTTCAAATCTTTCACTATATCCAAAAGATCAAGGAGAAGATTTTGAGGAAGTGGCTCAGGCTGAGGTGGTGCCTGATTCACTTGGTACTGTAGAGGTTGGTCATGATACGAAGAGTCGTAATTGTCACAAGGAAATGGATTCCGTGTTTGACAATCAGAGCTACAGTGAAGACCTCCACAATACTCACAACAGTAAAACTGATGTGGCTGTGAGTTGTATGTGTGGTAGTCATAATTGTTATCAGGAACCTGCTCATAGACAAGCGTGTTTCCCGATTGACAATCAGAACTGGAGTGTGAACCTCCACAGTAATCACAACAGTAAAACTGCTGAGTCTCACAGTGTGGTAGCTGATGGAATAAATCAGTTGTGTTATGGTAGGAATAGGGATCCTGGTTATAGACAGACCCGTTTCCTGATTCCACCATGCTACAACTGGGGCAATTGCCACCATTATAAGGACCACCACACCATTGACAACCAAGAGGGTGATGATAAGACATAGAAAGAATCAAAGGTTTACAGAGGGGTTGGGATGAAGAATCAAAAATGTGAGAGGGTAAAGATGGATATTTTTGATATTTTTGAAAAACATGTTGTAAAAACAAAGAATGAAAATCTTTTTGGGTTTTTTATTTTTAAGATGTTTTTGGATTTTTGGATTTTTATAAGAAAATATAAACATATATAGATGGTATGAACAATGAGTGAATATTCAAATCACTAATCTGCTAAACGTAAGACTATTAGCACTGCTCCCCGGCAGCGGCGCCAAAATTTGATTCGTCCCGAACCGTCAAGTTATCTCACACAAGCTAGCCACTTGTGAATGGCTAACCGTAAGAAACTTAAAACAGTTCAGACACCAATGCAATTAAGATCAGAGGAGTATAGTGTTTCCCCAGGTCGTTATGTCCCAACGAGCTGTGCGAGAATAGTCAAACGTGTAGTGGTCGAGAAGATTTGAACGGATAAGGAGATATGATTTATTATAACTACAGAAAAAGTATACAAATTACAGGGGCTTAAATGAAAATTAAAGGAAATTAAAAAGATAAAATATATTAAATAAACGCTATCACTATTTTTAAAATGATGTTTTTGATTTTTCTTTTATAAAATTTAAATTAAAAACTACGTGACGTATACAAGAAAATGTGAACTGAAGCAATATTAATCCTAAAAATATGAAAATGATATTTTTATAAACCTAATGATAAAAGAAAATTTATAGAAAAATAAAATTATTTTTAAAACTATTTATCTAATTATTATTAATTAAAAACTATTTTTACTTATTTAATAATAGCCTAAAATACAAGAAAATATGAAATGAAGCTAGAAAAATAAAATTTTGACTTGGAAAAATCTAAAATAACAAAAGAGAATTTTCAAAACTATTTTTGTATTTTTCTGATTATTTTTGTATTTTCTATGAATTAAAAACTATTTAAAACTACTTAAATTGCTAAAAAATACAAATTTAACTAAGAAAAATCTAGAAAAATATTTTTTTGACTTTTTATATTTATCTTAACTTAAAAAAAATGAAAAATTATTTTTTTTGAAACTTTTCTGAATTAATTGGATTAAAAGCTATTTAAAAAGTGCTGAAAATTGATTTAAATGCAGAAAAATGGCAAACAGGCTTGGAAAAATCTGAAAAGTTCAAGAAAAGTCTAAAATATTATTATGAATCTAGGAAAAATATAAAAACAGGGGCTTGTGTAGTGGAATATGAAACTGCAAGGATAAGTGCTTAAAAATAAGCACTTGGAATAAGCCACAAGCTACAAATGAGCACCAAACTGATACAGAAGCTGTAAATAGCTAAAAGTACACAAATGCAACAATTTACAACTACTCTAAACCTCTAAAACACAAAATTCACATATTTGATGATTTGAGCAAAAGTACTAAAAACAGATTTGAGGTGCTCACTTGGAGCCTAAGAACAAGCTACCAAATAAGCTAGAAATTAAAAACCAGATGTGGGAATCTACACTAGACCTGGCCAAGAGCTTGTAAACAAAAAATCAGACTTGGACAAGCTCAATTGAGCTATGTGCAAGGGCTGCACAAAACTGAGAAAAGTGCACTGTGACTATGCCCTGTCACAGGGCACTTTTGACCTAATGGACAAGCTCATTTGGAGCTTATAAAAAATTTACAAAAATCTACTAAAATGGTGATAAGAAAATAGACCAGTTGAACTTTTAAAACCCAAAGTTTCAATGGAATTGACCCATAAATGAACTCATGAAAAATCCCTCTAGTTAGGCTCAAAACTGATTTTTCACTAATTTGACTTTTTGACAGAATTGATATGTTGACTAAATTGAGATTTGATTCAAATTTTTGAACTGAAAATGATGTTTTAAGATGAATTAAACCTACTACAAGCTATATCTAAGTATTCTAAACACTGAACAAGTTTATGCTTTTCCAAAATCTTAACAGATATGAAATGAGGACTGAATCATTGTGATTTTGACTTTGACAGGGTGCAGCCACAATTTGATGACAAAAATGGTTCAAGTGAACCTAAATTAGACTACATAGACAGGTATTAAACAATAACAAAAGCTCAAGCTTAAACAGACCACTGCTCCAAACACTACTTTATTTCACTGATTTGCAATAAAAAAAAAACTAACTACTGATTTAGTTAAAGCTATCACTTAAACTGATTCTAGATTTACTAATTACAACTAAATAAACAGTTCTTACCTGCTAATGATCACAGATACAGATTATGCAATTAACTTGAATTTGGACTTACATTTGGTTTCAGCCACTGTGGCTTGCAATCAATGAGACAAACACTACATACACCTGTTTTAATCCCATACCCAACTGAGTTTCAACCCAAATCCATCTCTGCAACATCCCATATCCATTTCCATACTACTTAACGAAAAATTCTTCTCAAATTGACTTTTGTTGACCACATACCAAACTTGCTTAAATCTATTTCATAAGCTTACTAAAAGCTATATTAAGCTTAAATAAACTTATTTGAGCTGAAATAAAGCTACTTGAAAGCTTTAATACAGGAGTTTGAAATTAAAATTTTAAACAGTGTACATAAAGCTTGAAACTGAAATGAAACTTGGAATTAGGACTTAAACTTGATTAAGAACACTTAATTAACTTAACTTCAATACATAGAAACTGAAAAATTACATTTTAAGATTTAAACTAAGACATTGTTATAAAAACGACATACATTGAAAACTAAAAACTAACTACTTGTTTTTTCTTGCTTCTTCTTCTTTCTCTTTTATACCCAAAAAGCTCCCACGTGTCCTCTGAGTGAATCCCATCTATATTCCTGGCCATTGGATGAGTTAGGCTCATATTGGCCTTTTGATGATTTTTGGCGGGAAAAGCATTTTTGACCTCTGTGGACTCTGAAACTGCAACTAGGGGGGGGGTGGATAGGTGTGATGATGAGGGGGGTTGAGGGGTGAGAGGATAAGGTGAGAGGTGGATGGGAGAGGTGTTGTAGAGGAGCAGGCAAGTGGTGGGAGGACAGGGATAAGGTGGGAGGGAAAAGAGATGTTTGACTGGTTTTGACCAGGGGTTCAAAATGAAAGGGTCAAGGGTCCAAATGGTATATATGGCAGGGGTCTTAATGGGTAAAGGGTCATGGCTTAGTTTTAAATAACAAGGACTAACTTTGCAATTCTGCCAAACTAGAGGGACCATTTCTGCCAATTTCTCAAAACTGTTTCAAGGGTCACTTTTGACAAGTTTCAATAGTACAAGGACTATTTTTGATATTTTCAAATTTTCAAAGGACCAAACTTGACATTTTTCAAAGTTTAGGGACCTAAGTTGTAAATTTGCAATTTTTAAATCTCAAGGACCAAAACTGACAACCTAAGAATCCCTAGGGACTTAAAATGATATTTTTCTTTATTTAGATTTACCAGGGACTGTTTTTGACAACTTTTAAAACTTGGGGGACTAAAACTGCCAATTAAGCAAACTTGATACGTTTTTCACCAGATTTTGATATTTTTGCATTTAAAACATATAAAACACTTATTTGTGATATTTTTATCATTTTGATGCATTTCTGAGTGTTTTCAGATGTTTTTGCAGTTTAAATGGTACAAAAATGATGAGTATTTAGACACTCATCACATATCCTCAACTGTGTGAGACACCGAAGTGATAGCTACGTTATGGGTTAAGCGAGAAAGAATCAGAACTGTGACTAAATAGCCAAGTATTTATCACACTCAATAAACGCCCAAACAAGTCATCTTCGCGGAAGGGTAGAAAGAAAGAAGACGAAAATAAGTGAACGTGTCCGAAAAATCTCACTGCAAATCCGAATAAGAAATACCGTCCAAACAACCCCGTACTCAACTTTGTTCAATAACCAATTCAAGCTGAGACATAATATACACAGTGAAAATGTATATACCAAAATACCAATCAACATACCACAACGAATCTCATCCTCAAATCTCATATCAACACAACTCATAAAGTCCAAATCTCATAGACCTCATATTTTCAAATCTCAAAAATTTACGATCCAATTATGAGAAGCCCATCAGTTCATCGTTCAAATCCAAGTAGTCACATGTAGTTTCAAGCCCGAGCCAGATGACACTCATTCACAAGAAATATCAATTCTTAAGTATTCATAATATGAGATAATATTCAGATTTCATAGATCTCAATACTTATGAATCCTATTTAACCAAATGTCATATATCATCTCATAACAAATATCAGATTCGGATATCCTTGGCTCATGTTAGTGTGAAATTATCCCTTAATACATCAAATAACATCTTGTGGCCCAACATCATGCTGATCTAAGTCCAACTCATAGACTTCAACGCATAGACTAAATCATATTAGTAAAATTCGGCCCATGAAGAGTGATAATCAATAGTTAGGCCCATGTTTAGCTAGTGTCACCCGATCATAATTAGAGCCCATGAATACAGAATTATTCACGCATAGCCTTGCCCTAATATAATGGATATAAAAGACTTACACCTCACTTAGCCTAATCCTTAATCAAACCCTAAAAATTCTCACAAACATTCCGCCTCCATATCTTCCTAAACACTTTCTCATATCTGAATCTAAAATGCAGCCATCTTCATCTCAATAATTAAAACCCCATCTTGGCTTCGAGTCTCTCTCGACATATAACACACATAACCACATGGATGGTATAGTGTAGAACGAGTAGGCCACAGGGATGGCATAAGGAACGATACGTCTAAACCAGAGGGATGGTATGAGTTTCAAAAATCTCCTAAGGTTTCGGGTAAGTATTTAATCTAGGAGACGTCCTGGTTTTGATATGTATATAGCCAACGAATAAAAGAATTGATTTAACAGTATTGTTACAATCGCTCTTTTTTATATTCGGATATAATATCAAAAACGTTGATCAATGATGGTTTGATTGTATCGTGTTATAGACTCTTGATAGTCTTGGATGTCTCTTATGAGAACCACAAAAAAACAAACTGAGATAACACCTTTTAAATCCGTTTGATTTTTTTCTTTTAACGAATCAAGAAGAAGGATGAAACCCCAAATGGTTTTGATCTTTCTTCAATATTTTCGGATATTGTCATTAAAGCATGGATCAATGATGAGTTAACTCATGTGCAAGATCTTTAGAGGTCTGATTGAATAGAAGGACACGATGAATCTGAGATCAAGATGTCGTATACATTAAGTATGAGTCGAGTCTTGTAGATCATTTGGAGATGAGATTGAGAGTTGATGTAGTTGAGGTTGTTGTTGATAAGTTAGGATATTTATAGATTTGATGTTGGCTGATGATGATATTCTTCTTCCATGTTCTTTTTTCTTTTTGTTACAGTCATGGACCGATGATGGTTAACCTGAGGTCATGAGTGATTGTTGGTCATATAATAAGTTTGGTCAACAAATCGCTTTGGTCTTTTCTTTCCAAACCTTTTAAGTACAAATCGCTTCTTCTATACCAGTATGACAAATCGCTTTATCAGCCTTATGATAGGTCGCTTCTGCTGTTGACTCAATAGTCAACAACTCGCTTCCATTATAAAGGACAAGTCTCTTATCTGTTAACAAGTCGCTTTCAAAAAAACAAGTTAAGACAACTCGCTTTGATTTTTTGGGACAAATCGCTAATTGTACTTTTGTTGGGAATTGCAGAGTACAAAACTACAAGCAAGAATGAAGAAAGAAGAAACAACGAGGGGTTATTATGTAATAGTTAGTAGCTTTCTTAGTAAGCTATTATTAGGGTTTTGTAACCTCCCTCTCCTATATAAAGAGGGTAGGGATCTAGTTACAAACCATATCCCTTCCATCCATTTCCATTATCTTTTCATTTGATTTCATAGTATTCATCTTCTAATGAGAGTCTAGACACACGATTATAGCGTGTGTACATTAGTAATAGTTGTAGTAGTTTCTTTGTTTTTATTAATAAAGAAAACCTTATTAGTGATGTTGATTGTGTTTATTTCTATTCCACTGTGCATCATTCAATCAATGTTACTCATACCCTAGTTGAGTTCGGATCCATGGATTCTACAATTGGTTTTAGAGCCTTCTGGCTCTCGATCTAGGGTTTATAAGGTTTTTCGGTAATTAGGGTTTATACCCTAATTGATCTATAGCAGCATATGTGAAAATGAAAAGAGGCGGCAGACATAAAATGTTTTTAAAGCAGATCTGATGATACAATTGGTGGGACAGCAGATTCGAACTACTGGTATTATTTCTTTTCTACATACGAGTTAATTCGATATGTACAATGTTTGTTTTTTTTAATTAGTCGAATATGGTGGGTATCATCTATGATGGTCAAATACGATTGTTCTCATGATGAGATTGGATTCATTGTGATGAGGTGCATGGATGTTACGGTGGAATTCTTTTTGATTGGTCACATTCGCATCTTTGTTGATCAAGTGCAATTATGATTTGTCACGTGGGGTTTCATATAACAAGGTAATGTCTCATTGACTGTTGATTGGTCAATTGTGCATTTCATAAGAATTGAAGTAGTCACGTGATAGTCGATTGGTAGTGATTGGGTCTCGTATATTGGGTTAATTATGTTCGAATACTGGTCATGAAATACACGCTGGTCCCACTACTTTACTGGTTATGTGTGATGTCAGTTTGATATCTTATGTTATTATACTAATCACGTGGGAAATATATTGTTATGTTCCCACTGATATTGTTTCATTGCTGCTGATGGTCACGTGGGCATATATTGTTTTTGATTGGTCTCTCACTGTCCGATTGATGTTATATTGATGGAACCCTCGAGTTAAAACCTGAATGTGATCATGTGGGAATAGGTTTTCATTGACTATCGTGATGTGACTGGTCCCCACTAGTTATACACACGATTGGATGATATTGTTGCTGGGTGTGTATGAGTAATTGCTACTGGTGGTCAGGTTAATATTTATACTGGTCCTTATTCCCACTGGTATTGTATTGTTCATTGCAGGTCGATTCATGGTTAAATAGCAGCGTGGGAATTTAATTCTGGTCGGATAATTTTATATTGTTCATGATCGGTTGTTGTACATGCTAATTCTGGTCTTGACAGTTTGTGCTGGTCGTCTAATGTTTTACTAGTCTTGGTGAGTTGAATTTTAATTCAACAATGAGCCCTAGTAATTAACATATTCTCGGCTTGATTTGATGTTCCTACTGGTTGCATATTTTGATTCGTACTGGTTCCTGCTGATCTGTTTCTGCTGGTGATATTAGTTTCTGCTAATCGGATCCTACTGATACTAGTTCATGCTGGTCGGTTCCTGCTGTTTATTTGGTTCCTGCTGGTAGTATTGGTTTCTGCTGATCAGTTGTTGCTGGTTGTTCTTGAGTTCCTTCTGGTTGATCAGGTGTGTGTCTTATCATATCTTAAAGTGAGTCTGGCACTTTGAAGATAACTTGTTTGTGTATTAATGGTGTAACAAAGACTTAATAAATCTAGTGAAGGGGTGAGATCTATAGATTAAATGTACTTAATGCGCACATTTGCTAACACTTTAAGGAGTTATGTTGTAGTGCTCAGATTACAGGTGCTTAATGCTTACATTTGCTAGTGTCTCGTCTAAGTTTGGAGTCACATGGATAGTACAAGATATAAGACGCATGCTTTGGTGTTTTTACTGGTTCGCCGTTCCCACTGGTAGACTATTTTGATGCTGCTGCTGATTTGACTTCTCTGCTGCTACGCTTTATTTCTTGTGTTTCGTTGTAAAAAAAAAAAAAAAAATAAAATAAAAAAAATCGTATTATTTTTTTTTCTTAGTTAAAAAAAATTGAGATGGTTAGTATATTTTAAGAGGAAGCTTATTTACTTACCATCTACATGCATCACTTGAGGGGAAGCGTCTACGAGCTGCAACAAGACCCCTATTAGATGAAGGGGAAGAAGATTAGTAGACGTGCAGCGGATTATTTGTGATGACAAGTTTTAGTATTGTTTCTTCATACAGGTTGTTTTGTCATATCGAGAAACTGGAACTTAACCTGTTTAGGGGAAGATTGTTGGGAATTGCAGAGTACAAAACTACAAGCAAGAATGAAGAAAGAAGAAACAACGAGAGGTTATTATGTAATAGTTAGTAGCTTTCTTAGTAAGCTATTATTAGGGTTTTGCAACCTCCCTCTCCTATATAAAGAGGGTAGGGATCTAGTTACAAACCATATCCCTTCCATCCCTTTCCATTATCTTTTCATTTGATTTCATAGTATTCATCTTCTAATGAGAGTCTAGACACACGATTATAGCGTGTGTACATTAGTAATAGTTGTAGTAGTTTCTTTGTTTTAATTAATAAAGAAAACCTTATTAGTGATGTTGATTGTGTTTATTTCTATTCCACTGTGCATCATTCAATCAATGTTACTCATACCCTAGTTGAGTCCGGATCCATGGATTCTACAATTGGTTTTAGAGCCTTCTGGCTCTCGATCTAGGGTTTATAAGGTTTTTCGGTAATTAGGGTTTATACCCTAATTGATCTATAGCAGCATATGTGAAAATGATAAGAGGCGGCAGGCATAAAAGGTTTTTAAAGCAGATCTGATGATACAATTGGTGGGACTGCAGATTCGAACTACTGGTATTATTTCTTTTCTACATACGAGTTAATTCGATATGTACAATGTTTGTTTTTTTTAATTAGTCGAATATGGTGGGTATCATCTATGATGGTCAAATACGATTGTTCTCATGATGAGATTGGATTCATTGTGATGAGGTGCATGGATGTTACGGTGGAATTCTTTTTGATTGGTCACATTCGCATCTTTGTTGATCAAGTGCAATTATGATTTGTCACGTGGGGTTTCATATAACAAGGTAATGTCTCATTGACTGTTGATTGGTCAATTGTGCATTTCATAATAATTGAAGTAGTCACGTGATAGTCGATTGGTAGTGATTGGGTCTCGTATATTGGGTTAATTATGTTCGAATACTGGTCATGAAATACACGCTGGTCCCACTACTTTATTGGTTATGTGCGATGTCAGTTTGATATCTTATGTTATTCTACTAATCACGTGGGCATATATTGTTCTGTTCCCACTGATATTGTTTCGTTGCTGCTGATGGTCACGTGGGCATATATTGTTTTTGATTGGTCTCTCACTGTCCGATTGATGTTATATTGATGGAACCCTCGAGTTAAAACCTGAATGTGATCATGTGGGAATAGGTTTTCATTGACTATCGTGATGTGACTGGTTCCCACTAGTTATACACACGATTGGATGATATTGTTGCTGGGTGTGTATGAGTAATTGCTACTGGTGGTCAGGTTAATATTTATACTGGTCCTCATTCCCACTGGTATTGTATTGTTCAGTGCTGGTCGATTCATGGTTAAATAGCAGCGTGGGAATTTAATTCTGGTCGGATAATTTTATACTGTTCATGATCGGTTGTTGTACATGCTAATTCTGGTCTTGACAGTTTGTACTGGTCTTCTAATGTTTTACTAGTCTTGGTGAGTTGAATTTTAATTCAACAATGAGCCCTAGTAATTAACATATTCTCGGCTTGATTTGATGTTCCTACTGGTTGCATATTTTGATTCGTACTGGTTCCTGCTGATATGTTACTGCTGGTGATATTAGTTTCTGCTGATCGGATCCTACTGATACTAGGTCATGCTGGTCGGTTCCTGCTGTTTATTTGGTTCCTGCTGGTAGTATTGGTTTCTGCTGATCAGTTGCTGCTGGTTGTTCTTGAGTTCCTTCTGGTTGATCAGGTGTGTGTCTTATCATATCTTAAAGTGAGTCTGGCACTTTGAAGATAACTTGTTTGTGTATTAATCGTGTTACAAAGACTTGATGAATCTAGTGAAGGGGTGAGATCTATAGATTAAATGTACTTAATGCGCACATTTGCTAACACTTTAAGGAGTTATGTTGTAGTGCTCAGATTACAGGTGCTTAATGCTTACATTTGCTAGTGTCTCGTCTAAGTTTGGAGTCACATGGATAGTACAAGATATAAGATGCATGCTTTAGTGTTTTTAATGGTTCGCCGTTCCTACTGGTAGACTATTTTGATGCTGCTGCTGATTTGACTTCTCTGCTGCTACGCTTTATTTCTTGTGTTTCGTTGTAAAAAAAAATAAAAAAATAAAATAAAAAAAATCGTATTATTTTTTTTCTTAGTTAAAAAAAAATTGAGATGGTTAGTATATTTTAAGAGGAAGCTTATTTACTTACCATCTACATGCATCACTTGAGGGGAAGCGTCTACGAGCTGCAACAAGACCCCTATTAGATGAAGGGGAAGAAGATTAGTAGATGTGCAGCGGATTATTTGTGATGACATGTTTTAGTATTGTTTCTTCATACAGGTTGTTTTGTCATATCGAGAAACTGGAACTTAACCTAGTCAAATTCCAGTTTAGGGGAAGATTGTTGGGAATTGCAGAGTACAAAACTACAAGCAAGAATGAAGAAAGAAGAAACAACGAGAGGTTATTATGTAATAGTTAGTAGCTTTCTTAGTAAGCTATTATTAGGGTTTTGCAACCTCCCTCTCCTATATAAAGAGGGTAGGGATCTAGTTACAAACCATATCCCTTCCATCCCTTTCCATTATCTTTTCATTTGATTTCATAGTATTCATCTTCTAATGAGAGTCTAGACACACGATTATAGCGTGTGTACATTAGTAATAGTTGTAGTAGTTTCTTTGTTTTAATTAATAAAGAAAACCTTATTAGTGATGTTGATTGTGTTTATTTCTATTCCACTGTGCATCATTCAATCAATGTTACTCATACCCTAGTTGAGTCCGGATATGGGTTTCAACAACTTTCCTGCATAACTGGATCTGGTTTTCTCTCTCATCAAAACGCTTCAAAGAAGTTTTGTCCGACCAGTTTTCCAGCAACAGATTAAGACCACTTTTCACGGATAGGAACAACAACAAGAACAAGTAAAAGATATACATAGAATCTCTTTGGACAACAAGTGACTCAAAACAGATTTATGAACTTGAATAAAGCATTAGACTTTTTGTTTATGACCATTTATGGATACCATAAGTAAGTAAAACTGTTAATACCTCAACAAGATAAGACGAAAAGAAAAAAAAACCGACTTCATTAAAACATGGTAAAAAAATAGCTTACACCAAGATTTGAACCACACAAGATTAATCAACACTAACAACATGTAACAAATCGCTTCAAAGCCATACAAACCGCATACAAAAACCACCGAAACCGCATACAAAACCGCTTCAAAAACCATGCAAATCATCAAACCAACACAACCTAGCTCTGATGCCAATTGTAGGATCGTGTATTATATGTTGTTTGATGATTCGGGTGGTCTAGGATGGTGATAATACAAGAAAGCCATGGTTAGAGATGAAGAGAGTAGAGAGGGAATTCTAGAGAGATAAACTAAAATGTGAAAGGTTAGATTAGAAGTTTCACCCCTTCCAAGGATGGAAGGGGTATTTATAGTTACAAGTAATACGTCCTCCTGTCGGACTGTGGATCAAGCATATAGTGGGTAAAGACCCGTCCTTCCTCCACGGTGTTGATCTAAACTAATCTACGCTAAAACTAATCTAATAAACAGTAAATAATGAGATGTCTACGAGCTTACTTGTGCTAGTCTATATTTGGGGTGACCGACACTTCACAATGGAATTTCCAATTCCTAACAATACTATAAATACTCTCATGCCTTATCCCTCCCTTTTTGGCTTTGAGAAAATATGAAGTGCAAGAATATTTTAGTGACCATCCGGTTTTTGAATAAATCGAATGACGTGCCAGCTGTCTAGTGCATATTTTGGTAAACATCCGTTATGCGAATAACGTGCCAGCGATCCGAGGTATACTTTAGTGACCATCCGTTGTTTGACTTAATTAAGAATACGCGCCAGCGATCTATTATATTATTGTATGAAATATTTCAACAAAATCCCGATAAACCCTTTTAGCCTAAAACCCGAATAAAAGCCCTATTTAGATGTTTACACTTAGCGCTTACACCACGTCGGTTGAGCTTTGTTTCTTGTACAAGCCTATGGTAATAAACGGATCATGACTGAGCAATGAGTGTGATTTCCCTTTTATAATCCACTACATAAATTAATGAGTGATTGAGTGAATTATACTTTGTTTCTTTTTCGTAAGGTGTTTAGGAATGTTAATCAAGCAAGAAAATCATTGGGTATTGTCAAACATCTAGGTTTTTCACCAAAAGCTTAAAACGATGAATCATATCTGGTACTTGTACTTGGTAGATTTGCATCAGATTTTCTAATCATTCTTATGCACTATGTGGATTTATTTTATTTAATTCTAGATTTGCTTGAGGACAAGCAAAGTTGAAGTATGGGGGATTTGATAACGCTCAAATTGTACATGTTTTTAGAAGCGTTATTGTAGATTTTATGCATATATTTTGGTTAGTTTTATGAACTTATGGTACTTAATGAAGTATATTTTATATTTTAGGTTCGTGGAAGCTCACGAGAAGGGAAACGAGGAAAAAGTGAAGAAAAGAAGCTCAAACAAAAAAATTATGGAAGACTTGTTGTTCCCGACACACCTTCACCATTTTGGCTATAAGTTGGGCATACGAACCCTGTTTTACCCCTCGTTTGCGGCCACGGAAATCTAAGAGAAATATATACAACTTTCATGCTTGTCACTTTCTGTCAAAATGCTCCAATCGATCGGTAAAGCCCCATAAGCGATTCGGCTGAAGCAAAATTTTCAGGGAAACCGATTGGTCACCACCTGTAACCGATCGGATGCTCTAATCTGACCTCCTCAAGTAAAATTTAATGCAACATTAAGTGCCATGAAGCCTCATGTCCGATCATATATCCCTAATAACTCCTAAACCTGCTACTTTTTGACACTTAGTGCCCAAGTTTCATACTTAGAGGCTAAGGGTTGATTTCTACTATATATAGGAGTGGTTAGGCTTGGTTTTCATGGTGAAATTCTACCCTCCACCATCAAGGACAAATTTCCACCAACTTATCTCCCCCAAAAGACCACCTCTGCCTTTTCCAGAAGTAGTGCTCAAGTGCTAAAGAAAGTGTTCGGGTATAATTTTCCAGCTTGGTTAGAAGTTGTAGTCTATTGGAGGCTTGAAGGTTGCTATAATCCTTCACCTTTTTCTACTGTAATTCATACTTTGGATAAACCTAGTTACTTTTATATTTCAAGATGTTTGTTATTGATATGATTGTTGAGATTTTGTGTTTGATTGAAATAACCATGATGTCTTGATACTTGTTTGGCTCATATGATAACTTGTGATAAAGAGATGTTTGAATATTTGTAGTGTTTATTTGGAATATGATGATAACATCATATTTGGTTAAAATTATCCATGATGACTGGGTGGCTCTCTTTTCCCTTTAGATCTGGCTGTGGATGATGTCCCAGCTGGAAAGTAAACCTTTTCATATTCATGCCTGCCCTATTGGAGACTCCAACTATATATGTGGAACTTGTATTGTTTATTGTTTTGATTAATCATTTTTGAGTCTATATGTCGAAAGGATTATCCATATTGTTTATTGTTTTGGTCTTATACTTTGTGACGATTGTATGAGAAACTTAATAAACATAACAAGTGAAAAGTTTAATTTAGATTATAGGTTGAAATACATCTTTTGAATATGTGTTCTAATCATCTTTCAAGTAAATGAAACTTCAAAAATTAATAACATCAAAGTCTATAAATCGAATGTATTCTTTATTGTTGTTGGTTTAGGCATAAGGCTCATGACATGACCATTTGATTGATGCTTATGCATATTTGATTTATAAAACACTAATCTATTATTATTGGTTCTATAAGTCGTAAGAATTACCTTTGATAATATGTTTTCCAAACTAAATATCTAAACATGTATGTTCTTTGTGTTCTTGTTCTTATATTATTTTTCTTAGTGGTTTAATCCGTGACAATCATAACCATCAACTTGTTACTTTCTTAAACAAACAAACGACAATTGAGTGCAACCAAGTCTCTTAGGACGACCTTGACTTACCAAATCCTATACTACAACTTGACTAGGGTATACTTGCCCGAATGTTTTCCTAGTTAACTAGTAATTCTTGTTATAAATTTAATTCTTGTTGGATAGCATCACAAATGTGCATTGGATCATCATTAACTAAATCAAGAAACGAGATTAGCTGACTCATTCACTAGGCGATTTAACTAAATCATAGAAACTTATTTCGAGATTGAAAGAAGAGGAAGATATTGCATTTAAACTTTCTATTGCATGAGTGTAGTTTATCTTTGTTTGAAACAAAAATTTCAACCTATGCGTTGCTACAGAGTGTTTGTATATGATACTATTGCAGAAGAAGAGTGATTTTGGCAATGAAAAAGTAGAAGAGAAAACAACAATTACAAAAAATCAATCCCAGTTCTCCTTGCTTTCACTTTTTTATGCATATACATATAAAGTCACATATAATAGTTTCCATTTCTTTATGGCTCCACCTCCAAACAATCATGTTTTCTTTTGTCACTCTAGACGCCTCATATTGGTTACCCTGGAAATCATCGCCTATCATAAACTGTGCAACATCATTATGCCTAAAAAATCTTAGATAAAATACATTATATTTATGATCCACATATTACGGAAAATACAGAAAAAAGTAAACACCATTTACCTATCGGGAACCAAGAACATGCAACCATAACTTCAGCCTGTAACAATTTAACAAAATTAGGTCAAATAAAGCTAAAAGCAAACTAAATTAGGTAAAAAAAAGAAACTCCAACCACCTGAAGCAATAAATGACATGTAGAGCTTGATATCCTATAAGCCAAACATTAACATTTCATGTAGAGCTTGATATTACTTCATAACAACCCTACCCTTACAAAATCACAAATTGAAAATCAATAAAATTTGCAGAATAGATGTAGCATAATCGCTTATGCAAACCAAATGTCAAGATGAACACATCTGTTACCATTCCGAAATACATACTTGGCTACTAAACCAAATTAATAAGTAAGGTCCAGCTTTAAGCGCCATAGAGGAATATTTGAATCTTTTTCATCCACCCCCTCTCCAGAGCATTATTATGTTCAACCGACAATTCTTGCTTAACCTGAATACAACAGATATCAATCTATTAATAACTGCACCAAAAAAAAGTATCTGACACGACAAGTGAAACCAAATCAACATAACATAGGAAAATCTGTCTAAATCATATTCAAGAAAACAACTCATGAAGTCTGCATGAGATTCAACTAACTTAGACCAACATCCAGTGAGATAAAACTTCAGAATACAGATAATTACATTATATTCTATACAACAAAAATTAGCTCCGCTTGTAGATTAACAACACGTATTAAATTAGCAATTATGATCACATATTATACACAAATGTAGAAAAGCAACAACCATGATCATACAACTGACTTTAAAACAAATTAGGAGGCACATATTCTAGACAAGCCAAAATAGCTTGTAGCATTCACAAAAACAACATCCATTAACACATCTCATAAATCTAACTACATACCACACTTTAAAGAATTACAGTCGTGTACAATACTGGAGTTTAAAAGAAATCAGGAAGCACATATTTTGGACTAGAAACAAAAAACTTGTAGCACGCACCAAAACAACAGCTATTACCACATAGCATACTCTAAAGAGTATCACAAAATATTACGACCATATACTAGACTCCAAAAGAAATCAAAAACCCGAGTCAAACATAAATACACGTATGCTGACCAATCAAGTATTACCTCATAAAATGTAAATTACCAATGTTAAAAATCAAACCTGAATCTGGCTTGCAACTAATCTATGTAGCAAAACCCAATGGTCACGCCATGCATAAAATTCCCACGATAACAGAATCATTGTACAGCTGAAAATGTCAATTCAGATATAAGAAAGGACCGGTTAACGTTATCCAGACGAGGTCTTCCGTGACAGATCAAAGTAATTATGTTTATTATCTTGACAACAGAAAACAATCAGAAAACATGCAGGTGATCCCAGAGATCACACAAAAACTTAGCAAATAAGCTGTAAAATAAGTGTCTAAAAATTATTTTATGAGATGTTTGTTACACCACTTGATGTGCCACTAGTATTCATCATTTATGCTAATACCAAATATGTGTGACACATCAACTAACCTAACAACCATTTCATGACCCTGCTATTTTACATTTAGTTTTCACAAAACTTGCTCTATGAGAGTCATTAAAACCCTAGACCTAGTACCATGACCCAAATATCAAACCTACTTCAAAACACAATCACATTTTGTATCTTATAATTTTCATCGTCTCAAATCACCACTCGCAACATCACTTCAGCAAACCCAAACCTGAAACAACCATGCATTCAACGATTACATCATAAAACATCCAAACACCCAACAGACAAACTAACATTCAAATCAAAAAACACCCCAAAACATCAAACATCTAAAGCAAACAAACTGAAAATACAATCACATTTCATACCACATAATTTCACAATGCCAAATTACGACACACAATGTCATTTCAACAAACCCAAATCATGAAAAAACCATGCATTAACATTCACATTAGAAAACATCCAAAAGATAAAACACACAAATCCTAAAACAACCACGCGTTTAGAATTAAAATCAAAAAACAAACTAAAACATGAAACATGAACTAAAAAATTTCAAATAAAAAAGAGCATAAAATATGAAACAACCATGCATTTAACAGTTGTTGTAACCCCTGACTACATGAACATAAAACAGCTAATGCACTTACAAAGAAAAAATCTGCAAAAACAAAACACAAAACATGAAAAAACCATGCATTTTTAACATTCACATCAGAATACATGTTTAGGATGCTCACAAGAAGCATCGTTTGTCAAGTAAAGGGTGGCCAAAAAGTGCACCAAAAGTCATGTAACATGCCTAAGAAGTGCACGATATAAGACTCCCGCAGAAGCATCCTTTGTGGATGACTCGTGCTTATTTTAGTGTTTATATCTGATGCAGCTGATTTATGTTTTGAACTAGCATGTCAAGTACATATAATCAAGCATCCTTTGTGGATGATCTGAGTATAAATAAGCACAATGACAAGTTAGAAATTCAAGAAGAGTACTCGTCGATCTGGGAAGTTCTCACTTATAGCAGGATGGCTAAGCACCGTCTAGTCAGAAGCACATGCTCAGACATTATGTAGAGATTATGAAATTCATAATCAGAGTTATATGTCATGTAAGAGTAGAAAAAAGACTAAAATTCATACCACTTATAGCATATTCTATATTAGTATGTTCATGTTCAGAATTGCAAGTATTATTTAGATTACTTTCGTTCGCTCACCAAGTCACAAGGACTTATTATTCTCAGTTTCATGTTTTGCAGGTTTTTAAGATGAGACCAAGCTATGTGTTAACTAGTGTGGAATGGGTCAAAATAGTGTAGCTCGCGGGTTAGGTAACGAGCTTTTATTAAATGACAACTTAGTTTGATTATCTTCAATAATATTTACAAAATATATTCAACGTCCAAACTTTACAAGCTCAATAAAATCAATATACTTGTCTTTTATCATGGTAGAAATTTAGTACCGTTTCACCAAACAAAATCAAGTGCTACACCCAAAATCACAAAGTTCGGCACCAAAGAACCTCGAAATCTACATAAAGTAGCCACAAAATTCTGGATAAATTAGCATGAATTTCTTCACAAAAGTTTTTGTAAATCAAAATCTTGCAAACAAACTGCTATAGATGAACTATTTGTTGAATATTATACTTTCTATGTTGCAAAATTCCAGTTTACGAGCAATTTGTTTGGAAGCTTTTGGTTATGGAATATTTTGTGAAGAATTTCATGCTAATTTGTATAGAATTTTGTGGCTACTTTATGTTGATTTCGAGGTTCTTTGGTGCTGAAATTTTTGATTTCGGGTGTAGCACTTGATGTTGTTTGGTGAAACGGTACTAACTTTCTGCCATGAGAATAGACAAGTCTATTGATTTTATTGAGTCTTGTAAAGTTTGGATGCTTCGTATATTTTGTAAATATTGTTGCAAATAATAAATAAATTTTAATTTAATATAAAATTACCATTGTGACTATTATTCTGACCAAATTATCCCTGACAAGTATTTGAATCATTAAATCAGCTTAAGTTAAGATACTTGATTTCATCAAAGACCCAACTCTCTCTTTGATATAGTCAAATCGTAAACCATGAGCAAAGTTTATTCCCCGATGATCAACACAACTTATCATTATCAACTATCCAAAGACTCAAAGGTATACACCTTATGAGCGAACCTCAGAAAAGTCATAGTAAAAAAACCATTGAAGGGGAGCACAACGATTCTAAGGGACTCACTAAGTGTTCACATATCAAACGATAACACCTTAGATATGTTGTGTATCTTCTTCGCTGAAACAGTCTGATTTCGCAAAAGTTAAAATCTAAACTGAATGAAAAACTTTGTAACTTGATAACGGAGTCAGCTAGCAAAGAGCAAAGAAGTGACAAAACCATCAAAGACCTAAAGGACTGAAAAATGTATTTAGGTCTATGAAATAGACTTATCATCTTAAGCATGCAGGTGAACAAGTTTCACAAATCAGATACACTTAGATTATTCTTCAACACACTTGTAAACTATATCTTTGGATCTGACTGATGTTCTCAGACACGCATAGGATAGAGTAATTTGAGATAAGGCAAAGCGGTAAAACCCTCAGGAAGATAAGGACTCATAGAGAGCATGGAAAGAAACTTGCAAGTACCAAAGTTGTCAGCACAGTAAAGAAACCCGAGCCACACATGTGCACGTGTACCTTACTTCCAGTTTGCTTCTAGTTTAGATATCACTATTCTCTTATAACTACTAGTAGTGTATCTCCCTAGTAAATAAAGGGAGGTTAGTAGTAGTGATAAGCAATGATTCCACCACTAGAATCTTCCTCTTCTAGTGTAGAATCTTCCTATTTGTAACATATTGGATTTCACAAACACATCAACCCATGATCAAACTAGGCGTATACTTTGAGGTTTTTAGAGAGAGAAAGTTTAGAGGTTTGGGAACTTAGTGAGAGAAAGTAAAAGTATTATTATGAGCTCCAACCCTCTACCTTGGGAGGTAGAGGGTATTTATAGTATCTTACATAAACGCCACCTACGGGCTGTGGATCATGCATACAGTGGGTAAAGATCCGTCCGTCCTCCACGGTGTTACTTAACTAAATACTATCTAGCATAAAATAACTACGACTACGAGCTTTCTAATGATTACATATACTTGAGGTGACCGACACTTTAATAACTGGATTTACTAAATCCTAACACTATTTATAACTTGAAGAGTTTCATTTGTCATTACCAGGGATAGTATTCTGCAACTATCCCTCGTAAAGCCTTAAAACACTTATAAGTGAAACTGGTAAAGTTGAAATGTACAAGTGAGTATTAATAGTAGTAGCAGGTCAAGATTGTGTAAACATGTTCTCATTTCTAATGTTCATTAGTTATCTTCATATGCTCAAACTGTTGTTCATACGTTTCATGATATTGCACAAATATATCAGACCAACAATGACGTTTGTTGCAAATAATCTATTGATGTGTCATTGTTGTAGAAACGACTAAATGTTAAAGATTATCATATCATCGACATAATGAAATTTCTTTGGTTCGTGTGTGAATGATAAAAGATGACAAATTTCTTTGGTTCGTGTATCTAATTCGAATGTTGGGATTGTTCTCAAAAGTGAACTACCCGTTCATTTTTTTACGAATGTATTATGATTGTGTAAAATGATTATGCATTAATATTACATGATTATAAGCACATAATAAGTTGTGATAATCATATAATAATATGAGTTCAAATATGATTACACATATAATCATAAGTGAATTGGGATAACATGTTGTATGTGTAAGACTTACACAAGTATCTAAATTTAGTATCCTCCTAAAACATATGTGGTTTAAGGTGGTGATTATATCTCATTAAATAATTTTGTTGCACCAATTCAGTACCCAATGGTCTCTGACTAGATTTGAACATAAATTAGTCTAAGTTAGATAAACCACTGTATTTCAATCTTAATGACTTTGCCACAGTCATAGGGTTAGGATACAGTGTGACTAACGAACCAAATCCTTCAAAAGAAACCGTGAGAAATGCTTTGGCAACTTTGAGTCTTTGTGATGAGAAACACACTACAGCACCTCCTCAGCCCTCATCAAAAAATCTCCTGTTAAAATAAGATATTTTTCTCCACGATGGAGGGTCCTAATGGTCCATATAGTCAAATATATGGGGGTTATGCAAGGGTCACATGATCAAGTGAATATAAAGTAACAGATGATTGCTTATGTACTTATTTGGGGTCATAAGATTGATATTTCCTCAATTTTGTTAACTAACCTCATGGATAAACTCGTCAATAAGGGTAAAAAACGAGGGGTAAAAATGTGTGTTTTGTTAGATACGTCTCCCTGATGATTGAACATATTTTTAAAGATAAATATTTGAACCCAAATCTTGCTTCATTCGATAGTTTTCAAATAACTGCTTCATCCTTCCCATAGAAATTTTTAAATGAGGTAGATTTAACAACTCACTTGAAAGAAGTGGCTGGTGAAGCAACTGAACAAGAAAAAGAAATAACTAAGAAGGAAACTGACAAGTCCTTGTCCAGGACCTCTGTGCAAGACCTTGCTCGGCCACATTAGAAGCCGAAGAAGAAGAAAAGGAAGAAGAAAAACCCAACTTCTTCCCAACCCAAACCTTCAAAAAATCTCAGAAAAAAATACACCTCCACAGTCGCTGAGTATAGTTCTATTGATACACATGATATTGGGCTTCCTCTAGAGTATAGTTCTATTGATACACATACAGGCATTTAGGCTGATGTAGATATCCTAGAAGTTGTTTTGTCAGATCTTGAATCAAGGTGATTGGTATATGTGAAAACATGTACCTTTTCTTTATCAAAACCGACTCAAATAAACTGGAAACGAGCCGTTAATGCTTAATATTTGTGTGTTTCTTGAGTTTGTACATGTGCAGGTACGGATATCTCAAAACGGACAAAAGAAAAGACAAAACAAAAGAAAACTGAGCACGGGAATGAAAAGAGAGCAAAACCCGGAGCCGGGAATCAATTTTACGGGTTTTGGATCTTGATTGCTCAAATTGGCAAGTTTACACAACAAACCCTCATGTTTACCCAATTTTACATATCATACCCTCATTTATCCATAATTACCAATCACACCTCAATTTACCCAAATTACATCTTTAGTCCTTGGATTTTTACAATTTGGCAAATTTGATCCTTATGGCTAAATTTTACTTTGCATCTGGTTGATAAAAGTACATTCCAAAATAAAACATTACCCAATCTTACACAACCCATAACACCCTCTAGCCCAAAAGCCCAAACACCTAATATTACCTCCTACCCGGTTACACTATATATTCCACTACCTATTTCACACATAACCCAACCCGGTCAAACTACCCTTAACACCCAAGGTCAAACATTAATTTAAAATCTCTTTTTAACCCTTCCCCGCCAAAGTTAAGTTCTTATGTTCATCATCTTCCTCAATCGAAATACCCACAGTGCCCCTCTACAACATTGTACTAAGAATCTTTAGTGCTGACACATCCAAGGAATTACATTTGGACAAAAAAAGCAATTTGATTGGGTGAAACAAGTCACCAAAGTTATCCAAGGGCTGTGAATCATTTGATGATGCAATCAGTGAATAAAGGGATGTGATGATAAGTTCTGGATCCTTCTGAGTGAAACCTTAGCACCCTCTTGGCTCAGCTATATAAACCCCTTTTCACACTGAAATACTTTGTCCAATTTTCATGTATAAGCAAGTTGTTACCAATTTAATTACATTGCCATTTACTGTTTTCTGTAGTTAATTAGTTTTTAAATAACTGTAATCTCAATTTTATAGTTTTAACCTCAGTTTTATAAATTCAATTCTAGCTTTCACTTTTTACTTTGTTTCAATTTACTTTAATCTTTCATGTATTGTTAGTTATCATTTATAAGCCTTAATTGTTGTTTATATAAGCTCAAGTAAGCATATTATAGCTTAGTGTGAGCTTATGATTGTCATTACTATTTTAATTTCCATAATTTCAAGAAAGTCAATTTAAGTCAAACTAAAAAGTCAAAAGTAGTACTAGCTTATTTTAGTTTTTCTTTTATTAAAATTTAGTTTTAATAAACATTTTGTTATAATATGTAATTGTCATTCACATTTCTTAGAGTTTTGTAGTTTAATCTGTCAAAATTATCCAAACAGTCCTAGTTAAGGGGTGTTTGGATCAGGGTTAGTTTTTGGACTAAATATGATTTTGGTCATAATATGAGTTTCAAAACTTTTTTAATTCCTTTTATACAACAGATATTAAGTTTGTTAAAGAATTTTTTTCAAGTTTAATGGCTTCTGGGTAACTATCTTAAGTTTTGAAGGCTTAAAGTTGTGTGAGTTTGAGTCAATTTAGATCTCATTTTGACTCTTAGTTGTTTTTTCTGAGTCTGTCTTAGTTAGTCAATAAATCCACAAAACCGTTGAAATATTCTTGTTCTAGGGTAGTTTTGAGTCTCTTAAATTTCTCTAAAATACAAAAATAGTATTTTTTTCTCAAAGCTTATTGTTCAGAGATTAACTGTTTTTAGTTTTCATGGCCTTCCAATTCCATTAGTCAGTTTATTTTAGTCCCTAAATTCAGTCACTTTACTGTCTGCAGTCACTATTTCAGTCCTAACAGCTTATTTATCAGCATATTATATGCTCATCAAGTTGATATTCTTGCCTGATTTTTAGTATACTCATAGTTTATAGTTTGATCTTCATCTGTCTTGCTTAGTTTAGCTCTTAAGTGATTTTCTTAGTGCTTATTTAGGGCCATAATTAGCCCCCCTTAGGTTGTTGCAAGTAATGCATATCTGTTTAGCTTAATTCTCATTAGCACTGCGATTGCTTATGTTCTTAGTTCTTTTAGTTGATTAAGGTGCCCTTTATTTTCCCTAGCCGTTAATTATCCTTAGTAGCTTAATCCCTTTATTTTAGTTTACCCTAGCTTGTTTTATGCTTCTTAATAGATTATCGACTTCATATGTACCCCCTTATCACTTAGTTTAGTTGCTACTATTAACTACTTATTTCTCCCTTTTATGCTTATTTGATGTTTTCTAGTTAAGACCTATGTCTGATAAAGCTCCTTTGGTCTGCCTGTAAGTCCTTAGTAATAGATTTTCTTTAGTTTTTATAGCTTATTTTAGTAGTTAGGGGTGTTTGGGATTATTTTTATTTAGCATCTGTCATCTTCAACTGCTTTTATCAGGCTTATTTTGCTTTATTCAAAAGTTTTGTTTTCTCTAAACTTGTCCATTTTCATTTTATTAATAACTGTGTTTGTAAAATTTTGCAAAATAAAAATGATTTTCAAAAAGTGCAAGACCAGGGATTAAACCCTGGTCTGCACCCTTCCAAAGCCCCAACACCCAAAACATTAACCAATTGCGCCCTAGGGACTTACAGTTCCTAGGGTATGCAGTTTAATTAATAAGGCTCTTTTTCAATTTTCCCTTCAGCTTTTAATCAGCTTATTGCAGCTTATTTGTTCTAGTTTTTAGCTCTTTCATATTTTTCTCTTATTAACCTTAATATAATTTACTTTCCATAAATTTTTGGAAATTTTTCATAAACATTTACTATTTTTAATAATTAGTTTTCTAAATTATAGTTTTTAATTCATAATAAATAAATAAAAAGTCAAAAAATATCCGGCTTTTTCCTAAAATTTTCTTTTGTCATTTAGCACGTAGGAAAAATAGTGTTTTGAGTTTTTAGGGTCATTATTTCTCATTTTCACTTTTAAAGCTCGGTATTAGCCCGGGATTTCGCGTTTTTAGGTTTCCTTTGCGTTTTAGCTTTCAAATTGCTTCGCATTATTATCTAGATGCTTATTAAGTTGTTTTTAGCTTATGTTTATCATTTTTAGGGTAAAAACACAAATTTTCCACTATTTCACTATTCAAATTCACGTAAACGCGACTTGATTCAATAACTCCATTCATCCTTCGTTGGGAAACGATCCGGGGATACAAACTTCACCGTTTGTATTCTTTTGGAATATATATACTTCATTGAACAAATCAATTTTTGGAACCACTGTCGGGGAAGTGTTGAAGTGAGTTTTTGATTCCCGTTATGATCGCGTGTTTTTGAAGAACCTTCCTTGTGAAGTTATCGTTTGTTTTTTTTTAATATTTCTTTTATAAAAACCAAAACAAAATAAAAAACCACAAACATTCTTCCTAGAGTGTTTAAGAAACCAAAAAATTAAATAACGAACAAAAAAATCGTGAAACCGATTGTTACATCGGCTCACCTTTGGAATTACAAACTATAAAAGGGGTATAAGGAAGGTTTCACATTAAATTATGGCCATAAAGAGACGGGTTTTTAATAAGCTTCGCGCTGACCTTTGTTTCTATGCTCCTATATGCGTAATTCTAGAGAGTTACCGAGCACGGGTTGGTGAATCGATTACAAAAATATCGTTTTTTCAAAGTTTTCTTATATTTTATTTTTCAAAATTTATTTACGTTTGCTATTTACAAAAACCCAAAAATAATCTTTTTTACCCTCTAAACCGATAACTCTATCCTCTTATCCCTCTTTTATGTTTAATTCTTATGGCGACACTCGACTACTTTCAATGTTATTGTTGTAAAGGTCATATGGTAAATGATTATCATTGTTACAATCATACGTGTCCAAATTATTTTAATGAGTCTCAAAGTTTTTCCGACAACCCTCCATAGTCCAAAATATCTTCGTTCAATCAACGTTATTGTAATGGGTGTGGAGATATGGTAGATTCGTCGAATAGTTTTCGTTGTTCACGATGTAATTGCACCTTGTTGGAAGAACCCACCTGGGGTTTTGGGGACGTTTTCATCCACTTTAATGACTAATTTAATCAATATCACAACAAAATTGAGAACATATTTAGAACTATCTTAACTCAAATTCAAGCTCGAAATGGTGTCAATAATGAAGAACCCATTCAAATTATGGCAGATAATCACACCATTTCGAAGTTACTTCAAGCACCCACCGAGGGTTACGAGGACGATTTTTTTGAACTTAGTGCTTTTAATAACAATATTGAAAAACTTCAAGCCCTGTCAAAAATTTCGAGATGTAGAGTTGATTATGATGAACCCTTGATTCCTACTCCCTCTCCGGTGAGGGAAATGGAACAAGAGATCGAGGTGACAAAGGACACGGTGCCCCTCCTCTTAAGGAAAGTGTCGAAGACGTCCAACCTATGGTTGTCCATATTTATGAGCCTAAAATTTCTAAGCCCAAAGTGACTCCCGTTTGTGCTCTAACTCCAATCCTAAACCATCAAGACTTGATCTTTCACGATTCACAATTAAGAGTTTGTCGAGTTACAACAAAATGAACCAACGTGCTGAGCTTAAAACGATTACTAATTCTCACGTTTATCAAGAACAAGAACCGAAGACCATAACGGAAGTGTTGGAAATTCTTAGCTCTAAGAGCACACCACTTGTCCCACCTCCGGAATCTTCGAGACGTTCTTCAGAAATTGAAATATTTGATATGACTATCACTAATCTGTTGTTTGATTTCGATTTTGAATTTACTCTCAATTAAGATAATCCTATCTTTGATATGCAAAATAAGGAAAATGATGTGTCCAAAACTGAGGATATTATAGAAGAGGTGCAAATTGATTTGGAGATTAAGACCGAGATGGATGAATTGACTAAAGTGGTTGAGAACGATATTCTTGATAATCCTCCAAGTGATCCTTTTATGGAAGAGATCGACTTATTTCTTAATGACTCAATACCACCGGGTATTGAGAGTGATGGGTATGACTCCGAAGGGGATAGCCTTCTTCTTGAAGAATTACTTAATGATGATTCTCCTCTCTTTGATGAGTCTACCCTCGCATATCCCATTGAGCCTACTTGTGAAGACAAAGTTTTTAACCCTGGGATACTCGTTAAAAATGAACTTCATGTTACGACAAACGTAGTCCAAGAAAAGGATCCTATGATGGATGCCTTAACCCTTGAGCTTTCAAAAAGTATCCTTCCGCACCATGAACTCCTTTTTAATATGGAGTCATTTCACTTTGATCCATCATCCCTTCGCCCGACTGCTAAACCACCGGATGATGGAACTTTCTTTCATATTATGACCAATACGGGTGTGGTGAAAGAGATTTATGAACCTTTTGTGCTTATGCCTAATATTTCACCTACCCAACCCATCCATTTTCTCTCCTCCGGGAATGAGGACACCATTTTTCATCCCGGTATCTCTTCCACTTGCTTCCACAAGGATTTCGGGTACGAGTCAAGCTAGCGACTCGGTGAACAAAAATGAAAGCGCTCCGTGGGTGGCAACCCATGCTTATCTTCTATATCTTTTCTAATAAGTGACATGAGGGGGTTCGCCTCTTTGATTTCTCATGTTTGGTTTTTGATGTTTATGTCCAAGATTTCCTCGATATATGAAGACTCTCGTGCTCGTGGTTTTGTCTTTTATCCACTCGAGTTTCATTTTTCGATGCTTTTATGGAAATCCGATATCCTAAATCTTATCGACTAACGTTTAACTTTTAGCATAATTAATAAACGACTTTTAGATTTCCGTTGAGAACCCTTACCTTTAAACATTGAGGGAAATGTTTAGTTTTAGTTTGGGGGGTAATCTTCGATTTGATTTGACCGCACTTGTTTTTGCCTTACACTCTCGCAACTCCGTTTTTCCTAAAAAAATGTAAAAAAATGAAAAGATTGATGAAAAAGTGAGAAAATTTAAAACTTTTATAGGTTTTTGCTAGTTTTACGATCGAAAAGTCTTTGTGAGTCTCTTAGAAGTTACTTTAACTATGCAATTCTTGAGGAGTTTTTGCTAATCACTTAGACAAGAGGCTATAATATATGAATTCTAGCTCAAAAGGCTAAGAATTTGCAAGCTTTCCTAATTGATTTTAAATATGCAAAGCTTTGAAAGATTTGCTAGTTTCTAATAAGTGATTTTAAAAATGCGAGACTTAAGATTATTTGATGAAGCATTTTCAAAATAATGTATATGTTTTGACACCTTGTTGACTTTCCGCTGGTTAGAGTAGGAATAGAATTTTGACTTAACCGGGCGTGTTGAGCCCTAGCTTGTTCCCTTAACCTTTGATAATTAAAACCTTTCGCTAGTTTTTCATACAAGGAGCTATAAAACGCGAATTCTAGCTTAACAAAGCAAAGATTTTGCAAGTTCCCATGCTTGACTTTAATTTGCAAGAGCTAAATTATCGGCTAAGCATTCGCGTATCTTATTATTTAAGATTTTAAATTTGCGGAGATCGAGAAATGATAGAATTATATAGAAGTTAGATGCTAAGCGTGGAGTAGTTGGATCTCTTTAGAGCTCGTAGAGGTTACTTGCGGCATTTTACTCCCAACAACTTATAAAACCCAAAAACAAAAATTTCAAAATAATAAATGTTGTTTGGTTTTGGCGATACTTAGTTTCCAAGCATTCTTGAGAGAATCCTTGCTTATGAGAGTTGGGTACACATCAAGGTACTGTCAGTGTTGCGGTGTAGTAGATAATTGATTCATGATAGTACGTGCTATTGTTTCTATTGTTATAAAAGTCATGGGACTCAGAGTTTGAAAAATAATTAACGTGAAATAAAGCTCAAATGTATAAATGTAAACATCCAAAGCCATAAAAGTTTTCTATGTTTGACAGTACCCCCGTTGCCATGGACTTCAAAAAGGTTAAGGAAAAATTCAAAAGTCATAATAAGACTTCTAATAAAACGGTAATCCCATTGAATTGGTGGTTAAAAAGACCGAGGGAAAATATGAAAATGTGCAAATGTGCTAAAATAATGTTAAGCCAAGCTTCGACTCCGAGGATATCATAATAAATTTTTTCCGTTTTGGGTCTCAAACATGGGATGTCTCGGTTATACATAAAAAGGATATTCCCTAAATCATGTGAAATTAGGACCTTGATGTGGACCTCATTCTTGTGAGCAACGGTTTTCGAGGGAAGGTTCGGAAACTACTTAGCGTCTAAACTCGATGCTTTTATCAGAATAAAAATATATCTCAACAAGAAAAGAGAAAAACAAAAACATTATCGATTTTCAAAATAAAATCCTTAGACGAATTAGGATTATAGGAGTGAAAAGTAGCTAAGCGTGCACAAGTAGCATCTATGGGTAGTCTTAGCATCTAATTTGTATATAGCGAGTGATTTCGATTTTAAGCTTAGTTTGGGAACTAGTGAAAAATAAAGGACGATGAATTCTATCCGTATGGTCACTTCTTTATGAGTTGTGCTCCCTACTCCGTGATCCTAAAATGTCTTTAAAAAAATATATGAGAGTTACTTATAGACATGAAAGTTCAACAAACCGTCACACAAAATGAAAAGTGCTTAAATGTAATATCTATATATGAAATAAAAAGGTAAATGGGGCGTTTTCAGAGCCAAGGGATTTTTAATCTCTTTTGAGAAAGCTTTTCTACTTTTCATAACTTTAGTAGAAAGAGGTTGGAATCTTTGGTTTTAGAAGCGTGAGTTGATGACATTGCGCGAGGACACAGCAATACGTTAGTTTGGGGGAGTTTGGTATATGTGAAAACATATACCTTTTCTTTATCAAAACCGACCCAAATAAACTGCAAACGAGCCGTTAAAGCTTAATATTTGTATGTTTCTTGAGTTTGTGCATGTGCAGGTACGGATATCTTAAAACAGACAATAGAAAAGACAAAACAGAAGAAAACCGAGCTCGGGAATGAAAAGAGAGCAAAACCCGAAGTCGGGAATCAGTTTTACGGGATTTGGATCTTGATTGCTCAAATTGGAAAGTTTACACAACAAACCCTCATGTTTACCCAATTTTACATATCATACATTAGAATATATGAATGTTGTGTTGTTTGATTGATTCATAATTTGTCTCCTCTTTTATGAGAATCTTGATTTTATTGATTTAATGAATCACTGTCACTTGCGTTGTTAGTAAGGAATCTATTAGGTGATTTTGATGTTTGATTTCCTTGGTTTGATGAATTAGGTTATAGTTCCCTGAAAGATCTTATGAGCTCATTTGATGAATGGTTTTGATTGCGTGTTGGAAATACTGTTCTTGGATGCGTTTCGATAGGACTGCCCTTAACTGATTTTACGTGAGAATTGTTCTTAGATGCGATTTGATAAGTTCTTAGTTGCGTTTTGTGGTTAGTTATAGTTCTTGGTTGCGTTTTGTTTATATAATATGCCTGGTTTTGTGTTTGAAAAAGTTCTTGGCTGCGATTTGACAGCTGTGTTCTTGACTGCGTTTTGTTTTGAATATGCTAGGTTGCGTTTTGTTAGAATATGCTTGGTTGCGTTTTGATACAATATTCGTTATTGCGACTTGACCATATTTCCTAAATTACGTTTTGTGTGGTTTGGATACGATACGTTTTGAGTCAAAACTCATGTCTTGCGTTTTGTCCATTATAGAATATTTTACTATAAAATGTAGGACCCACCATGCCCATATTTTTTATTTCACTGCGATTTGTCAATCGAGTCCACGTTTTTTCACTTGCGACTTGGTCTATTGCGTTTTGTTAATATATTGCGTTTTGACCTAGTGCGACTTGTCCATCATGCGTTTTGACATACTGCATTTTGTCTTGTGTGATTTATGTCCTCATTGCGATTTGGTTAGCTATGCGATTTGTCTAGTTGCATTTTGATGATTAAAACTTATTATATGCAACTTGATCTTACCTTTGTGTTGTCATGTTGCGATTTGTCCCTTAAGTTTGTTATAGTGCGTTTTGTCCCTAGAGTCTTATCTTTGTTGCGATTTGCCCTCGTGAGATTTGTCAATTTAGACTTGATCATCACAAGTTGTGAAAACAGAGTTTTTTTATATCTTCTAATGTTGATCAAAGTGACATTATCCCGGGAGTGTCTTATCTCATTAAGTTCTTTAATTCTTTGTATATGTCTTATGATTCCCAATGCCTTGGTGTTTAATATCACATGTCCTTACGTTCTAAGATGTATCTCTCATCTAATATTATCATCTTGCATATATCTTTCATTGTGGATGTGATTGTATAGATACAATGGATGACATCAATGCATCGGTTAACCAAGCTGCTTCTGTCCCACGTCCCACACGTACTGATGAAGAGATTCTTCCGTACGCCGACTGGGTTCCTATTAGGAAAAGCAACTGCTTCATAGACATGAACAAAACTCAACCAAACCCCATCTATAAGATTGAAGTGGACATACTGAAGCATATGAACTTCTTCAGTGCTCTTACATTATGCTACACAATCCCATCAATCTACATTCAGCAGTTTTGGGATACGGTCAAATGGGATAAAATCACAGCAGTTTACAGCTGCCAACTGGATGAAACATGGTATGCACTCACCAAGGACAGCATCCGAGACGCTGTTCAAATCACACCAGAGGATGCAAATCACCCTTTCACTCCTCCACCAACTACAGACGAATTAATCAAGTTCGTCAATGACTTGGGTTATCCGTCTGTAGTCAACAAGATCTCTGCAGTAATCACAAATGAAATGTATTAGCCATAGAGGGAAATCACCACCATTCTTAACCTATGCCTCACTGGTAAAACTTCTGGGTTTGAAAGACCAAGGGCTCCAATTCTTCAAATCTTATGGGCAGTGGTGAATCAAGCTAACATGGACTACGCTGAACGAAGCTGGGAGGAGTTCACGCAATCGATTCACACCTTCATCAATGACAAGGAAAAGACAACACAGAATGTCAAAGGCAAGAAAACAGTGCATAAGCGGGTGACCCCTAGCATCAGGTTTTCCAAGCTTAATATCAAACACCTTCAGGCCAAGCATCAATTCCATCCAAGAAGCGAATCTGCACTTCATCTAGCCACATCAAAGCATATTCTTGGAAATCTGAAATTTGTAGCTAAAGGTTCAAATCAGAAGATCTTTGGCAAGGCTGTACCAGATGCTCTCATCAGTGACGATATTCTCAATGCATCTTACTTCCAAGATTATCTGAACAAAAGAACAAAGTCCATCGCCGGAGAATCACCAAATCCAACACCAACCAAATCAACAAAACCATCATCTAAGTCATCCAAATCATCTTATGCCACTCTTCCCAAGAAAACACAAGAAAAATATACTACTGTTGACTCTTCTACTCTGAGCAAGAAGAAGAGAAAAGGTGGAATGGGAAAGGGAAGAGGGTCAAAGAAACAAAGGACCGAGCCTACCCTCAAGGATGTCGATGATATCGACCTTCAACATGGCATTGAAGCTAGTTTACGGGAACAAGAGGAGTCGGCAAGACGGATGAGGAAGGGTATGACCATTGATAAACCAGACTCCGAGAAACGTCACTAACTTCCAGAAGTTGAAGGCAAAGGAAACGGTGTAGAGGAAGTTGAGCAGGTGGCTCAGACATTGTTGAATATTTCTTCTCTAGCTCCCAAGACCACAAGTAAATATATACTCCAGAAACGAAGCACAAAATCATCAACAACTAAGGAGTTAAGTGGAGCTGAAGAGGAACGTTCTCTAACTCCTAAACTAAATGTCGATTCCAGTGACAGTGAGTCAGATATTCAGGAGAACGAGGGTGGTAATGTTGACATGATTGAACTAGAAGTCCGGACGAAGAATCATACTGAAACTGGTACTATTGAAGGGTCTGACTCAGGGAACAAGGAAACGGAGACTGTCGTGCAAGATAGTGCGTTTACATCAGACGAGTTCGTGAATCAAGCTTATCCAAATATCCAGGTAAATCTCAAGCAAAGAACTGACGACCAAACGCACCTGGATGAAACAAAACACCTCTACTGGAACCCTACCTTCATATCAAAGCCTTGAACAAGACTTTAACTTTGGGGATCAATTCATCGTAGATAGACCGTCTGATGCTGAAGAGGATAAAACGAGTGAAGAAAAAGAGGTTGTATCCATGGTTTCAGTCACCATTCAACATGATACATCTACTATTCCACCTATGTCGGTTCCTACACCAACACCCTTAATAGCAACACCATCAACTGAACTTCCACCTCCCATTACAACCTCGGCTACTACAAAAACCTTTATTACAACCGCACTCCCACCACCACCGCCTACAAACACGAATATAGAGCTGCAACTGGAAGAAGCTCTAAAACAACTTGAAGCCCTTAAAAAGCAAAACCTGCCGAACAAAGCTAAACATCACGATCTTCGTCCGTCAAAGCTGGAACGTCTTAACTTCGACCACGAGGTGACTAATGCGATAGAAGAACAAGTTAAAGAAGCAGTCGAATGGGCAATGAAAGCTCGTCTGTATACAAGGTTCAAAGATCTCCCTACATCTGACATGAAAGAGATTCTCCAGCAACATATGTATGAGACTGATGAATACAAGGAGCATGAAGACCACACAAAGCTATACGAAGCTCTTCATAAATCCATGGATCGTGATAACTATGTTCAGTATTTGAATGATATCGGAGAACGGAAGCAAAAGAAGAAGAGGAGACATGATTTGCCAAGACCACCTCATCTACCTTCCGGTGCTTCAGGTTCTTCAGGAACAGGTGGAACTTTTTAAAGTTCTGATGCTACAAAGACAAATCCACCACCTCCTCCTCCACCATCATCAGGTCAACCAGGATCCTCAGCTGGCCAAGGTTCTTATAAGTCAGCCAAATCTTCAGCACATGATGCTTGGACAACATTTGACTCAAGATACAAACCAGCATTCTCTCCAATTCCTGAAGATCATGAAATGAATGAGGAATTGATTTTTAGCCAGGAGTCTGATTTAGATGAAGAGGATATTTCCAACAGACATATTCCAAAGGTGAATCGAAACAACGACTGGTGGAAAACATTCATGGAAGATGATGATGCTGAATGTTCTGAGTCAACCTGGTCTACTCCTACAAAAGCAATGACTCTGGAATGGTGGAAGGAAGAACGACCTAAAAATCCATAACCAACTTGGTCTATTCCTTCATCTGATTTGAATACTCCGGACCACAACTGGGCAAGTACCATTGTTGCCAACCATGTTGCCCCATCAGAGGACTCACTGCTGAACATCACCGGGGATATGGGAAGCTTCATAAAATGGTACAGCGAGAAGCAAGGGATCACGAAGCTTACACCAAAATATCTGGAGGGCCCTACGTATGATATTGTCAAGGCCTTCCATCAGGACGTGGCTCACTTGCAATACCAGATGGAAGAGTGTTACAAACTATTAACTGATCAAGTGGACGATAATATGCTCAAGTTCAATATCAACAAACCACTCCCACTATGAGGTCCACCTAGTCAAGTCACCATTCAATCTGACTTCTTTTTCAACAAGGATCTGGATTATCTGCGCTTCGGAAACAAGGGTAGAGAACCTGCTCTATCGATTTACAAAATGAAGGCTGTACATTATCCTGATGCAGGTTTAGAGCAGATGGTTCCAAATCAATTTTGGGCTGAAAAGGAGTATGAGTATGACATTGCTGCTTCATATGGGATCTCACACTGGTGGTTTCACAAAAAGAGCTTCTACCTTGATAGACACTGTGCTGAAAAGAGTCGAAGGGCTGTTCGAACGCACATGTGTATCTTGAGTATGGTTAGTGTGGAGATCTTTCCTATGTACGGATACGACTATTTGAAGAAAATTGTTCTTCGCAGAACTGATCAGAAAGAACATCTCGTAGAGTAGAACGACTTCAAGAACTTGTATCCCAATGATTTTGAAGATCTTTATCTGTTGAACCTCCAAGGCCATCTTGATCATCTACCCCCTCGTGATAAGAAGACTCTTGATGCAATAGTCAATTTATGGGTAAGAGGCTTAGTCATTAGGCAAAGAGTTGGAGACTTTCAGCTTGGGATTGAGAGCTACCAGACTCAAGTCAACCTAACTAAGCCTCGGTGGGAAGCTAATGGATTTGAATACAATCATGACTACTCAGTGATTGAATCTCCACGAGCCGTTATCTTTAGTGACAAATACGAGGTCAGGATGCTCATGAGGCTTCACGACTTATACAAGTTATGCGATGGTACTCTCTGACAAATTAAAGAAGCATTAGACTATAGGGTGAAGGAATATAAGATCAGGATAAGACCAGGGACTAGTACTAGGTTCTGGACAGCAAAGGATGTGGAAATGAGTGAGGCCTTCATATTTGATATCGGGAAAAGGCTCAAAACAAGGATAAACTTCTAAAGCTTGGAGAGTTTTGTAGGAGGAAGAGTTTGTGAAGGAAAATATAAACTTCTATAGAGAACCGAATGATCATATCATCTCTATAATCTTTAAGAACTTTTATGTGTGGTGTGGTGTTGTAATAAGTGTATATAATAATTCTGCAGTGAATAGTAGTATAATGATTGTGGCTTGTAATCTCCCTCTCAAATTGAGGGGGGCACTGTAATGTTTCTTGTCAGAATATATTGAATCAGACCACATTTTCTCCAAATTTTTCTAACACATTTAAATCACTTGGGATCCAAAACCTCAAAGGATTTGAAATTTTTGATCGGCGAAGAGAATTTGATATAAATATGAAATCTGATTAAATGTGATATTTTACGACTCAAAGTATAGGTTGCTCTCCCATATGTGCTAAACGTTTTCATTAATTGATGCACATATTGAGGGGGAGAATTTCAAAAGTTAATAAACTACCAAGGTACAAAGGCTTCAATGTTTTATCATGAGTACCTTGATTGATTTTCAAATGGTTTCTCTATGGCAATGGTGATCGAGGAAGTACTTCAAATACCTCCTTCCTCCATGTGCTAAATGATTTCAAAAACCAACGCACATGTTGAGGGGGAGCATTTACAAATGATCAAAAACAATTAAGGTACAAAATGCTTTGATTTGATATCACAAGTACATTGATTGGCTTTTCAAATTGTTTTTCATTTTGTTTCAAGGAGGAAAGAACAGTACCACAAGACTGACCATTTTACTTTATGCATTGGAGTTATAAGGATGGTTAGGTTAGGTATTAGTTCCCACGATCCCACCAGAGCCGGAGGGATCTACCCAGGAAAAATCCACTAGATAGTGTAGAAGTCCTTTGGTATGATGAAAAAAGGAGAAAAGTGAGAATAAGGGAAGAGTGCCGACTGAGATAGAGCTAGGACTAGAATATACCCAACAAGGTTCTAGTAATGAAGTCTTGGTAAGCACTGAAGGGGTTGAAGAATGAAAAAGAAATAAAAAGTGAAAGGGTGAAAAGAAATAGCCCTCCAATAATTCAACCTTAGGGCAGAAACCGGGTTCAATACATATGCTACTGGTGGTTACTAAGGTAATGCTGGTATTGAAGAAAAGACGTCATAGACCTAGTGACGCACTGTACTAAAACTTCCCAGCTACTCAAGTTCTTTTAAAAGAACTTGTTTCATTCTCATGAGGAACCTACATAATCTATCGACTTTCTCTTAGAGATGGTTGATATTGAAGAAGGAGACCCTCTCCCTAGTCTCCTATTAGGAAACCAAAATGCACTATTAACTCTAGAGCCAAGAGATCATCAATAAATCTCATTAGGACACACAATTCATGAAGGCTTGCTGTTTCACACAATGTGGAAAGTGAGAATATATATTGAGAGTCCCACGCATTATCCTCGTGGTATTGCCAGAACATCCAAGTGATATGAAAAATATTAACAATGAAGATGGAAATACTTCTAGAGCCAACATGAAACAAGCTCTTAGTGGGTGACATGTGAGATCCTTCATGGATCAAACTTGTAACAACTGGATAGAAACGATGGGGCGATTCATTATTGAATCAACCTTGGTCCAGGTTATGAATTGATGGATACTTTTGGAAAAACCTTTCGATGTGCTCAATAATTGTTTTCTAGCACATCGACTTCGCACTAATGTTTACAAACAAAAGTATTTTTGAGTGAATCTTGATTTAATTCATAAAACCTTCATCGTATTTCAAAAACTCTTTATTCAACAATACGCGATTTTTTATCAAATCGATTTCTCATCAATCAGTGAATGTCAATTCGCTGGTTCACTCACTCCGTGTTGTCTACTTTGAGATGCTCCAGTTTGAGAACGACTAGTATAGCTGCGAAACTCTGTCAAGGAGATTCTTCAGAATTCTACCTGATCATAGGCGGTATTTATACTGATCAACGGGGAACCGTGGTTCTTGCAACCCTATTCAAAAGTGAACAAAGACACTTTCGTGTGTTTATTGCTAACTATCTTTTGTAGGGACTCCTGATGCCAATGAGACATCAATTCATAACCGCATGCTCACATTACACACTCATATTTGAAGAAAATCATGACAATCAAAGCATACAACAAAGATTCCGCAACTCTGATGAAAAGATGTCATGATCCAAAACTGTGAGCATGTCGGTCCAAAAGTCACAACAGCACATAATGACAATACATCAAAAGATGAGCTAGAGATTCAATGTAGCTAATGATCTCAAAGAAATCTCGTGATCACATGAAAAAGAAACATTCATGCCAAAGAAACACTACTAAAGATGCAAAGTTGATTATATGGAAGTTTTAAAGTCTACGAGCTCGAGTTCGAAGTTAAAGATAGAATGCTAGGATTCAAAATGTAATTCATGGGATGACCTCCCTTAGGGGGAGATTGTTAGGAGTTAGTAAATCCATATAGAAGTGTTGGTCACCCCAACTATATTGTAGCGTAATAACACCGTGGAAAAAGGACGGGTCTTTACCCACTGTATGCCTGATCCACAGCCCGAAACATGGCGTAAAAAACATGTATAAATAGCCCTCTACCCACAAGGGAGAGGGTTGGATGTTAAAGTTAATCAATGGGTGTTTCCGAGTGCCTTTGCTAGGGTCAGTATTGGTGATGAGTTCCGTATCAGCGGGGGTTTTCTGTCCCTCTAAGTCTTTGTCCCTCTGTACCCCTTCAAGCACTGGTGTGAGATTCCCAATACTATCCTTAGGGACAGTGGCAGTGAGATCCCTATCAGTGGGTTTTTTGTTTCCCCCGAAGTCTTTGGGATCAATGGTTGTGCCCTAGGACAAAAGTTGTGATTGGCAAATGTCCTTATCAGGCTGAGTGGAAGGCGCTCCCCTACCAACGGGTTGTATGTTCCCCTTTGGATCTTGGGGTGTAGTAGTTGGGACCAAGGGTACTGACTGTGATGTATCAGTGTCCTTCGTTGTCACCGGGGTGGATGTTGCTTGATCTCCCTTGGGCGGCTTATTAGTCTGGGGCGTAGAAAACATGTATAAATAGCCCTCTACCCACAAGGGAGAGGGTTGGATGTTCAAGTTAATCTAATCTTGCATAAATTTTTTCCCTCTCTAAACATCTCATTCTCTCTATCTTTCTCTAGAATTCACGATCCAAACACTATTCATAAGTGGTGTTATGATATCAATAATCTTACAAACCCACATTAGGGGTGTTTGTTTTCGTGCAAGTCATACCACCACAGAACCCGTAAGGGTGTCGTTGGGGTCGAGTCACTCACTTGAGTTGGGTCATACCCTATTGACTGCGGGTCAAAGCTTAGTATTGACCTTTATACTCGCTCGATAGTGATGTTGTTGTTTGTGTTTTGATTCTAGTCAAATCTGCTTGTAGTCATTTGTTTCGTGTGTCTCGTGTTGGATTTAATACCTATATGGTTACGGATTTGTATGGTTTTGCACGTTTAACTTGACATAGGCTCGTTTCGTATTTAGTTTTGTATAAGAATCTGGTTTTGATCATTTTGGTTTGTGGTTGAATATGTTGGTGTTGTTATTAATGGTGGGTCACAGATAGAAATTAAAGTTGTAAGGATGTACGTGTTTGTCTTAGCTCATTTTTTTAAATCTTATAGCTCAATTGTTTTTATGTGAGTTCTTGGATCACAAGAAAAGAAAGAAACCACGAGGAGTATTTGTTCCCAACTTATCGGGGTGTTTTAAAACTTGGTAATGATGTGTTGGTAAATTACATTTTGTATTCCAGTCTAGAAAGGTGCATTTACATTTTGTGTTTCATAAGCGTGTTTGAGTTTGTGTATGGTTCATTGGTGTCACACCCCCAAATTACCTGTTTTGCAGCGGAATGGAATTCCTGGGGATTGACTGTCATAGCATCACAATCACAGTTATATTGAACGACCTAAAGTGTCGTTTGGAAAATACATCGTTTGATTTAATAAAATAATCAGAATTACAACATAGGTCCCAAAAGTTTACAAAGTTTGCGGAAATATAAATATATTACAAGTCCAAACGATGGTTTTAAAAGAAAGTGCCATAATGTACAATGATGTAAGTCGACGCCGCGACTCAAAAGGTGGTTCCTTAACCATGCCATGATGATAATGCCTTAGATACCTGAGAATAAACATGCTAAAAAGGTCAACACAAAGGTTGAGTGAAATCCATAGGTTTAAGTAATTCGTTTGAACACAATAATCGTAGTGTGAGTTAAATGGTTTCACACTCATCGTTAAAAACAAAATCGTATTTATTTCACTAAGTTCATGACACCAAAGCGTAAACATCGCACCAATAAAAATTGGTAATCATCGTTTCATCGCCGCCCTAATAGGTAATTTGCCAATTTACCTTAATGATTCAAATATAGTGCGCTCGATTTCCCCTAAATGGGTCAATAGGGGCGGGAGTGTTAATTCCAATAGGCCTATTCACAATATTCGCGCTCACTCGCAAGTGACTAATGGTTCATGATGTAGGGACTTCGAACATGGCAAATACTTAGTGACAATAAAACATTCGGATATAGCATACAGTTCAAAGCATTTGTGTTCGATTAAAAATGTAGCATGTATCTCCCCCAAGAGTTTGTAAAACAGTTAAAAGAGTAAAAGTGGGGCTATGAACTCACTTGGTAGACTGGTGTGATGACAAGAGTGAGTACACTGAGGTATAGCGTGATGTTTCAATCTGGACCTATTACGAATGATATGATATGTAATGAGTTGCAATGTAATGTTATGCATGCATTTCGTATGTTATTTATACCATTTGCGAGTTTTGAAAAATATTACTTATCGTCAAAAAAAATACTCTTTTGACGTCTTGACCATTCAAAAATCACTTTACAAGTATTTACGTCAAAATGTCATCCTACAATGGTTTTGTAATGATTTATGGTGAAATTTTCACTTTTCGTCGCAAAACAATGTTGTCGGAAATTTCTTGAAATTAACAAAAATGGCTCCGAAAAAAAACGAGTTGTAAAACGGTGTACGTCGATCGTTAGAGAACGAGCTCGACGGTTTTGGAAAGTTTGTATCGATATCTAGAAGTTTCAGTTCAGGAGTTTTCGTCCAAAAGGTCTTGATCATAAAGATAATAAGGGTTAAAGATAGTGATTTTGGCTAATTGTTGTGCAGAAAAAATGAGTTTCGGCCAAGTTTAAACATCCGTAATTAATTTACTACAACTCCGCTTTACAAACAGTTTGTCGTTTTGAAAAATATGGTCGGTGAACTTGATTTTATTAGAAGACATTTCGTTCCAAAAAGTTTCACAACCTCGTTAAAAACAGCCCTCAACATGGTCGATACAGCTACCGTAACACTTGTATCGTAGAATAATATAGTTTTTCAGAAAATAATAGTTACGGCAATTTTATGAAAAAGTGCATATCTTTGTCGTTTCAAATCCGTTTTCTACGTATAATATGTCCTTAGCTTCGTATCAAAGTATACTAATATATTTTTGATAAGTCGAAATAATTTGTGAAGCTTAAGGCTCGTTTTTGACCCGAACAAACTAAAAATATGTTGCTGAAATTTCAGAAAACTATATTTTTCGTCGTCAAACTTGTAAAATCCATAACTTCTTCGTTATAACTCCGTTTTTATCCGTTCAAGCGGCCACGGATTCGTTTTAAAGTATATTTTCTAAATATCAAGGCCAAAGTGTCGTGCCTACTGTCGGTTTTTCCAGAAAATCGAAACAAAGACAGAACCTATTTTATAGTTATCGAAAATAGTTTTTCTCGGACAAAACCTATTCTAATCCCTTCAAATCAACTCCAAAGCAAATCTAATCCTACCATACACCTTCTTAGGGTGTCATGGGTTCCTAATCACCATCAAGACCAAAGAATACCATGGGGATAATTATAGGATGACCAAATATATATATATATATAACTCTTAAAATCATGAAAAATGGTATAAATCACATATTTCTTGCATGTTACTCCAAAAATGAAAAGATACATATGAAATGAAAAAGGAAACATGAAAATGAAAGAAACATGCTTACAAGTGAATATGATGAGGTGCAAGTAACAAGGTTAAACTTAAATACTCTTGGTTTTTATTTCAAAACCTAATAAAGAGTATAAACTAGATTGATTATACACTTGAGAAAAATTTTGAAGATGATCCCTTGAAGAACCCTTTGAAGGCCGGTTTGAGGAGGAACAAAAGAGAGGAAAAACAACTTCTTAACACTTGGAAAAATGAGTAAAAGTGAATGAGTGATCAAATATATGAAGTAAGACTTTGTGTTAGTGTGAAATAATACACAATCAACAACCATACCTCATTTAATGTCTCCCCTCCCCCTTGGTCGGCCAAGGGGGGAGGTATGAGGCAAAAATAACTTTTTTTTTTTTTATAAAATGTATAAATATGTATACTTGTGTAATATTTATGTAATTTGTAAGAAAAGGTAAGTAAAGTGTAGATAATTGTAACTTTTTGGTACAAGTAAGTTTTTAATAGGTCAAAATAGAATGTAATGAGATAATAAAAATTGTAAAAATACATTCCTTGTGAAATTTGGGTGATAAAAATAATTATCGTATAATTTTTAAGAAAACGTCGTAATAATTTAACTTTAACGATTTATGTACCAAATAAATTTGAAACACTAGGAAAACTAAAAATATAGTTTTTATAAACTAAATGTAAGTTTAAAAATACATCGGGATCATTTTTGAAAGTAACGGTTTAAATATACAAAATAATAACTCACGCGATAACGTTTATTAAATATAAAAATTACGCGTTAAATGTGAAATGAAATGTCATGAATGAATTAATATGATGCAAATGATGCAAATGAAATGTAGACTAATCTTAGTCCATATGAAATGTACGTGATGTTATGATCATGAATTCGCCGCTAAACCATAAAGGTTACGCGAATTTGGAACACGTAAACCTAGTTTACGATAATTGTTGAATTTGGAACACGTAAACCAAGGAAGTATATAGTGCGTTTGGTTATAAGACTGGGCCAAAGCTGAGTAGTAAATCATATAGGGTGTTTTACTCTTGGTTACTTCTGTTGATCCCATTTCACAAATAGCTAAAACAATTATTAATACTAATTATGATTCATGACTGAAGTAAAGCACTTTAAAAATCAGTTTTAACAAGATAAAACACAAAGGAGTTTTCCAACGTTTATATTCTTTATTAAAACGAATCAAAAATAATATATTACTTAAGTACTTACGGAACAACACTTGGGATTGAAATAACAAGTATGGGTGTGACTCCTCACTAAGCTTAGGCTAAGTCTAAGCACAACTATTCAGGTACCACTGAGCTATCTCAGGGATATAGTCGTATTTGGAGGAGTGAAAGATGCTTGTGTGTGTTTTTCACAATTAATGCACAAGCTTAATATTTCACTCCTAACTTATGGATATTTTTACAAGTATGATTTTTGACTCTATCCTAGAGGACAAACTGACTTGGTTACAAAAGACAAAACACTGATGTATTTTGTCTCTGTTTACAAAGACTATATTGGGTAAGATACAAAGACACTTTCAGCATGTCAATGATGACACTGAACTTGGTTGTTAGCCTTTCAGGGAATGTTTGACTTTGGGTTGATAAGGACTTCGTCTTATCTGTTCAAACTTATCCCGCCTTGTTCCGCCCATTCTTCAGTCTTCATAGTCTTCAGTATTGATCTTCAGTCTTTGACTTTAGTGATAGTAGTTGGTGAGGAGTTTTGGGATTCAGTGAGTTATTGTCATCACTCACTGAATCCACAATCTTCTTCTTGACTCAGTCTTCACCCTTTGAGATTTTCCTCACTGAGTGGAGAGACTTTTCTTCATTGTCTCGTACTGAGTGTCCTGAAGATGACTGACTGAGTGGCTATGCGCTCAGTGACTTGTTAGTGTTTAAGGTTATAAACACTTAGGGTATTTTCTATTCAAATCCTAGAATTAAGGGGTTTGGGTATTCACTGAACCCAATAGTTTCCCCCTATTTGGATATACAAATAGCCTAAGTGTTTTGATCAGTGTAAGTGAGCAAGAGGCTTCTTCTTACATTGAATGTACTAGCAAGCATAACTAGGAACACTGAATTAACAAAAATACGTCGTTTATTCATAGTCACTATAAATTCCTAACAACTAGTACAAAAGATACAATGATAGATGTTTCAGTGATGTCATACAATATGGATACCCAGTGCTTCAAGCTTTGGCTTCTTTGTAAGGAGAGTTACTTTCTCAGGATGGTCTCTTATTTTTGCATTTAGGTCAGTGCAGAACCTAATGTTTTCAGGGGACTAGATTTGAGAAGCCACTGTCAAGTAACTTACCATTGTAGCCACACCAGCCTGATCAATATCGCTCCATCTTTGGAATGCAGGGTTTCCATAGAAATCAATGAAGAAGAGTCCTTTTTTAGGCTCTTCTATAACCATGTTGTTTACAAACCTTACTCCTTTAGGCAGCTCTCTGTTGCAATCGAATCCAGGGACCTTGGCTTCAGGCTTAGATTCAACTCTTTTCCTTTTTCCTTGGGATGATTGGGGTTGAGTGCCTTGAGCTTTAGGGAGAGAAGATTAAATTCCAAGCTCAGTGGGCACATTCCTCAGTCTTTCATATCTTCTGTTCAGAGATTTCATTAGGTCTTTGACAACCATATTTTTCTTGTTCTCAAGGATAGGACCAGGTTCATCCAATTCAGTGATCCCAAAGTCAGTGAACTTTAGAGGATCATGAACCTCAAAGTCCCTCTTGTCCACTCCCCTGTAGACATTTATTGCAACTGGCTTGGATTTGGGGATGATGTAAACATCAGTGATAGGCTCAAGGGCTCTCCTGCTAGACATAGTCCAATTGTAGTGATCGATCCTTTCTTTTCTTAGCTCAGCAGCCTTCCTATTCTTTTCATCCTTTTTCTTTCTTTGGGCTACCATCTCAACATCCTAAGCTGCTTTGAACTTCAGGCTAGCTTGTCCTTTTTTCAGCTTCTTAGGATCGATCCCTAACTTCTCAGCCTCTTCATGAACCACCTTGACCAGGGCAACTTTTCTTTTCTGTTCTTCCTCAGCCTGCTTCTTGAGTATGTTATCCTTTTCAAGATAGGCGCTCAACTGTTCTGGATTGAGCATGTACTTTTTGCCATGTACCTCAAAGGGGATCTTGACACGCTCAGGTGTTATCATGATGCTTTTGCCCTTGTCCTGAGGAGGGATTGATGAAGATGTTGATGTTGTTGTTATTACTGGTGTTGTTGTTGTTACTGATGATGTTGTTGTTACAACTGGTGTTCTTGTTGTTGTTACTGATGTTGTTGTTGGTGGGATTTGGGGGATAGGCACTGTAGACACTGCTTGAGTTGGCTCCCTCTCAGTGTAAGAAGGATGTCTCTTCAGTTGATCTCTCCCCCTTAACTGTTGTTGGAGCGTCAGTGAGAGCAAGAGTTGATGGTGGCACTGAGGGTGAGGAGGCTGCTTGACCCTTAAAAGCCTGACAAATCTCAAAAACCATGGAATTGATCTCTGAAGTGTCTTGTTGTAGGCCAGTGACTTGCTCCCCAAGAGTGGCCTAAGATAATTCCAGCGCTATCATTCTAGGCCCAAGATTCCAAGCCATAGAAGATGAAGATTCAGCCAGATCAACAACTTGTGTATCCAAAGAGCCCAAGAAGACTGAATATCCTGTACTGAAGCGGTAAGACCCTGAACATTGGAATTTTTGAGCATTGTGATCAGGTCAATGAGGTTGGAAGATTTCTTCATATATGTTTCTGTAGCCTCAAGCACTTTAGTATTGAGTGCAGGGTCTTCCTTAACTGATTCCTTGATTTCATCAAGCTTGGTGTGAGCATCCTGAAAGGCTTTGAGAAATTTCTTTAGATGGTCATCCAGCTTGTCAAGATGTTGATAAATAAGTTCCCTGTGTTCATCATTATCTTCAAAATTAGAAACCACTTCGGCTTTGAGATCAGCGTAACTTGCAGCAGCTTCAACATGCTGATCCCAGAGACTATCAGTAACACTAGAATATAGCTTTTGAGTAGCTCTCCTTAGCCATATCACCAGTTGTCTTTCAGTGAGGGGAAAACATTATCATATTTCTTTAATTCCTCAGGGCAGGAAGATGTTGAAGAGTCTGAAGAGTTAGATGAGTCATTATCAGGCTAAAACGGTGACTCTTCAGGCTCTTTTGGATCAGTTTGATGTTCTTGTTCAAGTGGTTGAACATCAGCGTCCATTTCTTCACTAGCAGCAAGTACTTCCTCCTCACTGTCATCATTAACTTCTTCATCAAACATCAGTAGGTCATGAACATCAGCAACACTGAGAAGACCAGGAAGGGTTGTGGGTTTCGTATCAGCAGGTAGTTTCTGTCCCTCCGAGTCTTTGTCCCCCAAGGACCATTAAGACACTGTTGGGTGTTTCCGAGTGCCTTCGATAGGGTCAGTATTGGTGATGAGTTCCGTATCAGCGGGGGTTTTCTGTCCCTCTAAGTCTTTGTCCCTCTGTACCCCTTCAAGCACTGGTGTGAGATTCCCAATACTATCCTTAGGGACAGTGGCAGTGAGATCCCTATCAGTGGGTTTTTTGTTTCCTCTGAAGTCTTTGGGATCAATGGTTGTGCCCTAGGACAAAAGCTGTGATTGGCAAATGTCCTTATCAGGCTGAGTGGAAGGCGCTCCCCTACCAACGGGTTGTATGTTCCCCTTTGGATCTTGGGGAGTAGTAGTTGGGACCAAGGGTACTGACTGTGATGTATCAGTGTCCTTCGTTGTCACCGGGGTAGATGTTGCTTGGTCTCCCTTGGGCGGCTTATCAGTCTGGGGCTTTTTTTGCCTTTTTGGCTGTGTTTCAGAAGCCTCAGGGGCTTGAGACTTGGGTTTGGTCTTAGTCCTAGTCTGAGACTTCCCCTTTATCTTTTCAGGAGCAGGGTTTGGAAACATTGAGTCCCTCTGGTTGTTTACAACAACCATATGGACCATCAATTCTATTTCAGTAACTAAAGATGGGTTCTTTTGAAAGTTTGATGGACTCAGGGTGGTAGGTAAAGCGCCAAATTGAAAATCCTGACTATAATTACAACCCAGTAACTCTTGTAAAGCATAAGAGACAAACCTAGGGTATGAAACGTATTTCACCCTAGTTTTGCTCTGTAGCTTGGTTACGAGATCACTGTAAATGATCTCTCCAATGTCGACCTTGGTCCCTGTCATTAGGCAATAGGCCATCATTAACTGAATAAAATTGATTTGTTTAGTAGATGAATGGTTCCCGCCGAGAACCTGAATCACAAAACTGAACAGGATCTTCCAAACCACGGGAAAGGAATTCTTGGTGACAAGGTTTCTATCAAAAAACTTTGGGTCTAAAGCAATTTTTCCTAACTCAGCCTTAACAATGGCTGGGTCAAGGGGAGCAACATATTCTCCCTGGTTATAATCAAGCCCTGTTGAAGAGCAAAACGTTTTATTGTCCAAAGTTAGTTGTTGTTCCCCATTTAAAATAGAAAACCTGATGAGAAACTCCCTGAGGGGTCCTGGCTCGTTCTTATCAGTGGAGGGTTTCGGGTCATAGGCCACAGTTGTTGCCCAAAACTCCCTGAGGAATTTTTGGTACAGCATAGATGGGGACTTTGTAAAGGCCTTTTTCAGTGGGCAGTTCATTAAAAATTTCATGATTTCCTTATAGGCTGGGACATCATTTGGGTATTCAAAATTGCCTATAACATTGTTTGTTTTAAATTCTACAATTTCAAGACCACCCACCCACTGTGATGTAAACTGAATGCTTTGAGTTCTTGCCATTGATAAAAGGTTTTAGGGTTTTAATTTTGACAAGAATGGTCAAAGAGGGTAAAATATTTTTGAAAGTTTGAGATGTGATGAAGAAATTTGAATGTTGTTTGCAAAGATGAATGAGTTTTTGCTTAAACCAGTTTTAAAAACAAAGAACACATAGTTGTTTTGATTTTGAAAGAATTTTGGCAGAGTTTAACTGTAGAACAACAATTGTGTGTATGTTTTTGTGTTTCTGAAAGGGTATTTATAGAGTGGTGAGAGGGTGACTTTTGAAAATGTGAAGATTTGTAAAGTCATTTTTTGAAAATGTTTCATTTCCCTCATTAAATGCAGCCACTCCATTACCCGCAGTTTTCTCCCGTTTTTCAAGGGAACAGTTGCAGTGTACAGTAAAAGTGCATTTGCAGAGTTAAAATATCCTAGGGATATTTGTTGTGAGAGACGGCATTAAATGTAAAGTGGGATGAGGTAAGGTTGATAAGGACCTATGACATGGATGACAGAAGGGTTTTGAGACATATATTCCTATATTAAATTGGTTTATTTATCAACCTAGGACATTAAGTAACTGAAATACTTAGAGCATTTAGTTACTCATTCAATGCTCTTTATCCATTTTCAGGGACCCTGAATGAGTCTTACTCATTCAGTGAGAAAATGTGTTTTTGGGGATTTTATTCAGGGACCAGGAACCTTTTTCAGATAGAAATTTTGAGATTAGGATAAGTTATCAGGTTACTGACTTTCAATATCAAGCATTCTCAATTCAGCTTTTAGTCTCCTGAAGCTAGGTTCATCCAAGGGTTTGGTGAAGATATCAGCTACCTGATATTCAGTAGGGATGAAATGGAGTTCTATTTCTCCTTTCATGATGTGGTCCCTGATAAAATGATATCTGATATCAATGTATTTGGTTCTTTTGTGAAGGACAAGGTTGTTGGAGATAGCAATAGCACTGGTGTTGTCACAGAAGATAGGTACCATCTTGTACTGGATGTCATAGTCACTGAGTTGACTTTTCATCCATAGCACATTGGCACAACATCCTGCAGCTGCCACCTATTTATCTTCAACTGAAGACATAGCCATTGATTGTTGCTTTTTAGTACTCCAACAGACAATCTTTCCTCTAAGGAATTGACAGGATCTTGAAGTACTTTTCCTATCCATGCTGCAACCAGCATAGTCAGAGTCAGAATAACCTTTGAGGTCAAACCCTGAATATTTAGGATAATAAGGTCCAAGACTTGGGGTACCCTTCAGGTATTTGAGGATTCTTTTGGTTGCAGTGAGTTGGGATTCCTTAGGATTAGACTGATATCTTGCAATAAGAAATATTGAGAATTGTATGCCTGATCTGGAAGCAGTGAGATACATCAGTGATCCTACAATTCCTCTGAAGTGAGTTTGATTGACTGATTTTCTAGTGAGATATGGTCCAAGGTTATTTGGAGGGACCATTGGAGTCTTCACTGAGGCACAATTAGAGATTTCATATTTCTTCAAGAGATTTCTGGTATATTTCTCTTGACTGATGGTGATTCCTTTATCAGTTTTCCTGATTTGTAGTCCAAGGAAGTATGTGAGTTCACCCATCATGCTCATTTCAAATTTCTTTGTCATTAATTTTTCAAACTGTTTGCAAAGAGTATAATTTGTTGAGCCAATATATACTTGGACTAGTATTACATCTTGTTTTGTCCTATATATAAACAGGGTGTTGTCTATCTTTCCTCTGACAAACTTGTTTTGGATCAGGAAGGCTGAGAGAGTTTCATACCATGCTCTGGGAGCTTGCTTCAGTCGGGTATTCACTACTCTCAAAGCCTGGGGGTTGCTGAACATATACATCTTTCTTGAGTTTACCATTTAGGAAGGCACTTTTGACATCCATTTGGTAAACTTTGAAGTTCATGTATGTTGCATAATCAAGGAAGATCCTGATGGCTTCCATTCTAGCAACAGGAGCAAATGTCTTATGATAGTCAATGCCTTCTTGTTGATTATAACCTTTAGCTACAAGTCTGGCTTTAAGTCTGGCTTTGTTTTTAATGACAGTTCTGTTTTCATCAGTTTTGTTTCTGAAAACCCACTTCATTCCTATGACAATGACATCCTGAGGACATTTGATCACAGTCATGACTTTGTTTCTGTCAAGCTGTTGAAGTTCTTTTTGCATAGCCTGAACCTGGCTAGGATGTTTCAGAGCCTCAGTGACACTTTTGGGTTCTATTTCTGAGAGAAAGTCTGCATATAGACACTCATTAGCTGAAGCTGTTGATAACTTAGCAGCCATGCATGCTCCTTGTGAGCATGCCTTCAGTGGGTTCTCCAATTATGTTCACAAGCTCAGTGTCTTGAGATCTTGTCCACTTACTTTGTGGTCTAGGATCTGAGCTTGATGAGGTCACTGGGAACTCAGGAATGTGTTCAGGGCTGGAGCAACAGAAACATGAAGATCATTTGATGAGGTAGTTTGTTGTTCATGTTGAGATTCATGAATTTCAGGATCCTAAACATTTGGTTCAGTATGACCTATCCCAGCAGGGACTGATGGAGTATCAATGAATTCACTGATGGTTGGTTGAGGGAGATTGTGAGGCAAAATGTAGTACGAGATGTCAGCATCTGCTTGATATGAGGAATTTTTTTCAGAGTTGAACTCATCAGGAGGGTATCTAGATGAGTCATCAATTCCTATTTCCTCCACTGAGGTGTTGGAGAACTTGATGCTTTCAGTGCTCTCATCAAAGGTAACATGAAAGATTTCCTCAACTTATTGTCTTCTGTGTTAAACACCCTGAAAGCCTTAGACATCAGTGAGTAACCTAAGAAGTATCCATCATCAGCTTTTGCATCAAATTTGCCTAACTGATCCTTGTGATTGTGAATGAACACAGGACACCCAAACTCATGAAAGTAGCTGATATCAGGGAGTCTTCCTTTGAAGATCTAATAAGGGGTTTTTTTGTGTCTTTTGACAATTATTGATCTGTTTTGAGTATAAGAGACTGTTTTAACAGCTTCAGTCCAAAAGTTCGTTGAGAGTGCTGAGCCATTTAGCATGGTTCTAGCAGCCTCAATGAGAATTCTGGTTTTCCTTTCAGCTACCCCATTTTGTTCAGGGGTATAAGGAGATAAGAAATTTTGGGAAATTCCCTTTTCATCTCAGAAACTCTCAAGCTTCTGATTTCTGAATTCAGTACCATTTTCAGTTCTGATTTGTTTAACTGTAATGTCATTTTGGTTTTCAATCTTCCTGATGAATGTCATTATTGTTCTAGATTCCTGGCTCTTTTGGAAAGAAAGTATACCCAAGTGTATTGTTGGAATCACTCCTCACATGTATTTCAAGTGTTAGTCACTTATATGTAATAGGTTGCTTAAATAGACTTTTATGTTAGTAATTAAGGCTAGGCTCATGTAGAAAGCCCATGAGCCTATGCAAAAGCCCATGTGGCTAAGGAAGGGACTAGAGGTGTTACCCTAGCTCCCATCCCCTATAAATACATTGTATCCTATCATTTGAGAGGTTGCTTGTTCACTTTACATAATATATGCATAAACATTACTTATTCATACGTGTGTGTATCGTGTTCATCCAATCATTCTTCTCTTTTATAACATCTACATACTTGTGTTAACTTATGGTGACCTAACAGTGGTATCAATTGCCATCTAGTTGGGTGAAACACTTTTGTTTTTGAAGTTATTATTTGTACGCGTAAGGTCTCACGCTATACACTTTCCATACGCATAAAAGCTTTAATTTTTACACTTGTAAACTCAAGATTCTTATGTGTTAAGGCTTATTTAGTGTTAAGTTTTCTGTTTTTTGAAAAAAGTTTCAAACTTTACGTGTTTAGATAAGTTTTTGAACTTGGTTTTAAATCGTGTACTTGGTTTACGCGTAAGGTTATCTTTCCCTTTGGATCATCAAGTTTCAAAATTTCTTGTTATTTTGGTGTTTTTGAAGCTGTTTAATCATTAAAATCAAGTTTCCAAAATGTTTAGTACATAAAAATCAAGCTTGGTAAAAATTGTCCTTTCTTACGCATAGCAAAACCCTATATTCCTATGCATAAGCTTCTATGCATAAGTCATTGTTACGCCTAAACAGTTACGCGTAAGGAATTTCTTCATCAATCTTCAAAGCTGTTGGTTAACTCAGTGTTTTCTTGCTTGGATAAGCCTGAAAACACTTCGACTTGTGGATATCTTTTACACTTGGTTAAATGTAAAGGATTTTTGGGTAAAACCCTAAGTTTACGCATAAGCTTAAACCCTTATGAGTAAACACTTTACGCCTAAGGTTATTACTTCTAAGCTTTTAGTTTAAGCCTAAGCTTACGTTTAACCAAAAGCTTACGTGTAAGAAGTATTTACGCCTAAGCTCTCTTGTTTACGCGTAAAAGGAAGTTACGCGTAAGATAATCAGTTTACGCCTAAGTCTTGTTTTACGCCTAAGTGTACTTCATTAACAACATCAAGTTTCATTCGACTACAAAAATCCATCATCAACACAAGTTTCAAGATGTCTCAACCACCATCCTCCATCTACTTTCCTCATGAGTATCCTCAACAACAACAACAACAACAACAACAACAATATCCTCAACAACAATTTCAACAACCATCATCAGTTTACTTTCGTCAAGGAGTACAACCTCTTCCACCACAAATCCCTTAACCAAATCCTCGTCAACAATATCAACATGCTAACTACTTTCAAAATTAGTTTCTAGCTAATTATGCTATGAATGTCACAACCCAGAAGGAACCTTCGTGGTTTGCAAAGATGTGTGAAGCTTTAAGCAGCCAACAATCCATTCATGAAGCTGGATCCCTTGATAGACCTCCAATGCTCACTCCCGGAAACTATGATCAATGGGTGATAAGGTTTTTTAGGTTTTGTGATCTCAAGAAACTACATGGTAAGTTTTTAAAGAAGGTCATCCTTGAAGGTTCTTTTTAAATTCCTACTACAACAGTCGCCGGAGATCCAACTGCTGTTCCACCAAGAGATGATGTTACCACCACTCTTAGAGTAGAACAACTCACTGTTGAACAACTACTTCACTTAGAAGCAGATGAACTTGCAATGCAATATATCCTTTTAGGTTTACCCAATCCGATTCTTCGCAGTGTTGATGCTCAGAAAACTGCTAAAGCAATGTGGGCACAAATTCATTTTCTAATGGAAGGCACAGAACTCAATCAAGAAGACATGGAATCAAAACTTTACTTATCCTATGAGAATTTCATGATTGAACCAGGGAATCATTAGAGTCATACTATCATCGGTTCTCAGACATCATCAATGACTTGGACAAACACGGCATCATTATGCCAAGGATTGCAATCAACACAAAGTTCCTCAGCTGTCTTGGTTCTGATTGGGAAAAGTACGTCACATTCATCCGTCAAGCTAAGAATCTTCATCAAGCAACGTACGGATTGTTGTATGACTATTTGAAGCACTATCAAAAGGAAGTAGACAAAGACAGAATTATCCATGGACTTCCTGCGTCTCCATCTTTACCGAATAACAAAACTCTTGCTTTGTACACTCAAGCTTGTTATCCTTAATTTCTAAATTTGCCAACTGTTTTCACAAATCCACCACAACAATCTGCTCAGATTACACCATATGATCCTTCACAGCATTCACAAGAAACTCAACTGGTTCCTTACAACAACAACACTGGTTCAGCACTCTACAGTGAGACACCAAATGAGGATGCAGAAGCTTTCGATACGTTGAATCAAGGATTTTCGTTAGTTGCTAGAGCCTTCGGGAGATTTGCTAACAAATCCAACAATCCTATTCTTACCTCATCAAACACAAGAAATCAAGTTGTTGTTAACAATGGAAGGGTTGAGGTTCAGAACCGTGGAAATGGTCGTCAGATGGGTAGTGGTCAAGGATTTAATGCTAATGAAAGGAATAACATGGGTGCTCCACAACAATGGGTTCAAATGGTTGATCAGGGAAATGTTCAGACCGGGATTAATGGTCTTCGATGCTACAACTGCAACGAGAAGGGTCATATGGCTAATGCTTGCCCAAAGCCGAGAACAAAAGGTAGCGCTTATCACAAGGAGGCTTTACTGTTGGCTCTTAAAGATGAAGCTGGTGGAACACTTACCAACAAGGAACAGAGCTTCATGACTAATGCAGAATCTGATAATGACATGGAGGACTTGCAAGCTAACGCAGCTGTGATGTTAATGGCAAACATGCAAGAGCTCCACATGAGTGACACATGCACAATGTATGACACTGATGGCTTATCTCAGGTACCGGATCCTAACATATGTCTTATACATGATCTGATATCTCCGTCTGCATCTGCATCCGACGAGGCAAAAAGTGTTCAACATGAGCCTTATACATCTCATCACGAAGATAATCAAATGGATCCCGTAGTTACATTTGACGATCAAGATGACCTTACGGTTAATTTTGATAATCAAGTTGACTCCGTGATTATATTTGAGGATCTAAATAATGATTATGTTGAACCTCAAGTTGAACAAAATGAGCCTTTGTCTAATCCAGATCCGGACTCGTGACCTTATTTCAGACCACCCAATCTCAATTAGAGAAGTGCAGTGAGATTAATAAGAATCTTAATGCTAAGATTTCACTATTAACTAAGGATAATGAATGATATAAGTTACAACTCAAAAATTTTGAAACAAAAGAGAAACGTGAATACAGTTTTGAAGTCGCTTTTTCAAAATCATACCAAAATGAAAAATCTTTGGAAATACAGATACGTGATCTAGCAGAATCCAAGAATGAATTTCTTTCTCAAATAGAACAACAAAAATTTGATCATCTACAACAAATTAACGCTCTTACTTCGGAAACTCAAAAAGCCAAGTCTGAGTTGTTAACATGTCAAAAACAGTTTTCTGAGTACAAAAAACATTCAAGGACGAGAATTGATCAGTATCTTGATGAAAATGTCAATTTACAAAACAAAATCAAAGAGTTTTGAAATGTTGTTTATAAACATGGTGAGTCAATCACAACAATTCAAAAGTTTACTTTTAAGCCAAATCCAGATGGATATGGGCCAATTCTTGCATATTACAAACCACGTTGTTCACATAGAGCATTCAAACCAAATCCTCAAGTGTACAGTGCAGAACATAGAATTGATGATTCCATTATGAGTTTTGTTGATTATAATCATGAAGAGGAATTCTATGCAGAAGACGAGAGTCGATTGAAAAATGGAAAAAGTTGAATATAACAAACCATTTGATTATTCAAAAGTGACTTTTGTCAAACAACAGGATAATACAAATACACCGTGGGTCATCCCACCACTTCCTGAGTCCTCTTCTAATGTTGTTCCCGTCCAACAAGTTGCATAAATAAATGATCCTTTACCTTCTTTGAGTAAAATCACACCATCACCTGAAAGATGTCACTTACTTAAATATTTTGATACATCCATGTCTGACATTAATCTTTTGGAACAAGAAATTGAACGTAATTCGGAAATAAAAGTTGAAACTTTTCACTCGCCTTATGCGCGAAAACAAAGGGATATTTTTCAAAAACAATTTTTACCCCATGTTCGAAATCTTCGTATGTGTGCAAAATGTTGGGAACGGGGATCTTCAGAAGGAGATTGGGTACTTGAAAACAATTTTCAATGCAAACGAGGCATGGACTTTGAAAACTACAGAGAAAAACAAATCTTTTCGAAACCATGTCGATAGACTCTTGGAAGATGTTATCTGTGCTGATACCATGTCTATTGTTTTGTATCATACTGCTGTTTCTGCATCTGATAATATTGGATTTCATAAACACATAACACATCAATAATATGGGGCGTACAAGATGAGTTTTAGAGTGACAAAGTGGAAGATGGGATCCTTTATAGAGAGAGAAAGTAAACAAAAGAAAGAAGGTTAGATTTAGTGAAAGGTCCAACTCTCTACCTTGGGAGGTAGAGGGTATTTATAGTTACATACAATACGTCCTCCTTCGGACTGTGGATCAGGCATACAGTGGGTAAAGACCCGTCCTTCCTTCACGGTGTTACTCTAAGCTAAACTAAGCAAATGACTAACTAATAAACTAGTAAATAATGATATGTCTACGAGCTAACTTATGCTACATTATATTTGGGGTGACCGACACTTCACTATGGAATTTCTAATTCCTAACAATCTCCCCCTAAGGGAGGTCACCCCATGTTTTACATTTTGAATCCTAGCATTCTATTTTATCTTTAGTCTTGAGCTCGTAGACTTTAATTCTTCAACTTCCACATCTTTGTACTTTAGCAGTGACTCTTCATAGTCCGATTATTTTGTACTTTGAGTGGAGGTTTTAGAACTGATCCACATCTTGATGATCTTTGAGCAATCATTGGGATCACCCTTTATTGTGTTGCCATCATGTGATGTTGTGACTTATGGACCGACATGGTCACACTTTCAGGATCATGACATCTTTCCATCAGAGTAGCGGAAGCTTCACTGGTTCATGATATTTGCAGTAGCGTAACAGAAGCATAGTATAAAAATATCAAAGCTAGGTTATATAGATATGCACTAGTCATGATTTCTTCAATTAAGTGTGGATGCTATGAGCATGCGGCTTTGGATTGACTTCTCAATTCTGATCAGCTGCAACCGTCCAAATGTACCTGCAAACAACAGTTAGCAATATAACACATGAAAGTGTCTTTGATCACTTTCGTTGAAATGAGGTACACGGCCCACGGTTCCCCGTTGATCAGTACAAGTACTACCAGTGATCAGGTATAATTCGAAAGAATCTCCTTGACAGGGTTTCGCAGCTGTTCTAGCTGTTCTCAAAATGAAACGTCTCAAAGAAGACAACACGGAGTGAGTGAACCAGCGAATTGAGATGCACTGATTGTTGAAAAATTGATTTGAAAAACAATCGCGTATTCTTGAAGAAAGAGTTTTGAAATACGACGAAGGTTTTATGAGAAAGATCAATTTTTAATCAAAAATACCTTTTGTATTTGAAAGAGAATACACATTCGATGTACTAGAGAAAAGAAGAGATTTGCACATCGAACGGTTTTTCCAAAAGTATTTTTTCAATCAAAGTTACTTTTTGTGTTTGAAAACATGAATACACATTCGATGTGCTAGAGAAAAGAAGATTTGCACATCCAATGGTTTTTTCAAAAGTATTCGTCAATTCATTTCCTGAACCAAGGTTGATTCAAGAATTAATTGCCCCATTGTTTCTATCCAGTTGTCACAAGTTTGATCTTTTGAGAAGATCTCACATGTCACCCACCAAGAGCTTGTTTGATGTTGGCTCTAGAAGGATTTCCATCTTCATCGTGAATATTTTTACATATCACTCGGATGTTCTGGCAATACCACAAGGATAATGCGTAGGACTCTTAATATATTCTTACTTTCCACATTGTGTGAAACAACAAGTCTTCATTAATTCTGTGTCCTAATGAGATATTGTGGATGATCTTTTGGCTCTAGACTCAATAGTGCACATTTGGTTTCCTATGTCGGAGACTAGGGAGAGGGTCTCCTTCTTCAATATCAACAATCTCTAAGAGAAAGTCGATAGATTATGTAGGTTCCCCGTGAGAATGAAACAAGCCCTTTTAAGAGGAACTTGAGTAGCTTGGGAAGTTTAGTGCAGACTGTCACTGGGTTCATAACGTCTTGTCTTTAATACCGGCGTTACCTTAGTAGACACCAGTAACATATGTATTGAACTCGGTTTATGCTCTAAGGTTGAATTAATTGAGGGCTATTTCTTTTCACCCTTTTCATATTCAATTCTTTTTCATTCTTCAACCCCTTCAGTGCTTACCGAGACTTCATAACTAGAACCTCGTTGGGTTTATTACAATACTAGCTCTGTCTCAGTCCGCACTCTTCCCGTATTCTCATTTTTCTCTTTTTTTCATCATACCTAAGGACTTCTACACTATCTAGTGGATTATCCCTGGGTAGATCCCTCTGGCTCTGGCGGGATCGTGGGAACGAATACCTAACATAACTATCCTTATAACACCATGCATAAAGTAAATTGGTCTGTCTTTTGGTATTGTTCATTATTCCTTGAACCCAATTGAAAAATCATTTGGAAAAATCAATTAAGGTACTTGTGATATAATATCAAAGCATTTTGTACCTTAACTATTTTTGATCTTTTAGAAATGCTCCCCCTCAACATGTGCATATGTTTTTGAAATCATTTTGTCACATAGAGAAAAGAGTTCTTTTGAAGCACATCCACGATCACAAAAGCCATTAAAAAAACCATTTAGAAAATCAATCAAGGTACTTTATGTTGAAACAGAGAAATCTTTGTACCTTGAAAGTTTATTTTCTTATGAAATGCTTCCCCACAATATGTGCTTCGATATTCGAAAGCGTTTAGCACATATAGGAGAGCAACATGCATATTTGAATCAAAACGATCACCTTTTATCAAATTTCATTATTAAATCACAAATTGTCCCCCGATCAAAACTATCAAACCCTTTGAGATTTTGGATCCCAAGTGATTTAATAAGGTTTAGAAAACATGGGAGAAAATGTGGCCAGGTTTAAATACTCATCTAGTTTTTAGATAAATGCTCCTCCTCAATCATGTGCATCATATATTGAAATCGTTTGGCACATGGAGGCAGGAGTGCCTTTAAAGGACTAAAACCAATTCCATTTAAACAGATAAGAGATTTAAATAACAATTTCTCCCCCGATCAAAAAATTCAAACCTCTTGAGATTTGTGATCCCAATTGATTTAAATTATTTAGAAATTTTGGGGAAAGACGTGGCATGATTTAATTTTGAAATAGACTGATAAGGACCAATTATAGACATTAAATATTGTTAGTGTCAGGTATGATAGTTTTTAAGAGATCTTTAAGTAAAATAAAACAATTTCACAATCAAACAAGAACAGAAAAAATTTCATTTTGAAAGATCTTTGGGTTTTAAAGAAAATCATACCATGACATAACATTAAATCTTTAGATCACCACTTATTTTGTACAAACGGACTTGATTGATGAAATATTGTTTGAAAATATTTTATTTTAAATCACTCTCCCCCTCAATTGATGACCGTAGTCGATGATTGAGTGACTTAAGTTTTGATAAAATGAAGTCCGGTGATTTCCAAAATTAAGTCCAATTTATTTTCAAAACCAATATTTTTCCATTTTCAAAACAGTATTTTCATAATGTTTTAAAAATGTTATCATCCACTACTTGTCCTGCACAAAGATACGTTAGGTGGTTGAGCTGCTTTTGTTGTTGTTGCTAGAGGTTTGGAAGAAAACCATCTGCTAATGTAGTGAGACCTCTTACTTTGCATTTTTTCATGCCATCTCTCCATAGAGGTCAAATTAAGCTCCGTTTCTTCATTTGATGACGAAGAAAACCATCTGCTGATGCAGTGAGACCTCTTACGTTGCATTTTTCATGCCAAATCTCCATAGAAGTCAAATTAAGCTCCGTTTCTTCATTTGTCAACCCAAGATATAGTTACCATTTCTTTTCGGCATCCAATCATCTTCAATTGTGGGATCCGGATCGGGAACATTCTTATATACCAATATTCTTTGCATACGTTAGTGAACACGCATACAAATATATGGTGGTCGACATCACCCAAACAACAATCGACTAATAAAAGTCAATCCAACATATCAATCAGATCACACAAAGGCATGGGAATTATATGTTTATCAAACTATAGTCATCTGATTCTAACACTCATATCCTAAACACCTAGTCCTTCGACATAGGCAAATATCATTTTTAGTTAAGCACGTAAGATAATTAGATAAGCCCGATAGATGATATAAATTTTAAAAAAAAATTCCCCCTCAATCAATGACTCTTTCTCTGAAAAGTTTTTAAAAGCGCTGAAATCATTAATTGGGTTTTGCAAATTTATGAAAATACCAAATATGATTGATTTTAAAGCAACTTATTTGCCACCATTTTGTTAAAACAAATATTTTTATGAAGAATTTTAGAAGGAAAAATATTTGAGTAGGAACAGCAGTCCTTCGACATACTTTCCTCATTTTGTTTTAGGACAAGTGCACGAAATATTTGAAAATTTGTTTAGAGCAACACTTTCCTTTCTTGAAGAACAGGTTGCTATCTGAAATAATAGTAAACCATGGTTTAAGCGCGGGTTACAGTATGAAATAACTGCAAGCCATATTTTGAGACATGTTTTGGAAAAGAATATTTACACCTCCTGCTCGAACTTCATCTATGGTCCATGGCCATTATTTAATGACATTTCTAAGACCGTATATGTTATCGATACCAGAAGACATGTCTTTAGAAAACAATATTTTTTGAATTTTCTTATTTTTATGGATTTTTTTTTTTTTTTTTTTTTTTGAAAATTTTATATTTTTGTATTTTCTTTTAGTTGGTTTTACATTTTTGTATTTTGCTTTTTGATAAATATATACAAATAGGATTGGTATGTGCTAAAACACATACCTTTTCATTATCAAAACTGACCCAAAATAACCAAGAAAGAGCCGTTTATTGCTTATATTTATGGTTTTCTTGAGTTTGTGCTTGTGCAGGTATGTATATGTAAAAACACACAAAAAGGAACCAAATCAGACATAAATCCGAGCACGAGAGATTAAGAGAGCTTTAGCTGAGCCGGAAGATCAAAATTGAGCATTTATGAAGATTTTATTCTCCGAGGATGATTTTTGGAAGTTTTAATCAAGTTTGAAGAATTGGCAAAAATGGCCCCTCAAGTTTCTGCTTTTGGCAAAAATGACCCCTGAAGATTCAAAAGTAGCAAAATCAGCCTTGGTCTATTTAAGAATGACAAGAATGGTCCTTGGAAGATATTTTCAAAATTACAAGATTGGTCCTTGGAATTTCAGCATGTACATCTTTGGTCCCTATGGTTGCCTTTGGATCAATATACTAGTCCAAATCCAATCCTTTTATCCTAAGTCCAATAACATACACGGCCCAACATCATTTTTTACCCAAGTCCACACACTATCCAACCCATTTATTATAACCCGGTAAACACACCCGTTACCCACTATTATTACCCGAGTCAAACCACTAGACCCGGTCAAATACCACTTGAAATACAATAAAATAAACCCAAACCCAAACCAAACGCGCCTAAATACTGGAACCCCCCATTTACTGTTTAACCATCCTCCTCCCAATTACCCACATGTCCCAATCATTTACCTCACTTAAGTGCTTCTAGAAGATCACTGACAACGTGTCAGTAAGATGTTGTCACAAGATTGCCACAGTGGACGATTGGAGCTTTCTTATTGGTGGGACGATTGGAGCTTTCTTATTAGAGCTTATGTGAGCTGTTTGTAGCTTCATTGTGCTTTAATTTCAAGTTTTCTTAAAAGTCAACAAAAGTCAACTCGGGACAAATTTGAGAGTCAATCCAGTTTTAGATAATTTCTGTTTTCAACTTGTTAAAATGTTGAGTTTTAGAGTTAATTTGAGTGATACTAGTCAGTATTTGTCAAGTTTCTTTGGTTAAAATGCATATTGTCTCTTTTAAAGGGGTGTTTGGGTAAGTAATTCTGTTGAGGTATGAGTCTAAATCACAAGTTGAAATTAATGAATACAAGTTCAGTTTTATGTTTCAAACTTATTCCAGTCAAAGTTTCATGAACTAAATGCTCATTTGTGATTCTAAGTTCAATGTCAAGTCTGCTCCATTGTTTCTTTTGTTGCTATCCAAATCATATCTGTTCTCAATCATGTTTCAAGGTACTAGATAGTTTCTTAGTTTGTTCAAATTGCTTTATATGGTTCTTTTTACATCCTAGTTTAGCTGAGTTTAGCTTATTTGCCCTTTAGGTGTTTGTAGACTGCTTGTTTTTCATCCCATAAGTTCCTATCTTAGCTGCATAATCTCCTTTCTGCCCTCCTTTGCTGTCATTATTTCAGATTTAGGTTAGTGAGCCTCTGATTTGCTTTAGGTTTAGATTAGATGTAGGATTAGTAACTTAGGTTAGATTTCCTGCTCCTTAAGTGCTAATTCAGGTCTGATTAGTAGCTTTTATTTCCCTTTAAACCTGGTCCCTGCTGCATCAGTTCATTACAGTCCTAAACAGCCTTTTGTTTTGATCTTTAATCTCCTCATCACTAGTCCTTATTAACTGAAAATTTGGATATGTAATCTCTGGTTGGTGGTCTACTGATATCCACTTTTGGTTTTCTCTTTGAGCTTATTAATAAGCTTGTGCAACAGCTTAAAGTAGGGGCTAGGAACCTGTTTGGGTAGAAGTAGCAGTTAGCTTAAAATCTAGGTAGACTGCTTATTAGGTGTTAGGATTAGCTTGCATTAGTTGTTTTAAAGTAGTTATAATATAATCTAGCCTCTGTATCAGTTGGTGCATTCTAGAGCTTATTTGCTTATTTTTCATTAGCTTATTTGTAACAGTTTGAACTACAGCTCTCATTTCTCATTAATAAGCCATAGTTTTTATAATTTTCCTAGATTTAGAATAATAATTTAGAATTGTCCTGAATTTTTCATAATTTTCAGTAACTGTTTAGTATTTTTCCCAATTTAAATCAATTTTTAGGAGTTTTTAAATAGCTTTTATTGCCATTAATTAAGAAAAAGTTCCAAAAAATAATTTTTCAATTTTCATATATTAAGATAAATACAAAAATCAAAAAAATAAATTTTTTAGATTTTTCCTAGTTTATTTTGTAATTTTTAGCCTATTAATTAGATTTAAATAGTTTTAAATTCATAGAAAATAGAAAAATAATCAGAAAAATAAAAAAATAGTTTTGAAAATTCTCTTAGGTTATTTTAGATTTTATAAAATTAGTTTCATAATTTTCCCCTTTGTTTTTATAATTTTTAGTTATTCAGTCTTATTTTTAAAGTTAAAATTTAGTTTTTAATTCTAATAAAATTCCATAAAAATCTTAAAAAATAGTTTTAATTCATAAATAGTTTTCAAATATCATTTTTAGAATAAAAATAATTTTAGATCATTTTTAGGATTTAGAATAGACGTAGTTGCATTTTATTCGCGTTTCGTTTTAATCCCGTATTTGCATTTTAGTATAGATTTGCGTAATTTGCATTTGCATTATAGATTTAGAGTTTTATATGCTTCCCATTTACTTTCCTTATCCCGTAGTTTAGAAAACATCATTTTATCCCCTTCTCTTATTCAAATCCCGATAATCGCGACGTGAGTTGGAAATTCCATTCAACCCTCGTTCGGAACGATCTCGGTGCTCAAACCTAACACGTTTGAGTTACCCAACATACTACACACTTCTATTATTGGTTTCCCGAGCAAATCAATTTTTGGCGCCGCTGCCGGGGAGGGCTTGTAGCGAGTTTTCGTATTCCGTCTCGAATCGCGTGCATTTGAAGATCCTTCCCCGAGTGAAGTTACCGTCGTTTTTGTAAATATATATTTTTCAAAAACCCAAAAACATCTAAAAACACCAAAACATTCTTCCTAGAGTGTTTACAAAACCATAAAAATTAAAAAACCAACAAAAGAAATTGAAACGTCAATTGTTACGTCGGCTCACCTTGAAGGTACAACCTATACACGGGGTATAAGGAAAGTCTTGACATTAAATTGCAGACTGAAGAACGATCCACTCTTCGTTCCCGCTCCGCTGCGCGTACTTTTAAGAGCTACCGAGCACCGGTTGACGTGACGGTTACAAAAATATTGTGTTTTCTTAAATATAAAAACCCAAAAAAGATTTTCCTTTTCAAAATATGTTTTCTAAAACCCAAAAATATTCTTCTTTGCCCTCTGATTCGATAATTCTTTCCTCTTATCCCTCTTATATTTGATTCTTATGGACTCCTTCGACTATTTCTGTCAGTGTTGTAATTCGCGTTTGGGATATGATTATCAGTGTTATAATCAAATGTGCCCCAATTCTTTCAATAATCCTCAAAAATTTTCCGACTACCCTCCACAGCCCGAGATATCTTCGTTTGATCCATGTTATTGTTATGGGTGTGGAGATATGGTAGATTCGTCAAACAATTTTCGTTGTTTACGGTGTATGCCCGAGATACATTCTAATTATGAAGAACCCGTTCCGATTGTGAATAATGATTCCATAATTGAAGAACCCACTGAGGGTGTCGGGGATGATTTTTCCTGGATTCACGACATGTTTGAGAAATAAACAATCGAATTTAAGAATATGCTTCAAACTTTCTTCGATCAACGGCAAGCTCAACAAAGTATTAATGAAGAACCCGTTCAAGTTACGGAAGATGATCACAACATTTCGGAGCTACCCGAAGAACCCACCGAGGGTCACGGAGACGATTTCTTTGAACGTCGTGCTTTTCTTAACAACATTGAAAAACTTGAAGCCTTGTCGAAAATTTTGAAATATAAGCTTGATGAACCCTCGATTTCTACTCCCTCTCCGGTGAGGGAGATGGAACATGTTTTTGAACCCGAGGTGATTCCCGTTTGTACTCTCGACTCTAATCCGAAGAATTCTAGAATCGATCCTTCTCTTTCACGATTCGCTGTTACGAGTTTGTCGAGTTACAACAAAACAGAACGAAATTATGAGCTTAAAACGATTTCTAAACAGAAAGAACCGGAGTCCACAACGGAAGTGGTGGAACTTGCTAGCTCTCAGAGCACACCATTTGTCACATCTCCGGAATCTTCGACATATACTCCCTCTCTTATTTCTGAGCCTTTCCTTTCCGACTCTTCCCCTTCTCTCACGCCGGTTGAGAGAAGTGACGTTCTTTTGGAAGAGGTCGATGATCATATTTCTTCGAACATTGTTGAACCCGTTGACTCTTTCATTATGGGGGATGAGCATCTTAGTACCATTCCGGAAACGGAAACGTCTAATGTTGAGATCTTTATCCCAAGCCCAAGAGAGTCCGAGGTTGTTAATGATATTTGTGATGAGCCTTCTCTTGATATTTCAAATGATCATGTTGAGATGTTCTCCGATTCCGACAACGATTCTTATGGAGACATCGATTTTGTCAACGATTTACATTCTGAGCCCGTTCACATAGAAGAAGTAAATGATTTCATGCCAGAAGATGAAGAGATTGAGCTTAATGATATAGAGATCGAGGATGAAGCATTACGAGAAACATTGTCAAATGTTTATCTTCTCATTTCCAAGATTGAAGCCCTTAACGATAATTCAAGTTCGCATCCTATCTCCTTTAAAGATAGTGATTTCTCTCCCGAGCTTGAGACTTTCCGATTTGATGAAGAGATTAGTGGCAGTCCCACTATTGATGATGTTTATCCTCCGATTCTTGAGCGATTCTACTTCGAGGTTGATGTGAACAAGGTTTTGAACGAGATTTCTGATACTACGACAAATGACCCGACCATTGAGGATGCGATTGATGACCCAATACCACCGGGTATTGAGGATGTTATGAATGATCCCGAGGGGGATATGGTTGTTCTTGATGGTTTTCTTGACTCCCCTTCTTCTCATGAGTCCTGATTGGTGCAAAACCGTCAAGTTTTCTCACGCGAGCTGATCACTTGTGAATGACCAGCCGTAAGGAACTTAAAACAGCTCACACACCAATTGCAATTTAGATCAGGAGAATACAGTGGATTCCCGGGTCGTTAAGTCCCACGGAGGATGACTGGTGTTTAACACAATCAGATATCGAATAACCACTAAGGATAGTGATCAGTAAGGTTTTTGAGATATTTATACCTAAAGAAAAGATTAATAAATTACAGCGACTTAAATGCAAATTAAAGGAAATTAAAAAGTTAAAATCTATTAAATAAATGCTATCACTATTTTTAAACTGATGTTTTTGATTTTATGTTTTTATAAAACTTAATTTAAAAACTACGTGACGTACAAGTAAAAACGTGAAACTTACACAATATTAATCCTAAAAATATGAAAATGATATTTTTACAAACCTAATGATATAAGAAAATTTATAGAAAAAGAAAATTATTTTTATAACTATTTATCTAATTATTATTAATTAAAAACTATTTTTAACTATTTAATAATTACCTAAAATACAAGAAAATAGGAAACAAAGCTAGAAAAATAAAATTATGTATTGGAAAAGTCTAAAATATCAAAATAGAATTTTCAAAACTATTTTTGTATTTTTCTGATTATTTTTCTATTTTGTATGAATTTTAAACTATTAAAAACTAATTAAATTACTAAAAATTACAAAATAAACTATGAAAAATCTGGAAAATTACTTTTTCTACTTTTTATATTTATCTTAACTTAATTAAAATGAAAAATTATTTTTTTTAACCTTTTCTGAATTTTTTGTATTAAAAGCTAATTAAAAATGCTTAAAAACTAATTTAAATTAAGAAAAATTGCAAATGAACTTAGAAAAATCTGAAAATTTCAGGAAAATTCTAAAATGATGTACTGAATCTAGTAAAATTGGAAAAACAAGTGCTTATTTGCAAGAAATTGTAACTGCTAAAGCAAATGCTTATAAATAAGCACTTTAATAAGCTAAATGAACAAGACAAGCTACCCACTGATTACAGAAGTCTAAATATGCTATAAGTACTGAAATTCAACTAAGAACAACAAGCATAAACCACAGAATCACAATGAACACAGATTTGATGAGTGGAGCTATAAGCTAAAAAACAGATTTCAGGTGGCTACTTTGGAAGCAAGCACAAGCTACAATTTAAGCTAAAAATGAAAACAGACAATTGTAACCTAGACTAGACCTGGATGAGATCAATTGTACCAAAAATCAGGCTATGATAAGCTCTTTTGAGCCCTGTGCACCTTGCACAAAAACTGAGAAAAACTCAGTTTACTGAGACCACTGTGAGCAGGGCAGTTAGGGCCAAATTCACAAGCTAGTTTGGAGCTTTTAAGAAAATTGTAAAATTCTGCTAAAATGGTTATAAGAAAGAGCACCAACTGAAGTCTTTGAAACAACAAGTTTCACCTAATAAGACCTAGAAATGAGTCAAGGAAAAATCCTTGCAGTTGAGCTCAAATCCACTTTTTTGCAATTTTGACTTTTGACATAGTTATGAACATTTGACCAAAGTGAACTTTGAATCCAATTTGTTGACTGTTATTGATGTTATATGATGTAATTAGCCTAATGCAAGCAATGTTATAGACTTCTAAACACGAAACAATGAATTAGCAAATCCAAATCCACACAGATTATCAGTTAAGACAGATTTGATAGAATTATTGACTTTAAAGGTTGCAGACTCAATTTTAATGACTCAAATGAGTTCAATTATGCTAAGTAAGCTTGAACCAACAAAAAGCTAACACTGATTTCACCTGTGAGACAGTTATGACAGTAAACCAAACACCCCTTAATATACTGATTTGCAAATTAAAATGAGATAACAACTGACTAAGCATGCACAAATGATCAAACTAGATTTACTTGACCTAAACACAGATTAACTAATAGGTTTTAACAGATTGTGACTACAAATACATTAAATGAAAGAACTTTAGAAAATCACTTACAAAGGTCAAAAGCCACAATGGCTTGCAAACTGTGAACCCAAGACCACTAACCTATCAAATCCAACCCAAATAACTGTAATTCACCCCAAATCCATGCCTGCATCAATTTTTACCCTTTCTACATCAGTTTTACCCATTTTTGACTTTTCTTGACCAAACTCCAAAAGTGCATGGAACTTGAACTTAAGCTTGTAAAAAGCTATATTAAGCTTATATAAGCCTGATGGAACTAAAAAATAAGCTATTTGAACCTTTGATATGAGACTTTAAAATGGAAAGTTTCAACAGTGAGCTTAAAACATGACTTCTTAACATAAGCTTGAATTGATACTTAAGAAAACTTGCAATACACTAAAATACTTGTACTTAATACAATTAAACTTGAAAATACAACTGAAAACCTTTTTAAGACTAAGAAATTAAAAATACGACATACATGTGAAAAATAAAAGTTAACTACTCTCTTCTCTTTGCTTCTCTGTCTCTTTTAAGCACCAAATGAGCTCCACGTGTCCAAATGAGAATATCCCACCTCTTTTTGTGGCCAATGGGAGAGTTTTGAGTGCATTGCCTGTTTTATCAATTTTGGCGGGAAATGACATTTTGACTTGTAGGCCTGTGTTAGCTGCTAGGGGGGGGGGGTGGCATTTATTGTGGGGGGTTAGTGATGATGAGGGGGTGGTGGAAAAGGGATAAGGGTGGCTGAGGTGATGGTGTTGCAGGCAGGCAAGTAGGGAAGGAGACAGGTGTACAGTGGATGGTGGGAAAAGGGTGAAGGGGTACTGTTTGTTTGACTTGGGTTTGACCTGGGGGTTCAAAAACAGAGAAGACAGGGGTCAAAGGGGTATAAGTGGCAGGGGGTCAAATTCAATTTGACAAGGCTTAGGTTTAGTTTACATGACAAGGACCAAAACTATAAATACTCCAATCTTGAGGGACCAATCCTGCCATTTCTCCAAAGTTCTCATAAGGACTGAAATTGACAAACTTGAATAGTACAAGGACTAGTTTTGACATTTTTGATTTTCCAAGGACTAAACTTGCCAAATTTCAAAGTTCAGGGACTAAAGTTGTAATTTTATAATTTTAAGTCTCAAGGACCAATTTTGACAACTTAGGAATCCCTAGGGACTTAAAATGATATTTTTCTTTATTTGGTTTTACCAGGGACTGTTTTTGACAACTTTTCAAACTTGGGGGACTAAAACTGCCAATTATGCAAACTTGATACGTTTTTCACCAGATTTTGATATTTTTGCATTTAAAACACATAAAACACTTATTTGTGATATTTTTATCATTTTGATGCATTTCTGAGTGTTTTCAGATGTTTTTGCAGTCTAATTTGTACAAAAATGATGAGTATTTACATACTCATCAATCCCCCACACTAAGATATTGCTAGTCCCTAGCAATGTTTTGAGAAAAATTAATGGATTTCAATCTCTTTACCAAAAGCCATTACTTCTGGAGTAGCCAAATGTTTTAGTTCAAGAACCTTGGTACACCGATAACCAAATGATTTTGAGCAAATCATCAGCTTCCAACGGATTTGATTTGTCTTTACCAGAAGCCGTTTGCTTCTGGACTAGCCAACTCTTAGATAAAATATCTTTGGTGAGTCGATTACCAATTATGGTTTTCCAACTGCCTTTACCACAAGCCATAAACTTGCGGGCTAGCCAACTCTTCACTTTTAAGGATATGGTGAGCTGAATACCATACAATTTTGGGCAAATTGCAAGCCGTCAACGGATTTGAGATATCTTTACCAAGAGCCGTTTGCTCCTGGATTAGCCAATCCTTTTGTTTATTAGACAAGGCGGACTGATAACCAAATGAGTAAGTGTAAAATACTTACTCCAAAAAAAAAATTTTTTGGCCAAAAATGGGGGAATTGGGCGGTATAATTACATGATAAAATTCGTGAGAATTCCCCCCCACACTTAGAAATGAATATTGCCCTCAATATTCAAAGTACCGGCGGTTATGCCGAAACATAGAACGTACAAGGGAAATACTAAGGCCATTATTTAGCAAGGATTTTTATTTTTTTTTATTTTTTTTATTTATTTATTTATTTTTTTTTTTGGAACATTCTTATATACACAACATGTGGGGCAACTCCCCCACACTAGGGTGGTAGAAAGTAGAAAGAAGAAGCTAAACTGTCAAGTTTTGTCACACAAGCTAGCCACTTGTGAATGGCTAACCGTAACAAACTTCAGACAGCTCAGAAATATGGGTGAAAACCCATATGGTATGCTACTGTTTTTGATTCCCGAGTCGCTAGCTTGACTCGATCCCCGCATTCATTGGTTCATGGGGAAAGTTTGTAGATCTGGGACAACCACAGGGGGAATGTCCTCTCCAAAGTAATGCTTCAATCGATGACCATTCACTTTAAAGTTTGGACCATCGGGTTGAGATAACTCAATGGTGCCATAAGGATATACTTTAGTGATGGTGAATGGTCCAGACCAGCGGGATTTAAGCTTTCCCGAGAAAATCTTCAATCTTGAATTGAAAAGAAGGACTCGATCACCAACGTTGAAAACGCGGTTTTTGATTTTAGAGTCATGAATCTTCTTTGTCTTTTCTTTATAGATCAAAGAGTTCTCGTAAGCTTGATCACGGAGTTCATTTAATTCATTCATTTGAACTTTCCGGTGAACACCAGCTGTCTGAATATCGAAGTTGGCATGCTTCAAGGCCCAGTATGCCTTGTGCTCTAGCTCAACAGGTAGATGACATGCCTTCCCGTATACAAGCTTGTATGGAGTACACCCGATGGGTGTTTTGTAAGCTGTACGGAAGGCCCAGAGTGCGTCATCTAGCTTATCCGACCAAGAGGCACGGTTTTCGCCAACCGTCCTCTCCAGAATTCTTTTAATCCCCCGGTTGGAAACTTCCACTTGCCCACTTGTTTGGGGGTGGTACGCAGTAGAGAGACGGTGAGTTACACCATACTTCTGCATGACTCTTTCAAACTGGTCATTGCAGAAATGCGTACCACGATCACTGATTATGGCTCGTGGAGTTCCAAACCTAGCAAAGAGAGATTTCAAGAATTTCACAACAACTCGGGCATCATTGGTATGCAAAGCCTTAGCTTCAACCCATTTTGACAGATAGTCAACGGCCACGAGTATGTACTTATTACCGCGAGAAGAAGGAAATGGCCCCATAAAGTCAATGCCCCATATGTCAAAGATCTCACACACTTGAATGGCGTTTTGTGGCATTTCATTCCTTTGTGAGATATTCCCGTGACGTTGACAAGCGTCACAGGCTTTGACAAATTCGTGGGCATCCTTATAGATAGTGGGCCAATAGAATCCGGAATCAAACACCTTCTTGGCGGTGTAGTTGGGGCTATGATGTCCCCCAGTAGGTCCAGAATGGCAAGCTTTGAGAATGTCAATAGCTTCCTGACCATACACACATCGCCTGATGACTTGATCCGCGCAAATTTTAAACAAGTAGGGGTCGTCCCAGAAGTAATGTTTAACATCTTTAAAGAATTTGTTCTTCTGTTGGGACGACATCCCTTTCACTACAGCAGGGTTGTCTTCTTGTTTAAGAAATTTCTACAATTTGTAATGAAGACCCTGCTGGGGATGAACAAATTTTAAACGCGCCTAGTTCAGTAGTCCGCTACACACATACCAGTCCTTCGATAACTGTAAGAGTTTCGAACGGTAAGACCTGGATGACCCCCTGTAGTATCGGGGTTGATGTGGCGGTTCTTCCACAAACTAAGGCCTAAGATAACCGGGTGATAGATATTCCTACGGGTGCTTAAACAGTTTCGGACACTGCGAACAGTTGCAGTGCCCTTATAGAGTGTTTCCT
>BPTQ01000007.1:255672672-255732965 GCA_019973895.1 Chrysanthemum seticuspe
CGAGTCGATTTCGAGAGAATTAGATAGCACGAGCCTAAATACAGACTAAACCAAGGAAAAACACACAAAAATGTATAGGTATGGACGTGTTCGTGTTTGAGTTCTTTTGGTATTTATATTCGTTATTTGCTGAGAAAGAACCAATAAAACCCAGTCAAAACTATTACTTTTCCATACACAAAATCGTGTATGGCTTTATGGGGTCTGCTCTGGTAACAGCACAGGAGTGCGTTACATTAGTTGAGTGCGAAGATTTTGGTTCCTAAAGTTAGAGAAAGATGATTTGACTATTGCGATGTGCGCAGCAAGCCCCAGTTTCCTTGAAGGAAAAGAAGCTCGTTCAAAATATTGTGGGATCCGTCACTTGGATTAGCAACATCACATCATTAATCCCATTCGGTGCCCATAACTATAGCAAGAGATCCCCTTATCCTTACGATCATCCCTCAATGATGCGATTCCAATTCCAACTCCTTCTAATAAAAAATAGAAAAATATAAAATACTTTTACCTTTCCATGCTTAGAGCCCATAACCTAAACCAAAAATAATCTTCCTCAACCTTAACCTTAGCGTAGTAACTCCCTACTAGCATTCCTATTCCCCTAGAGAACGATATCAATACCCGTGGCTTACCCTAATTACTACACTACAACGATTAGGTTCACTGCCTAGGGTGTTATAAAACTTGCTCGAAGAAAAGGAAGTTCCTTTGACCCCGAACGACGCGTGTAGCGTTATCAGTTTAGTAGAAAGAGATTGAAATCCTTGGTTTTAGAAGCGTGAGTTGATTACATTGCGTGAGGACACGACAATGGTCTCGTCTGGGGTATTTCGGTATGTGCTAAAACACATACCTTTTCATTATCAAAACTGACCCAAAATAACCAAGAAAGAGTCGTTTATTGCTTATATTTATGGTTTTCTTGAGTTTGTGCTTGTGCAGGTATGGATATGTAAAAACACACAAAAAGGAACCAAATCAGACATAAATCCGAGCACGATAGATTAAGAGAGCTTTAGCTGAGCCGGAAGATCAAAATTGAGCATTTATGAAGATTTTATTCTCCGAGGATGATTTTTGGAAGTTTTAATCAAGTTTGAAGAATTGGCAAAAATGGCCCCTCAAGTTTCTGCTTTTGGCAAAAATGACCCCTGAAGATTCAAAAGTTGCAAAATCAGCCTTGGTCTATTTAAGAATGACAAGAATGGTCCTTGGAAGATATTTTCAAAATTACAAGATTGGTCCTTGGAATTTCAGCATGTACATCTTTGGTCCCTATGGTTGCCTTTGGATCAATATACTAGTCCAAATCCAATCCTTTTATCCTAAGTCCAATAACATACACGGCCCAACATCATTTTTTACCCAAGTCTACACACCATCCAACCCATTTATTATAACCCGGTAAACACACCCGTTACCCACTATTATTACCCGAGTCAAACCACTAGACCCGGTCAAATACCACTTGAAATACAATAAAATAAACCCAAACCCAAACCAAACGCGCCTAAATACTGGAACCCCCCATTTACTGTTTAACCATCCTCCTCCCAATTACCCACATGTCCCAATCATTTACCTCACTTAAGTGCTTCTAGAAGATCACTGACAACGTGTCAGTAAGATGTTGTCACAAGATTGCCACAGTGGACGATTGGAGCTTTCTTATTGGTGGGAACACATCACTCAAGTAATCCAAGGGCTTACAATGATTGGATGATTCGAGATGGATGATCAAAGGCCGAGATTAGATCTCCCATAACCTTCTGAAGGCATCCCAAGCTTCCTCATCAGCTATTTATACCCATTTCAGTCACAAGAGTGAATTATCCAATTCCTTAGGTCTTAGAGGAATTTTGATCATTTAATTTCTGTCTTTTTATGTTTTCAAATAGTTAATTACATGTAATCTGTCATCTCAGTTTTTATAATACAAGTTTAATTTCCAACTTTTCATTAATTGTCTCAATTTCATTTTTAGTTACTTTGTTGTTAAAATGCTGTTTCTCAAGCCTCTATTCCTGTGCATTTAGTTCACATAAGCTTATTAGAGCTTATGTTAGCTGTTTGTAGCTTCATTGTGCTTTAATTTCAAGTTTTCTTAAAAGTCAACAAAAGTCAACTCGGGTCAAATTTGAGAGTCAATCTAGTTTTAGATAATTTCTGTTTTCAACTTGTTAAAATGTTGAGTTTTAGAGTTAATTTGAGTGATACTAGTCAGTATTTGTCAAGTTTCTTTGGTTAAAATGCATATTGTCTCTTTTAAAGGGGTGTTTGGGTAAGTAATTCTGTTGAGGTATGAGTCTAAATCACAAGTTGAAATTAATGAATACAAGTTCAGTTTTATGTTTCAAACTTATTCCAGTCAAAGTTTCATGAACTAAATGCTCATTTGTGATTCTAAGTTCAATGTCAAGTCTGCTCCATTGTTTCTTTTGTTGCTGTCCAAATCATATCTGTTCTCAATCATGTTTCAAGGTACTAGATAGTTTCTTAGTTTGTTCAAATTGCTTTATATGGTTCTTTTTACATCCTAGTTTAGCTGAGTTTAGCTTATTTGCCCTTTAGGTGTTTGTAGACTGCTTGTTTCTCATCCCATAAGTTCCTATCTTAGCTGCATAATCTCCTTTCTGCCCTCCTTTGCTGTCATTATTTCAGATTTAGGTTAGTGAGCCTCTGATTTGCTTTAGGTTTAGACTAGATGTAGGATTAGTAACTTAGGTTAGATTTCCTGCTCCTTAAGTGCTAATTCAGGTCTGATTAGTAGCTTTTATTTCCCTTTAAACCTGGTCCCTGCTGCATCAGTTCATTAGAGTCCTAAACAGCCTTTTGTTTTGATCTTTAATCTCCTCATCACTAGTCCTTATTAACTGAAAATTTGGATATGTAATCTCTGGTTGGTGGTCTACTGATATCCACTTTTGGTTTTCTCTTTGAGCTTATTAATAAGCTTGTGCAACAGCTTAAAGTAGGGGCCAGGAACCTGTTTGGGTAGAAGTAGCAGTTAGCTTAAAATCTAGGTAGACTGCTTATTAGGTGTTAGGATTAGCTTGCATTAGTTGTTTTAAAGTAGTTATAATATAATCTAGCCTCTGTATCAGTTGGTGCATTCTAGAGCTTATTTGCTTATTTTTCATTAGCTTATTTGTAACAGTTTGAACTACAGCTCTCATTTCTCATTCATAAGCCATAGTTTTTATAATTTTCCTAGATTTAGAATAATAATTTAGAATTTTCCTGAATTTTTCATAATTTTCAGTAACTGTTTAGTATTTTTCCCAATTTAAATCAATTTTTAGGAGTTTTTAAATAGCTTTTATTGCCATTAATTAAGAAAAAGTTCCAAAAAATAATTTTTCAATTTTCATATATTAAGATAAATACAAAAAGCAAAAAAATAATTTTTCTAGATTTTTCCTAGTTTATTTTGTAATTTTTAGCCTATTAATTAGATTTAAATAGTTTTAAATTCATAGAAAATAGAAAAATAATCAGAAAAATAAAAAAATAGTTTTGAAAATTCTCTTAGGTTATTTTAGATTTTATAAATTTAGTTTCATAATTTTCCCCTTTGTTTTTATAATTTTTAGTTATTCAGTCTTATTTTTAAAGTTAAAATTTAGTTTTTAATTCTAATAAAATTCCAGAAAAATCTTAAAAAATAGTTTTAATTCATAAATAGTTTTCAAATATCATTTTTAGTATAAAAATAATTTTAGATCATTTTTAGGATTTAGAATAGACGTAGTTGCATTTTATTCGCGTTTCGTTTTAATCCCGTATTTGCATTTTAGTATAGATTTGCGTAATTTGCATTTGCATTATAGATTTAGAGTTTTATATGCTTCCCATTTACTTTCCTTATCCCGTAGTTTAGAAAACATCATTTTATCCCCTTCTCTTATTCAAATCCCGATAATCGCGACGTGAGTTGGAAATTCCATTCAACCCTCGTTCGGAACGATCTCGGTGCTCAAACCTAACACGTTTGAGTTACCAAACATACTACACACTTCTATTATTGGTTTCCCGAGCAAATCAAGGATGATATCGTTTAAGAAGATGATGATACTAGTACCAAGATTAGGATATCGTTCAGCACTTAGTAGAAGATAGAAGTCATCATTTCTTAAACTTTCACCACCAAAGCTTTCGAGACTCTTGAAAGGACGACATAAATTGAGCCTACAGAAAGTGAGACTTTGGTAGCTTCCCCCCAAACCGACAATCTTCGAATAAAGACCATTTTCCCAAGAAGTAGAATGTGAAGAGAAACAGTCTTATTGAATGAAGTTCAACACCCCGAAGAACACGAGAACACCGAAGTAACAAGTTTAAACATTGATCATCTATGCGGTTATCAAACCCGGAATACATGATTAGGCTCTTGTTGTGCGTCCCTGATGTACACATTACTCTTCGAGTTTGAGCAGTTGTCTATTCGGGAGAACAATATGACAACATCTTCATTTCACCAAATGCATTCCAGTTATCTTTCATATAACCAATCAGCCCATAATGTACACAAGTACCCAACAAGAGTAGAGACGATGACATCCAAGTAACATGTTGAATCACTGATCATCTCTGCGGATATCAACTCTGGAATAACTGAATAATCTCGATCATGTGAACATGTTGTGCGTCCCTGATGTACACATATCTCTCCCCTGATGGTTGCGATCTCATCGGAATCATCATAACATTGTGTACATGAAGCAATAACCAGAGGCACTTTATCATAAGCCATATCGAAGATGTCGACAAGAAATATCATCTCACTCACCATGTATTCTTCTCATATTTCTTCCTTCTGAAGACTGAGTTAACACATACCAAAAGTATCCAGAGACCACTTCCCCCCAAATGGTTGGAATAATACATCCTTCCCCCAAATAGTTGGAATAATATATCCTTCCCCCAAATAGTTGGAATAATACATCTTTCCCCCAAATAGTTGGAATAACACACCAAAGGCCACGAGTTAAACACTGAGTTTCTCTATGGTTATGACATTTGTCTTTCCCGGGATTACTTCAATAGAGAAGAAGTATTAAGTTCATCATGTTTACTCGTTGTGTGTTTAGATGTATGTCTCCTTCCCCCTTGCTGGTTTTGATACCTCAGAATCAGCAACACATTATATATACCAAATATTCTTGAAATAGAGAAGAACAAAAAATTAGCGCAAATGAATCCTGTGAGAATCAACTGCTACAGAAACTCTCTTTGACTATCTTTATCAACCCATATGTAGACAATTTGAAGTAACCACTAAAGAAGAAAACCCGATATACCAAACTTGAAAATGAAGTCGAATTCCCCACATTTGTATCTTAAGCTTGCACTTAATGATGGAAGAACGGTGTCGAGAATTAATGCTCCAAGAAAATCTCTAAGTACTCAATACTTAACCAAAGTATGAGACATTAACACCTCTTGTGATTATCCACAACGACATTTGCGTGTGTCACTGAGTAAAACAACGTAACTCCTTAATGTGATAGTTAACCAGGTCTTCAACCAACAATCCCGAGTACTGGTAACTAGAGAAACCAAGTTTTCATCTCAATTTCTAAGCACGAGCAAGTTATCATTGAAAGTCATGCATCCAATCAGCCCCGACTTCAAGATAAAATAAGAACACGCCTTTGTGAAAGACAACTTCTATTTCAAATAAGTGATAAATGATTAACTCCGACGTAATCACTTTGTGTCAAATTCCCAACACGTGAATAAACATACAATCAGATGTACATTGACCCACTGAATGAACCAGAACAAATGATTCCTCAACATCAATGCATTCTTCCTAAAGGTATACATGTAGATACTGATTTGGAAGATTCACCAATAATGTCTTCGAGCTGATGAGGTAGTCATTTTCCTTAATGTTCATGTGGTTGATTTACAGAGCACACTTAGAGAATAACAATGATCCGTGAAGATTTAGCAAAGGAATACCAAAGAGCGGATCATTATTCATGAGTGCAACTGCAATGATAGACATTAACAATGCCTTGAGGAATAACTGGAGATTAGGCTTCTTGAGTAGTATGAGTTGTACTTCTTAGATGGTGCATTTTGATCAATGGATGTTGAAGAAGGTGAACCAGCTGAGTCAGAAGTAACCGGAGTAGGAGCTTCAAAAAATGTATGATCAACATTCGTTAGCGGTTGGAAATACTCATCAAGCATATCTTGAAACAATGAATCCCCCAATGAATCCTAGTTATTCTTAGTAAGTGAAGCATTAGGCGTTGAAGGAGAGTCGTATGACCAAAATTCAAGCATCCATCAATATGTAGTATATGCACTCTTCTCCCCCTCAAAAATTGCATCCAAAGTTGTCAATTTTTTATTTAAACAAGTGAATAAGAATATACACCAATGAATGTAGATCCATTTGAGGATTGAATGAGCATAGGAAAAACATGAAGCTTGTTGATGAAGAATGTCGATGAGAATTGTTGGGAATTATGAGAAGAAGGATTTCTGCTGTCAATACTGCCGAAGGATTCTACTGAAGTAGAAGCAGAATCTGCTGAAGAAGAGATTCTGCTGAAGTATAAAAGCCGTGCCGTGTTTCTTCTGAAGAGTGGAAGCTGACTAGGATCTGCATGCGCTTTATTATTTAAATGCTAACCCATCATTATTCTTGTACTGTCCGAGGTTAGCATGGGTATTATTGTACTGCTCAATATTGTTTAGTGTTTTAGTCATTAAATGCATGCTTGCATGTTTAGTCGATTGAGTAGTAATAGTTTAGGGTTCCTTGTCTATAAAAGGAACTTAATAGTTTGTAATAGATAATGAATTCGAAACATAGAGTTTCAGTTAATAAAAGATCCATAGAGGATCTAAGTGTTGTTAGTTATAACAACTTGTATTTACATTCCGCTATAGAATACGAGTTGTAGAGATTTTCTATTAGTTTGCTTATGATTACATAGGCAACACTAACGATCCACGAGTGCTCAAGATCTGTCAAGGTCTGTCTGTGTTCAACAAGTGGTATCAGAGCCTCAGGAAAGTCTCTACGATACTGAGAACCATATTTTACCTCACCCCCATACAACCAAAAACACATTCACCATGCCTAGAACTGATGATGAATCAGAAGTCACCAACAACAACATCAAAAAACACGGCACGGCTTTTATACTTCAGCAGAATCTCTTCTTCAGCAGATTCTGCTTCTACTTCAGCAGAATCCTTCGGCAGTATTGACAGCAGAAATCCTTCTTCTCATAATTCCCAACAAGAATGGTCATAAACATGAAGATTTATCTTTTTCTGAAGATAAAGCACATTGAGGCGTACACTTTCCTTTTCTTTAAGGAACGGGGCCTAAAGTGTTATCTACAAACGCCATAATGATGAAGTACGAAGCCTGAACTGATGTGAACAGACGTCATCGCAGATTGAATATCAAGGTTGAGTTACTTGACCCCGTGAGTTATGAGATATCAATCCATTTGTTATCCATACTTTAAGCCAGTCCATGTAGTGAAGGATCGAAGTATCTGCAACTGAGTAAGGACTACCTGCACTAACATTACAAGCTCGATTGCATATATATTGGTTAGTGACATTAGTATCCAAACCCTTTAGGGTTTCACGGTCAACCTTGATTTTGCCATCGGTAAACAGCTTTCCGGTAGGTATCCACCTGAGTCCAACATCCTTAAACATTCTACCAGACGGTATCCACTTATGGCAAGGTCTAGGATTGTTGATATTCTTATGCACATTGGAAGACTTATCGTTATTCCTAGACTCCAAAGATTTAGCAGTTGGGATCCATCTAGGTGAAGTTTTTGGTTTGTTTTGCCTCATAACATGTTGAACCTTAGCCAAGTTAGTAGCCTTAGTGGATTGTACCTTATCATGTGAATTAGGAAAATGTTTCTTATTCGGAAAAGACTCAGAATTTCTAGTTTCATTTTCTACATGCTTAGCATTCTTCTTCATATAACTACTCTTAGACGCAACCAACCCCTAGTCTTTTGAGAGTTCCTAGGTAATGGTTTACTACTACTAGCAGTGCCTTGAAATCTCGTGGAATGCATCACCCTAGGTCTTGCACCTAAAATTACGTCTTTTTGAATCTATGCCTTTTTCCTAGCTTCTTCTAGATAATAGTTCTTCCACAAGTCATTCATATCATATGAATTCTGGTTTTAATGCTTGGTTTTGACACAGTTTTCAAACTATTCCTACAGGTGATGGGAGTAGAAGTAGCTACTTGTTGAGGGTTAACGGAGCTAGAAGCATTATTCTTAGGTAACTTAGGTGAAGTCACTAGTTTTGACAAAACTTGTATCGCATCAACTTGGGAGGCAAGCGTTGTCTTTAAAGATTTTGTTCTTTCAGATATAAATGCAGTAGGCTGCCTAACAATGGACCGGTCTCTAGTGGGATGAGAAACTGGCTTCCCCAAGGTTGATGGTTTTGTAAACTTAGTGTTCACACTTTTCCCTACAGTTTTCCTAAGCTCATTTTTAAGGCAACAATAGCGAAACTCTTTTCCTGAAGTTGAGCTTTGAGTTCATCAATTTTTGCTATCAAAGAATTTGTTTGTTCAATTGACTTAGTTCTAGCTTCTTTGACAGAGTCACTTAGTTCTATGTGATGCTTTCTCAAAGACTCATTTTCCTTTAGTAATTTGGCCACACAAACTGCTAATTCATCATTTCTCATTTGAATATCATAAATAGCATTAACATCAGAATTACTTGTAACCAAATTACTTTTCACATGTATACCAGAAATATGTTTCTTCAAATTGTTGATAGTCAAGTATTTGGCTTGAAGCTGAGCTTTTAAATCGTTTATTTCAAAAAATTCACGAAATTCAGGAAATTCTTGATTTTTACATGGTTTCTTAGTTTGAAATGCAATGTTCTTCAAGTTTTGAAAATTTGTTTGAAAGTTCATCAAAAGTCTTTTTATCAACCATTTCTTTTGTTTTGAACCACTTAATTTCAGACTCAGTCTCAGTCACAAAACATTTATCAAAGTCATGTTCAGCATCATGATCAGTTAGTTTAGGTACAATAGCAGATACATTTTGTTGTACGGTTAAGGGTACCTCAGCACATGACACCTGTTCAGTAGCTTGTCTGATATCTGCATCTGCATCTTGTGCAACAAAAGTCACTGAACTGCTGGCTATGTCTAGCTTTTCTATCTCTGATTCTCTGTATTCAGTGCCAATTGATCCATCATCTGATGCTTTACCAGACTCAACACTACAATCTTTTGATTGTGCCCGACATTCATTCCCTTTACTGATTTTTGCATCAACTTTGTGTGTGTTAGGAGTAACTGAACAGTTGTTTACATCATTATTTGTTGTCTCAGACATTCTGCATTCAGCAACACCCGATTCTTCAACTGATACATTACCCAACTTATCACAACTATCTCTTAACTGCACCAGATACTCATCCACTTTTTCATCTTTTTGAGTAACTTCCTCAATATACTTCTCAACATAATCCATGAGATAGATAAGTGTCTCTATGAACACGCTAATTTCCATTCCAGTGTGTCTCTTGAAAGACATTTCAGTCATGTCTTGATCATAATCTTATGTAAATTCCCCACTGATGAATGACTGAAATTGGTTGTGGATCACTTGAAGTGCAGCACAAGAACTATCCTTTTGAAGATTTTCTTTATCAAGTTGTTGTTCCAATTGTTCTAAGTTCAATAGTAATGTTCCCGTTAATGTGGATACATCTTGACGAAAAAGGGCATTGCGTGTTCGTTCCATTCCTATCGGTGTGAGTAACATGAGGTGTGAGTGAAGTTGTTGATAAGGTTCAATGCTACTTTCCTTTTGCATGGCATTCTGTAGTCTAAACAGGTGCAATTCTTGTTGGGAATTATGCAAAGTAGAGATTGTGCTGAAGATAATGCTGAATGGATTATGCTGAAGAGTAAGGTTTCTGCTGAAGAAGAGTGTCTACTGAAGTAGTGAAACCGTGTAGATGGTTTCTGCGGAGATAGTTATTCCGCGTATTCTATAGTTAGTTAGGATATGCATGAGCTTTATTAGGAAGTGATTATGTATATCTTATTTAGTTTTATGTTTATACGTTTCTTAGGAAACAAGTTAGGGTTCCTTGTCTATAAAAGGAACAAAATAGTATGAATTATGAATGAGTTGAAAAACAAAGTTTTAGTAATATAAAGATCCATAGAGGATCAACGAGTTCTTAGTTATTCGTGTTTATACTTGTGTTTGATTTCCACTAAAGAATACAAGTTGTAGAGATTTTCTATTAGTTTGTTTGTGATTACATAAGCAATACTAACGATCTACGAGTGATCAAGATCTATCAAGGTCTAATGTTTCATCAAGTGGTATCAGAGCCTCGGGAGAGTCTCTACGATACTAAGAATAGTCTTTTCTAAAACACTCATACAACCAACACAACATTCACCATGCCTGAATCAGATAATGATATCGAAGTCACCAACAACCAAAACACCACCCATATGCAACAACTAAGTCTCTCTAACAGCAATGCTAAGTTTCCTTATCTAAAAAAGGAGGAATACGATTTATGGGCGATGAAGATGCAGAACTGGATCTCCAACATTGATTGGAATCTATGGGAGATTGTAAGGAAGGGGAACAGTTTGAAGAGAACTACCACACATCCTGATGGTAATCTTATTTATGTTCCTCCCAAATCTGCTGAAGAATTACTGGCGGTTCAGAGAGAAACCAAAGTTAAAACAATTTTTCTTCAAGCTATTCCTGAGGATCACTTGAGTGATTTTCACTTTATGCAGGATGCTAAGGATATATGGTTGGCAATCAAGGCCAAGTTTGGAGGGAATGAGGAATCTAGGAGAATGAGAAAATCGATGCTGAGACAACAGTTTGAAGAATTTCAAATCTCTGAAGAGGAAGGAATTCACAAGGGCTATGACACGTTTCATAATATTTTAAGTCAGTTGAATCAGCTTAAGGCAAAGCCAGATAATGATGATTGCAATTCCAAGTTTTTGCGATCTTTACCTCAATCCTGGTTACAAGTAAGCATTGCCTTCAAAACTAAAGGTGGGCTTGATATGATTACCTTTGATGAGCTGTACAACAAGCTTAAAGCTCTTGAACATGATGTCAGAAGTCCCTTCCGTTCATCATCCACTTCTAGTCACACAACATTTGTTGGGGCCTCCACTCCAAATATGATCCATGCTCCAAGTCCAACTTACTCATCGTCATCTTACACTACCACTCCATCAAGTTCTCAATCTAAAACTAGTGGTATAATGGAAGATGTGCTTGGATCCTTCTTTGCTGATTATGACCCTCAGCAGCAACTTGCATATGAGGATTTCGAACAGGTGGATCCACTGGATATGGAAGAGATGAAGTTGAAGTGGCAAGTGGCAATGCTTTCTATGGACATCAAGAGATTTGAGCGTAAGGCTGGGAGGAAGTTTGGTTTCCAGGGAAGAGATCCAGCAAGGTTTGACAAAAAGAAGGTCAAGTGCTTTACATGTCATCAGATGGGTCACTTCTCCAGGGAGTGCAAGGATAGGAAGGCTGGTGATGAGGTGAGATACTCTACCTATCAGCAGAATCAAAGGGATGCTGGAACTTCAAAGGTTGGATCCTCAGCTGCTCTGGTCACTATGGATGCAAATGTTGACTGGAAGTTACATGAGCAGGAGAATGATGATAATTCTGGTGCTGATAATATTGGGTTGATAGCAAGTAGTACTTCAGAAGATAGGCATGATCAAATTGCCTTGATGGGCTTCTCTCAAGTACAAAATTGTTTGTTTGGTTGTAGTTGTGGAAAACTAAAAGGGGGGGTTGAATAGTTTTGCCGATTTTAAGTTGATTTCAAAAACTTTAGATTCGATATTATGTGAAATCGTATGGATGTTGAGAACGTATAGATCTAATGATAATGTAAGCAAATAAACAAAGATAAGGGATAGAAATGACACAACCGATTTATAGTGGTTCGGCTACAAGGACACCTTCCTTGCCCTACTCCACTCCCCGAGTCACCTACTCGAGAGTTCAAGCACTATGTCAACAAACTCCTTCACTTGGCGGAGAAGCCTTCACAACGTTGCTTACACTTTATCCGGTACAAAGTTAGATACCGAGTCCGTAGCACGGTGGACCAAACCAACACAACTATTACACAACAAATATGTGAAATATCAAATACAAGATCTTCGCTACAGAAATCTTGCGGAGTGACAAATCAATCAAGGACCCCTTGCTTGGATGACTTGTAGAATGCTCGTGATCTCGCCTTAGAGAAGGACCTATATGAGGATCACAAATAGAAAGAAAAGAAGAACAACTCTCTAGATAAAGTGATCTATATGTTAGAAGAGAATGAGAGTGTATGAGAGATTTAGTAAGAAGAGGGGTGAGTTAGAATGAAGAAATGGCTCTCTATTTATAGGCAAATTTCATCACTGTTCACACGGATCCCACGGATCCCTTCCACTTGGGATCCGGCTAGCACAAAGCTAGGGATCCGTGGAACGCTCCTCTTTGCCCATGGGTTTTTTGGTTATGGGTCATGGGTTGGTCCATGGGTTATATCTAGATTCAATGTATCTAAGTATACATTGTATCAAGTCTCTTTGGGTATGGGTTAAGATCCATGGGTTGTGATTTTTACCCATCCTAATTAACTATTACAAGAAATGCTTTAGTTACTACATTTTTGTATTTAAAAGATTATATGTAAATGCTTTACAAAAATAACATGTATCCTTATAATTATACTTAAGACAACATTATATATGTTATCAACAAAACACAAAGAGATCGCCAAATATTAATAAACGTTTTTACGGTTTATTTGTATTAACAATCTCCCCCTTTTTGTTGATGACAAAATATAATGTTATGATGAGTAAAACTTAAGAATAGATGTAAGTTTTGAAAGATCCTAAGTTTTACTTCTTCTCCCCCTTTTTGTCGAAACAAAAAGTTAACCCTTGGAGGAAAAAGTAGTCTACTTACTCCCCCTTGACGGTAGCTCCCCCTAGTTTGGGGCGTCAAGAGAAAAAAAAATCTACAAAAGAAAGTTAGTAACATGCTTAATTGATCTTATGGTTGTCGAGAAACAAGATATGGAGCCAAGGTATGTAAACAAGGCCTTGTAATAAAACGACAAATTGAAGTGGTAGTTAAGCCACTTACAAGCATGTAAAAATAAGAACAAGACTTGTTCTTGAAAATGACAAAAAGATATTAAAAGTGAAAAATAGTAGTAGAGATTCCTTCCATGCTTGCATAAGGTTATGGATGGAGGTTTTGATGAGTAATTGTATTGATGCGATCAAGGATGAGGTTGAGTATGAAACGCATTTCTTCCCTAACTTCTATTGCAATTTCCCTAGTGGATTGGCAATGTTCACAATGTAAATGATGTGGGTAATGAGTGCGGAAGTTTTCCGGGTTGTTTTGATTTGAGTTATGCGGAAGTTGTGGTGGAAAAATAGGAAAATATGGATCAAAATCCGGAATGTTTGTATGTGGTGGTGGAAAAGAACCTAGATGTTCTTGTAATGTGATGGGAGCTAGAGGTGGTGATGTTTCAAGATCTTGAAAAATAGTATTTGGTGATGTGGGGGGTGTGGAAAAGACTATTTCTTTTTCTTTAGGTTGGGTAGATCTTGTTGGAGTCCTAAGGAGTTCCAAAAGAGTTATTTTAGGTGGTGATGAAGTTGGTGTACTTGTTGGTGATGAGGGTGGTGCTATAATGGAAGCATCTTGTGGTGAGTTATTTGAGGATAAATCATTTGAGGTTGGTTTTGCTAAACAACAAGATCGGATACTAATCCGTGCGGATATCCTAGCATTTGATTGTGGTATTTTGGATGGTGGAAGTACAAAGGTTTGGATATCATGATTGTTTGTACTAGATGATTCTCCTAAAGGGTTTTTGGATGACATGATGAAGTGTGTTTGTGAGAAGGAGATGGAGTATGCAAGCATTTTGGGAGTTATATATATAGAAAAACAACACATTGTAATGAATGCTTGACCCAAAATGTGGATTAAAATCTAATGATTATATATGAATTCAAGACATGTGATCATGAGAACACAAGCATTAAAGAACATACTCCCAAAAATAAGACAAATGTGGATTTTTCATCCAAAATGACAAAAATAGAAGTTGAAAACAGCTTCTGTATACACGGATCCCACGGATCCTTCCCATGAGGGATCCGTCCAGCATGAAGGCTGGGATCCGTGGGTCTGGTGTTTCAGGCAGTACAAAATTCTCCTTTTGGAAATATTTTTGCCTATTGTGTGCCTATATGCAAACTATTTGGTGTTGCGGTTATCTCGACCCCTAAAAAGAAATAAAAACTAAACTAGAAGTATAAAAAGTATCCTATTGAGATAACCCGAAAACACATATTTAGTACATAAGTACGTAATCTTGTGTTGTCAATGCTCCTAATTCATTGTAGCTTAAATGAATGTATCCGAAAACACATATTAGTTATGTGTCCCCTTTAGCATTCAAAAGACATGAGATGCAATGAAAACGGGTTTTTACTTTGTATTAATAATGAAAAATCGATTTGTCCTAGACGTAAGAAATTGCTTTTGTGAAATTGATACGGGAAGGTATCATCCTTTTAGAAAACATTGTGAAAGTAGGTTTTCTTTGAAAATGTGTATATAAAAAGTAGGAGAGCTATAAGTAAAAAAAAACTTATCTTTGGGTTTTGAAAATTCCCGTATTGTTTGTGAGTTGTGCGTGAAATAGAGATCCTAGACTCAGAGGGAAGAAGGCTAGTGTTTACATACCTTGTAGAGTCAAAATAAATTACGACGTGTGTTCCATTAAACCAAGACCAAGACGAAGTAGGTTGAATTGTTCCCGCTTCAACGGTTTGGTGAGGACGTCGGCTATGTTATCTTCGGATGCTACCTTCTCAATAGAAATGTTCCCCTTTTGAACATTGTCTCTTAAGAAGTGATGACGAATCTCTATATGCTTGGTGCGAGAATGCAATACCGGATTCTTGCTTAAGTCGATGGCACCTTTGTTATCACATAGAATGGCTATGTCGCTTAGATGAATGTCGTAGTCTACTAACGCTTGTTTCATCCATAGTGCTTGTTGGCATGCTTTGCCGGCGGAGACGTACTCGGCTTCGGTTGTTGATATTGCTAGAGCCGTTTGTTTCTTAGAAAACCACGATGTTAAACAACATCCCATGAAAGTACACACCCCACTTGTACTTTTTCTATCAACGTAATCCTCTGCATGGTCAGAATCTGCATATACAATTGTTTCTACACCCGTGCCCTTAGGATACCATAATCCTAATTGTGTTGTACCCTTAATGTATCTAAAAATTCTTTTTACGGCTTCTAGGTGTGAAGTTTTGGGGTTTTCTTGAAACCTAGCACATAAGCAGACACTAAACATGATATCCGGCCTACTTGCCGTGAGGTAGAGAAGACTACCTATCATGCCACGATATTTAGTATTATCTACGGATTCTCCGTCTTCATCTTTTGTGAGTTTGGTGTCGGATGACATGGGTGTCCTAATTGGTTTCGACTCTTCTAGACCAAATTTCTTTAACATCTCCTTGATGTATTTAGATTGATTGAAGAAGATACCATCTTCTACTTGTTTAATTTGTAGACCAAGAAAGAAACTAAGTTCTCCCATCATACTCATCTCGAACTCGTCATGCATGATTTTAGAGAAATCATCACACATGTCTTGACAAGTGGATCCGAATATAATATCATCTAAGTATATTTGTACTATGATTATGTGTGACTCCTTTTTCTTAGTAAAAAGTGTGTTGTCAACTAACCCCATGGTATAGTTATGTTTAATTAAAAAGGACTTGAGTCTATCATACCAAGCTTTTGGAGCTTGTTTAAGACCATAAAGGGCTTTCTTTAATTTATAAACGTGTTTGGGTTTTTCAAAATCGATGAAGCCCGGAGGTTGAGCTACATATACTTCTTCATTAATAAGACCATTTAGAAAAGCGCTTTTGACATCCATTTGATAAAGCTTTAGATCATTAGCACAAGCATACGCAAGAAGTATTCTTATAGACTCTAATCTAGCCACGGGGGCATAGGTCTCATCAAAGTCTATTCGTTCTTGTTGGTTATACCCTTGGGCAACGAGTCTAGCCTTGTTCCTAGATACTACTCCGTTTGCATCTAATTTGTTTTTATACACCCATTTTGTTCCTATTACGGTTTGATTACTAGGTGGAGGGACAAGTGTCCAAACATCATTAGAAACAAATTGATTTAATTCTTCTTGCATAGCCATTACCCAACTTTCATCTTTTATGGCTTCTTGTGTGTTCTTAGGTTCTATAGTTGAAACAAAACAAAATAAGCTACTTAGGTTTTGAACTTGAGACCTTAATGTTCGTTCGTTTAGCTTTCCTATGACCTTATCTACGGGGTGATCTTTGGACTCTTTAATGTTTGTGATTTCACTAATTGAAGGTTCTTCTTCTTCGTTTATCTTTTTCTTAATTACAATAGCTTCACTTTCTATGATCTCGTCATCGACAAGAGGTGGAGAGGGTTTGGGTGGACTTTCATCAAATTTTATGTTTAATGACTCTTCTACCTTCATTGTTTCTTTGTTTAATATGACGTAAGCTTTGCTATTAGGCGAGTAACCTAAAAAGATACCTTCGGTTGATTTAGGATCAAATTTTGTAAGGTAATCTTTAGTGTTAAGAATGAAGCATTTGCTTCCAAAGACTCTAAAATGATTTAAAGTAGGCTTTTTGCTTCGGAGTAACTCATATGGAGTTTTACCTAAGATTGGTCTAATTAAGACTCGATTGAGTATGTACGTTGAGGTATCAACAGCATTACACCAAAAATTTTGAGGTATGGATTGTTCGTTAAGCATGGTTCTACTCATTTCTTGAAGGGTTCTATTCTTTCTTTCTACTACCCCATTCGATTGTGGAGTGCGTGGAGCCGAGAAGTTGTGAGTAATACCATTAGCGTCACAAAAAGCTCCGAATTGCACTTCATTATCGAATTCCCTACCATGATCCGTCCTAATAGACACTATGGGTTTTCCTAGTTGTCTTTGGATCTTTTTGCTTAATATTTCGAAATAGTTAAATGTTTCCGTTTTGTTCTTTAAAAATTTTGTCCAAGTATACCTAGAGTAGTCATCCACTATTACCAAAGTATAGTAGTTGCCTCCATAACTTTGGATAGCGGATGGACCAAATAAATCCATATGTAGTAATTCTAGACACCTAGTTGTGGACACCATGTTTTTAGCTTTATGACTCGAGTGAGCTTGTTTTCCTATATTACAAGCATCACAAAAATGATGTTCATATTTTAACTTAGGTAGATCTCTTACTAGATCTTTGGATGATAGAGATTGAAGAAGTCGCATATTGGCGTGACCCAATCTTCGATGCCATAAGGTCGAAGTATCATCCATAGAGGTAAGACATAGTTTGTCTTTAGGTTCATTACCTATTTTAATGACATAGACTCCATGTTTCCTAATTCCTCTTCCTATGGTTATGCCATTTTTAAGTATCTTACTACCGGTTTTGGTAAAAAGTACATTGCACTTTTTATCACATATTTGTCCTATACTTAAGAGATTAAAGTTTAGGTTTTCTACGTGACACACATCGTTAATGGTTAGAGATTTGTTAGAAACCGTACCTTTACCGATGATTCTACTTTTGCTATTTCCAAACACCACATTACCTCCATTTACGGATTCATATGTGGAGAATAGATCCCTATTGCCGGTCATGTGCCTCGTGCACCCGCTATCCTTGACCCATTCATTGGGGTCTAGGTCGACCTTTAAGCACACCTAAAACAATAATAAACTCAAAAGTTTGGTCCCCATTTATTCATGGGTCCATTAGTGTTAAAAATTCCATTCATGTTAGACATGTATGGATAAGATGAGTATGCATTCCATGGAGCAAAGTTTTGAAAAGAGAAACCGTTTTGCATATTAGGGTTCCATCCCATTTGATGGTTACTTCTTGGATAAACGTTATTAGGTCTCCTAGATGCATTATGTTTTTGAAAAGATAGTGTTTTGTTTCTTGCAAAAGTAGGATTAATTTTTGGAGGTGGATGTCTAGTGGTGACATGAGTTGGTTTCTTCCTATTTACGATAACGAACTCGTTTCTAGATGATGAAGCTATGTTATTACCACTAGTTGTCACAGCAGATCCACGGATCCCAGTTTGTACACTAGCCGGTTCCCTTTTTAGGGGATCCGTGGGATCCGCCACAACAGTGGCTGGTTTTTCTAATTCTTTAACAAATTTTGTTTCTTTACTTTCACTAGTTGATGGATCAAGTTGTTGTATGCCTAGACCCTTTTGGTTGTTGCCGGTTTTAACACCATCGAGTATTGTATCTAAGGTGTTTGTACTCATTCTAGCAATTTTAGAATCTAAATGATCAACTAGTGTTTGAAGTTGAACACAAAGTTCACATTCACCACTTGCTATTTTACCCTTTTCCAAACGTTTTAGTTTTGCTTTTAATTCTATGACTTCTTTATCTAAACGTTGGTTTTGACTCTTTAAAAGCTTGTTTTTGTTAATTAGTTTTAAGCTAATATTGCATAGTTTATCATATTCATTATGCAATGAGTCGTCATCAAGTGATGAACTACTATAGTATTCGTGACATACCTCGTCATTTGCCATGAGACAAATTTCTTCGTCCTCCTCGTCGCTCATTCCCCACGTGCCGCTCACGAATGCCTTTTGATCATCCCGTTTGGGACACTTACTAATAAAGTGGTTTGGGTCCCCACATTTAAAGCAAGTACGATCATCCTTTGGCTTTTCGTCCTCTTTGTTTTTCCGAAAGCCTTTCTTATCGTCATACGGTTGTTTGACGTATCTACCCTTTCTTCTAAAGAACTTTTTAAAGTCCCTTACCGCCATAGCATACTCTTCGTCGTCACTACTCGAAGATGAGCTCTCCTCATCGCTCGAAACCTTTTTGGCTTTAAGGGCAAGAGATTTGTGTTTCTCTTTCACCTTTGAGGCTTCGGAATCTTTAGCAAGGACAAGCTCATAGACTTTTAGGTTGCCTATGAGTTCATCGAGGGTGAGGATTGTCAAATCTTTTGACTCTTCGATTGCCGTCACCTTGGATCTCCACTTCGATGGAAGTGCCCTTAGATATCTCCTAACATGGTTACGGCTAGAAAAGGATTCATCAAGTGCTTGTAAAGATGTAATAATAGTATTAAAGTTAGCAAATGAATGATCTATAGTTTCCTCATCCGATATTGAAAATTGTTCATATTGTTGAACAAATAGATCAATTTTATTATTTTTAACTTGTTGGTTGCCTTGATGAGTTACAACTAAAGAATTCCAAATTTCTTTATAGGTTTTAAGCATAGAAATTCTTTCGAATTCCTTTTTCGGTAAAGCATTATATAAAACCATTTTTGCTTCACTATTTTTAGAAAGCTTTTTCTTCATTTCATCATTTAGTTTATCATGAGGTATGTGAACTAAATTTCCTTTATCATCATTTGAGGTAGCCTCAAAATCACCTTCAACAATAATGTACCAAATATCAATATCTTTAGACTTCACATATGTTTCAAATCTATTTTTCCAATATATAAAACCATTAGTTTCAAGTAGTGGTGGTCGTTGCATAGATTGCCCTTCCTTATAATTTTCAGAACCCATAGTGATCGAAAAATTTTTAAAATACAATTTTATTTTAAAACTTTTATAAACTTAGCTCTTGATGCCAATTGTGGAAAACTAGAAGGGGGGGTTGAATAGTTTTGCCGATTTTAAGTTGATTTCAAAAACTTTAGATTCGATATTATGTGAAATCGTATGGATGTTGAGAACGTATAGATCTAATGATAATGTAAGCAAATAAACAAAGATAAGGGATAGAAATGACACAACCGATTTATAGTGGTTCGGCTACAAGGACACCTTCCTTGCCCTACTCCACTCCCCGAGTCACCTACTCGAGAGTTCAAGCACTATGTCAACAAACTCCTTCACTTGGCGGAGAAGCCTTCACAACGTTGCTTACACTTTATCCGGTACAAAGCTAGATACCGAGTCCGTAGCACGGTGGACCAAACCAACACAACTATTACACAACAAATATGTGAAATATCAAATACAAGATCTTCGCTACAGAAATCTTGCGGAGTGACAAATCAATCAAGGACCCCTTGCTTGGATGACTTGTAGAATGCTCGTGATCTCGCCTTAGAGAAGGACCTATATGAGGATCACAAATAGAAAGAAAAGAAGAATGATAACACTCAGATTGTGCATGTTTTTAGTAGCATTATGTGTACTTTTATATCTGTTATTTGGTTATATTTGCGTGATTTTAGTACTTAATCGTATCTAGAGATGTTTGTCTAGTATATATAACCAAGTGCAGGGAAATGGAGGAAAATGTGGAAATATGCAGCTAATCGAAGATTCCCGTCTCAGTAAAGCTAAATCCCAAGTACCTTTGAAGACCTTAGTGATTGAAGAGCCAAGTTCTACAAGACATAGTGAAGAGAGAAGATCAAGTTCTGTATCTTAGAAGATCCAACCGGATCCGGTTACACCTTCAGCCGGATCGGTTGGAAGTTGGTCGGAATTAGTATTTTTGCCATAGCCAACCGATCGGTCGCAACCCGCAACCGGATCGGTCGGTGTGTTATTATTGAAGACCAGCCAGATCGGTTGGTCGTATGACCGATCCGGTTGGAGAAGCTGCAGTTGTCAAATCTTCATCACTAAGCTTCCCCTTTGCATCCAAACGATTCTAGGTCCTTCTCTTGGTGTATTCTAGTCCCTTCCTTACTCCTTGGAGGCCAAGTTAAGCATTTAACACCCTAGTCCTTGGAATTAGTATAAATAGAGGCTAATTGTGAGCATATGAGACACACCTCAATTACAAAGCTCTCTACTCATCAAACCAAGCCTTAACCTCTTAAAATTCGTCCTTAGAAATCCAGAGAAGTTTGGAGTTCCAGAAGTTCCACCTTTGGAGGCCAAAACACTAAGAAGTCCACCACGATCCTTTGGGAATCATTACATCATCATTTGTAATCTTATTCCAAGCATTGTAAGACTTTTAATCATGTTTTCTAATGATCAAAGTTATGAGTTTATGTTCATGTTTGCTATGAGTGGCTAGTTTATTTATACACTTGCTTAAATGATGTTGATTATCATATGATTAGTTAGTGATTGTGTTAACATGTTTTAATTCAATTTCAAGTTAATTCTAAGATCCAATTGTGCTAAAGTTTCATAGTGACATTTGTTAATCAAGTTTGGCTAATTGGTAGTAATCGTTGGGGTCGAAAGAACTTCGTGTTATTCAACTAGTCATAATCATTTTGTCTATGGATGATTGTTTTTACCCATTATTCTTGATTATACAAAGGAACTAAGGTGTGGTTGTAATAGAAACGCTTTTTGATTATCAAATTGGATTGGTTGGAAACATCTAAATGGTCGTAAGATTAGTTGTTGAGAATCAATTGTAGCCTTTTGTCTATGATCGGTTACCTTTTGTATTGACCATTTCTTAAGCAATTTGATGAGCAAGCGGATGTTTTTGTGTTTAAGTTTATTGATGTAGACTTATGAAACTTGAATTGATCTTGAATTGATTGGTTAAACTTAAAGCTTGTTTTTATGAACTAAAATCTTGACGGAGGTTTAACTTGTAAGATCAATAGATTAGTTTTTAACTAATTATCACAACCAACATGTTAAGTAGTTAACACAATCACATTAATCTATGTTATGATACTAGTTTAAGCAAGTGTAGTTTTTAATCATCTGAATTTCATTATATCTATTTGCTTTGTCATATGTTTTTGATAGACGCCGTTAATTCAAACTTGTGCTCTGATTCACTCAAATCCCTGGGAACGATCCCGACTTACCTTCATAATCTTGCTATAACGGACGAGTATACTTGCTCGTATGTGTTATTGGTAATATTGGTAATTCACCTTTTATAAATTTAAAACTTGCACCAACCGGGCACATCAAGTTTTTGGCGCCGCTGCCGGGGATTTGATTGTGTTTCAACAAGTTTTTGAATTTCCCTCAGTCGATTTAACCAAAAAAAAAAAAAAATTTCTCAGAAACCTTAACCGGATCCGGTTGTCCCTCAACCGAATCGGTTACAATTTTTACCCATAACCCATCTGGTCTAACCGATCTGTCGCATCCCGCAACCGATCCGGTTACCTAATCTGTATCTGGAAAACTGTTTTCGTTGTTTGTCCGTGTGTTTAGATATTGCCTGGATTCTCTAGGACATTGTATGAACACTCGAGCAACGGGAATAGAACCAATTACACCTCTTACCAACCCCGAACGTTTGATTCGAAGAAGAAGAAGAACACGTTTCATACCATTAGAAAATCGTGTGCCAAGAGTACCTAACCCACCATTTGATAACCTCATTGAAGCCAAAGTTGTTTACAACCCTTTCACCAATTTACCTTTTCCCATGGCTGACGATCAACCCATGTGGGGAACCAACCGAACCGTAGCACCAACCCCCGAAAGTGCTATTGTTGCTATTAACCTTGGTGACAACTTCACCGTGAAGGGACATCATCTTTCTATGATCAAAAACCGACAATTCGATGGCCGTGCGCGGGCCAATCCGCATAAGCACATTGCCGAATTCATCGAAATTTGTGGCATGTTCCGTTATGGCGACACCGATGTCAATGCCATCAAACTCAAACTTTTCCCATCATCACTCGCCGGAGATGCTAAAGTATGGTACAATGAATTAACCCCAGGAATCATCAATACTTGGGAGGAGATGAGGCAAGCTTTTATGAGCCGATTCTTTCCACCTGCCATGTTTGATCGATTAATGGGAGAAATTCGTGCTTTCAACCAAAACCCAAACGAATCACTTGTCAAAGCTTGGCTTCGAATGAAAGATTTGCTTCGTAGTTGTCATGGACATGGATTATCAAAAGGAACCATTATCCAAATCTTTTACCATGGACTAGATGAAATCTCTCAAGGCATCCTTGATGCTGGAGGAATTTTTCTCTATAAAACTCCCAATGATGCACATCAATTACTCGAAGATCGAGTACTTCTCAAACTTGATTGGTCCAAAGATGCCAAAACCAAACCTCTCCGAAAAACCGTTGCTTTTGTCGAAAACACCGATACCTCAAAACTCATGGAGAAGATGGAAGCGTTAACCTCATAAATCAACTCGCAATACAAGGATATCAGAGATGAAATGAAAGACATGCGAGACGGATGCAACAATTGTGGAGGAAATCACCCATCGTCCGAGTGCGACGATAAACCTATGGGTGGACCGAAAGAAGGAGAAGCAAATTACGCTCAAGGAGGATACCGTGGAGGAGGATATCGTAGTAATTATTACGGTCGAAATTCTGGAAATTGGCAAGATCGCCGACCAAAGGATGATAACCATGATTCTCAACCACGAACTGACGATCCACCACACCAAACTTCCGACAAAAAGACAGAAGAAACCAAATTCGAAAAAACCATGAGAGAATTCGTGGCTGGTCAAAAATCCGCAAATGATTTTATCAAAAATCAATTTTTCAATCTCAAAGCCAAAGTTGAGCAAGGACAGAAAAATCATCAAGCATCTATCCAAGATCTTGAAAACAAGCTTGGCAGACTTTCTGACCAACATTCCTCTAGACCATCTGGTTCATTGCCAAGTAACACTCAATCCAATCCAAAACCATCAAATGATAAGACGTACCGTCCACCCCAAACAAAAAATGAACATATCAATGCTGTTTTCACAAGAAGTGGTCTCTCGTACGATCCACCACCTAATCCTAATACTCCTGTCACCGTTGATAGTGAGGATGAAAACGAAGAACCAAACACAACTCAAACCACCAAAAAGAAAGACATTCCATCCGTCAAGGCGTATACACCAAAAATTCCTTATCCTCAACGCCTAAAGAAAGAAAAGATGGAAGAGCGTTATAAGAAGTTTATTGAAATAATCAAAGAGGTTAGACTCAATGTTCCTCTCGTTGATGTTATAGCCGGAATGCCCAATTACGGGAAATTTTTGAAAGAACTTCTTAATAACAAAAGCAAGCTTGAGCAAATATCAGCAACTTTTCTTAACGAAGAATGCTCAGCTATAGTTCAAAACAAAATTCCACCAAAGCTCGGAGATCCTGGGAGCTTTCTTATTCCATGTACTTTCGGGAATAACGTTAAATGTGATGCTTTAGCCGATCTTGGCGCAAGTATCAATTTGATGCCTTATTCACTCTATTCCAAGTTGTGCAACAACAGCCTGAAACCAACAAAAATGAGCATCCGATTGGCAAATCATTCCTATCAATATCCTGTGGGAATCGCTGAGAATATGCTTGTTCAAGTCGGTAAATTCATTTTTCCCGTGGACTTTGTAATCTTGGAAATGGAAGAAGATAGTAAAGTTCCCCTCATTTTAGGAAGACCTTTCCTAAATACCGCCGATGCAATCATCAAAGTTAAAGGAAAAGAACTCAACCTTGGAGTTGGGGAAGATCGAATCACTTTTCTTATCGATAAAGAAATGCGCTACCCACATTCCAGTGATGACACTTGTTTTAACGTCGATGTTATTGATGAAGTCACTGATGAGGAATTAGATGCATTACTGAACGAATCCGATCCATTCATGACTACTTCTGAAAAAATCAATGAAACAGATTCTGACAAAGAGTTTGATGATTTCATGAAAGTAGAATTTGAAGAAGATAACTCAGAAGAAGAAGAAATAGAGGAAGAGGAAGAAAATTTTGAGGAAATCACTTTCAATGACAAGATGCGAATAAAATCCTCTATCGAAGAACCACCCACGGATCTCGAACTCAAACCTCTCCCAAATCATCTTGAATATGCTTATCTGGAGGAGAACTCACTTCTTCCAGTAGTCATATCTTCATTGCTCGAGTATAATGAGAAAGAAAGTTTAGTTTCCGTGCTAAAAAATCACAAACAAGCTTTTGCTTGGAAAACATCTGATATCCCAGGAATTAGTCCTAATTTTTGCAAACACAAAATCAATTTTGAAGAAGGGATTAAACCTGTGGTAGAACGTCAACGTAGACTTAATCCCAACATGAAAGAAGTTGTTAAAAAGGAAATCATTAAACTTCTCGATGCTGGAATCATTTACCCAATTGAGGATAGTCCTTGGGTAAGCCCTGTTCACTGTGTTCCCAAGAAAGGAGGAATGACGGTTGTAACTAACGAGCGAAATGAACTAGTTCCAACTAGAACTGTCACCGGTTGGTGTGTTTGTATTGACTATCGTAAGTTAAACAAAGCCACCAGAAAAGATCGCTTTCCGCTCCCGTTCATGGATCAAATGCTTGAAAGACTAGCAGGAAATAAATTCTTTTGTTTCCTCGACGGATTTTCAGGATATTTCCAAATCCCCATCGATCCTAACGATCAAGAAAAGACCACCTTTACTTGTCCTTTTGGAACCTACGCATATCGGCGTATGCCTTTTGGTCTTTGTAATGCACCCGCGACTTTTCAAAGGTGTATGATCGCCATATTCCAAGACATGCTAGAAACCTCCATGGAAGTTTTCATGGATGATTTTTCAGTCTTTGGAGATTCATTCGAAGCTTGCCTTTCTAATCTCGATAAAATGCTCGAAAGATGCGAAGCTGCACATCTTGTTCTCAACTGGGAGAAATGCCACTTTATGGTAACCGAAGGAATTGTGCTTGGCCACAAAATCTCTAGTGCCGGAATGGAAGTCGACAAAGCAAAGGTCGATGTCATCTCAAAACTTCCACCACCAACCAACGTCAAAGCCGTTAGGAGTTTTTTAGGACATGCTGGTTTTTACCGCCGATTCATCAAAGATTTTTCCAAAATATCTCGTCCGATGACAAAACTTCTTGAGAAAGAATCTATCTTTGACTTCGATGCTGATTGCATAAAAGCTTTCGAATCACTGAAATCTCAACTTACTAGTGCTCCGATCATGGTTTCACCTAATTGGTCACTACCCTTCGAACTTATGTGCGACGCAAGCGATTTTGCTGTTGGAGCTGTCTTAGGACAACGCGAAGGAAAACACTTTCGGCCTATATATTTTGCCAGCAAGACACTGAATAGTGCCCAGCAAAATTATACCGTCACCGAAAAAGAATTACTAACTGTCGTTTTCGCCTTTGACAAATTCAGATCATATCTTGTGCTCTCAAAAACAGTCGTTTTTACCGATCATTCAGCACTCAAGTATCTGTTCACCAAACAAGACGCTAAACCACGTCTTATTCGATGGATTTTGCTACTCCAAGAATTTGACATCGAAATCAAAGATAAGAAAGGAGCAGAGAATCTCGCTGCTGATCACTTATCCCGTCTCGAAAATCCTAATCTTGAGGAGTTGAAAGAAGAAGAAATCGATGATTATTTTCCCGATGAAACTCTTATGACCATCAACGGAAGTGACGATCCTTGGTTTGCTGACTTTGCAAACTACCTCGCCGGAGGAATTCTCAGAAAAGGACTAACTCATGCTCAAAGAAGCAAATTCTTTTCGGAACTCAAATACTATTTTTGGGAAGAGCCATATGTTTTCAAAATGTGTCCCGATGGGATGATCCGAAGATGTATTTTTGGTTCTGAAACTCGTAAAATTCTTGACGAATGTCTCCATGGCCCAACTGGGGGACATTATGGTCCTTCCACCACAGCTAAAAAAGTTTTTGATGCTGGATTCTATTGGCCAACAATATTCAAAGAAGCACATACACTTGTTCAAAACTGTGACGCTTGTCAAAGAACCACCAATCTCTCTCGAAGGGATGAAATGCCATTAACAAGCATTCAAGTATGTGAAATATTCGATATTTGGGGAATAGATTTCATGGGACCTTTCCCTAAATCCCACAAATTCGAATACATTCTCGTTGCTATAGATTACGTGTCCAAATGGGCAGAAGCTGAAGCTTTACCAACAAATGATGCTCGTGTCGTCGTAAATTTTCTCAAAAAGCTTTTCGCTCGTTATGGAATTCCCAAAGCACTCATAAGCGATCGAGGAACTCATTTCTGCAATCAACAAATGGAAAAAACCATGAAAAGATATGGAGTTCATCATCGATTTGCGACTGCTTATCATCAACAAACTAGTGGTCAAGTCGAAAATACCAACAGAGCTCTAAAAAGAATACTGGAAAAAACAGTAAAAGACAATCCGTCTTTATGGGAAAGAAAACTTGACGATGCTCTGTGGGCATTTCGTACGGCTTATAAAACACCAATTGGTACAACTCCTTACAGACTCTTGTATGGGAAGACTTGTCATTTGCCGTTCGAAGTTGAACATCGTGCCTATTGGGCGCTCAGACAATGTAACACCGATCTCAAAATAGCTGGAGAGAAAAGATTTCTGCAATTGCACGAACTCGATGAATTAAGACTCCAAGCTTATGAAAACTCCAAACTGTATAAAGCCAGAACCAAAGCTTATCATGATAAAAAGCTACGAATTCGAAAAGAATTCAAAGCCGGAGATAAAGTTCTGCTTTTTAACATGAAATTCAAATTCAAAGCTCCGAAGTTGCAACCAAAATGGTTTGGACCATATGTCGTTAAACATGGATATCCATCTGGGTATGTCGAACTCTATGACAAACAAGGTGGAAGTTTCATTGTTAATGGACACCGAATCAAGTTATACTACGACAAGGAGCAAACGAATGAAGTTTCAGTTGCGACAGTGTCCTGGAGACACCATGAGAATGAATTCGAAACTATCACCTTTGTAGCACCATTTCCTGGAAGAATCCCACAAACTGTTCCATGGAAACCAACTGCTGAGTTCGTCTGGGACGATATTGAAGCTACTGGTGAAGAATTCCTGTACATTCCCGAACTTTACAAAATGTTCAAAGATGCCCTTGCAGCTGAATAAATTCGGGAAGACTCGAGTCAGGCTGATGACTCGATAATAAAACAAGCGCTTCTCGGGAGGCAACCCGTGTGTTTCAGATTTGATTTTCTGTGGTCACTCCCCAAAGTTTTTAACCTTTGGTTGAACTTAAGTGTGGGGGGGTGCCACCTTTTAATAAAACCTTTTGTTTGTTTATAAGATTGTGTGCAGGTGATGATTTCTCCAGTGGACGCCAAGAATGAAGAAGATTTTAAGCTGATAAACTCGTTGACATATCTGGTTTCATCTCTATTTTCCCTATTTCTATACTTTGAAGTTCGTTTATCATTGAGGACAATGTCTAACTTAAGTGTGGGGGGTGAATAGGAAAAATTAGAGTTTTCATGCTTAAATTTAAAATTTTGTTTGCCCTTGTGATCTAGTTGTTTTCGCACTTTTAGGATTATCTATTAGAATAACTGGATCAAACCACTGGTAAAATTGGTAATATTTGAAATTTCGAGATGTGTTCCGATTACTATTGCAATCCATTCTGGGATCGATAACATTTGCTAACACATATTATACCCTTTCCACTAAATTGTGAGGATTTGAGCCTATTTCTTATTAGCATACATCTTTTATGCTTAGAATTTTTGTTATGAGTGTGCCGGTGATTTTATTTATTCTAGAACTTGTGCTTGTAAATCATTACCAGACCGCAGTGAGATTGCATTCGTGCGATTTAAGTGAATTCGTGTGATAAAGAGGCACCTTAGGATTTAACCCAAATGGCCTTCCATTTTACATCTAATGTTATATTAGCTAGCCTCATTGGTTAGTTAACCACCCACATGGACCCATTTGTAGTGCTCATTTTTAGCACTAGATACCCCTAGTTACACCTTCTGAGCCATCCCTTTCGTTTTTGCTTCACCCAGAAAATACAAAAAGATTTTACATTTTAAACCTTAGCCTACCCCATATCAATGTCTAAACGGTTGGTTGCTAGTTTCATGGAAAGTGAAGATTGTTCAAATGATTATGAGTACCACATTCTATGTGATTGATTGAGCCATGCATTATGTATGAGTTAAAAAAAAAAAAAAAAAAAAAAAAAAAAAAAAAAAAAAAAAAAAAAAAAAGTTGTGTTGAAAGTATGGAAATAATAGCCAATGTGCTATGTTCGTGGAACAATTGTCATGGCAAAGCAAAAAGATGTGGAAAGTGGAAATGAAGAAAGCAAAGCTATAATCATTTATTTGGTTCGTGGAATGTTTGATAGCTAGCAACTTGGGTATTAGACTTGATTTCATTTTTTATTTTAACACCAATTTCATTAACATTCCCATGCCTTATCCATACCCTTAACCCTTAGCCTATCATTATAACCCGAATAAAAGCCCTCTTTAGATGTTTTTACTTGGTGCTCACGCCACATCGGTGGAGTTTTGTTTCTTGTACAAGCTTATGGTAATAATCTAATCACGACTGAGCAATGAGTGTGATTTATCTTGTTACTCCACTAAAAATGAGTGATTGAGTGAATTATATTCCATTATTTTTCGTGAGGTGTTTTGAAATGTTTATCATGCAAGAAAATCATTGGATATTGTCAAACATCTTGATGTTTCACCTTTATAAGCATAATTGATGAATCTTCTCTCGTATTTATACTTGGTTGATTTGCATCACATTTTTCATAATCACGATCTGGTACCAGTGGATGTTTTTCCTAGATTTGCTTGAGGGCAAGCAAAGTTTAAGTGTGGGGGAATTTGATAACACTCAGATTGTGCATGTTTTTAGTAGCATTATGTGTACTTTTATATCTGTTATTTGGTTATATTTGCGAGATTTTAGTACTTAATCGTATCTAGAGATGTTTGTCTAGTATTTATAACCAAGTGCAGGGAAATGGAGGAAAATGTGGAAATATGCAGCTAATCGAAGATTCCCGTCTCAGTAAAGCTAAATCCCAAGTACCTTTGAAGACCTTAGTGATTGAAGAGCCAAGTTTTACAAGACATAGTGAAGAGAGAAGATCAAGTTCTGTATCTCAGAAGATCCAACCGGATCCGGTTACACCTTCAGCCGGATCGGTTGGAAGTTGGTCGGAATTAGTATTTTTGCCATAGCCAACCGATCGGTCGCAACCCGCAACCGGATCGGTCGGTGTGTTATTATTGAAGACCAGCCGGATCGGTTGGTCGTATGACCGATCCGGTTGGAGAAGCTGCAGTTGTCAAATCTTCATCACTAAGCTTCCCCTTTGCATCCAAACGATTCTAGGTCCTTCTCTTGGTGTATTCTAGTCCCTTCCTTACTCCTTGGAGGCCAAGTTAAGCATTTAACACCCTAGGCCTTGGAATTAGTATAAATAGAGGCTAATTGTGAGCATATGAGACACACCTCAATTACAAAGCTCTCTACTCATCAAACCAAGCCTTAACCTCTTAAAATTCGTCCTTAGAAATCCAGAGAAGTTTGGAGTTCCAGAAGTTCCACCTTTGGAGGCCAAAACACTAAGAAGTCCCACCATGATCCTTTGAGAATCATTACTTCATCATTTGTAATCTTATTCCAAGCATTGTAAGACTTTTAATCATGTTTTCTAATGATCAAAGTTATGAGTTTATGTTCATGTTTGCTATGAGTGGCTAGTTTCTTTATACACTTGCTTAAATGATGTTGATTATCATATGATTAGTTAGTGATTGTGTTAACATGTTTTAATTCAATTTCAAGTTAATTCTAAGATCCAATTGTGCTAAAGTTTCATAGTGACATTTGTTAATCAAGTTTGGCTAATTGGTAGTAATCGTTGGGGTCGAAAGAACTTCGTGTTATTCAACTAGTCATAATCATTTTGTCTATGGATGATTGTTTTTACCCATTATTCTTGATTATACAAAGGAACTAAGGTGTGGTTGTAATAGAAACGCTTTTTGATTATCAAATTGGATTGGTTGGAAACATCTAAATGGTCGTAAGATTAGTTGTTGAGAATCAATTGTAGCCTTTTGTCTATGATCGGTTACCTTTTGTATTGACCATTTCTTAAGCAATTTGATGAGCAAGCGGATGTTTTTGTGTTTAAGTTTATTGATGTAGACTTATGAAACTTGAATTGATCTTGAATTGATTGGTTAAACTTAAAGCTTGTTTTTATGAACTAAAATCTTGACGGAGGTTTAACTTGTAAGAACAATAGATTAGTTTTTAACTAATTATCACAACCAACATGTTAAGTAGTTAACACAATCACATTAATCTATGTTATGATACTAGTTTAAGCAAGTGTAGTTTTTAATCATCTGAATTTCATTATATCTATTTGCTTTGTTATATGTTTTTGATAGACGCCGTTAATTCAAACTTGTGCTCTGATTCACTCAAATCCCTGCGAACGATCCCGACTTACCTTCATAATCTTGCTATAACGGACGAGTATACTTGCTCGTATGTGTTATTGGTAATATTGGTAATTCACTTTTTATAAATTTAAAACTTGCAACAACCGGGCACATCAAAGAACAACTCTCTTGATCAAGTGATCTATATGTTAGAAGAGAATGAGAGTGTATGAGAGATTTAGTAAGAAGAGGGGTGAGTTAGAATGAAGAAATGGCTCTCTATTTATAGGCAAATTTCGTCACTGTTCACACGGATCCCTTCCACTTGGGATCCGGCTAGCACAAAGCTAGGGATCCGTGGAACGCTCCTCTTTGCCCATGGGTTTTTTGGTTATGGGTCATGGGTTGGTCCATGGGTTATATCTAGATTCAATGTATCTAAGTATACATTGTATCAAGTCTCTTTGGGTATGGGTTAAGATCCATGGGTTGTGATTTTTGCCCATCCTAATTAACTATTACAACAAATGCTTTAGTTACTACATTTTTGTATTTAAAAGATTATATGTAAATGTTTTACAAAAATAACATGTATCCTTATAATTATACTTAAGACAACATTATATATGTTATCAACAAAACACAAAGAGATCGCAAAATATTAATAAACGTTTTTACGGTTTATTTGTATTAACAGTAGTGAATGTTATAATGAACTTAAGGAAGCATATGATATTTTGAAACCTAAATATAATGAATGCTATGTTGAAGTTGAAGCTTATAAACAGGCTTTAAAAACATTAGAAAGACAAAAGGTGTGGTTTCAGAAGAATCAAATAGCTTATGATGAAAAGATTAGGGTGTTACAAAGTGATCTAGAATGTACTAAAAATGACTTAAAAAGGACTGACAAATTGAAAGCCGATGTGATGTCTAAACAATGTGTTGAAAGAAAAATTAGATGAAGAGATAGCTAGACATAACAATTTGCAAAAAGCTGGTCTAAATCTAGCTAAAGAGATCTATAGTAGTCAATCTGAGACCTCTGCAATAGGTTTAGGGTTTAAAAAGTATGTAGGATTAGAAGCTAGGAATGATGGACGTAAAACTACTCTAGCAGGTTTAGCTCATTATGTAAAAGAAGGTAACTTGCATGCTGTACCTGGATCTATTAGAGGAATACCTATGACTGTTGACCTTTCAATTACTGTTGACTTTGATGGATCACATCATCTTTATGGCAAAAAGTCAAAAGACTTGCCAGACCCTGATTCTTCATCTAATGATTTTGTCTCTTGCTCTGACAGTGACAAATCTTCTGATCAAGGATCTACTTCTTATGCCAGCTGTGATTCAAGTGATAAGTCTGACCTACCAAAGTCCTCACCCCTGCCTGCACCCAAGCCTACCTCAAGCCTATTAGAGTTGATGCTAAGGAATCATCTTCCAAGCCAGTTTCCTCTGAAGACTTGTCTTTTAAGTCTTTGCATAATAATACTGTTAAAAACAATTCTTTTAATGTTTTGGTCTGAATGCTTTTACATGTAATAGAACATCTTTTAATTTGAATAAATCTTCTAAGAAGAAGACATGTTTTGTTTGTGGAATCAAATTTCATTTGATTAAGGATTGTGATTTTTATGAGCAAAGACAGGGTGTATGTGCTAATCAGCAGAAATATAGACCAATGTGGACCAATGTTAATGATATACCACCTTATGTTCCACAGGCAACCCATAATAAATCTTCTTCATTTCCTTGGAGAAGATCTGTTCAGAGACCATATGTGCAACCTACTAGTTCATATGTTAAACCTGGTTATTGGCCTGGATGTGTTGACTCTATGTATGTTGGGAAGGGATATAGGAATACTGCTGTGAAGCCCTCAACAGGTTGTTCTTGGAATAAAAAGGGACCTAATTGTAAATGGAAACCCAAGAACAATAGTGGATCTTATTTATCTGCGTGGCCCACCTATAATGATCCACAAGGCAGGTTCAAGTCAGCAATGACTTGAGCCTCCATAGTGTACTAATATATTGTATATATTTTTGTTGTTGTTGTAGGATCATCGTCTTAAGCATAAGGATGTTGGCATTGTTGATAGTGGTTGCTCAAGAAGCATGTCAGGAAACAAAGATATGATGCATAATTTCGTACCCATAGAAGGAGGAGGCAATGTGACTTTTGGTGGAAGTGATGGTAGAATCACTGGGAAAGGGACCATCAAAACACCTCAACTGGACTTTGAGAATGTGTATTATGTCAAGGAACTACAACACTTCAACTTGTTCTCGGTCTCACAAATTTGTGACACCAAGAAAAAAGTATTCTTCTCTGAGGATGAATGTCTTGTGCTATCTAAAGACTTCAAACTACCAGAAGATGTGCTATCTGCTAAGAGTTCCTCGTACTCACAATCTTTACACATTCAACTTAAATGATGTTCAACCAGAAGGTGACCTAACTTGTTTGGTGGCTATAGCATCCCTGGATGAGTCTATAAAATGGCATAGAAGGATGGCTCATGTAAACTTCAAGACCATAAACAAGCTTTATAAACTGGGTCTTGTGGAAGGACTTCCTTCAAAGGTTTTCACCAATGAACATAACTGTGTTGCCTGCAACAAAGGAAAGCAACACAAAGCCTCTTACAAAGCTATTACTGTTGTGAGTGTTATCTCAGAACCTCTTCAGTTGCTGCATATGGATCTTATTGGTCCTACACAAGTCCGCAGTATTTATCACAAGTACTTTTGTCTGGTAATCACTGATGGATTTAGCAGGTTTTTTTGGGTGTTCTTTCTGAGAACAAAAGATGAAACATCTCCAGTTTTAAGAGAGTTTATTACTCTTGTTGAAAATCAGCTGAATAAAAAGGTTAAAGGAATCCAGTGTGATAATGGGACAGAGTTCAAGAATGTTGTACTAATAGAACTCTGTAAGTCTAAAGGGATAAAAAGGGACTATAGCCCTCCAAGAACCCCACAACAAAATGGGGTAGCTGAAAGAAAGAATAGGACCCTAATAGAGGCAGTAAGATCCATGCTTGCAGACTCCAAGTTACCCACTATGTTTTGGACTGAAGCAGTTGGCACAGCTTGTTATGTTCTGAACATGGTATCTATAACTAGACCTCATTCCAAGACCCCTTATGAACTTCTCTATGGGAAAGTTCCTGCTATTCACTACCTTAAACCTTTTGGATATCAAGTGACTATTTTGAATACTAGTGATCCACTGGGTAAATTTGATGAGAAGGCTGATGAGGGGTATATTGTGGGTTATTTGGCTCATAGTAAGGCGTATAGGGTATACAATTTATCTGCTAAGAAGATTGAGGAGACATTGAACCTGAGATTTCTAGAAGATAAGCCTAATCTTCAAGGACAAGGTCATGTTTGGTCTTTTGACCTTGATTACTTAATTGGGTTATTCTAGACATGTGGCTAACCAAAATGCAGGTACACAAGAGTCTCCCACTGACAGTGCTGCTACCATGAATGCTGATTCTGATAGTGAGTTTGAGGATGATGAACATCCTATTATTGTACCTTCTTTCTCCCCTACTAATTTTTCAGGTGACACTTCCAAAGTTACTTCTGATGAGAGTGAAGATGAGTCCAACTATGCAGAGGACCTTGCTAGGCTTCAGAAACAGGAGTATGCAGCTAATCTAGAAGCTGAGAGGATTGTTGGGGAGGTTGCAAAAGAAGCAGTCAGTGGAAACCATAATTATGCTGACAGTGATTATGTTCCTCCTATCATCACCATATCTGCTGATGGTCATGCTGTTTCTACTCCCATTTCTACTAGAGTGTCCACAGACTTTGGGGAACCTTATACACGCTTTCCAAGTCCTTCAAATCTTGGTAATTATCAACCCAAAACTAGCATCTTCACCTCACCTTCCTATGACAGTGATTTTGAGCCAACTGTGACTAATCTTGATACCTCCATTGATGTCAACACCACTGCTAGTAAAAGGATCAACATTGCTCATCCACAGACCAATATTATTGGTGATCCTAATGCACCTGTTAGTACTAAGGGCACTGTAACAAGTTCTAAATATGGTCAAGTAGCTTTTATCTCTTATGTCTCAAACCAGCAAAGGGACAATCACACTGATTTTCAGCATTGTCTGTTTGCCTGTTTTCTCTCTCAAGTGGAATCAACCAGTGTTACTCAAGCCCTGGAAGATTCAAGTTGGCTTGAAGCAATGCAAGAAGAGATGCAACAGTTCCAAAATCAGCAGGTTTGGATATTGGTCCCACTACCTGAGGGGAAGTATGCAATTGGGACAAAATGGATTTTGAAGAATAAAAGATATGCAAGGGGTGTTGTGATTAAAAACAAATCAAGATTAGTGGCTCAAGGGTTCAGAAAATAGGAGGGGATTAATTATGATAAAGTGTTTGCACCTGTTGCTAGAGTTGAGGCCATTCGTATTTTCTTGGCCTATGCATCTTACATGGGTTTCATGGTGTATCAAATGGATGTTAAAGGTGCATTTCTGTATGGTGAAATAGAAGAGGAGGTTTATGTCACTCAACCTAAAGGATTTGAAGACACAGATCATCCAAATCATGTTTACAAGGTTGTTAAAGCTCTATATGGACTACATCTGGCACCAAGAGCTGGTATGCTAGGCTATCATCATTTCTGCTGAAGCATGGCTATAGAAGAGGTGAAATTGATAAAACTCTTTTCCTAAAGAAGAATTCCACAGACATCATTCTTGTACAAGTTTATGTGGATGACATTATATTTGGCTCCACAAAAGAGGCTTGGTGCAGGGAGTTTGCGGAGCTGATGAAGGGAGAGTTTCAGATGAGTGCTATGGGGGAGCTTACTTTCTTTTTGGGTCTCCAAGTTCAGCAGAAACCTGATGGTATTTTTATCAGTCAGGATAAATATGTGAGGGATATCTTGAAGAAGTTTGGAATGGAGAGTGTCAGGACTGCCACAACACCTTATGAAGCTCCAAAACCGAAGAACAACACTGAACCAGATCTACCTGTAAATGTTCATTTATACAGATCTATGATTGGTTCATTGATGTATCTAACAGCTTCTAGACCTGATATTACATTTGCTGTGAGTGCTTGTTCTAGACATCAAGTCACTCCACTTGCTTCCCATCTGAATGCAGTCAAGAAGATCTTTAAGTATTTGAAAGGCCAACCCCATTTAGGCCTTTGATACCCAAAAGAGTCTCCTTTTAAGCTAGAAGCATATAGTGACAGTGATTATGCTGGTGCAAATCTGGATAGGCGATCCACAACTGGAGGTTGCCAATTCCTTGGAAAGAGATTGATTTCTTGGCAGCGCAAGAAACAAACGATTGTGGCTACCTCATCTACTGAAGCAGAGTATGTTGCTGCTGCGAATTGCTGTGGACAGATTCTTTGGATACAAAATCAATTGTTGAAATATGGGTTTAACTTCATGAACACAACAATTTTTATTGATAATCAGAGTACCATATGCATTGTTAAAAATCCAGTTTTTCAAAGTAGAATGAAGCATAGTGAAATCAGGCACCACTTTATAAGAGATGCATATGAAAAACATTTGATAAAAGTGGTTAAAGTTCACACTGATGATAATGTGGCAGATTTGTTAACTAAGGCTTTTGATGGACCAAGGTTTCAACACCTTGTGGTCCATATTGGAATGCTTAACCCTTAACTGCAAAGTTTAAGGGGAGGCATAGGCCTCAGGGGAGGCATATGCCTCAGGGGAGGATTAATGTTATAAACTTTGTATATTAGTTTGTATATTTGCTAATACTAACCAGCTAATGTTTTGTGAGTTTTGTTTGTTTTAGTTTGGTTTGTGTGTATCTCTGTGTCTGTTTTGCAGATTGCATATTTCAGTTCAAGTTTATCTAGTTTGGTTCATTGGAAGAATGGTCAAGTATGCTAGAAGTATGTTTTCTACTGAAGCAAAGTACTGATGTAAGCAAATTGTTTCCACTAAAGATAAAGTACTGAAGAGGTGTACTGAAGTTAAATTGCTCATTCATTCAAGAAACAGTTTACAGCTTACAGCTTACAATGCTTACAATCAACTTCAAATGGAAATACAAGATTCATATCTATACATGATCTACTTAACCTATTCTAGTTCCGATCATCCACTAGCTCATATCATCTATTCCAAACGCTGGAGATGCATGACCAGTACGACGAAGAAGCTAAGGATCAAAATGGGAAGGATGGATTGATGAAAATGAAGATGATGATGATGAAGAAGAGGTTGGATCTATAACCTCTGGTTTGGTATTCATTGTTGATTATGGTTGATTGTGGTTTGTGGTGAAATTAGGGTTTGTGATGAAAATTGGGGGTAAATGATATGTGTTAAGTGTGCATTGGGATGGTTATATAGACGGATTCGAGGTTTAATGTAATTTAAGGCGAGTTGGGTGGCACAGTAACACTCCAGATATTTACTGATTATATCTTTTATCTTGGGGGTGGTTTTTGCTGATTGAATTACTTCAGCAGATTGACCGTGTTTCTGCTGAAATGTTACTTTGTCATTGGTTAGAGTTGAAATACACGTAAGATATGGTTAACAAAAGTTCCGATATTTTTGACTATAATTTGGGAAACTTCTACCAATCCATTATTCACATATCTTTCCTTCAAATTAACCGATTCCCTCTACACTTACGTTCAAAACGCTTACAGTTGTGTGATTCTTAACTCTAACTTACAATTTTACACATGGCGCTTCTAATTAAGAAGGATCATAACAAAGTTGCTTATCTGGGAAAAGAAAAAGGTCATGAAATCTATGAACCAATGGTGGAGTTCTTGAAGAGATCAAAGATTCATTATGCTTTGACGCATTCTCCGGAAGTAATTTATGAATCATTGATTACACAATTTTGGGCATCTGCTTCAAAACGAAGTGAAACAGAGATTATTGCTATAATTGACGGAACAGAGTATGTTGTGACAGAGGAGTTGATAAGAAGACAGCTTCGCTTGGACGATGTTAATGGGGTTTATCATTCTAATGTTGTGGATATTCTTGCTGGGCTAAGAGCTTTTGGATACAAGGGTACAAGGACTGATATATGGTTCAAGAATCAGTTGTGTCCTATGTGGAGGTTTTTGGTTCACACGTTGCTTCAGTGCATAAGCAATAAATCAGGAGGATGGGACCAATTTTCTACTCAATTGGGATGTGGTATTGTATGTCTTTCTCAGGGGTTAACTTATAACTTTTCTAGGTTTATTTTTGATAATATGGTTGAAAATATTCATAGGAAAAAGCATAAGTTTTTAATGTACCCTAGGTTTTTGCAAATGATTTTGGACATTTCTACTCAAGCCCAAGCTTTTTGTCCCATAGGAGCTTTATCTTCTAAACTATTTGCTTCTATGAAAACTCATTATGAGGGGGAACATCATCCTTTGCTAGCAGCTATGTTGCCTCAAGGCAATGAGGCTGCTTGTTGATACAAAAGTTGGGCGTTCCTTGTTTGGGCTCCGGCTCTCGTACCAATTAATGATTGTTGCTTGAGACCTGCGCACTAAGAGACAGAAAACACCGTTAGGCTTACCGTGGGATTGTCTCCCACGATTATCCTCCAGCGTGAGAGTAAGTAATCGATTTAGGGTTAAAGGAGAATTAGGGTTTGTAGATCGTACCTTTAACGAGGGATGAGATTCCCTTTATATACGCACGGAATCCTTGTTGGTTCCGTGCCCCCCAACCTTCGGCGTATCCCGCCTAAGTCGGTTGGTAAGCAATTCTCTCCAAACATAGGAGATATCCGATATCTATTTCGTAAATAGCTTTGGGTTTGGGCCTTCGTGAGCCCACACATTTATCGGCTTAGCCCAGTTCGTACTGGGCTAAGTTAGTATTGGACTTAAGTCGGGTTCGTGACCCGAATATAGACTATACGTCATCATGTCCCCCCAGTCTAGTATGCGCAATGACTAACTGCGGATGCTAGACTAATAACTGCAGCCCATGAAAAACTGCGAAGCGTAGCAAAGAAGTCAAAAAATATACCCGCCGGTACATTGTATCTAGACTTAATATTAAAAAATGGGTGCCTCGTAAGTCGGGGGAAAGTAATTGCAGCAGCGTCCCATCAAGTAATCTTAGCCACACATTGTAATGATAGTGGAGTCCACGTGTCACTCATCGCGTGGATGAGGAAAATTATATAAACCGCCGCTTCATTTCCACTGTGTTTCTCACAGTGAAAAAAGAAAACGCAATCCGCCATTTTCAAGAATCCTTGCATTTGCAATCCAGAAAACCGTCTATTTCAGAGGTAGCCGCGCGTGCGCATTAAGAAAAAACAACACCATGGTTAAACAGTTATCTGATTTCACCTCCGATATCACCGAGAGTGAACTGTTAGAGTTCACCTCTGATTACTTTATACCGCTGGACGTGCATCCGGTTGTTCCGGGTGCGCGGGCATCGATTGTTGACTTCCCCAAAGGGAAGATAGGGGTATACACACGGTTTTTCGAATACGCGAATCAACGTGTGCCCCTAACCCGATTTATGTGCGACGTATTAAATTATTACAAGCTGCACTTATCCCAGCTGCACTGTATTGGTGCAGCTAAAATTACCAATTTTGAGGTGAACTGTCGTTTACTGGCGGTTAACCCGACTATCCATCTATTCCGCGCATTTTATCACACGACATGGTCACATGGTTGGGTATCCTTTGCTAAGCGCGCTGGTAAACTTCAGTGTTATACCGATAAAGTAGACGCGCTTAGAAATTAGAGGGAGTCGTTTTTCTGGGTAGACGACACATGCTTTCCGTGGAGTTATAATTTTTACTCCCAGGGTACATTGCCGAGGGATGAGCGCCCCCTGCCTGGATCATATGAAGCGGAGGATGCGGAACTGATAAACGCCAATCGCATCCCCATTAATTCCTATCCTGAGGAATTTTTGGTGCATATGGGCATTAGCCGTAACTACTTTGGTATGCCAGATGAGATGCCAATCTTCTTAGGCGCTGATGGCCAGGGTGGGTGCTCGTTCCTTCACATCCCCTTTCGTAATGAATGTAAGATTTGTCCTTTCATTTTATGTTGCATTATGTAACCTATATATTTGTTGTATTCTATTGCGCAGAGATGGATCTTTTCACGGTTGTGCAGCTAGCGAAACCGGTTCAGGTGAAGGTAGGGACGCGGCCCCTGAAGGAAGGAGAGGAGTCTATACTAGAGGCTACTGCAGGGCGTACTCTAGAGATGAATATAGGGAAAACAGGTACTAGCTCCTCTGTTGCAGTGGAAGCGACGCTGCTGCAAAGCGTGCCAAGCCCTAGGGTGCCGTCCCCAATAGCGCAACCAGCGCCCATAGCGGTGGCGCATGCAGTGGAAGAAGAAGAGGGAGAGGAGGAAGAATCTGGGCTGAGACGCAAAAGATCACGCGGAGATGATGGCGCTAGTTCTTCAAGGAAAAAGAGCCCTGTGATCCTCACTGTGGAGTCATCCTCTAGTGATGATGCGTCCTCGCACCCCTCTGCTAATACCTTTGGTCCACAGTAAAAATGTCTGCAACGTTTTTTTTTTTTTTTTTTTTTTTTTTTTTTATGTTTTGCGCACCAACTGTGTTATATGAGAAACTAATAACTCTATATCCTTGTACGCAGGGTGGAACAGGTTGCGGATTCACCATCCAGGGTGAGTCCTTCACATTCCGCGTCCAAACCGCATAGCCACAAGGATGAGGACTTGTCTGCTGGGGATGCATCAGTGGGGCAACTGGTTGAAGAGTTGGTGCAGGTGTCTGCACATCAAGCTTCGCTGATTGAGAAGCTAAGGGATCAAATCTCTGGTGAAAACAGCCAAGGCGCTCAAAAGGATCAGACAATTGCGTTGCAGGAAGCGCAGTTGTCTAGTACCAAAGCTGAAATGGAGAGCCTGAGTGCGTATGCCTAGAAGATGGCCGAGGAAAAGATGGCGCTGATGGGCCAAATAAGTCAAGAGCGCGCTGAGTCCTCTGGGTACAAGTCTTCGTGTCTCTGGGCACTGAAGTATTTGGAGAAGGGTAAGGATGAGCTGACCTCGCAGTTGGAGACGTTTGGTGCCACTGTGAAAGGTGCCTTGGAAGCGCAGGAGATGAAGTTGCGCAATCTGAGTCTGGAGTACGATGAGGTGTTGTATCCCCAACTCCTATCTACTATTGCCGAGCGCAGGTGGCTCATAGGCCGTTGTCTGCGTCTTGCTGCACTGACTACCTTGGAGTCTCATGAAGTTGTTGATGCCTTTGGGGGGTAGTTCAGTGCGCCTTGGAGCGTGGTAAGGCAGAGGCAGTTGAAAAGCTTCATGAAGCGGATCTGTTGAAGGTGCCTGTTGATAAGGTACCCTGGTATAATGCGCAGGCATATGATGAGCTGGTTGCTGCTATGAAGAGGATGAAGGACCTTGAGCTTCCCATGATTGCTGAAATGGAGCGTGACCAGGATTATCCCATAGATATTATCATGGAAGGATTGACCTTAGCACGCCATCGTACTGAGGATGCAGAAGCACAACCGGACTATTTTCTGAAGCCCAATATCTCGCAGCTTCAAGTGCCTGTTTTTGCTCGCCCCAGAGACATTCTGAATCCCTTTGCTTTAGAGAAGGAAGTGCCTTTGAAGGAAGTCTTGGAAGCGCATGCTACTAGGCTTGCCAAGAAAGAAGGCATTAAGGGTAAGGCCGTTTTGTGTGGTGTTGGCGCAGCTCACCTCCCCCGTTCTGACGGGGTGCCTGTTAGTGTTGCCACCGTATCTCGTCAAGATTCCAATTTGTTGAAGAGGATGAGCGAGATTAAGGAGTCAACAGACCGCGTCGGCAGCTCTTCCCTCGAGCGTTGTAATAGTTGGTAGGTTGTAACTTGTAAAGTAAACATCCTTTTGTAATAACTTGTAGTCATTAATGAAAATCTCCTTTTGCTAAGTGCGTGTTTGATATTATTGCAACTTGTAAAGTGTGTACTTATCTGTTTGTCTTTGCGTATAAGACATGTTCTAAGGATCAAAGTTTTACACAAGCGCGAATAACACAAGAAATCCATAGTCATGTATGAAGATTATAGTATACTTAAGAGAAAATTTCTAAGTATTTTGTTTGTTGCATAATCGTGTATGTTGTGATATGCAGCTTACTGTAAATATCATATCAGGAAATCAAGTGTCTTGGTTCCTAAGTTGTTAAACGTGCACCATATGCGATGTTGCGCACCCGTCGTGGGATGCGCAAAAAACTTATTCCAACGTCTTGAGAACAAGGTGTTTAACAAGGATACGTGATCCAATGTTGATGGGTTTGCAACCCTCTTACTCAACAAGTTGTTTAGTAGGTTAACTTATCCTTTTACCATCGTGGGTTTATGTTAGTGCATGCACGCCATGTAGGCAAGAGATAAAAAATGTTAAGACATAAAGTATATGGAAATAACAAATTAAAATATGTCGCTGAGTTAGCTAGAAACCACGACGTTTTATTGATACTTGCAAGTTTTTATGAGAAATAAATGAGACCGTATACTAAGGAAAACAAAAGTAAATACATAGATTTTTATTGGGCACTTCAATAAAGTGCCGGAGCGCCTGTGCGCTGGGCCGTAGCCTTTCCTATAGGTAGCACCTCTTAAGGTTGCAGATGTTCCATGTGCGTGGTAGTTCACGACCATCCAAGCCTCGTAGCTTGTACGCGCCTGTTCCCAATGCTTCACTAACCTCATAGAGTCCTTCCCACTTTGGTCCAAGCTTACCTGTGTCTTCTGCGTGGCTCGCATCATTGTCGCGGTAAACGAAGTCACCTGGTCTGAATGAAACACGACGCAATTTAGCGTCATAGTATCCCTTCATCCTTAACTTTGATTTTGCCTCCCGTATAGCTGCGCGTTCGCGCCTTTCTTCTAGCAAGTCTAAGTCGACACGTCTCTCGTCATCATTGGTTGCCACATTGATTTCAGCAGTGCGGATGGTTGGTATTCCGATCTCGGCTGGTATGACAGCTTCTGTCCCGTAGACTAGAGAGAAGGGGGTGTCCCCTGTGCTGGTTTTTATTGAAGTGCGGTGCACCCACAGAACATGCGATAGTTCTTCTACCCATCTTCCTTTGTGCTTTTCCAAGCGTGCCTTGATTCCTTCACCCAGGCTTTGATTCGCACGTTCAACTAAGCCGTTGATTTGTGGGTGTTTAACTGACGCGAAGTGCTGTGTGATGTTTAGCTTCTCGCACCAGTCCTTGAAAGGGTTATCGCAGAATTGTTTCCCATTGTCCGAGATGATTTCCCCAGGTAGACTGATATGTGTCTAAATACACATATATTTTATATTATTTAAACCCACAAAAACAGCCAAAAACACACAAATGACCATATAAATGTTACAAATATCATGAAAATGTGTTTTTATGTGATTCATGTACAAAAAGATTGAAAACAAGTGAAAAATGATCAAAGTTTACACAATTGACATTTTTAGTCCCTGAAGTCTCACAAGTTGGCAAATCTAGTCCCTGAAAGTATAAAATGAATAAAAAATCAACTTTAGTCCTTGGGATATCAAACATGTTCACAAATAATCCCTGGATGAAAGTTTTCTACAAATGGCAACTTTTACCCCTCAAGTTTCAAAAATGGCAAAAATAGTCCTTGGAAGTTTAAAAATGGAAATTATCTTTTATGGTCCTTGGTCTATTGAAGATTGGCAAAGTTAACCCTTGAATTACATTTTTCAGAATTACAGTTTTAGTCCTTGGATTTTCAGCAAATACAAGTTTGGTCCTTATGATTATCCATTGATCCAATATACATCCTAAGTCCAAATCAAAAGCCCAAACCCGGTCCATACCAAATCCAGCCAACCTCCTTAAAAATAAAACCATTCTCCCTGTTCTCTTCCTCACCATCACCTGTAAACCAAACCACCCTGGTTTTGCCACCTCCACCCTTCCACCTCACCTCTCTACTCCACATCTGTTTAACCACTCCCTTCCACCTCCACATCTTCCCAAAATTCCTTAAATGCTAAAAACCTGCTCAAGACTTTTGGCGCCAAATTTACAAGTGCACGTATGGGATTAATTGAAGACATTTCAAGGGGTGGGATTAATTGAAGACATTTCAAGGGGTGGGATTGAAGAAGAGGAGAGAGATGAAGCTATTGGGATGATTATTTAAGAAGAAAGAAGACAGAGAGATAGGTTGTCACTGTCTTAGACCATTTCTTATTTTCTTGTAATCATTTTAAAAAGTTTAGTGTAAAAGATTTCTGGGTTTCTTAGTTTCTAAATTGTATAAGTCATTTCAGTTGTAATACAAGCGTTTAATTAGATTAATTCCATGTTTTCAGTTAAAACTGTTTTCCCGCCAAAAGTGTTCTTGTTTGATTTTAATGTTATAATCTGAAATGGTTGTTGAAATAAGCTCTTATGAGCTTATTGAAGTTAATTAAAGAAGTATTAAGAGGTTCCTAAGGTTCTAATTTCATTTTGAAGAAAAGTCAATGAAAGTCAAACATGTTCATGGAAGCTGCTTTGGGTTTGAATTTGGATTAGATAGTGATTTGGGATTGATTTGAGGTTAATGAGGTTCAGAAATGGGTGTTGATTAGTTTTAGTGTTCTCAGTTAGTATAACAATTGCTCTGGACCTTTGTAAGTTTTCATCTAAAGTCAAATTTCAGCTTTGTGATCTAATTCTGTTATTATTAGTTTGTTTAAGTTAGATATAGCTTTAATTCATCAGTAGTTTCTTATATGTATGGTGTTTGATTTGTTTGAGCTTAAACTTTGTTCTGCACAATTTAATGTTCTAAACTGATAAATACTGCATAATCTGTTAATGGTTGAATTTGATACTATCTGTTGTTTGAATCTCTTTATTCATGCTTATTTTGGTCATCTGGATTCATATTTAGTAATTGTTAGGATCGATAGAATAGTTTGGTTGCTTAAATTTGCATATTAGTCTAAGTAAGGGTGTTTGGATAAATTCAGTAAGCTAAGTTAGAGTTTAATATAGTGTTAAATATTAGATGCAGTAGTCACTATTAGTTATATATAGGTGATTTAGATCATAAAATCAGACTTACATTTGCATAAAAGTCAATTTCATTTTAAATCTACATAACAGTCGAGTTAATTAGTTTTTATCCTGCATAACCTTGCATTTAGGTTTAGATCTTGTTTAAGAAGCTTAGTTAGGTTGAATTTCATCTTAAAACATCACTTAGACTCAGTTAGGATCAATCGAATCTCACTAAAGTCAACTGGTTAGTTTTCTCAATAAAAGTCAAAAATTTCAAATAATGTCCTAATCACCATTATAGTTTTGATTTTTCATTTCTTCACCTTAAGTCCATTTGAGCTGAAAATTTGGAATTAAGCTGTTTGGTTGGTTTTCTACTGCCTGGTCATTTTTTCTTATTTTTGTTATTTTTCTAGATAGCTTATTATAGTGCTTAAAGTAGGTGCTATAGGGCCGTTTGGTATAATAGACTAGAAATTGAATTTGTAGCCAAAATGCTTTTAGCTTAAGCTTTTAAGGTCCATTTCAGTTGCAGAAGGTTTATTACAGTTAGTAGTAGCTTATAGTAGCTTATAGTAGCTTTTGGTAGCTTATTGCTTATTTCAAGTGCTTATTCATATTAGTTGTGCGCCCAAATCATAGTTCTTGATCTCCAAAGTAGTTTCTGTTATTTTTCCCTTGTTCTCAGTATTATTTTATAATATTCTGGAAGTTTTCATATTTTTCCATGGTCTTTTGATATTTTTCTGCATTTAAATTGAGTTTTAAGCATTTTTTTATTAGCATTTAATACAAATAAATCAGAAAACGTTTTAAAAAATATGTTTTCAATTTTCCTAGATTAAGATAAATATAAAAAGCCAAAAAAATATTTTTCCATAATTTTCTTAGTTTAAATAGTATTTTCTAGCATTTTAATTAGTTTTAAATAGTATTAAATTCATAATAAATACATAAAAAGTCTAAAAAATATATTTTCAGTTTTAAAATTAGTTTTATAATATTTTAGATTTTTCTAAGTCATAATTTCACTTTTCTAGCTTTATTTCATATTTTCTTATATTTTAGGGTATTATTAAATAGTTAAAAATAGTTTTTAATTAATAATAATTAGATAAATAGTTATAAAAATAATTTTAATTTTCCAATACTTTTATTTTATTATTAGTATTGTAAAAATATAATTTCCATATCCGTAGGAATTTTGCTTCTTTAATTTCACGTTTTGTTTCGTACGTTTACGTAGAATTTTAATTAAACATACGCGTTTTTAGATTTTTTACGTTTCTAAGTATTTTGCTTTCACGTACTTGTTCTTATAGCTTGTTTAAGCTATTTTCTTTTATTCCTTAGAATAAATCATCTACAAACCTTTTTCCATTCAATATCACCCGATCACAGATTCGTTCTATTACAGTGTTCACACCTCGTTGGGCATACAATGTTTTATTACGGTTGACCATTCACAAGTGGTTGACTTGTGTGATAAACTTGACGGTTTGCCACCAATCATAGACCGAAACGGCATACAATGTTTTCCCATACAAAGCGTTTCACCTGGTTGCCAATGATTGTTACCACTGCCTTTGCTTCGATCCACTTGGTGAAGTAGTCTATGGCGACTATGAGGAACTTTAATCCTCCGGCTGCGACAGGAAAGGGACCTGCGATGTCGATACCCCACTTGTAGAATGGCCATGGTGCCGTAATTGGTGTTAGCTCTTGTTGTGGTTGGCGGGGAATGGGTCTGTGAACTTGGCAGTCGCTGCACTTTCTTATTAAATCCCGCGCGTCGCGGTGCATGGTGGGCCAATAATATCCTGACCGTAAAGCCCGCGCCACCACAGACCGTGGTCCTGAATGCATGTTGCATGAACCTTCGTGGATTTCTCGCAGTACATAGGTTGCTTGTAGGGGACCAACACAGCGGAGCCATGGTTGCAAGAAAGAGCGTCGATACAGTATGTTTTCCCGAAGTTCAAACCTTTGCGCCGTGCGTCGTATCCTTCGGGCTTCTTTCTACTCTTGGGGTAATACTCCCTTGCTTATGAATTCTACTATCGGTGTCATCCACGTAGGTCCGTCTTCCTCTATTACCATGGATACTTCCATTTCTGAGATGGATTTGCTTTTCAATGTCTCCACCAACACCTGTTTGGATAGGTGTGCAAAGCTTGTGGATGCGATTTTGCTTAGTGCATCCGCCTTGCGGTTTTCCCCTCTTGGAACCTGTTTGATGGTAAACTTGTCAAAGCCTTGAATTAATGCCTTGGTTTTGTCGAGGTACTGAATCATGTTTTCCTCCTTGGCTACGTACTCACCCAACACGTGGTTGGCTACCAGTCTGGAATCTACGTTCGCTTCCAGGTTGCGTACACCCATTCGAGATGCAATGCATAGTCCAGCTATTAGGGCTTCATACTCTGCCTCGTTATTTGTTGCTGTGAATTCGAAACGCAGTGCGTAAGTGAATTCCATTCCTTCTGGGTTTGTGAGGATGAGGCCTGCTCCTGACCCATCTACGCAAGAGGATCCATCTGTGAACAAGATCCATGGATCTGGTAGTTCCTTTGTACTTGGTGCAGGTGCGTCATCAGTGTCTGGTTTTTCAATGATGAAGTCTGCGAGTATCTGCCCTTTTACCGCAGTTCGTGGTCTGTAGGTGATGTTATGCTCACCGAGCAACACACTCCATTTTTGCAGTCGTCCTGATGCATTAGGCTTGGAGATGATTTGCTTGATCGGTTGGTCTGTGATTACTGCTATTGGGTGCGCTTGGAAGTACCTGCGTAGCCGTTTAGCAGCAAACACCAATGCCAGAACTAATTTTTCCATGGCGCTATAGTTCATCTCCGTCTTCTTGAGTGCCTTGCTTACAAAATAGACAGGGGTTTGTACTGAATCCCTATCTGTTAGTAACACTGTGCTGACTGCTCCATCAGTTGCGGATAAATACATCATCAACTCTTCCCCTGGTCGGGGTGCGACAAGTGTGGGGAGCGTTACCAGGTGTTGTTTAAGCTGTGTGAAGGCCTCTTCTGCCTCCGTAGTCCACCAGAAATCACCCTTTTTTATACACTTCTTGAGTGTTTTGAAAAGGGGTAATGATTTGTCTGCTGACTTGGATAGGAATCTGTTTAGACCGGCCGGCTTTCCGTTGAGATATTGGACTTCCTTCAACATGCGCGGTGAACTTAGTCTTTTCTGGACACGGTTTTATACCGTCAGGTTCTATCAGGTATCCAAGGAACATGCCTTCAGTAGCGCTGAAGGTACATTTTTTGGGATTCAGCTTCATGTTGATCTCTCGTAGAGTTTTGAACGTTTCCTCAATATCGCGCACTAACTCATCTTCAGTATGGCTCTTTATGACCAGGTCATCAACATAGAACTCTAGGTTGCGGCCCACCTGTTTTTCGAAAGCATTATCTACTAATCGCTGATAGGTGGCGCCTGCATTCTTCAAGCCAAAGGGCATTTTTGTGTAACAGTAGATGCCTTGGCTTGTGTGAAAGGCCGTTTTTTCCTCGTCCTCCTTAGCCATCTGGATTTGATGATATCCTTTGTATGCATCCAGAAAACACTTTAATGGATATCCGCACAAAGACTCTATTTTCCAGTCTATCTCTGGTAATGGGTAGCAGTCTTGTGGACATGCTTTGTTTAGGTCGGTGAAGTCCACGCACATCCGCCAACTACCATCGCTCTTCTTTACCATAACTGGGTTGGAAAGCCAGTCATGGTAGTAGACTTCCCGCATGATTCCTGCCTCTACTAGCTTGTGTACCTCTGCCAGGATTACCTGCGCGCGCTCCGGAGCCTGGTCGCGCTTCTTTTGGCGTATAGGTGAGTATCCTTGTCGGATTCTCAACTTATGTTCTGTGATTGAACGTGGCACCCCAGTCATGTGTTTTGGCTCCCATGCAAAGATGTCCAGGTTCTTTTGCAAGAGTGCGCACACCGCTGCTTTACCGTTGTCCGACAGTGATCCTCCTATCGATATTTCCTGTTCAGGGTAATCGGGATGAATGGCTACCTTCAGATTTGGAGTTTTGGTTGTGCGCTGTGCTGTAATGGGTGCCGTTTCGCATGTGACTGCGTTACACTCTTGAGGTGGTACGGCAGCATTGTAGAGGGTAACGACACCTCCTTCCACTGGAAATTTGAGCATCCCGTGTGCTGTAGACGGGACTGTGCGTATGGCTGATATCCTCGGTCTTCTGATAATGCCATTGTATGGCGAGGGGGAGTTGATTACCATAAAATTCAGCCATGCTATTGTGGAGTGGTCGTTATTACCTACTCTAACTAGTAGTCGTAATTTCCCCATAGGCCATACATTTTCTCCTGTGAAGCCAGTCAGAGCTGTCGTGACTGGGCTCAACTGACTGCGTATCTCCGGGCGCAGTTGTTTGAAGCAGTGTTCGTACATTATGTATGCAGATGCTCCACCATTAACATACATGCGGTGGATGTCGTGACCCCCCGCATTAATTTCGATGATGAGCGGCTCTACCACTGCGTTGTTCGTAGTTAATGTAGGGAAAGTGATTGCACTTCCATTGGAAAACTTCTGGCTGACCTTCTGCCTAGTTACTCTTTCCCATGATTGTATCATGTAAATTGTATCAGCCTTATCTTTGGGCCCTTCCTTCTTATTCCCAGTCTTTTGTCTATCTTTCCCTTCTTTGATGTTCTTGACCAAATGGTCCAGTCGCCCTTCCTTGACTAGTTTGTCGATGAGCTGGCGTAGCTGGACACATTCATTTGTAGTGCGGCCCTTCTGTCCGTGATAGTCGCAGTACCCACCTCCTACGCACCGATCCTCCGGGGTGCGCATTGGTGGAGGTCTTGGGAAGTTTGCTCCTTCTGTTGCGAGTATCTCCTTTGGAGTCTTTGTCAGCGGGATATACTTGTCATTGTCGCGCCCACTCCCCTTACTACTCCGGTCAGTGGATTGTCTCCCAAGTTGTTCCTGTGACTGGTTGTTCGAGTAGCTTTTCTTGCTATCCGCCGCAGCAGCCTCTCCTTGGATGAAGGACCGTGTGCGTTTCATGACCTCATCAAAGTATTGGGGAATCTTGTCGTTCAACCTTTTGATAAGTTATGGGTTACTGATCCCATTCATGAACCCTGAGATTTTGAGCACCTCGGGGCACGCTTTAACTTGCAAGCATTCATCTTTGAAGCGCTCCATAAAAGCGCTTGTGGATTCCCCTTGGCGCTGTTTGACCCTGGCGAGTTCAATGGGGTTTTTTGCACACTTTTTCCGTTGAGTAAAGTTTAGGCGGAACGCCTTTCTCAATTCTTCGAAACCATTGATGCTTCTGCGTGGAAGCTTGTTGAACCAGTTCCGCACACTTCCTACTAGCGTGGAGTTGAACATATGGCACCATACAGGTTGTGGCCAATTTTCAATTGTAGCGGCTGATTCAAAAAATTTTAGGTGATCGTCAGGATCACCTGTTCCGTCATAGGTTTTCACATTGGCAGGCATGCGCCTCCTTTTGTTCTCTGAGAAATCACAGATGCGTCGAGTGAACGCATCCACCTTTTGACGGCGCCACGGGAGGGATATATCTTCCTCATCTTGGTCATTGTATCTGTTTCTGGACTTCCAGTGTCCTGTATCGCTGTCCTCGTTGTCCGAGGAATTATCAGAGGATGAATTTTCCTTTCTTCGGCGCTTGCGCTGACTGTCCTCAGAGTCTGGACTTGAAGGGCTATCGCTTGGGGAGTATCGTCGCCCAAGTCTGTCCTGAATTCTCCGGCTACCAAGTCTGGCATGGACACCGGTACGCCGTTCATCCTCCTCAGTTTCTTCCAGATGCTGTGAGTTGGATGTCTCATCTTCCTCAATTCTCCTCCCAATTCTGTTAAACACTGGGGGTCGGCGGCTATCCCTCCCGTGCTTCTCCTTCTGACGGCGCGGTGGGGATGTTTCAAATTCTGGGCCGAAATTGAGTCAGGCATGCAGACTCCGACCTGACCTCTTCTTTGCTTCCTTTTGCATGAGAGCATCCAAGGTTTCGTAGTTTTGTGATACGAACTCATCTGGCGCTAGCTCTGATACAACCCCTTCCAGAGTAGGAGTATCTGCTTCCACCACTATACCCTTATTTTTATCGGGCGCATCAGGCTTCTTTCCCGTAAGATCTGTTTGCGATCGCTGATTTCCATGCTTCGTCATTCTAGTTCTTAGTTCTTAGTGAATGGTACCACGGATGGCGCCACTTGTTGATACAAAAGTTGGGCGTTCCTTGTTTGGGCTCCGGCTCTCATACCAATTAATGATTGTTGCTTGAGACCTACGCACTAAGAGACAGAAAACACCGTTAGGCTTACCGTGGGATTGTCTCCCACGATTATCCTCCGGCGTGAGAGTAAGTAATCGATTTAGGGTTAAAGGAGAATTAGGGTTTGTAGATCGTACCTTTAACGAGGAATGGCATTCCCTTTATATACGCACGGAATCCTTGTTGGTTCCGTGCCCCCAACCTTCGGCGTATCCCGCCTAAGTCGGTTGGTAAGCAATTATCTCCAAACATAGGAGATATCCGATATCTATTTCCTTAATAGCTTTGGGTTTAGGCCTTCGTGAGCCCACACATTTATCAGCTTAGCCCAGTTTGTACTGCGCTAAGTTAGTATTGGACTTAAGTCGGGTTCGTGACCCGAATATAGACTATACGTCATCACTGCTGATGAGGGGAATGTTGTTGGTTCTCCACCCTCTACTACTGTTGTTGCTGATGGTAATCCATCAGTTGCAATGGATGAGGGTCCTTCTAATGCTGCTGAAGCTACATATGTTTTTCCTGACCAACCACCATCTACATCTTTGCCCATACCTAGTCCTAGTCCACCACCTATTCATGTTTCTCCTGATGAGGTTGAGAATGAAGTTAATAGACTGCCCACACCTAGTCCATTTAGGGAACCATTTAATGAAGGTTTGGAGGTCCAATGAAGCTCCCATTACCACAGAGCAATCTGCTGGTGGAGCTGAGGATCCTATTACTCTTACTTCTGTCTATGATTTGCTCAACAGGACTGTCCAAGAGGTTGCAGATCTAAAAAAGGAGCTTGCTGAAACTAGATCTACACTTGGTGGTGAGATTGTGGAATTAATGTTAGGAATTAGAAATTCCCGGTATTAAAGAGTCGGTCACCTCAAGTATATGTAATCGTTAGAAAGCTCGTAGTCGTAGTTATCTTAAGTTAAGTAGTATTTAGTTTAGTATCACCGTGGAGGACGGACGGGTCTTTACCCACTGTATGCCTGATCCACAGCCCAATGTGTGGCGATTTATGTAAGACTATAAATACTCTCTACCTTCCAAGGTAGAGAGTTGAAGCTCATAATAATATCTTTCACTTTCTCTCACTAAGTTCCCTAAACCTCTAACTTTCTCTCTCTAGAATTCCATCTATATGCTACTTTGTGTTATGGTTTGATGTGTATGTGAAAAGTTATATCTTACAATTGGTATCAAGAGCCATGGTTAGATCATATCTTGCACATCTTTGGATTTCTAGTGGTTTTTAGGTGGTTTTTGAGTTTGAAAAAGTTTAGTGGTTTTTGCATCATTTGGTTGATTTCTTGTGTTAAAGTTTGAATTTTGTTTGTACTTTTGTGTTTAGAATCATCACAAGTGTTTAGGTTTTCATTTGGTAAGCTTGAATCATCTTGGTTGGGTTGTTTTTGGATTGAAAAGTGATGTTTATATGGTTTTTCTTGCTAGCGACTTAGCTCACGGATTATTTTCTTCATAGCGACTTGCTTTACAAATTTGTAGCGAGTTACAGTTTTAGACCTAGCGAGTTAGATCTAGCGAGTTAAAGTACAAGTAGTGGACTCTCCACTACGAGTAGCGACTTGGTGGTAGCGACTTGGTCTGTAGCGAGTTGCTCTTTAGCGACTTGTATCTCTAGCGACTTGAGTAGCGAATTGCTGCCAAAATTTTGCTAGCGACTTGAGTCTTAGCGAGTTACTACTTAGCGACATGGATTTGTCTAGCGACATGGGACTCTAGCGACTTAGTGGTGTAGCGAATTAAGTGTTAGCGACTTAGTGCATTATCTTCTAGCGACTTAGTGCATTATCTCCTAGCGATTTGAGTGATTGTTTACGGTTTTCTCTTGATTTAGTAAAATCCCGTGAAAGAATCTATTTCCCGGTTTAATCATAGAGTTATAAAATCCCGTATAATCTGTTAACATGTCTACCAACGTTCCTACTGTCATCTCCACTGTTGCCGAGGATGTTCAAGCAGCTGGCTCAGATACTCGTCCACCCATGCTTGACAGAACTGACTACGATTCTTGGGCTCAACGAATCAGATTGTATTGCCTTGGAAAGGAAAATGGTGTCAACATTCTCAAATCCATTGATGAAGGACCATATCGAGTTGAGACGACTAGAGACATACTTGATACTAATGAAGATGGTACTCCTGTTTACGGAATGGACAGACCTAAGATGTATGATGAGCTTGATGATAAGGATAAAAAGAGATTTGATGCAGATATCAGGGCTTCAAACATTGTTATTCAAGGTCTTCCTAAAGACATCTACAAGCTTATCAATCATAACACTGATGCTAAGGCAGTTTGGGATAATGTTAAGATGCTTCTCTCAGGATCAGAATTAACTATGGAAGACAGAGAATCCCAACTCTATGACGAATTTGAGCACTTCAATATGAAACCAGATGAGAATGTCTATGAGTACTATGTGAGATTTCATAAGTTAGTTAATGACATGAGGAACATCAGAATGACTATGCCTAACACTCAGTTGAACTCAAAATTTGTGAACAACATGAATCCCGAATGGCACAAGTTTGTTACCGCTGTGAAGCTCACTAAAGGATTGAAGAATACTAACTATGAACAACTCTATGCCTTCCTCCTTCAGAATTTGAGACATGCTATGTTTGAAAAATTGATTCTCAATCAGTTCAAAACCAACCAGGGAGAGACAAGCTCGTCTAATGACTCTACAGCTTTCTACTCAAACATCGGAATCAAAACCAAAGCATCACAAGTCATACCCTTGGGTAATGGGAATCACAAACTCATTCCTGATCCTATGTACAAACAAGCTGATGCTGATGCTCACGTGGGTAACTTCATTAATCAACTGGCTCTTCTCATTAGTCAAAACATGAATACTCTCCCACAAACCAACAACAACCTCAGAACAGCATATAACCCACACAATCAAGCCACTGTTAAAGATGGAAGGATCGTGGTGCAACCAGTTCAGGAAAGACAGTATGATCAGGGACGAGGTGGAGCTGGGAGAGGTTATGTTGGCAACCAGAATCGAGGAAGGAATGGTAACCAAGGTCAGGCTAAGCCCATCAAATGTTATAACTGTGGAGGTGAGGGACACATTGCAAGGAACTGCACATCTCCAAAGCGTCCACATAATGCTGATTACTTCAGAGATAAGATGCTGCTGGCACAAGCTCAGGACAATGGTGCTGCTTTGGATGAAGAGGAATTACTGTTTCTTGCTGAGGGCAATGCCAAGACCTATGATGCAGATGTGGATGAGCAGCCTATTCAGGAGATAGGTCACAATCATCAGAATGCCTTTCAAGTCGCTGACTGTGATGCATACGACTCTGATGTGGATGATGGACCTACGACACACACAATTTTTATGGCTAGCATTTCTCCAATGGTTTCTCCCAAGGTCTCTTCTTCACCACTAGCTGGGCCATCCCATGACAAGCTCATCTCAGAGGTATTAAAACTATACGATGATGCCGATGTGCAACAGATGCATGAAAAAGTACAATCAACTGAAACTATTGAATCAAATGTATAAAATATGGGTAATAACAATATTGTCCCATACGATCAATACGTGAAACAAAGTGAAAGTGAAGTTGTACCAAGTGATGCATCTTCTGCAGTCAACAATGACTATGTCTTTGATGAATACACTGCATGTGCTCCTGATGATTCCGTAATTTCTGAACTAAATGCCTATAAGGAACGTGTTGCTATTTATGAACAACGTGCAAAATTTGAGTTGACCACTCGTGAGCAGGAAATGGATGACCAAGTGAGTACAGTAATTAGAAAAAGTAAGTTTAGAGAAGAAGTATTGAAACAAGAATTACATTCCTTGCAAGAAAAACTTTCTAAAACAGCTAAGCAAAAACAAGAACTTCAAGAAAATGTGAAAATGCTTAAGCAAGAATTTAATGCAAAGGAATCAAAACTCTCGAGAGATTTTTCTAATCTGAAAACTTTGAAAAACAAACTTGAAAACAAGTTGTACATACAAGGAAACACCATTCAGACTGCTCACATGGTCACCAAACATCGAGTCTTAAGCGATAAGCATAGCATTCCCCTTGTTGAGGAACCAAATCCAGAGGTAATTAAAAAGGCTAGAAATGCTCATAAGGTGCTTTATGATGGTAATGAAATCCTTAAGCCTAGGCAGAAACCTAGTTGCGTTGAGTGCACTGAGGAAGATAAGAAATCAAATGAAATCACTAGGGAAAAGATGAATAAGAAACAAAATGATCCCAAATGCAAAGAGAAAAACATAATTATCACTCCTCATGATTACAAGAAGGAAAACTGGATTTCCTTGAACAAGTTTAAGCCTCAGACTTTGTTGACTCCCGAGCAAGTCTTCTGGAAAAAGGATTTAGATAAGCAGAAAGCGGAAAATATTGTTGAAACAAACCCTCCCCTTTGGAAAATGCCTAGAGCGACTGTGTATCCTCCTAATACACCAATGCATCTTGTACCTAGAACAATTGCCACTAAAAGCAAGACATTAATTAGCCAATACGTTATATTTCAACTATTTGTTGATTTTGAGAAAACTTGCAAGAAAAGGATCACACCCACTGGTATAACTGAAGGAGAAAGGGGTTTTGAACAAATGAAAGAATGTTATTTAACTGAGGTCATGCCCTTCTTTAAACTTCTAAAAGATCACTTTGAGAGTCTTAAAAAGGGGATAGAAACTGATATTAAGGGAATGGAAAAGGAATTTGATGCAATGGTTGTTGAAGTTAGTGACTATGAGCGTGCACTGAAATATAATGAGATTGAGAGAAAGAACTTGCATACATTAAATGAGAATCTTATTACTGAATGTGTTGCTCAAGATGTGTTTTTCACTGCTTCAAATTGCTCTATTAATGCTTCCAAATTTCATGAAATATCTGTAGCCCTGAAAGTCTCCCATGATCGTGTCATTGAGCTTGAAAAAACTAATTCTAAACTAAACGAGAAAATTGAACTGGATGATCACGACAATTTCGTTAAACATTTTTCTAAACTAGAAGTTGAGCATTTTAATTTACAACTAAAATATCAACATCTTAAAGAAAATGTCAAAACTTCAAATGTCAAGACATCTTCAGATGCTCCAGAGTTTGATGCAGTTTTTCAAATTAACAAACGTGATGAACAGATTCAAGCTCAGTGCAACACGATCAGAAAATTGAAAGCCCAAATCTCTCAATTAAAGGGTCAAACGAACAATATGACAGGCTCCCAAATGCCTCCTCCTTTAGATTCTCAGAATTCTCAAACGTTTCATCTTCAAAACCTAGTAAATGCTTTACAAAAGGAAAACGAAAGTTTTCTAGAAGAAAATGAAAAGGTTAAACGTCATTTCAATGAGTTATTTGAATCAATTAAAGTCACTCGTAACAAAAACAACGAACAAATAGCTTCATTGCAAAAGGAAATTGAGAATATGAAGTGTCAGGTAAAAGGGAAAATGCCAATGACCAATGGGGAGAATGCTGTATCAAAGGTTCACTCTTGTAATAAATATGCTTTATCTGTGACATATGTCCCTCCTCATCTAAGGAACAACAAGCTTGCCATTCAAACATACTTCTCATCCCTTAAGGATTGCCTAGAATGTCTGCGTGAGATTGTTGAAGAGGATAAGCTAGAGAAACCTCATGATAATGCAATTGGACATGCATGCTTATATGCCAAACGATTTCAAGAAATCTTAGAATGCTTGATCACAATATGCCCAAAGTCATTAGGTGAGAGAGTTAATCCTTTGATTCCATGCTCAATGCCTAACACTAAGTATGATATGCATTCGATTCCCAATGTTTTGAATGTGAACCGTAGTGTGCCTTTAAGTAGTTCAGATTCCAGATCTGTCAATGCTAAGAAAGAGAACTCAAGTGTGCCTTCTAGGAGTACAAATCACAGTACCTCTAGTTTTATGAAAGTGAACCTAAGTGCACCGGCATGTAGTTCAGACCCCAGTACATCTAAACAGGTGATGCAAAGAGTAGTTAAACCAACTAATGTTCCCATTCCCTCTACAGGAGTAATCAGTGACATTAAAGGGAGCAGGTCAAAGTCTCAAGACAATACAAGGAATGATAGGACCTCGCAAGCTAAGAATGTGCACTGGAAAATAGTAGAAGAACAATCTAGGAACTTTAAGCTTGAATCGAATAAAACAAATCGTGTTGATTCTAGTATTAGCCATAGGCATACTGTAATTAATTCGAATTCTGTTACTATTTGCAAACCTTGTACTGATGTCTGCTTGAATTCTGTTTCTAATCATGAATGTGGTGTTACTGTTCTGCCTAATGATGTTAATTGTCCAGTTAATATTGTTAATGCAAAATTCATGCTAAGAAGGCTAAAAGGCAAAAACGAAAGAAAGTTAGAAAACAGTGGAAACCCACAGGAAGAACATTCAGTAAAATAGGCTTTTATTGGACACCTGTTGGTCTTAAGACTAATCAGACAATGCCCACTAGAAAATGGATGCCTACTGGTAGAACTATTCCCTTAAGAAGTGATCACACTGTGAACAGAGCTAATACTGACACTAGTACTGCATCTATTCACAACAATTCCATTGCCTCACTTTCTAATATGAATGCTTCTATTTCTGATGTGGGTGTTCCAAACATTGTTACTAACCAAATGGAACCCATTCTTGCATGGGGATCCCAATTATCCAGTTATCCATTCTTGTCTGTGTTCAACTGCAGATCGTTCAAATCGTTCTGTGGTACCTGGACTCAGGCTGTTCCAAGCATATGACTGGAGACCGGTCGCGGCTCATGAACTTCGTGAGCAAATTCATCGGGACTGTTAGATTTGGTAATGATCATTTCGGTGCTATTATGGGTTATGGAGATTATGTAGTTGGTGATAGTGTCATCTTTAGAGTTTACTATGTAGAAGGTTTGGGTCATAATCTGTTCTCTGTTGGTCAATTCTGTGATTCTGATCTAGAAGTTGCCTTCAGAAAACATACCTGCTTTGTTAGAGATCTTAATGGTAAGGAACTGTTAAAAGGAACTCGTGGGTCAAATCTTTACACCATCTCTATCGATGACATGATGAGGGATTCTCCAATCTGCTTGCTATCAAAGGCTTCAAAAACAAAGTCATGGTTATGGCATCGTCGTCTCAATCACTTGAACTTCGGCACCATCAACGATCTTTCCAGAAAGGACTTAGTTGTAGGTTTACCTAGACTAAAGTATGAAAAGGATCATCTTTGTTCAGCATGTCAATTGGGAAAATGCAAGAAGTATGCCCATAAACCCAAACCTACTAACTCTGTCACTGAAGTTCTTCATATGATTCATATGGACTTATGTGGACCAATGAGGGTGCAGAATATCTTTGGGAAGAAATATGTGTTAGTTGTAGTTGATGATTACTCTAGATTCACCTGGGTCAAGTTCTTAAGGACAAAGGATGAAACTCCTGATATCATCATCAAACTCATTAAACAGCTGCAGGTTCGACTAAACAAAACTGTCAGAATTATCAGAACAGACAATGGAACTGAGTTTGTCAACAAACAACTTAGTGAATTCTATGAAAGCGTTGGAATCAGCCATCAAAGAAGTGTTCCACGAACCCCTCAACAGAACGGTGTAGTTGAAAGACGAAATCGTACTCTTGTTGAAGCCGCTAGAACAATGCTGATCTACTCAAAGGTTCCAATGTTTCTCTGGGCTGAAGCAATTGCCACTGCATGCTACACACAAAATCGTTCCATGATTCACACTATTCATGGAAAAACTCCATATGAACTTGTCCACAACAGAAAACCTAATCTATCTTTCCTTCGTGTGTTTGGTGCATTGTGCTATCCAACTAATGAGGGTCAAGACTTGGGCAAACTTAGGGCTAAAGCTGACATTGGAGTATTTGTAGGATATGCACCAAACAAAAAGGGATACCGAATCTACAACAAAAGAACCCGAAATATCATGGAAACAATTCACGTTACGTTTGATGAGCTGACCGGTCAAATGGCTCCTGGACACTCCAGCTCAGGACCCGCACTTCAAAATAGTCCCATTGGTTCATCCCTTGTTCCAAACTCCTCTCAAGAAACTCCATATGTACCTCCATCTGAAGATGATGTAAAGAAATTGTTTGATCCTATGTTTGATGAACTGTATGATTCAATTACTAATGAGGTGCTGATTCCTACAACAGAGGATGATCATATTCCAGTGAATGAAGTCAATCCCTCAGTCTCAATATCTTTAAGTCAAGAAGCACCTGCTGCTGATCCTTCAGTCTCATCAACAAATCATCATTCTTTAAATGTACATCATGGAAATGTTTCTGGCATCAATGATGAAGTTAATCCCTTTGCCACTCCTGAAGATGCTCCATTTGAAAACATATTTGCTACTCCTGAATCATCATCAGAACCACCTTCTTCAGGAGACATCGACTCTGCTACCTCAGTTCCTCAACAACTGCCACATGAACACCTCAGAAAATGGACTCACGATCATCCATTAGACAACATCATTGGAAATCCCTCTCGTCCTGTATCAACCCGGAAACAACTTGCAACCGATGCCTTATGGCTGGTATTCCGTAGCCAACGTTCAACAAAGGCCCAACTATGTCCTGCTCTC
>BPTQ01000007.1:255735978-255811923 GCA_019973895.1 Chrysanthemum seticuspe
AGTACTAAAGAAACTCAACTTACACAATTCACTTGTACGCCGACACCTAACTGGCGAAGTAAGACTAGTCGAAGTTTGCAGCCCACATGGACGTATGTTGTCAATCGTTATTTAGCGTGCTTTCACAGAAACTAGTGAAAGCAACTTAACTCCATGTGCCGGGTGCCAAGGGGCAACTAGTCATGTACATGATGGACACTAGTCCATATTAAGGCTTCTTAAAGGAACTGTCCCAAAGCGTCGACAAGATCGACAAGAGTTTGGCCTTGCAGAGTTTCTTCTGTTGTGCCTCACTCACTTGGTCGCTTAAAATTCAGGTGACTAACTATTTTTCTCTAAACTTTTTGTTAGCACTTAACGAGTTATCTTTAACAAAAACGTTATGTTGCTTCCAAAATAACTTTTAATTAATAGTTAGTATTTTTGTGGAAAACCAAACTTTTTACTCATGTGCCAGCTACACGATTTCTTTTCTCAACAATTCGTGTTTCTGGCCAAAAAGTTTCCATAGGCAGTTAGGTATTGGACTTGGTCCTAACTAAGGGAGATTCAATCTTTTGAATCAATCCTGGTTCAGGTTATGGATTGACGGATACCTTTGAAAAACCGGTCTTTGTGCTTAACAACTCTTTTCTTTAGCACATCGACCGTGTACTCATTTTTCAAACCAAAAGGTGTTTTTATGATTGATAATTAATTTTCAATAAAACCTTCGTTGTATTGCAAAAACAATTTCTATTGAGCAATTCACGATTGTTTTTCAAATCTCTTTTTATCAATCAGTGGACTTAAAATTCGCTGGTTCACTCACTCCGTGTTGTCTTCTTTGAGACGTTCCGGTTTGAGAACAGCTAGAACAGCTGCGAAACCCTGTCAAGGAAATTCTTCGGAATTATACCTGATCACAGGTAGTACATGTACTGATCAACGGGGAACCGTGGGCCGTGTACCTCAATTCAACGAAAGTGATCAAAGACACTTTCGTGCGATTTATTGCTAACTGTTGTATGCAGGTACACCCGACGTTTGAAGCTGATCAGAATGAAGCGGTCAATCCACAGCCGCATGTTCACTTAACACATTCAACTCAAAGAAATCATGATTAGTGCATCAATGACTCTGATATTTTCACTCCAAGCTTCTGCTACGCTGCTGCCAATATCATGATTCAACAAATGCTTCCGCTACTCTGATGAGAAGACATCATGATCCAGAATGTGAGCATGTCGGTCCTAAAGTCACAACACCACAAAGGATGTATTAGAGATTTTTGATAGTTGATGATCTCAAAAGATGGCTCAAAATTATTATCACGTGGATCAGTAAAAGACCTCCACTTGGAGTATCCAAACATGCAATGTGAAGAATCAATGACTACGAGCTTAGAAGCAAAGGACTACATCAAGAATGCAATAACAATTTTTAATGTAATATCTAGTTGTATTCAATGTAATTTTGGTACATAATTGAGGTGACCTCCCTTAGGGGGAGATTGTTAGGAATTAGAAATTCCCGGTATTAAAGAGTCGGTCACCTCAAGTATATGTAATCGTTAGAAAGCTCGTAGTCGTAGTTATCTTAAGTTAAGTAGTATTTAGTTTAGTATCACCGTGGAGGACGGACGGGTCTTTACCCACTGTATGCCTGATCCACAGCCCGATGTGTGGCGATTTATGTAAGACTATAAATACTCTCTACCATCCAAGGTAGAGAGTTGAAGCTCATAATAATATCTTTCACTTTCTCTCACTAAGTTCCCTAAACCTCTAACTTTCTCTCTCTAGAATTCCATCTATATGCTACTTTGTGTTATGGTTTGATGTGTATGTGAAAAGTTATATCTTACAATTAAAGAGAAAGGTTCAGGATTTGGAAGAACAACTTGGACAGAGTAACAAAAGGAGAGGTTTGGTTTCTTCTGAAGAGGAGCAAGAGGATATTCAATTTGAGTCACTTGAAATTTTGGCTAATGTGGCTCAAAAGACTGATGTATCTTCACCAGTTGTTGCTAAATCTTCCAAGAACAAGAAACCCATTCTGTGTATTAGAAGAAAGAGAAAACAATATTTGAGTAAGGATTCTTCTGAACCTTCAAAGGTGTCAGAGGTTGATGTTGCTGATGATCAAATGGAGGATGTTGCTATTAAACCTGGTCAAGCTTCATTTGTTCAAGAACATCCAGGTCCTTCATCTTCAGCAGATCATACTGAAGTCTTTCTTCCAGGAAGAAGTTTTAATCTAGACTCTAAAGATGATGAACATGTTGAAGATTTGTCTTAACATGTTTCTTCTGATGTTCATTTGGGTGTTTCTTCTGACGTTCCTGTTGTTGACATCCCTTGTGATGATTTTGCTAAGGAGTCTGCTGACACAGGGTGTTAATACAAATATCGTCATTAAACGTTATTTATATTTTTGATCTTTGCCTAAGTTTTGTTAACGACAAAAGTAAATTTAATTTATAAAAGCTTAAAGCTTGTCAAGTTTATTTGATATTAAAACAAGCTTTCTCAAACAATATATTCATCATTCAAGCATTTACATTTATGATTAGTAACATCTTGATATGACTCTAATCATTATGTATGATAGTAGTTTGTAGAATGTGTTAGGTTCTTAAAACCAAACACTACTTAAGCATTTGCATATTTCTATAAATAGTAATACAACATTTGACATCATGTATTACATCATGGAAATCATTGGAAGATTCCATTAGATATTTTGTGAAGATTTGTACTCTTCATATCTTGCACAATCTCACTTAGATAGAGTTGACTTTAGGCAAGATTTGATATATTGGCTGTCAGACCGGCGGTACCAAAACGGTACACGGGCGGAACCCTTTTAAGGGGTCCGCTGTCCGTGGACGCTCCTGTCCAATTTGGCTATAAATAGCAATGCAAAGCCAAGTAGTTTCTCACCCTTTCTAACATACTCTCATACATATCTTCTCTCTAACCTTTCTAAGTCAGTTTCATATCATATTAGTGATCTCTTTTGTAGCAAAGAAGATCAAGTCATATTCAAGCTTCAACGAGAAGTTGGAAGTCTTGTTTGTTTAGTGTTGTATGATCTAGTGTTGATCCATACTTCATTGTTGTATCAAACCATCATAATCTTGTGAGTGTGAGTGGTTAGTATTTTAGTCCTCAAAATACATTGTGTGTGGGAGTAGTTGTACCCTTGGAAAGAACTTGACATCTAGCTTAGTGTCGGAAATAGTGTAAGCAAAGTGTAAAGGTTTTCTCCGCCGCTGAAAGGAGCTTGTTGACTAGTGAAGTTAAACTCTCGAGTGTGAGACTCGGGGAGTGGAGTAGGGCAAGGAAAAAGAGTCCTTGTAGGCCGAACCACTATAAACAACTTGTTGTGGTTTGATCATTTCTTTCCTTATTTACTTATTACATATTGCTTGCATATTTCATTAACATACTTAAGATCAATATCAATTGATCTTTCAATAAGTTTCAAAACAAAGTTTTTAATCGGTAAACTATTCAACCCCCCTTCTAGTTTTCTACAATTGGTACCAGAGCCTCGTTGCTCAAGAATTTCTAAAATAACTTGTATTTTATAAACTTGAAACGATTCATGGATTCTGAAAACTTTAAAGAAGGGCAATCTATGCAAAGACCACCACTCTTTGAAACCAATGGATTTATCTATTGGAAAAACCGTTTTGAAACATATGTAAAATCAAAAGATATAGATCTTTGGTTTATTATTGTTAAAGGAGATTTTAGTTCTACAACAAAGGATATTTCCGTTGATGAACAAAAGAAATTAGTTGCTAAAAATAATGAAGCTAAAATGATGCTTTATAATGCTTTACCTAGAAAAGAATATGAAAGAATTTTTATGTGTGAAACTGCCAAAGATATTTGGGAATCTTTAATTGTTACACATCAAGGTAATTCACAAGTCAAGGATAACAAAATTGATCTTCTTGTTCAACAATATGAACAATTTGTTATCCCTGAAGATGAAACCATTGATTGTGGCTTTGCTCGTTTTAACACTATCATTACATCACTTAAAGCACTTGATGAATCTTTTCGTAGTAAGAACTTTGTCAGGAAATTTCTTAGAGCACTCCATCCCAAATGGAGAGCTAAAGTGACCGCTATTGAAGAATCAAAAGATCTCTCAATAATGTCACTAGACGAGCTAATTGGCAACCTCAAAGTTCACGAAATGGTAATGGAGAAAGATTCGGAGATCATCAAAGGAAGAAAGGAGAAGATCAAATCCGTTGCTCTTAAAGCAAAGGCGGAATCAAGCGATGATGGTGAATCTTGTTCCGATAGTGAAGATGAGGAGTATGCCATGGCCGTTAGAGATTTCAAGAAGTTCTTTAGAAGAAGAGGAAAGTTTGTAAGACAACCTCGAGAAGAAAAGAAGCCATTCCGAAAAGATCGGGATGATAAGAAGAATAAAGGTGAAAGAAAGTGTTTTAGATGTGGTGATGCAAGTCATCTCATAGGAGAATGTCCCAAGCCACCTAAAAGCAAAACTCAAAGAGCTTTTGTAAGTGGTGCTTGGAGTGATAGTGAAGACGATGAAGAATCAAGCAAGGAAGAAATCGCTCTAATGGCACATGAGTCAAATGAGGTACTTTCCGACTCTTCTTATTCTTCTATAGATGATGACACATTGCAAAAACAATATAATCAAATGTGTGAGCTAAGTCTAAAAATCATAACTAAAAATAAATTTCTAAAAACCAAAAAGGAGTTTTTGGAAAATGAGGTATATGAGTTAAAAGAAAAAGCAAAACGACTTGAAAAAGGAAAAGCAAATGACGATGATTGTAAATCATGTCAAGAGCTTAATCTTGAAATAGAAAAACTAAAGCTCACACAAGAAATCTTAATAGAAAATAATTCTAAGTTTAAAAGGTTTAACAAAAACATCGCTCTTGCCGATGAAATAGTTAAAATCCATAAAACACCAGGAGACATGAATGGGCTAGGTTTTAATGAAGTATTAATTCCAAAGAGTCAAAACAAAACGGCCGAAAAGGACGAACATTCTGTCAAAATTGCTGCAGTACAGCACGGACCAGACGGAACCAAAATAAGGGTTCCATACGTTGTGCAAAATGGTACCGCGGGTACTTCAGCAGAACAGAATGTTCGCAATACGGACCGTACTGAATTTGTTAAAGTAACAAAGAAAACCAATGATAATGTTAAACTAAAACCAGCCATTATATCAGGAGTAGGACTTGTTAAAAATGAATTTAGATCAAAAACTACTCAACAACGATATAAAACTTCTTTTGCCAAACGCCCCTTTCCTAAGAGCATCCACAACGTTCAACCTAACTACCAACACAACAGTTGGAATCAAAACTTTCCTAGACCATATCAAACTCCAGATTACATGCCATGGAACCCTTACCCATCATTTCCATACATGAATCAAATAAATGGTATGTTTAACCCAAACGGACCCATGAGATATTGGGGACCAAATGTTTGAGTTATTTGCTTCTTAGGTATGCTTGAAAGTTGGATTGGAACCTGATGAATGGATAAAAGATAGTAGATGCTCACGACACATGACGGGCAACAAAAGTCTCTTCTCATCATACCAAGAGTATGACGGAGGTAATGTCACTTTCGGTAGCAATCTCAAAAGCAAAATCATTGGCAAAGGTACGATTGCTCATAACTCTCTAACTATTGAAAATGTTGCTCATGTGGATAGGTTAGGATTTAATCTACTTAGTATTAGCCAACTATGTGATAAAAAGTATAAAGTACTATTTGATGAAAATGGTAGTAAAATACTAAAAGATGGTATCACCATAGCTAAAGGAGTTAGGAAAAATAACATATACGTCATGAAAATAGATAAAACATATAATGACAAACTTTGCTTAACAACATTAGACGATAGCTCATCTCTTTGGCATAGACGCTTAGGTCACGCTAATATGAGACTTATACAAAACCTATCTTCAAAAGAGTTGGTTAGGAATTTACCAAAACTAAAATATGACCAACACTTTTGCGACGCTTGCAAAATTGGTAAACAAACACATAGTAGTCACAAATCTAAAAATATGGTGTCCACATCCAAGTGTCTAGAATTATTACATATGGACTTGTTTGGACCATCCGCTATAAGAAGCTATGGAGGCAACTTATACACTTTGGTCATAGTAGATGATTACTCAAGGTTTACTTGGACGTTATTTTTGAAAACCAAAAATGAAGCTTTTGATAAATTTGAAATACTTAGCAAGAAAATTCAAAATCTTCTAGGTGTCAAAATTGTGTCGATCCGAACGGATCATGGTCGTGAATTTGACAACGAAACTCAATTTGGAAACTTTTGTGATACAAATGGTATAACACATAACTTTTCCGCTCCACGAACACCTCAATCAAATGGAGTAGTAGAACGTAAAAATAGAACAATTCAAGAAATGAGTAGAACAATGCTTAATGAACAAAACATTCCTCAAAAGTTTTGGTGTAACGCCGTTGACACTTCTACATATATTTTAAATAGAGTCCTAATACGTCTTTTCCTAAACAAAACACCATATAAACTTTATAAAGGTAAAAAGCCAACATTAGGATATTTTAAAGTCTTTGGTTGTAAATGTTTTATTCTTAATACTAAGGATTATCTCACCAAGTTTGACCCAAAGTCTTATGAAGGTGTATTTCTTGGTTACTCTCAAACTAGTAAAGCTTACATTGTCCTTAATAAAGAAACAATGATAGTCGAGGAATCGTTGAACATAACATTTGACGAAAGTCCACTTCCCTCTAAGACATCACCGTTGGTAGATGATGACTTAGTTGAAAGTCAAATAATAGAAAGTCAAATTAATAATAACAAGGAAGATGAACCATCAAATAAGGAAATTGTCAACATCAAAGAATCTAAAAGTCATCCATTAGAAAAGGTCATAGGACAACTTAATCAAAGAACCTTAAGGTCACAAGCTCAAAATCAAAGTAATCATTTTTGTTTTGTATCCACCATTGAACCAAAAACCATAAATAAAGCAATAAAAGATGAATCATGGGTAATGGCCATGCAAGAAGAATTAAACCAATTCGTTAGAAATGATGTTTGGAAACTAGTTCCAAAACCCAAAGATCAAACTATAATTGGAACAAAATGGGTCTTTCGAAACAAAATGGACGAAAATGGTATAGTATCTAGAAACAAAGCTAGGCTTGTTGCTCAAGGTTATAATCAACAAGAAGGAATCGACTATGATGAAACTTATGCACCGGTAGCTAGACTTGAATCCATTAGAATATTACTTGCTTATGCATGTGCTTATGACTTTAAATTATTTCAAATGGATGTTAAAAGTGCTTTTGTTAATGGGTTTATTAACGAAGAAGTGTATGTTGCTCAACCTCCCGGTTTTACCGACTTTGAGAAACCACATCATGTCTTCAAACTCAAGAAAGCATTATATGGCCTTAAACAAGCACCTAAAGCTTGGTACGACCGTCTTAAGACTTTTCTTATTGATAACAAATATACTATGGGATTAGTAGATAATACTCTTTTTACTAAGAAAAAGGAATCGCAAATTATTATTGTTCAAATATATGTTGATGACATTATAGTCGGATCAACTTGTCAAGAACTATGTAATGATTTCTCTAAAATCATGCATGACGAGTTTGAAATGAGTATGATGGGTGAGTTAAACTTCTTTCTAGGACTTCAAATTAAACAACTAGAAGATGGTATTTTCTTTAACCAATCTAAATATATAAAAGACATGCTTAAGAAATTTGGTCTTGAAGATTCCAAACCAACTAAAACACCCATGTCCTCGGACACTAAACTCACCAAGGACGAAGAAGGTGAATCCGTAGATAACACTAAATATAGAGGAATGATCGGTAGCCTACCCTACCTTACGGCTAGTAGACCCGACATTATGTTTAGTGTTTGTCTATATGCTCGCTTTCATAAAAACCCAAAGGCATCACACTTAGAAGCATTAAAAAGGATTTTTAGATACATTAAGGGAACAACGTGTTTAGGATTATGGTATCCCAAAGGAACGGGTATAGAAACCATAGTGTATGCCGACTCGGATCATGCCGGTGATTATGTCGATAGAAAAAGTACAAGTGGTATTTGCACTTTTGTTGGACATTGTCTCACCTCATGGTTTGCAAAGAAGCAAACGGCTTTAGCCATCTCTACTACTGAAGCCGAATACGTCTCAGCCGGAAAAGCATGTCAACAAGCTCTTTGGATGAAGCAAGCTCTCGTAGACTACGGAATTCATCTCAACGACATTGTGATACTTTGCGACAACAAAGGAGCCATCGATCTCAGCAAGAATCCCGTTCAACATGCTCGTACAAAACACATTGAAATTCGTCATCACTTTCTTCGCGACAATGTTCAAAAAGGTAACATTTCAATCGAGAAAGTATCCTCCGAAGACAACATTGCCGACATCTTAACTAAACCTCTTAAACGAGAACCTTTTAATCTTCTTAGACTTGGTTTAGGGTTAATGGAACCAAACATGTAGGATAAACATAGCCTAAAACATTAGAATAGTCAAACTAAAACAATTTTGCCTTGTATCTGCTACTGTAGCCACGACACCAAACGACAACATGGACGGAACCAAATATTTGGTGCCGTCTGGTCCGTGGTGTCTACAGAAGCAAAACTACTATATACATAACATCCTCTTCCTCACAACCCACTTTACCAAAACGTGTATAACTTAAACCAAGCTCATTATTGTCATCTTCCCACTCACTAATCACTGAAGATAACATCATTGAATAACCATGGTAGCCGCAAGATTCTATGATCACAAAGACACCCTTAACTACATTCCCAAACACCACAAAACCAAAGGACTTACCAAGGAACAAGTAGAAATATTTAAGAGTCTAGAATCAAGGTATTTCCATGAGGGTAGAACCATTCACTCATCCTTCCTTGAAAATACCAATCTTCGTGAAGAACTAGCCGCCATTCAATTCGATTGTCTTCTTGACATCGATGAACCAATTTGTCCTAGGTTTGTGTTAGAATTCTATGCTAGTGTGACCGGCTTTAGTGATGAAGACGATGATGAATTCTGTCTTAGGTTTAGAATCAACCAAAATGACTACACCATCACCTTAAGCAACTTTGCTCAAGTGTTAGGAATTCCCAACCGAGGAACTTGTGTCTACACAGATAAGTGGTCACTCATGGCTCTTGATACAATCAATGACCGCTCTCTTCCCTACATAACCCATTTGGCCGATAAGGATGTCATCCGTGAAGACCTTTTTAACCCAAAAAGTGATACAACCCGAGTTACCCGAAAGGGAAAAGAGGTAAACCGAGATCCATATGGAATGGAGCTAAATGAACTTAAGCCCGAATTTAAGAAATGGGAGGAACTACTTAGAGCCAACGTCATTAGCACCATAGGGAATAGGGATCACATAAACGCTTGTCTTTGCCACATGCTCTACAACTTGTCCACCCGACAACCATTCAACTTAGCCTACTACATAGCTAGGAGAATGATTGATATTCCAACTCAAGGATCCGTTGCTCTTCCATACGGGATGCTTCTCACCCGTCTCTATAGAAACTTCGCTCCAATTCCACCAACCCCAAAAGGGATGCACCTTCACTATGAACTCATCCCTCACATCTTTGTACCTTTGAGTGATGCTCGAGTTGCTAAGACTAAAGGCAAGAGAGCTAAACCTCCAACTCCTTCATCATCATCATCAAATAGCTCCGAGGATGGTCTTCCAAGCTCTCATCTTCCACCTCATGAGTATTACGCATCTCTTCCCGAGATTGAGAATGAATCAGCAGAATTCAAGCAAACTAAGGGAATGTTCAAGTGCCTTGGTAGGATGATGAACAAGATTTACAAGAAATTGGACAAATAAGGGTACTTTAAGGAGTGTTTGGAACAATGCATTATCGTTAATGTTTGATACTATTTAGTTGCTTTTATTATGTAGGATGATAATATAACTTGAAACAATGGTGTATGCTAACAATCTCATGCAGGGGGATAGCACAAGTATGCTATCAAATTTTACCCATTTTCACTATATTGTGAAAATCAATAAGCCTTGCTCAAAATCTATGCTCCACTATGTTTACATATGTGTTATTTACTTTTCCTAACTAGAAATGTTTAGTATAACAGCTTTTGAGAAAAATTTCAGGTTTCGGAAATTTCCCCGACACCTAAAAACGAACTCTGTCCATATTTCAGCACTCCACGGATCAGACGGCACCATAATTTTGGTACCGTCCTTTATGTAGTTTGGTACCGCCATACCTGTACAGGCGGACCAGACGACACCCTTTTTAGGGTACCGTCCGTGTATGATTTTGGTGTCGTGGATCCTCCAGGTAATTTTCTGAATTTCGACTCTTTCGTGATTCCAAATTATCTTCCATCACTTATAAATCAATCTTAACTAGTTTATACTGTTATTATAACTAGTATTATTTACTAAGGTATATAAGAAATCCATTTCCCACCAAAATTCAAAAATTTGAAAAATCCACCCAAGGAGCCCTTTGGCATAAAGGAAGGAACCAAATTTTTGGTACCTTCAAATCCGTGGGTAATCTGAATATTAGGAAATTCCACTCACTAGAACACATTTATTGCATATCTTTTCTTCTTCACTCCATCTTCTTTGTATGGATTGACTTGGGTGATATGACTAGCATTCAACCCACTTCCAAATCATTAGGAACCTCATCTCTTCAATGGTTCAACATCAAATCAAACCATTTCTCAACAATTTCTTACCTCTATAAATTGAAAGGCTTTACCATGATCATCCTCACACCTTCTTCATTCTCACTACTATCTAGCAAATCAATACCCAAGTTAAAAATGACTAAATCATCACCAAAACCTTGCAAGAAAACCGCTAGAATTAGCGTAAGGCCTTGTTGTTTTGTTCATCTTAGCTCATCATCCGAATCTTCACCACTCACAATCTCATCTCCCATTAGAGATGATCCAAATCTTACCCTAGCTACACCAACTTCATCACACATTGTGATCACCACTCCACCACCAACAAAAACACCTACTTCACCTCCACCGGCACCCATCCAAACATCCAAAACACCCTCACCACCTTCACCAAGGTCTCCCACTCTCACTCCCATGGAGTTATTTTCAACTCCACCAACATCACCAAATCCTTTCCTAGAGGACTTGGAGGACTTGCCTCCTAGGCCAAGTCATCCACCACCATTGCCATCTTTTGGCACAATTGAGCGAATCGCTCATGAGTCACCTCGGTCATCCATTGACCCAAACGCCCCATTAGGGCCAAAACCTCTCCTTTTTCACCCCATTCACAAGGACATTCATGGTCCTTTATACGGGGATCATCCACTTCCATCATCAATGTCCCCTCATATTGAGGACATTCCGGAGTGCATGTGGGATGACAATCCCACTAGAGAGGAGATTCAAGCCGAACTCCACAACCTCCACCAATTCAAAGGCATGGTGGATTCTCACTTAAGTGAGACAATGCAAATGCAAAATGCTTTGCTTGCATCCATCATGACCACTCCAAACATTCCCAACACCACCAACACATCCACCATTCCACCACCACAACCGCCCCAAACATTCTACCCTCCAAGGCATGGTTGCTCAACTTGTGAGCAAACGGGCCAAACCGTGGAACGGACCCGGGTTATGGTCCATGACTTCCACGAAGAAATGAGGTTCATCCTCAACCACATTCTTGAGCGTCTCAACGCTCTTTCCCATCCACCATCACTTTAGGATGGTTTTAGAATAGTCTTTCTTTTATTTGCTTTCTTAGGATAATTTTTATTTCTTGTACTAAAAACACATCATTGTGTTCTCTTTTCATGATCTTTATTCATGAAAAATTTTAACTAATGAATGTTGTTTATCATATTGTTGGTGTCATTACATAGTGCTTGGAAATGCTTGTGAATGATCATTATTACTAACATTTTTTTTGTAGCTTTATTTTCACAATCCATGTATCTTCCCATTAAAGCACCCAATTTAGGGGGAGCTTTGAACAAGGGGGAGATAATAGCACGGGCTCATTACATTCCGCATAGCCTCTTCTTTTTGTTGAGACAAAAAGGGGGAGAAAATATAGAACTTTGAAATTATTTATATTTGACTTTTCTGAAAAAGTCAAACTGCATACATTTGACTTTCTAAAAGTCAAACAGGAACTCTCATTGATAATACTTGACTTTTCTTAAAAAAGTCAAAATGCATACTTTGGCTTTCTGAAAAAGTCAACATCATGCATCAACTAGTGAATTCTTTGACTTTCATAAAAAGTCAAATTTCATACACTTGCATTATCATTTCCTTTTCAAGTTCTAAAACTAATATTTTTATAACTCTTGTACAAACTTTGTTTCTTTTATAAAAATAAAATTTATATTTTGTCCTCAACAAAAAGGGGGAGATTATTAATACAAATATCGTCATTAAACGTTATTTATATTTTTGATCTTTGCCTAAGTTTTGTTAACGACAAAAGTAAATTTAATTTATAAAAGCTTAAAGCTTGTCAAGTTTATTTGATATTAAAACAAGCTTTCTCAAACAATATATTCATCATTCAAGCATTTACATTTATGATTAGTAACATCTTGATATGACTCTAATCATTATGTATGATAGTAGTTTGTAGAATGTGTTAGGTTCTTAAAACCAAACACTACTTAAGCATTTGCATATTTCTATAAATAGTAATACAACATTTGACATCATGTATTACATCATGGAAATCATTGGAAGATTCCATTAGATATTTTGTGAAGATTTGTACTCTTCATATCTTGCACAATCTCACTTAGATAGAGTTGACTTTAGGCAAGATTTGATATCTTGGCTGTCAGACCGGCGGTACCAAAATGGTACACGGGCGGAACCCTTTTAAGGGGTCCGCCGTCCGTGGACGCTCCTGTCCAATTAGGCTATAAATAGCAATGCCAAGCCAAGTAGTTTCTCACCCTTTCTAACATACTCTCATACATATCTTCTCTCTAACCTTTCTAACTCAGTTTCATATCATATTAGTGATCTCTTTTGTAGCAAAGAAGATCAAGTCATATTCAAGCTTCAACGAGAAGTTGGAAGTCTTGTTTGTTTAGTGTTGTATGATCTAGTGTTGATCCATACTTCATTGTTTTATCAAACCATCATAATCTTGTGAGTGTGAGTGGTTAGTATTTTAGTCCTCAAAATACATTGTGTGTGGGAGTAGTTGTACCCTTGGAAAGAACTCGACATCTAGATTAGTGTCGGAAATAGTGTAAGCGAAGTGTAAAGGTTTTCTCCGCCGGTGAAAGGAGCTTGTTGACTAGTGAAGTTAAACTCTCGAGTGTGAGACTCGGGGAGTGGAGTAGGGCAAGGAAAAAGAGTCCTTGTAGGCCGAACCACTATAAACAACTTGTTGTGGTTTGATCATTTCTTTCCTTATTTACTTATTACATATTGCTTGCATATTTCATTAACATACTTAAGATCAATATCAATTGATCTTTCAATAAGTTTCAAAACAAAGTTTTTAATCGGTAAACTATTCAACCCCCCTTCTAGTTTTCTACACAGGGAAAGGAGTAATGGTTGATGAAGAGCTTGGTTCTGATCTAGTTAGTGAACAGGAACGGCAAGAACAAGAAAGAATGCTAGCTGAGTGTGAAAATAACAAGAAAAGTCAAGCATTGGTTGAAATGCTTCAAGCTCAGTTTGCTACCAATTTGCCTCCTGAGAGACAACGAGAAATTGATGAAATGTCTACTTAGTTAACTGATGCTCAATGGGATACTTACATTAATTAAGTTGCATCAAATTCTACTCTTGCACAAAGTATCTTAGGAGAAGACTTTAATAGTGAGACCTTTGCTGCACAGATGGTGGCTCTTGGTCAACAGAGGAAGCAAGCTGCAGCTGCACAAAGAAGAGAAATTGCTACTCAGAAAAATAAAGCAAAAAGGGAAAGACCACAAACAGCAGCTCAGATGAAAGCTTATATGAGAATGGTGGTGTATAATCAAAGTAGTGTTATCTATCAGAGAGGTTTAACAAAGAAGCAAGTTTGGGCTTTAACTGATTCTGAGTTGATTAACATGTATCATAGAGTTATGAAGTTTGTTACACCATCTTCTAAATTGAAAAGGAGTGCTGGTGCTTTGGATGCTCCTGAAGCAAAGAGATCAAAGCAAGTTGAAATTGTAGATAATTTTGATGATGTTACACCCAAGATGCGTTCTCCTGTTGTTATTGCTGAAACATCTACTGAGGCTATACATTCAGCTGAAAAGGTTCAATCTGCTGAACCTCATATTGTTTCTTCTGAAAAATTGCCTTCTGTGACATTTGTTGATATAGAAGGAGAAGAATTGGGTAAGAAAGCTGAAAAAGAAGCTGCTAAAGCTAAGAAGGCAAAAAAAATACTTGAGAGAATGTATGCCTTGCGTGGTGTTGCTTCACGTAAGTCTACTTCTTCTTCTTTCGTTCAAGCTAAAGATGTTCATGCTAAGGTATCATCTTCTGTTTCTATGGAGATGTATATAACTAGTAGGAGGAAGAAAAGAATGTCTAAAAGAAGTCACACTACTCTAAGGCGATCTGTGTGATCAGATGGGACATACACTTCTAGGATTCATAAGTCTCTCAGAGGTAGTTCTTTGGATCTAACAGCTGCTTATTCTAATTTTATTAGAGAAGGATCTGCTGATGTTTTTTTTCTAAGGGATCTCATGATGTGTTGACTAATTGGACTTTGACTGATGGGGAGCTTAACACTATTTATCGGCTGGATAATTCTACTATGCAGTTCAACTTCTTGAAGGAAATATTTCATTTGGTGGATAGACAAGATTTGATTACTTTGTATGGACTTGTCACTAAACATTATGCTACTCATTCACCACAGGGTTCTGGTTTATATTTGCTAGGTGATCTTCAAGTTTTGTTTGACTCTCAATCTCCAGATGGTAAAGGATATTCTATTTGGACGAATTCACATAAGTGGAAGGTTTAGACTTGGAGATTTTATCCTCTGCCTTGTGTGCATGTGGTGGAGAAAAAGGGTGGAATGACTGTGTGTATGTTTTCAGATAAGACTTATCCTTTGTCTGTGTCATTGATGGAGAGAATGCTTAGACAAAAGTTGGAAGTTTCACCTGATCCAGTTGGAAATGACAAGCTGAATGCTGAACAATTGGTTGGATTGATTAAGAATCAGGTTCTGCAACATAAAGCATCATCTTGATTATGGTATTGTGTATATTTTGTAATATTTGTTTTGTTTCTTTCTTAGTAAAAAAAAATTATGTATATTTTTGAGTTTATCTAACTTTTCTTGCAGGTTTGTTGTACATTGTTCATGGTTATTGACTGACCAGATGTGCCTTGTGTACATTAAAGAGTTGGCTAGTCCAAATGGTACAGCTTTGGTAAAGACACATCAAATCTGTTGATAGCTGTAATGGTTTGCTCAAAATCATAGGGTTTGCAATCACCTATGCTTAATTGCTGAGGATTGTATGGTCATCAATTCACCATGGTTTATTCCTTTTTGGAATCCAAGAATTAGCTAGCCCACAAGTGTATGGCTTGTGGTAAAGGCAATGGAATACCATATTGGGTTCTCAATTCACCAAAAGTGATTCTTTCTCCTAAGAATTGACTAGTCCTGAGCAAACGGCTACAGGTAAAGACATTTCAAATCCGTTCATGGTTGCTGATTTTCTAATAAATCAGATGGTTATCAGTGTACCATGGTTTTCGAACTTAAACATTTGCCTACTCCAGTAGCGATGGCTATTGGTAAAGAGACATCAAATCCATTATTTTCAATGATTCACCTCTCACAGGAGTTAACACACCTAGATGTGATGAGAATAGTATGAAACTAATATGTTTTGATGTACATGTTGTCATTTGTTGCTGCAAAGATCTGGAATTTCATTGTTTATCATCATAGAGATGTAATTGATGGTTCTTTGTTGCTGATGTTTGTGTACAATCCTCTGGTTCTAACGCATTGACGATCTATCAAGAAACTGGAACTTAACCAAGTCAAATTCCAGTTTAGGGGAGGATTGTTGGGAATTATGCAAAGTAGAGATTCTGCTGAAGATAATGCTGAATGGATTCTGCTGAAGAGTAAGGTTTCTGCTGAAGAAGAGTTTCTACTAAAGTAGTGAAACCGTGTAGATGGTTTCTGCGGAGATAGTTATTCCGCGTATTCTATAGTTAGTTAGGATATGCATGAGCTTTATTAGGAAGTGATTATGTATATCTTATTTAGTTTTATGTTTATACGTTTCTTAGGAAACAAGTTAGGGTTCCTTGTCTATAAAAGGAACACAATAGTATGAATTATGAATGAGTTGAAAAACAAAGTTTTAGTAATATAAAGATCCATAGAGGATCAACGAGTTCTTAGTTATTCGTGTTTATACTTGTGTTTGATTTCCGCTAAAGAATACAAGTTGTAGAGATTTTCTATTAGTTTGTTTGTGATTACATAAGCAATACTAACGATCTACGAGTAATCAAGATCTATCAAGGTCTAACGTTTCATCAATTCTCTCTCTTTAGACTCTGAACACGAAGATCTCACATCCTCATTGATTGATTCAATCATGTTTAACCGTTCAGTGTAGCATACATTATCATTGTTGTCCATAGTATCATATAATTTAAGTACTTCTAAAATCACTTAATCAGGAGTGTAAGACATGATGTTGCTGTGTACACGGGATTTTACAAGTCTGTGATTTAAACCGAGAAATAGGATCTTTCACAGGATTTTACTAAATCAAGACGAAACCGTTAAGAAATGGCCAATAGAACGTATTAAGATGACTAATGGATCCACATAGTGATAGAAAATTATGTGTTACGACTTATGATTGTTTGTAGGATTAGCTAAGATGTTGTTTAGTTGAGATTTGGATTAGTTGTTGCACGATTTTACGGAGAAATTTAGGTCTAAAAACATAAAAACCTCAATAACTTCTGTTCAGAGCTGATTTAGGCCTCGAACGTCGGCGTGCCATTCTCCTCGTTCTCACGGTCGTTTTGATGGGTAGAACGCTGAAAACGACGTTACGGTTCAAAAGGTATGGCCGTTTGAAGTTTTGTCAGGAAAAGTCAAAAAAACGCACCCAAGACAACTCGCACCCTAGTCAACTCACTTTGATGACAACTCGCTTAATGTGACAAGTCGCTTAAAAGACAACTCGCTTCAGGCACAACTCGCTTAGTCAGACAACTTGCTTCAGGCACAACTCGCTTATGTGACAACTCGCTTAAGCTGACAGGTCGCTTAAACGACAACTCGCTTAAGGTACAACTCGCATAACATACAAATCGCTTAAACGACAACTCGCTTAAGGTACAACTCGCATAACATGACAACTCGCTTCACAAATTAAGAAAACTGGCATACAAAAAATACACTACGAGACTCAACTCGCTTCCAGCCAATATTCAAAAAAAAACACCACTTTTCAATCCAAAAACAACTCAACCATGATGATTCAAGCCTTCCAAATCAAAACCTAAACACTTATAATAATTCTAAACACAAAAGTACAATCAAAATCCAAACTTTAACACTAGAAATGATCCAAATGATGTAAACTACTCTAAAGTCATTCAAACCCAAAAACTTTATGAAAACCACTAGAAATCCAAGAACATGAAAGATGAGTGATCAAACCATGGCTCTTGATACCATTTGCAGCATATTGGATTTCATAAACACATAACACATCAATAATATGGGTCGTACAAGATGAGTTTTAGAGTAAGAAAGTGGAAGATGAGATCCTTTCTAGAGAGAGAAAGTAAACAAAAGAAAGAAGGTTAGATTTAGTGAAAGGTCCAACTCTCTACCTTGGGAGGTAGAGGGTATTTATAGTTACATACAATACGTCCTCCTTCAGACTGTGGATCAGGCATACAGTGGGTAAAGACCCGTCCTTCCTCCATGGTGTTACTCTAAGCTAAACTAAGCAAATGACTAACTAATAAACTAGTAAATAACGATATGTCTACGAGCTAACTTATGCTAGATTATATTTGGGGTGACCGACACTTCACTATGGAATTTCTAATTCCTAACAGTCTTAAATGTTAATGGAAACATTCGCTCTGAAAACGAAGATTTGTTGCACACTATTATAGAGTTGAAAGAGGAGTTGGTAAAAATTAAGGAAGATAAGTCTAGTAAAACAAATGCCCTTGCATCTGGAATGTTTAAAATTGACACTAGGACGCCTAATGACAAACCACAAGATACTAATGTGCTTCCTTCCACTTCTACAGGAGTAGTTGCCTCTAATCCTATCGTTAGCACTTCACAACTTAAGATCAAAAACACGAAGAATAGGAAGTTGCAACGTAAGAGAAGATCAGTAAACACACTTGAAGTAGAAGAAAACACTAGGACTTTGAATAAAACTCATGTTGCACCTACTTTAGACATTGCGTTAGACAAATGTAATAGACAAAGTGATGTAACGAATGTTGAATCTTTAAGTACTTTGAATGTTTTGTTTGAAGCATCTTGTATTTGTTGTTGTAAAAGCATGTTTTCTGGTTGTCATGATAAATGTGTGGCTAAATCTATCTTATCTCGTAAGCGGAAACATAGAAAACGAATTACCTCTAGGCCCACTAATGCTTCTAAGTCTGTGCTAGGTAAACCGCCTTATAGTGTTTTTGGGAATATCATTGATGTACCCATAGAACCCACCTCACCTCCTAGGAAGAGAATATCACCTAGTGCATTCACTAAGACCAAAGCACAAACTAGTTGGACTTGGCAGAGATGGTTACAAAATACACCTGGATTTAAATGGATTCCTAAAATCATAAATATGTGTGTTTCAACTGTAACTGTAACGGAACCCTTTAACTCTTCGGGTTCTACCTCTACTTCTATTCCACCTGTGTCGTCTGTGTGTAATGCAGGTAATATAGATCATCCTTTGGATTTTTGATAGCGGATGTTCACGGCACAAGACAGGCAATCTCAAACTGTTATCAAACTTTGTCTCAAAGTTCATCGGCACTGTCAGGCTCCGGAATGATCACTTCTAACCTATCATGGGCTACGGAGATTCCATCAATGGTAACATCGAAATTAGCAGGGTTTATTATGTGGAAGGTCTCGGTCACAATCTTTTTTCAGTCGGTCAATTTTATGATGGTGATTTGGAAGTTGCTTTTAGGGAGAAAACTTGTTTCATCCGTGATCTACAAAGAAACGATCTTATGTCTGAAAACCGCACGTCAAGCCTTTACACAATCTCAATGCAAGACATGATTGCTTCATCTCCCATCTGTCTACTTTCTAAGGCAACGTCTACAAAATCATGGTTATGGCACCTCAGACTCTCACATTTAAACTTTCAAACCATAACCAATATTGCACGACAAAAACTAGTTGAAGGTCTTCCAAGGTCTAGGTATTCAAAAGATCACTTAAGCTCAGCTTGTGAACAAGGGAAAAGTACTCGTGCTCACTTTCCTTCAAAGAGGGAACACAACTCTCAGCATGTTCTTTATCTTCTTCACATGGATTTGTGTGGCCTGATGCGTGTGCAGACGATTAATGGCAAACGCTATATTCTTGTAATTTTTGATGACTACTCAAGATGGACTTGGGTTTATTTTCTTCGAAGTAAAGATCAAGCTCCACAAATGACCATCACCTTTCTCACGAAAATTCAAGTTCAGTTACGGAATACAGTTAGACAACTAAGAACAGCCAAGGGAACTGAATTTGTAAATCAAACTCTTCGAGATTACTATGAGAAAGTGGGAATTGAGCATCAGACATCAATTGCAAGGACACCAGAACAAAATGGAGTTGTCGAAAGACGAAACCGTACGTTAGTGGAAGCTGCAAGAACGATGTTGATTAATGCAAAACTTCCAGATTACTTAAGGGGCAGAAGCCGTGTCAACTGCATGCTACACTCAGAACTGTTCTATGATAACCAAACTCCACAACAAAACACCTTATGAGATTATCCGTAACAGAAAACCGAATCTCAAACACTTTCATGTATTTGGTGCTCTTTGTTACCCGAATATGATCGTGATGACTTTGTAAAGCTCAAGGCTAAAGCTAACATTGGAGTCTTCGTTAGATACTGTGAAAACTCAAAGGGATACTGAATCTGGAACCGTCGTACAAAGGAAATTATGGAAACCATTCACGCTAATTTTGATGAACTCGCGGAAATGGCTTCTAAGCAAAAGAGCTTGGAACCCGAACATAACTGTCTCAACTTCCACCAATCGTCAACCGATCAATCATTTCAACTCACTCTTCATAAAATGGAAACGTTGTTTGATCCTTTGTGTAGTGATGATTTTGATCAACGTGCTCCAAATGTATCAAATGTTTCTGCTGCTCAACTTGAAAATATTCCAATACCTGATACACCTGAAACAACAACAACTGTTGCTGATGCACCTCCGATTGAATCTACAACGACAACCAAAAAAATCGCTTCTAATGACGCTGATCCAGCTAATGATCTTCTGAATCAAGATGTACCTGCACCAGCGGATTTTGATGGAAATGCGTTCTTTAACCCTTTCGATACTAAAACTGCAAACTCAGATGTTGCTGAATCATCAACCAACCATCTGAATCCACCAAATCTGCACAATGTATATCAACATCAACCCTCCATACATCGTTGGACTAAAGACCATCCACTTGTTAACATTATTGGCAACCAAACCAACCAGTCATTACTAGACAACGCTTTCAGACTGACGGTGAACATTGCATTTATGCACTCACCGTTTATCAAAATCAACCCAAAAACATCAAAGATGTAATGACCAAAGATAACTGGATTGAATCCATGCAAGAAGAGCTGAACCAGTTTAAACGTTTAGAAGTATGGGAATTGGTTGAAAGACCAACAGGGGTCTACGTCATTGGTCTCAAATGGATTTGGAAAAAACAAGTTAGATGCTGAGGGTACGGTTATCCAAAACAAGTCACGTCTGGTGGCTAAGGGTTATAGACAGGAATAGGGTATCGACTTTGAAGAATCATTTGCACCGGTAGTTAGACTTGAGGCTGTACGGATTTTTCTGGCATTCACGGCTCACATGAACATCACTGTATATCAGACGAATGTCAAAACTTCTTTTCTGAATGGTAAACTGAAGGAAATGGTATATGTTAGTCAGCCAGAACGATTTGTTGATCCAGAGTTCCCTAATCACATCTACAAATTGAACAAGGCTCTATACGGTCTCAAACAAGCCCCTAGGGCGTGGTATGATAAGTTGTCATCCTTTCTCCTTGAACATAATTTTATCAAAGGATCGGTCGACCCAACACTGTTTATTAAATATCACGGGGCACACATTTTAATTGTTCAGATTTATATGGAGGACATCATTTTTGGCTCTACCCACAAAAAGTACTCAAACGCTTTTTCAAAACTAATGAAAACAAATTTTAAAATGTCAATGCTGGGTGAACTTACGTTATTTTTAGGACTACAAGTTCATCAATCATCCAGTGGTATTTTCTGTAGCATATTGGTTTTCATAAACACATCACAAACTCATTATATGGGGCGTATGGTTTGAGTTTTAGAGAGAGAAAGTGGAAGAGTTTTGGGAACTTAGTGAGACAAAGAAAAATGATATTGAAAGCTCCAACCCTTTGCCTTGCTAGCCAAAGGGTATTTATAGTTACAAGCTTAGACGCCCTCCTTCGGGCTGTGGATCAGGCATACAGTGGGTAAAGACCCGTCCGTCCTCCACGGTGTTACTTAACAAACTAATTACAAACACTAAATGACTACGACTACTAGCTTTCTAACGATTACATATACTTGAGGTGACCGACACTTTAACTACCGGATTTTCTAAATCCTAACAATCTCCCCCTAAGGGAGGTCACCTCAAATTACATTGATTACAAACAGATATTACGTTTTGGATGTTCTTGGATACTTGTTTAAGTTCATTGCTCTGTAGCCCGTAGTATTTGATTCTTCATGTTCCGCATGTTTTGTTCATTCAAGTGGAGGTCTTTAACTGATCCACGTGATGGTGAGTTTTGAGCCAGTTTTGAGATCATCAGCTACAGCAAATCTCTGACTCATCCTTTTGTTGTATCGTCATAATGTGAAGTTGTGACTTTCAGACCGACATGCTCACATTTTGGATCATGATATCTTCTCATCAGAGTAGCAGAAGCTTTTGTTGATTCATAATTTTTCTAGCAGCGTATCAGAAGCATGGATTGAAAATATCTGAGCCAGTTGATGAAGACATGCACTTATCATAATATCTTTAGAAGTAAATGTGATGTGTGAGCATGCAGCTATGGAATGACTCCTCAATTCTGATCAGCTGCAACCGTCGGGTTTCCCTGCATTTAACAGTTAGCAATAAAGCACACGAAAGTGTCTTTGATCACTTTCGTTGAATTGAGGTGCACGACCCACAGTTCCTCGTTGATCAGTACAAGTATTGCCTGTGATCAGGTATAATTTCGAAGAATCTCCTTAACAGGGTTTCGCAGCTGCTCTAGCCATTCTCAAACCGGAACATCTCAAAGAAGACAACACGGAGTGAGTGAACCAGCGAATTGAGATTCACTGATTGATGAAAATGATTTGAAAACAATCGTGTATTGCTTAATATAAAGGGTTTTTGCAATACAACGAAGGTTTTATTAGAAAATCAATTATCAATCATAAACACCCTTTTAATTTTGAAACATTAATACACAGTCGATGTGCTACAGAAAAGAATTTTTAAGCACAACGATCGGTTTTTCAAAGGTATCCGTCAATCCATTCCTGAACCAGGATTGATTCAAAATATGAATCATCCCATCGTTTATGTCCAGTTGTCACATGTTTGATCTATTGGATAGATCTCACATGCCACCTACCAAGAGCTTATTTGATGTTGGCTCTAGAAGGTTTTCCATCTTCATTGTGAATGTGTTAACACATCACTCAGATGTTCTGTCAATACCCCAAGGATAATGCATAGGACTCTTAAGATATATTCTCACTTTCCACATTGTGTGAAATAGTGAGTCTTCATTGGTTGTGTCCTAATGAGATTTATTAATGATCTCTTGGCTCTAGACTCAATAGTGAACATTTGGTTCCTATGCCGGAGACTAGGGAGAGGGTCTCCTTCTTCAATATCAACAATCTCTAAGTCGATAGAATATTTAGGTTCCCAGTGAGAATGAAACAAGCCCTTTTAAGAGGAACTTGAGTAGCTTGGGAAGTTGTAGTGCAGTGCGTCACTGGGTCCATGACGTCTTGTCTTCAATACCGGTGTTACCTTAGTAACCACTAGTAGCATATGAATTGAACCCGGTTTCTGCCCTAAGGTTGAATTATTAGATGTCTATTTCTTTTCACCCTTTTCTCATTTCATTTCTTTTTTATTCTTCAACCACTTCAGTGCTTACCGAGAGTTCATTACTAGAACCTGGTTGGGTTTGTTCCAGTACTAGCTCTGTCTCAGTCGGCACTCTTCCCATTTCTCACTTTTCTCCTTTTTTCATCATACCTAAGGACTTCTACATTATCTCGTGGATTGTCCCTGGGTAGATCCCTCCGGCTCTAGGTGGATCGTGGGAACGAATACCTAACCTAACCATCCTTATATCTCCGTCCATGAAGTAAATTTGGTCGGTCTTTTGGTATTGTTCTTCTGTCACAGAAACCAATTGAAAACCATTTGAAAAATCAATCCAGGTACTTGTGATACAGGATCAAAGCATTTTGTACCTGAATTGTTTTGATATTTTAGAAAAAGCTCCCCCTCAACATGTGCATCAAATATTTGAAATCGTTTTAGCACATGGAGGCAAGAGGACTTAGAAATCTTGGATTAAGAATGAAAGACTCAATTCTTTGATCAACATTTTCTAAAATTATCAACATCACTTTCCCGATCAAATTTAATACTTTGTTGAAGATGTATTTGGGAAAGGATGAGGTTTTCTTTTGATTGCTCCCCCTCAATATGTGCATCGAGATTCAAAAGTGTTTTGCACATTTTAGAGGGAACGTGCACTTAGAGACAAATCAATCAGGTTTCAATTCTTTTTGGTTTAAGATAAATGCTCTCCCTTAACATATGCATGAGAAAATTTGAAATAATTTTAGCACATGTAGGGAGGAGAGCTTGTTGTTATATTTATAAAACCACTTATTGAATTATCCAAGGTTGCAAAAATCGTGAATTGGTAGTAAGGCGGTCGACCCCCTGTAGCTTGTAATCGGTTTAGGCGGGATTAATCGATGATTAATCGGATTGGCATTTTTGGCAAGTTTTGGGTATTTCTGGGTAGTTTTTGGTATTTCCGAAAAGATTTTCCTTAAAAACATCTTGTAATAGATATAAAAAACGACTATAAGTGATTACATTTGTTTAGGGTTGCAAAAATAGCGAATCGGTGATTAATTGTATTGACATTTTTGGCAAGTTTTTGGTATTTATGGCAAGTGTTGGTATTTTCGGCAAGATTTTTCTTGAAAAACATCTTGTAATAGATATAAACAGTGATTATAACTAATTTACAGCGAGTTTAGGGTATATACGGTAAGATTTCCATGTTTTCGGCAAGTTTGACCATCGTTAACCGCCGTTGACCATGGTTGCCTGATTTGTTTGAACGATTTACACAAATCAGAAAGGTCGTTGGCCTTGTAGCATCTAATCGGTGATTAATCGGCCTTGTAGACCTTTTTTGGCAACATTGGAATTATCAGTTTATATCCAATTTAAACCACAAATTCTCCCCCGATCATAATTTTCAAATCCTTTGGGATTTGTGATCTCTATTGATTTAAATTGTTTTTGAAAGCTTTTGAGGAGAATTGTGACTTGCTTTTAAAACATTTAACTGTTAAGGATCAAATTCAGAGACTTTAAACTCCAATGATTAAACATGCTTAAATATCTTATGAAAACACAACATTAGCCTTGGTCTGGATCCAATTGTACAAAAATGTTGTTCTTTTTGATTATCCAAAATTAGACCTTGCTCGATTACGTGCCAATTGTTTGAAAAATAACTTTTTGATTTGATTGAAATCAATCTCCCCCTCAATCAATGACATAAGTTGTTGATTGAGTGTTAGAGATTTTGACAAATGATAAGTCCAGATGATTTTCAAAAATATAGTCCGAGTTATTTTCAATGCAATTTTGTTTTCTTTAGATGACAAATATTTTTCAGAAGAATATTAAGAAGGAAACATTTGTCTTTAGAATCAGAGCGTGAGGTTTAAAAATTGGATGAAGCATAGCTCTGGTCTTTCTTTAATAACTATCTGTTCTTTCTTTGTCTCAATTTTTTTTTATTTATTTTTTTAAGTTTATGTACATTCGAACTTCATCTAAAGACCCGTGCCATTCTTTGAGTGACAAATCAAAGTCCGTAGATGTTATCGAAGAACAAAAATTTGATTAAAAGACAAATAATATTTTTTTGGCTTTTTCAAAGATTTTTCTGATTTTTATGGATTTTGAAATTTTATATTTTTCTATTTTCTTTTTGTGGGTTTTAAAATTTTGTATTTTGCTTTTTGATGAAATATGTACAAGAGATATATGAAGAAAAGCCTTTACTCATCGTCTTTCCCTTGAAGACGTTTGAGTGTTTCCGGTTGTAGATTCTTTAGTCCAAGTCGTGGAAGAATGAACTCAAAACGTTCTCTAGGAAGAGCTTTAGTGAAGATGTTTGCCAGCTGATATTCAGTTCTCACAAAATATAGTTCCACCACACCTTTCTCCACTTGTTCCCTGATGAAGTGATGTCGAATATCGATATGCTTTGCTCTTGAATATTGAACGTTGTTGCAGGAGAGAGCAATAGCACTTTTGTTATCACAATACACAGGGATTTTGTTGAATTCAAAGCCATAGTTAGATAATTGGGATCTCATCCATAGGATTTGAGCACAACAAGATGACATGGCTATGTATTCCGCCTATGTAGAGGATATAGACGTACTCATTTGTTTCTTAGAAGACCAGCTTACAAGCTTTTCTCCCAAGAATTGAGCACCACCTGACGTGCTTCAACGTGTATCTTGACATCCTGCATCTGCATATGCTGTTAGAAACATATTAGTGTCCTTCGGATACCAAACTCCCATGTTAATGGTTCCTTGGAGATACCGAAAGACCCGATTAACCGCTTCAAGGTGCTTTTTGGTAGGCTTAGCCTGGTATCTAGCAGACATGCATACAACGAACAGAATATCAGGTCTACTGGCTGTTAGATACATCAAGGATCCAATTATACTTCGATATTTCGTTTGATCAACCATGATCCCTGAGTGGTCCTCATCCGGTTTTGTGCGCTCCACCATGGGAGTGTCAACAGGGTCACAAGTATCAAATCCAAATTTCTTTAAAATTTCATTTGCATATTTGGATTGATTAATAAAAATGCCTCCGGGACTTTGTGAAATTTGCAACCCAAAGAAGAATGACATTTGTCCCATCATAGACATTTGAAATTTGGAGCCCATTTCCTTTGAAAAATGGTCACATTCATTAGGGTCGGTCGAGGCAAAAATAATATCAGCAACATAGATTTGAACATGAATTAAGTGTTTGCCTGACTTTCTGGTGAATAATGTGGGATTAACTGCTCCTTTGTTGAATCCGTTGGTTAAGAGAAACTTTGAAAGTGTATCATACCATGCCCTTAGAGCTTGTTTCAAGCCCTAGAGGGCCTTCTTTAAGCGATAGACATGATTAGGATGTTCTGGATCCACAAAACCTTCAGGCTGACTGACATATACGATTTCTTTCAGATCTCCATTAAGAAAGGCAGTCTTCACATCCATCTGATAAACCACCATGTTCTTACTAGCAGCATTAGCCAAGAAGATTCTGATTGACTCTAAACGTGAAACTAGAGCAAATGATTCCTCAAAGTCAATACCCTCCTCTTGACGATATCATTTTGCAACAAGTCTTGCCTTGTTCTTCAACACATCACCATGCTCATCAAGTTTTACTTTGAAGATCCATTTGAGAGCAATGATCATAGCACATTCAGGAGTAGGTACCAATTCCTAAACATCAAGTCGATCGAACTCGTGAATTTCTTCTTGCATTGCATTGAACCAACTGTCCTCAGACATTGCGGTTTTAACATCTTTCGGTTCGACCTTTGATAATATGGAATTGAAGAAGCACCATAACGCATCAGTAGCAAGTTGTTTACGAGTGGATACCGGACGAGAAGGGTTCCCAATGATATTGTCCAATGGATGATCATGTGTCCATTTTATGAAATGCTCGTGTGGTTGTTGTTGAGGAACAGATGTAGCAGAGTTGGGGTCCCCTGATGAAGATGGTTCAGATGATGGATCAGGGGCTAAAATATTTTCAAATGGGGCATCTTTTGGAGTGGCAAAGGGGTTATCTCCATCATAAATGGCAGAAACATTTCCATGATGTACACTCGAGGATTGAGGATTTGCGGATGATGATGAGTGATCTGCACTAGGCACTTCTTGAGATAGTGACACAGAGACTGATGGATTATCTGTGTTGACAGGATTAGGAGCCGCCACTGTTGATGGTGTATATTGATCATTGATAAGACGTTCATAGTATTCATCAAACATCGGATCAAACAATTTCTGCAAATCTTCTTCAAAAGGAGGTACATATGGAACTGCAGGTGAGGGATTCTGTACAAGAGAAGAACTAATGGGATTATTTAATGACTGTTGAGATGCGGGTCCAGAACTAGATTTTCCGGGAACCACTTGCTCAGACAGCTCATCGAACGTGACTTGAATAGTTTCCATGATATCTCGGGTTCTTTTGTTGTAGATTCGGTAACCCTTCCGGTTTGGTGCATAACCAACAAAAACTCCAATGTCCGCCTTAGCTCTCAACTTACCTAAATCATGACCATCATTAGTTGGATAGCATAAAGCACCGAATACACGAAGGAAAGAGAGATCTGGTTTTCGGTTGTGGACTAGTTCGTATAGAGTTTTTCCATGAGTGGTGTGGATAAGGGAACGGTTTTGGGTATAGCAAGCAGTGGCAATGGCTTTATACCAGAGAAACATTGGAACCTTTAAGTAGATTAGCATAGTTCTTGCAGCTCCCACAAGAGTCTGATTTCGTCTTACAACTACACCGTTCTATTGGGGAGTGCGTGGAACACTTCTTTGATGGCTGATTCCAATGCTTTCATAAGACTGACTTAGTTCTTTGTTGACAAACTCAGTTCCATTGTCCGTTCGGATAATTCTGACAGTTTTATTAAGTCGAACCTGTAGCTTTTTAATAAGTTTGATGATGACATCAGGAGTTTCATCCTTTGACCTCAAATACTTAACCCAAGTAAACCGAGAGTAGTCATCAACCACGACTAGCACATATTTCTTCCCGTTAATAGTTTGCACTCTCATGGGTCCGTACAAATCCATATGAAGAGTATGAAAAACTTCCATAATTGAGTTTGCACGTTTGGGTTTATGGGCGTATTTCTTGCTTTTTCCCAATTGGCATGCTGAACAAAGATGATCTTTCTCATATTTCAATCTGGGCAAACCTCTAACGAGGTCCTTTCTAGAAAGATCATTTATGGTTCCGAAGTTCAAATGGTTGAGACGATGATGCCATAACCATGACTTTGTTTTTGAAGCTTTTGACAGCAAGCAGATTGGAGAGGACTTCCTCATGTCTTTGATAGAGACGGTTGATAAGGTTTTAAAATGTACCTTTTTTAGGGGTCGTTTAAGCCCTTATTTGATCACTTTTGTATCCGTTATTAATTAATATCATTCCTTTTCACTTTTTAGGTATCTTGAAGGCAAAATGCTGGAATGACACTTATTCGGACGAAAAGGCGCGAATATACGAAGAAAATGGCCAAAGTCAATAATCGAGACACTCAGGCTGCTGGAACTGAAGGGGACGGCGTCAGGCACAAAACAGTGACGCCGTCGGACAACTTTTGTGACGGCTTAGTAGCCAAATTGCTCATTTACAAGTGACGGCTTCAGATTTTAGAAGAGTAGGGCGTAGCAACTCAGACGGCCTAGATTTGATCCCGACGGCGTCAGAAGATGAAGCCGACGGTGTCACAAGCATAAGGTGACGCCGTCACAAGCTGCAACCTGCACGCGAAGTAGCTGATACTGTTTTTGCCATAACTTTTGCATACGAACTCGGATTTAGGTGATTCAAAAGCCCACGTGATCGGAACGAGAAAATCTACAGTTTGGTGAAAAAGTGGTCGTGACACCGTCACTCTTTAGGTGTGACGCCGTCACTCTTTGCTGACAGAAAATCTGCCTATAAATAGAACATTATAACTTCACTTTTTGTAGGCTCAAAACCCTAACTCCGATTCCAGGGCTTAGCTAGGTGTTTTTCCAGCAACTTTGAAGGTTTCAATCACTACAAAAACATCTTGTAATGGTTTGTTGATTATATCTTAATCCATATCTTCAATTTATCATTATGTCTATCTCATGTTTGATTGATTGTGTGTATGCTTGTTTGTTTAACATGTCCGGCTAAATTTCTTGTGTGTTTGCTTAGATCTATGAAACCTAGTTGTTAATTATTGTTAGGTTGTTTCTTATCTTAATTTTAATTGGCTTAGGAGTGCGACTAGGCTATCGTTGTGTTTAATACTTGATAAATCTTTGATAGTTTATGAATGACTTAGTGGATTTCGTTTACTTAACCCAAAGATAACCTGAAAGTTAGTTTATGAATGACTTAGTGGATTTCGTTTACTACACTTAAGGGTAACTTCAAAGAGTTAGGTAATGCACACCTTGTGACCTTAGAAGACACAGCGCGTTAAGAATAAGGACGTGACAATTCAACCATCAATAGGAGATAACTAGGGAGTAATAGTATCTAGGTAAACACATCTTTAACTATCATACGAGCACACATCAATTAGACATAGACTACCCCTTAGCTTATTTAATTAGAATAGATAATAGTAGAGTAATCGGTAGAAATACCACCCCCCAAATCCAATACCCCGAGATTCGTACCTTTCTATTTCCTAAAAAAATATAAACAAGATAAAAAATAATCTTCCACAACCCCAACCTTAGCGTAGTAATTTCTCACTAGCATTCATATTCCCCTAGAGAACGATATCAATACCCGTGGCTTACCCTAATACTACACTACAATGATTAGGTTTACTGCCTAGGGTGTTGAAAAACTTGCTCGACGAAAATGAAGTTCCTTTGACCCCGAACGACGCGTGTAGCGTTATCAAGTTTTTGGCGCCGCTGCCGGGGAATAGAATAGCTAGTTAGGATTCCACCTCGTTTAGGTTTCCTTGCTTGATTCCTATCAAGTAAACTTTTTTTTTCCATTTTTAGCTTTCTCGTAGTCTATCCCCCTTCTTCGTGACCTTTGTTCGTAACCCCATCACTTTTCATCATGGAAGGTGATAACCAACCACCATTCATCAACCTACCACCAAATGACCCGCCAAGAGGCCCTACTCTTGATGAATACTCGAGACCAAGCCACCTAGGCTATAGGAACACCATTGAGCTTCCCGACCAAGCCCAAACTATGGCCCTGCGATCCGACACCATCCGGTTGGTGCAAAACGGATGTGCATTCCATGGACTTCGTTCCGAAGATCCTAATCAGTATCTTAAGGATTTCCTTAAAATTCTCGATTCCATCGACCTTGATGCTGCTACTCGGGAGACCACGCGTCTGCATCTGTTGATCCCAGTTGAGCAAACGATCTAATATAGAAACTGACTTGTAACAAAAGCTTATCAAGTATTACGCGGAATTTAATACTTAATCTTAAGAAGAAGAACAGTAAACATTCAACACCTCAATATTATTTATTAATACGAATACTCTTACAGTATTAGGGTTTTGCAACCTTGAAGTGTATCGACCTTAGATATAAAACATACGTATATCTAACCTAACCTAGGACCTCCTTTTATAGGCTAAGGAGTCCTATACAATATACAATACGTAACCTACAAGATAAATATCTTTTCCATATTTATCTAATACAATAAACTAACCGACTATACAAGACTAGCAGTGGTTACAATATATTATCCGTGGTTACACAATACTACTAGCCGCGGTTGTCTTCATCCGTGGTTACACTCTTCTGTCCGTGGTTATATCAAGCCTGTCCGTGGTTCCAGTACTTAGAGTAATTCTTGATCAAAGGAACCTAAAACCCAACAATCCTCCCCTAAACTTGATAAATTCCAACAGAATTCTCAAGTTTTCTGTAAGCTCAAAACATCTGAATTGGAGGATGTAGCCAAACACTTACTAGCTTTAAGTATCTTCTCATACTTCAGCAACAAATCATAAGCTTGACCATCATAAGATACTAACATCTTGATACAACCAGGCTTCAACATCTGAGCAATTATTCCTGGATGCTTATTCAGTTGAGGATAATCACCTTCTACAAGCATATGAATAACCTTTCCAGAAACAGTTAAAACATGAACTCCACAAGTTTGATATAAAAACCATCTAGTAACTTGACCATTGTAGAGTCCTTGCCATTCAGGTTAATCATGAGTAGGTTCAAATAGAATCTTCAAATTATGATAAACCAGCCTCTCATGATAATCATTTGGATGTACTTCACAAAATTTATTCTTGTAAAGTATCCAAAGATTCATCAAATCATCTCTATCAAAATACTGAAGTATTTGTGAAAATTTATTATACTCAGAAACTTCATTGTTGAGTCTTTGAATTTTCCAAACTCCTTCACTTCCAATTATTAGCTTAAACTCATAAGAAATGATTTGATTTACATCTTCAACAACTTTCAATCTTTTAGAATCAGATGTCTCCTGAACCTCAGATTTTCTCTTTCTTTTACTTTGAATCCATTCATCATCTTTTTTAATCCACTCTTCTTCCTTTTTAGAATTCATTGGACAGAAATCATCTTTATTAATCCTCATACATCTCTCATAAATTTCCAAAATTCTTTCAAATGAACATCTACTAAGATTATCAGAAACATAAATGCCTGAATTCTTAATAATTTTCATCAATACATTCCTCATCTGAGCCATAGTAGGAGGTTTCTTTCTTATAACATGTTTCTTTGTTTTGCTTACATTCCTTGCCCATCCATTCATCGGTCTAGCTTTCTCCTCATCATCGAACAGTTTCCATTCTTGTGCAGTAAACTCATCAAGTATTTGTAAAGAAGCTTGAAGATAGTTTTGTGAGTCATACCATATAGCTAACCATTTCTCACTAGCTTCCTCCTCTTCTTTCTTTCTTTTATCCAAAGCTGTTTGGTCTTCAGCCAACAAGTTTATTCCATACTCTTCATCATAAGCTTCTTGTTCTGCTTTATTTTTAAACTTCAGCACTACCTCTTTACCTTTTCCAACATCAGATTGAACCACTTTCTTCTTCAAAGGTTCACCAATAACTAAACTTTTTCCTTTAGGTTTGGTTGCAGTAGATTGAATAGATAAAGCAGGTGCAATGATTGGTGTAGAAATAAATGATGTTTTGCTCAGATTAATCAATGTACTTGCAGCTTCTTTCTCTACTTCTTTAGACTTAGGTGGTAATATAGAGAGAGTTGTGACAACAGTGGAAGTGGTTATGATAGCAGTGGGTGTGAAAGTAGTAGGAACAATAGCCAAGTCTGAAACTGCATCAGTGGTTACAAGAGTACTAACCATGATTTCAGGTATACTATCAGTTGTTGTGTTCTGCACTACTTCAACATTCTTCAATTTTTCAAGAAAAACCTCATTCCCATCTTTATCAGAAACCAAAAAATCTTGATCTCCACTATCAACATCTTCTTCCATAGGTACACTAATAGATACATCCACAGCCTCCCCTGAATTCATGCCATCACTCCTCCCCTGTTTGGATACATCCTTCGCATTCAGAGCAGTAGAGGAGTCCACCTTCTTTTTCTTTCTTCTCATAGCTTTCAAAACAGCAACTCCAGGTCTTTTCACTTTCTCCAAAACCAATACTCTATGCTTCAACCTCCGAATATCCTTACCCTGAAACACAGATAACTCCTGTAGACCAGAAATTGTATTTTCCATTTTGGCACACGTAGCCGTCAATTCATTTAAACGTTCAAGAATATCCTCCCCACTTCGACCTGTGTTAACTGGTCCGAGAGGTGGTTCATTGGAAAAGTCATCATGTACAAAGTCATTAACCGTCAATTCAATGTCAGGTTCCAATCTATCCTCATCACTTCGAGCTGTGTTAACTGCTCCGAGAGGTGAATCCTTGGATATAGAAGACATAGCACCAGACCTAGCCTGATCATCTATGTACCCTGTAGCAGCCAGTTGGCTAGGGATTCCTCCACCTGTGTTAAGTTCCAAAGAACTCTCCACATTAGAAGTTGCCAATGGTTGGGTCTTATTGATGTTTCCACTATCCTGACCAGCATCAAAGCATGAATCAGTAGTGGAAGCCCTTCCAATCATGTCACGTCCACTCCATGTGATAGCCTCATTAACAATACCACGAACACTAGCCTGAGGAAGCTTAGTGCCCTGTGTTCTCCTAGTCCATGATGCAAGACCTTCATTAAACTCAGAATCAGTAGGCAAAGTAAGTATGTGAGGAAATAAAGGAACATCTCTAATGACAACATTCTGTGGCTGATTCCTCATATGTGCAAAAACTCTATGAAGCATATGATGGACTTCATACTCTCTATCATGTTCAACAGGTTCCACTATTTGATGTTCCACAAGCAGTTGAACAAACCTAGGATACAAATAGTATTTACCCTTCTTCCTAATGTTCTGTACTAACCCCTCATATATCATCCTAGACCAGTTAAATTTCCTTCCATCAGACAAACAAATAATAGCAGTAGCAATTTTAGAAGGAAAGTCATTAAAGCCTGTGGTCTTGTTACTCATACACATCAACAAAGTGTGAATCAAAAACTTCCATTGTTGTGAAAACAAACTCTTAAAAAATTGTACCTTTTCACCTCTGTGTGTATACCCTAATCTCTCTAAACCAGCAACAATCTCAACATCTGAAAGATTATCAACACCATCAGCATCATCAAGCCTTAAAACTTCTCTAATGATCTCCTCAGAAACAGAAATAGCATTCTCATCCACAACAGTACTAAACACCTCCAAGCCATCAACCTCTTCAAGTTTAGCATTCCTCCAGAACTGATGTATGTAGGCTTTAAGAATGGTAGGCTCAACTGTTAAAGCATAGTGAATGGGACTATGAACCAGGAAATCAATCATTTGATGAAACCCTTCAGAGCGAGCATCCTTAGTGAGTACTGCAACAAGATTATGTGAAGTGGAATACTTTTCAGCCATTGTGATTAATGATAGATATGAAGTGGGTTTTGTGAATAAGTCAAAGAAAGTGATTAGGGTTAAAGTTGAGCGCCAATTGGAAGTGGTTTGAGAATCAAATAAATGATCCGTCCGTGATTTGGGGAGAGAGATATAGTTTTGCCAAAGTGTCGAAACAACCCCTGTAGTATCCAAAACAAAGTATCATACTATCCGCGGTTCCATAACAGCTATCCGCGGTTAGAACCTACCATAAGTGGATACAGATATTCACTCCACCAAATATCCAAGAGATATAGCAAGTAAGTTTGTGGTTAACATAAGAGAGTTCGCACAAAAATATGAAGGATTACACAACTATTTTTTTTTTTTTTTTTTTTTTTTTTTAACAAACACAAGCAGCTCACACACCAGCTCCTATGTATACAAATCCTTCATACCTGCAAGACAAAAACACAAAACAAACAGAGACAAATATTATTGTTGTCAGTGGTTAGGAATAGCCAGAAGTGTTTACAAAAGACCTATCCGCGGTTTAGAACAGGTAAGTCAATATAGTCAACTTCTAGAACTTATCTCAGTCCAATACCCAAGAAACTCATTAACTCTCCAACCACATTTAACCTGCCCCATATTTACTTCAATAACCCTAAACTTCACTTATAAAAAGAACCCTTAATCTCATATAACGCACACACCAATCCAAATCAAAAACCCTAATTTCTCCAAGAATCCCAATAATGAGCAGCTCCAACCCAATCAATCTTTCATCAGATGACAATACCTCCTCCAACAGCAGTCTGGAGAGATGGAAAAAGAACTATTTGGCAAGCAATCCAAGCAAAGGAGTGAATAGCTCTTCATTAAGTTCGTATGTATCACCCTATGAAGATACAGACGAAGAAACTTCTCCCATGGTAGTCAGTGCACCTCCACAAGAATCCAATCCATGGCGATTTGACATACCTCCACAAGAACCACGACCATTAAAATCCCCATTTCTTCCATCATCAGAAGATGATAGTGTGGTGAATCCAAGTGATGCTTCTGAAGACTCTGATGACTCTTCTAAGAAGAGGACTTCAAACCCCAAACCTTCATCATCTAACCCCCAACCAAGACCACGAGCAAGAAACCCACCACTCCCTAAGGACAGAGAGGTGGTTCTTGGTCTTAGTGCACCAAGTCATGGTGCTTCTTCACACATCGTAACAAGGAAGGGAAAAAGGAAGATGGAGTAAGTTGTTGAATGGTGGAAAGAGAAGATGGAGCACAAGAAGAATATCATATCATCCATCTATCTGCCACAATCAGCTTCAGCTTCTTCGTTTGCATCAATCCATCCTTTCCATTTTGATCCTTAGTTGCTTCGTCGTACTGGTCATGCATATGATAAATGCATATCCAGCATTCAAACGATATAAGCAAGGATAGTAGTAGTAGAAATATTAGTAGAAAATCATGTATAGATGTAGTCTTTAATTAGCACTTGAAGTTTCATTGTAAGCTGTAAGCTGTAAACTGTTTTGTTGAATGAACAATGTAACTTCAGTACTTCTTGAATCTCTATAATGACTTGTCTTTTATCTGCACAATGGTTAGTGGAAACACAGAACAACTAGCAGTGGATTGATCAACTCTATCAGTGGTTAGAAGCAACACTATCAGTGGATAGAAACAAAAATAGCAATACTAAGATTACATAATAACAGTCCAATACTTATACAAACTTATACAAAACAATTTGAGAGTTTAGAGATTAATCATTCCAATACTAACAACAAGATACTGAAACCTTCCCACATCAAAATCTTTGGTGAGAAGATCAGCAACATTGAAATCAGTATGGATTTTTACCATTTGAATCAACCTTTTCTCATTACAATCTCTAATAAAGTGATGTCTTATCTCAATATGTTTAGTTCTAGAATGTAAAACAGGATTTTTGATAATGCAAATTGTATTGTTATTATCAATGTAAATCTTAGTATGCATAAAATTGTACCCAAAATCCAGCAATTGATTCTGAATCCAAAGAACTTGACCACAACAACTAGCAGCAGCCAAATATTCAGCTTCAGTTGTAGAATTAGCCACAATAGTTTGCTTTTTACACTGCCAAGAAATTAATCTGCTTCCCAAGAACTGACATCCTCCAGTGGTAGACTTCCTATCCAGACTAGCTCCAGCATAGTCACTATCAGTGTAGGCCACCAAATCAAAAGGGGAATCCTTAGAGTACCAAAGGCCCAATTTAGGATGACCTTTCAAATATCTAAAGATCCTCTTAACAGCATTCATGTGTAAGGTATTTGGTGTTACTTGAAATCTTGCACACACACATACTGAGAACATAATGTCTGGCCTAGATGCAGTAAGATACATCAAAGATCCAATCATGGATCTGTACAACTTCAAATCAACTTTGGGACTTCCATCATCTGGTAGCATAGGTTTCTGAGTCTCCATAGGTGTACTAGCACTCTTTACATCTTGAAACCCAAACTTCTTCAAAACATCTGCTACATACTTGTCTTGACTAATGAAAATACCATCAGTCCTTTGTTGAACCTGTAGCCCCAAAAAGAAAGTGAGTTCTCCCATAGAACTCATCTGAAACTTATCATGCATAAGTTTCTCAAAATCTCTGCATAGCTCCTTATTAGTAGAGCCAAAGATGATGTCATCTACATAAACCTGAACCAGTAAAATATCATCTTTGTGCTTTCTAATGAACAAAGTTTTATCAATCAGTCCCCTTTTAAATCCATTGTCCATCAAATAAGTAGACAGGCATTCATACCATGCCCTAGGAGCCTGATGCAATCCATACATAGCCTTCCTCACCCTGTAAACCTTGTCAGGATGATCAGGATCTTCAAAACCAGGAGGTTGACAAACATAAACCTCCTCATCAATAGTGCCATATAAAAATGCACTTTTAACATCCATCTGATACACAACAAAATTCTTGAATGAAGCATAAGCCAAAAACAATCTAATAGCCTCTATCCTTGCAACTGGTGCAAATACTTCATCATAGTCCAAACCTTCAGTTTGTGTGTATCCTTGAGCAACCAACCTTGACTTGTTCCTCACTACAATTCCTCTTTCATCCCTCTAGTTTCTTAACACCCATTTAGTCCCAATAGCCCTCTTCCCATTTGGAAGATCAACCAATGTCCAAACCTCTTGAAGTTTGAACTGAAGAAGCTCCTCTTGCATTGATTTTACCCAGCCTTCTTCTGTTAAAGCTTCTTCTACTCTCTTGGGCTCCTTTTGAGACAGAAAACAAGCAAACAGGCAATTTTGCAGATCTTTATGACTATTTCTTTTGTGAAGAGATCTTGCAAAGAACCCATGTTCAGGAAAGGGTTCAGTGTTCTTTATCCTGCTTCTTGTTTGAACAGGAGTATTCAAATTTCCAAGAATCTGTTCCTTGGGATGAATCTTGTGAATTCTGGTAGTAGTAATTGGACTTTCATTAATTACAGTTTCCAAATTAGACAAATCAGCATTGAAGAATTCATCCATGTCTTCATCATCAGTAGGAGTATCAATCTCTATTAAATCAGGCATATTAGGATCATGTGGATACTCCTCATCACCAAATAGTGGCTTTGGATGTTGATCTGTGCTGAAAACAGTCAAGCTACCTCACACAAGCCTGCCACTTGTGAATGGCAGACCGTAAGAAGCTTAAAACTGCTTAAAACACAAATACAATGAAGATCAGAGAATACGGTGAATTCCCGGGTCGTTATGTCCCACGGAGAATCAATGGTGTGCAAACACTTGATCAGACGATAGATTGATCACTAATGATAGTGATCATTAAGGAATAGGATGGATAATTACACTACTGAAAAAAGTTTATAAAATAAAGCGACTTAAATACAAATTAAGAAAATTAAAAAGATAAAATATATTAAATAAACGCTATCACTATTTTTAAAATAATTTTTTTATGATTTTATAAAATAAAATAACTTAAATAAACTATATTAACTAAAACGTAAACTTAAATTACCTAAAAACGTGGCCTAAAATGAAAACGTACGTTATATACAAAAATTACGCTGGAGCGCAAGATAAAACGTAAAATTTATGAAATAAAAGGCCTACGAGTGTAAAACTAATTTTCTTACGTACTATATGACAAAAGAAAATTTTAGAAAAAAGATTTATATTTTTTAGACTTTTATATTTTTTATTATGAATTAATTAAGATTTTACACTAATTAAATGTTAAAAAATACTAAAACTATTTGGAAAAATCTGAAACTTTTTTATAAAATACTCAATACTAATACAAATTTATGAAAAATACAAAACTGGAAAAAGCTACTACGAATAAGCTACAAATAAGCTAAGAAACTAAATAAGCTAAACTGGCCAAAACGTGTATAAGAGATTATTTTGTGCAAGAGATGACAGTCAAAGTCCCAAGGGCGCAATGGTTTCTGTGAGGAGTGTTGGAGCGTGGACTGTTGGGCAGGAGGTCTTGGGTTCGAATCCCACCTCTTGCCTTTTTGCTACTATTTTATTTTTTGTGATTTTTATTTTACAAACCTATTAAGCACATGAAATTAAACACTTTTTATAACTACAAGCGTTTATGAAAAACACCAATAAGCTCAGAAACAGCTTAAGTTTTCTTAACAGTGGACAAAATTTGGAATTAAGCACTAGGATTAACCAAAGTGTTAATAAGCTAGTGAATAAGCAACTGGAAAACTGAGATAAGCTAAGAGAATAATTATAAGCTAATGTTGCAACTGAATAAGCACAAAAACATAGAAATAAGCACTTTAGCAAAATCCAAATAAGCATAAAGATTAACTGTTGCACAGGAAACTATTTGGTTTCTAAGTATCTTTAAGCTAGTATTTAAGCACTGAAATAAGCTAAGAATTGAAAACAGCCACTTGAACTAACTAGCTAACCAACTGAAATCTCTAAAAAGTTAATTTACAAAGTTTAGCTTCCACTATTAAGCTCTTGAGGAGCTTATGAAAAACTGATGAAAACTGACTTATTGAAACACTTAAACAAAATGGACAGAAATGAAAAGCTATAGCAGGCTAGGAGAATAAGCTAAAAATGGAAAATAAGAACTTGGTACCTTGAGTTAGCTAGGTGAGCTACTTAGAAAGCTAAATTACAAAGGCTAATGATCACTAATAAGCTCTCTAAGAGCTTATGAACTTGGCTACCAAATCTGTGCACAGGGCCCTTTCTCAGTCAAGGTGTCCAAAATAAGCTAACAAATAAGCACTCTACAAGCTGATTAAAGGCAATCTAGTATTTTTATATTTTTGTTGAACAACTAAATATTAATTTCCCAAAAGTACTTAAGCTAACTTTTAATAATAAACACACAGTGAAATTCTAAATTTTATTCAAAAATGACCAAATGAAAATTTGACTTTTGTAAAAACCAAAAGGGTTGACCACTTTGAACTTTGATTTGATCCTGTGGACTGAATAAGATGTATTAAGGTATATAAAGACTGATTTAAGCTAGAACAACAACTAATAAGCTAAATGACATGATTTGGTTACATGAAAATTCCCACAGTGGACAGTTGGGTGCAATAAGTTGATTTTGACTTTTTACTAAACAAACACTAGTTTTAATGACTTATCTGAGCTAAAGAACACTAAAGTGACATATAACAACAATGAATAACAACACAACAAGCAGCTATCACAAATAACTGAACTAATCCAAACACCATTTTATAAAACTGTTATGAAGCTTAATATGCTAAAACAAACTTATAAGCTGAGAATTCTATTTATTATCTGATATTATCTATAATAAGACAAGATTAAACTAAAATTAACAATATTCAAACACTTAAACTAAGAAAGGCAAATTTTAAAGAAATTTCTTACAAATTGCTTTTCAGTCAAAGTCTATGAACCAATGATCAAAACAACTCCTAATGGCTTTCCACAAAGCCTCTAACCCAATAAGCAATCCCAAATTAGCTCTGCATTACCAGATATCATTACCAAATCCATTTTGAGCTCTTCAATTGACTTTCGTTGACTTTTATGGTTTTGTTTAAATTAAAACACTAGAGTATGTAGCAAGCTCATGAAAAGCTATCACAAGCTTATCTGAGCTTGTTGGAAGGATAGAAGAGCTTTTGTATCTTATAATTACTGTAAATGATTTAAGACGAATTACCAAGAAACATGAAAACTTTAAATCTTATTAACTTGGATTAAGTACAATACAGAAGTGAAAATTAACTTGAAACAACCTTAAAATTACACTGAAAACTTGAATTTAGACTGAAACAAACATTAAAAAAAATTTTACACTAAGAAATGGTCTAAAACATGCGACAACCACTCTCACTGTCTTCTTTCTTCTTTATAGATGACTTCTAGAACTCTGTGGGTCCCACTTGGTCTTTCCCATCAATAATATCAGCCTTTGGATGGGTCAAATTCATCTTGGCCTTCCATTGGTATTTTGGCGCCAAAACGTGTATAAGCCAGTGAGGTTGAGTGAGGTGGGGGAAGATACATTAAATGATTCTTGTTTTGTGTTGATGTGGAGGGGACATGGAAAGTGATATGGAGAGGAGGGGGGATGGTTGTGTTTGATTATTGCAGACAGTGGTTGGGATGAAGGGGAAGAAAAGGCGCCAAGTGGTTGTTTGACCAAGCTTTTGACCAGAGGGTAATAATAGGGGGGGGTCAAAATGGCTAATTGACAGGGGTCCAAAGCTGTTATGACCAGGCCAAAAAAGGTTTTAAAGGGTTTAAATGTCATAGGGACCTAAGTTGCAATTTCTGAAAATACAAGGGCCATATCTGCCAATTTGTTTCAAGGGACCAAAAGTGACACTCTCAAAAAGTATAAGGACCAAACTTGCCATTTTGCAATTTCCAAGGACCATTTTTGACAATTTTCAAACTTGAGGGACCAAAGTTGTAATTTTGCAAATTTTACATTTCAAGGGTTTGTTTTGACAACTTTTGAATCCCATGGACCTTAAATGACATTTTTCTTTATTTTTATATACCAGGGACTGTTTTTGACAACTTTTGAAACTTGGGGGACTAAAACTGCCAATTATGCAAATTTGATATGTTTTTCATCTGATTTTGATCTTTTTGCATTTAAAACACATAAAACACTGATTTGTGATATTTTTATCATTTTGAAGCATTTTTGAGTGTTTTCAGATGATTTTGCAGTTTAGATAGTACAAAAATGATGAGTATTTAGAGACTCATCAATCCCCCACACTAAGATATGGCTAGTCCCTAGCAATGATTTGAAGCTTTAATGGATTTTAAAAACTCTTTACCAAAAGCCATCACTTCTGGAGTAGCCAAATGTTTCAGTTCAAGTAAGAACCTTGGTACACTGATAACCAAATGATTTTGAGCAAATCACAAGCTGTAAACGGATTTGATTAGTCTTTACCAGAAGCCGTACCCTTCTGGACTAGCCAACTCTTAGATAAATTATCAGAATTATTTTTGGTGAGCTGAATACCAATTATGGTTTTTCCACTGCCTTTACCACAAGCCATAATCTTGCGGGCTAGCCAACTCTTCACTTTTTAGGATATGGTGAGTTGAGAACCATACAATTTTGGGCAAATTGCAAGCCATATAAACGGATTTGATATATCTTTACCAAGAGCCGTTTGCTCCTGGATTAGCCAATCCTTTAGTTTATCAAACATGGCGGACTGATAACCAATTGAGTAAGTGTAAAACACTTACTCCAAAAAAAAATTTTGGCCAAAAACGGGGGAATTGGGTAGATAATATATGAAATTCGTGAGAATTCCCCCCCACACTTAGAAATGAATATTGCCCTCAATATTCAAAGTACCGGCGGTTATGCCGAAACAAAGAACGTAAAAGGGAAATATTACGGCCATTATTTTAAAAGATTTTTTTTTTTTTTTTTTTTTTTTTTTTTTTTTGGAATATATATATCTATATAACATGTGGGGCATCACCCCCACACTTAGGTGGTAGAAAGGGGTAAGAAGACAGAAATATGGGTGAAAACCCATATGGTGTGTGCTACTGTTTTTGGTTACCGAGTCGCTAGCTTGACTCGACCCCGCATTAATTGGTTCATGGGGAAGCAAAGTGGAAGAAACAATCTCCATCGGACTTTCATTCAAGATGTTTGGATAAACATTGAAGCACGCGAAAGTTCCACACCGATGAGATAAAGAGAGACAGAGACAGACCCGGCTCACAGATGGTACATGAAAATGCCGGGGTCAAAGATAATGTCTTCACTCCCGAAGGAGTTAAGACATGGAGAAGTCACACCGTATGTGAAGAAAAGAAGGAGAATCATGATGATGATCATGACTAACTCCTCATTATCAGAAGGAGAATTCATGATTTTTGGGTCATGAATCTCATCAGTGAGGATAGAATCATCATCACATGATGGAAGAGATAAGATAGAATACAGAGGTGGGACAAGTGGTGTGCTCTGAGAGCTAGCAATTTCCACCATTTCCGTGATGGTCTCTGTATCGGCCTCAGACATTTCATCGAAAAGAGGATTTACTTTCTCAAAAGTGTAGTCATTATTAAATTCAAAAAGAGGATTTGAGAAAATCCCGGAAGTAACCTCAGAAATGTCGAGAGAATCACAAAAAGGCAAATCACAATCACTATCGGATATATCCTCAGACTCACTTGGGATTGGGACAAGATCCTCAACACTAGATGATTCCGTTTCCGAAATAGTGCTGAGATGATCATCCTCCATTATGAGAGAGTCTTTGGAAGCAATAATAGGTAAGATAGGTGTGATAGCAATAGACTGAGGGAGTTGAGAAATAAGATCGTTCAATTGAGTAACACTCTCCTCGTCGTAATCATAGTATTCCTTCATTTGAATACTATCCTCATCATCATCGTCATCATATCTGATTCTTATATTCATCTGCTGAAGCTTACACACCATTCTTTTCATTTGCAGTTTCTTTCGAATGCGTATTTCTTCAGAACTTTGAGGAAGATTACACTCCTCGTAATCATTGAAATGATGTGAAGGCTCGGAAGTCTGATGACTGATGGAATACTGTGGGGGTTGGAAATTGTCAAAACCGGGAGAATTGGAATTTTGAAAATTTTGATTCATCGGTTGACATTCAAAAGTCTCATGAGGACCCCCGCAATTCTCACAACAGAGATAATTGGGAAAATAACTTTCACCAAAGTTCTGATTGTAACACGGTTCCGGCTCATAGACAAGCGGGACCCGTGGTGGACAATCAAAACCGTAATGAGAATCATTCCCACAAAACTCGCATGAGTAGGATTCGTATTGGGGCTGTGGAGGTAGGTAGGAAAAATCGGGTGTATTATTTGAAATGGGATCGGGATTACCGACAAATTTGTCTTCGAAACTCACATTGGTACATCGCCGACAATTTCCACCGTTAAATGGACCTCCACACCAGGAACATGTCAAATACCATGACATAGAGAATTAAACGGATAAGAGGGATAAGAGATGAAGAATTAAACGGTTAAAGAAGATAAGGAATGGAGAATTAAACAGGTTTGAGGATAAAGAAATGTAGAATTAAACAGATTGGAGAATAAAGGATGGATATTTTTGGATTTTTGAAAAATATGCGGCAAAATCAAAGAATGAAAATATTTTTGGTGTTGCTAACACTTCAGGAAAAGTGTTAATGAACTTTTGGATTTTCTGAAAACTCTACAAAAAACTTTTTACAAAAGGTGGAACATGTGCAAGAATGGGTCTGAAAAAGGCTAAACACACGCTAAAGCCTCCCCGGCAGCGGCGCCAAAATTTGATCTGTGCTGAAAACAGTCAAGCTACCTCACACAAGCCTGCCACTTGTGAATGGCAGACCGTAAGAAGCTTAAAACTGCTTAAAACACAAATACAATGAAGATCAGAGAATACGGTGAATTCCCGGGTCGTTATGTCCCACGGAGACTCAATGGTGTGCAAACACTTGATCAGACGATAGATTGATCACTAATGATAGTGATCATTAAGGAATAGGATGGATAATTACACTACTGAAAAAAGTTTATAAAATAAAGCGACTTAAATACAAATTAAGAAAATTAAAAAGATAAAATATATTAAATAAACGCTATCACTATTTTTACAATAATGTTTTTATGATTTTATAAAAGAAAATAACTTAAATAAACTATATTAACTAAAACGTAAACTTAAATTACCTAAAAACGTGGCCTAAAATGAAAACGTACGTTATATACAAAAATTACGCTGGAGCGCAAGATAAAACGTAAAATTTATGAAATAAAAGGCCTACGAGTGTAAAACTAATTTTCTTACGTAGTATATGACAAAAGAAAATTTTAGAAAAAAGATTTATATTTTTTAGACTTTTATATTTTTTATTATGAATTAATTAAGATTTTACACTAATTAAATGTTAAAAAATACTAAAACTATTTGGAAAAATATGAAACTTTTTTATAAAATACTTAATACTAATACAAATTTATGAAAAATACAAAACTGGAAAAAGCTACTACGAATAAGCTACAAATAAGCTAAGAAACTAAATAAGCTAAACTGGCCAAAACGTGTATAAGAGATTATTTTGTGCAAGAGATGACAGTCAAAGTCCCAAGGGCGCAATGGTTTCTGTGAGGAGTGTTGGAGCGTGGACTGTTGGGCAGGAGGTCTTGGGTTCGAATCCCACCTCTTGCCTTTTTGCTACTATTTTATTTTTTGTGATTTTTATTTTACAAACTTATTAAGCACATGAAATTAAACACTTTTTATAACTACAAGCTTTTATGAAAAACACCAATAAGCTCAGAAACAGCTTAAGTTTTCTTAACAGTGGACAAAATTTGGAATTAAGCACTAGGATTAACCAAAGTGTTAATAAGCTAGTGAATAAGCAACTAGAAAACTGAGATAAGCTAAGAGAATAATTATAAGCTAATGTTGCAACTGAATAAGCACAAAAACATAGAAATAAGCACTTTAGCAAAATCCAAATAAGCATAAAGATTAACTGTTGCACAGGAAACTATTTGGTTTCTAAGTATCTTTAAGCTAGTATTTAAGCACTGAAATAAGCTAAGAATTGAAAACAGCCACTTGAACTAACTAGCTAACCAACTGAAATCTCTAAAAAGTTAATTTACAAAGTTTAGCTTCCACTATTAAGCTCTTGAGGAGCTTATGAAAAACTGATGAAAACTGACTTATTGAAACACTTAAACAAAATGGACAGAAATGAAAAGCTATAGCAGGCTAGGAGAATAAGCTAAAAATGGAAAATAAGAACTTGGTACCTTGAGTTAGCTAGGTGAGCTACTTAGAAAGCTAAATTACAAAGGCTAATGATCACTAATAAGCTCTCTAAGAGCTTATGAACTTGGCTACCAAATCTGTGCACAGGGCCCTTTCTCAGTCAAGGTGTCCAAAATAAGCTAACAAATAAGCACTCTACAAGCTGATTAAAGGCAATCTAGTATTTTTATATTTTTGTTGAACAACTAAATATTAATTTCCCAAAAGTACTTAAGCTAACTTTTAATAATAAACACACAGTGAAATTCTAAATTTTATTCAAAAATGACCAAATGAAAATTTGACTTTTGTAAAAACCAAAAGGGTTGACCACTTTGAACTTTGATTTGATCCTGTGGACTGAATAAGATGTATTAAGGTATATAAAGACTGATTTAAGCTAGAACAACAACTAATAAGCTAAATGACATGATTTGGTTACATGAAAATTCCCACAGTGGACAGTTGGGTGCAATAAGTTGATTTTGACTTTTTACTAAACAAACACTAGTTTTAATGACTTATCTGAGCTAAAGAACACTAAAGTGACATATAACAACAATGAATAACAACACAACAAGCAGCTATCACAAATAACTGAACTAATCCAAACACCATTTTATAAAACTGTTATGAAGCTTAATATGCTAAAACAAACTTATAAGCTGAGAATTCTATTTATTATCTGATATTATCTATAATAAGACAAGATTAAACTAAAATTAACAATATTCAAACACTTAAACTAAGAAAGGCAAATTTTAAAGAAATTTCTTACAAATTGCTTTTCAGTCAAAGTCTATGAACCAATGATCAAAACAACTCCTAATGGCTTTCCACAAAGCCTCTAACCCAATAAGCAATCCCAAATTAGCTCTGCATTACCAGATATCATTACCAAATCCATTTTGAGCTCTTCAGTTGACTTTCGTTGACTTTTATGGTTTTGTTTAAATTAAAACACTAGAGTATGTAGCAAGCTCATGAAAAGCTATCACAAGCTTATCTGAGCTTGTTGGAAGGATAGAAGAGCTTTTGTATCTTATAATTACTGTAAATGATTTAAGACGAATTACCAAGAAACATGAAAACTTTAAATCTTATTAACTTGGATTAAGTACAATACAGAAGTGAAAATTAACTTGAAACAACCTTAAAATTACACTGAAAACTTGAATTTAGACTGAAACAAACATTAAAAAAAATTTTACACTAAGAAATGGTCTAAAACATGCGACAACCACTCTCACTGTCTTCTTTCTTCTTTATAGATGACTTCTAGAACTCTGTGGGTCCCACTTGGTCTTTCCCATCAATAATATCAGCCTTTGGATGGGTCAAATTCATCTTGGCCTTCCATTGGTATTTTGGCGCCAAAACGTGTATAAGCCAGTGAGGTTGAGTGAGGTGGGGGAAGATACATTAAATGATTCTTGTTTTGTGTTGATGTGGAGGGGACATGGAAAGTGATATTGAGAGGAGGGGGGATGGTTGTGTTTGATTATTGCAGACAGTGGTTGGGATGAAGGGGAAGAAAAGGCGCCAAGTGGTTGTTTGACCAAGCTTTTGACCAGAGGGTAATAATAGGGGGGGGGTCAAAATGGCTAATTGACAGGGGTCCAAAGCTGTTATGACCAGGCCAAAAAAGGTTTTAAAGGGTTTAAATGTCATAGGGACCTAAGTTGCAATTTCTGAAAATACAAGGGCCATATCTGCCAATTTGTTTCAAGGGACCAAAAGTGACACTCTCAAAAAGTATAAGGACCAAACTTGCCATTTTGCAATTTCCAAGGACCATTTTTGACAATTTTCAAACTTGAGGGACCAAAGTTGTAATTTTGCAAATTTTACATTTCAAGGGTTTGTTTTGACAACTTTTGAATCCCATGGACCTTAAATGACATTTTTCTTTATTTTTATATACCAGGGACTGTTTTTGACAACTTTTGAAACTTGGGGGACTAAAACTGCCAATTTTGCAAATTTGATATGTTTTTCATCTGATTTTGATCTTTTTGCATTTAAAACACATAAAACACTGATTTGTGATATTTTTATCATTTTGAAGCATTTTTGAGTGTTTTCAGATGATTTTGCAGTTTAGATAGTACAAAAATGATGAGTATTTAGAGACTCATCAGATGTGGTCCAAAGAAAGTACCATCACCAGTACTTGTAGCCGGAATTTCACTTGAACTATCAGTGGTAGAAGATGACTTGTCAACGGTTACAGTTGGTCTATCAGCGCTTTCAGTAGGCTTAGCAGTGCTTGCAGACTGCTTTTTCTTCTTTTCAATTTCTTCTACCAACACTGAGTTATCTTTCAACAACTCATCCTTATCTTGATGATGATCAACATTGCCTCCAGTATTCAGTACATCATCATCAGAGGGACCTTGCTTGTGAATGATGGAAGGAACAGAACCAGCTTTCCACTTTTCAACCAAATAGACTCCTTTGGAGAATCAGCTTCTTTTGAAGATGTATCTGCCTCAGAATCCTTTTGTGTTCCTGCATCAGCATTAGTGGAAGTTCCTGCAATGATAGGCTCATAATTCATAGATTTGGTTAGCATATCAATGTTAAACAACCAGTCTGGTCCTTTGGTCTCAACACTAGGAGTCTTTTCACTGAATTGAACATGTAAGTTCTCTTCAACAATTCTAGTCCTCCTATTGTATACTCTAAAGGCTTTGCTATTAGTGGAATAGCCTAAAAAGTATCCATCATCTGCTTTTTTTTGAAACTTGCCTAGGTAGTCTATGGTATTCAAAATGGTAACAGGACACCCAAAAGGTTTTAGGAATGCAATCATTGGCTTCCTATCATGTAACAGCTCATAGGGGGTCTTGTTATGAGGCTTCACTACCTTACTTCTGTTTTGCACATAACATGCAATTCCTACAGCTTCAGCCCAAAAGGTAGTTGGTAACTTAGACTCTGACAACATGGTCCTAGCAGCCTCAATTAGTGTTCTATTTTTCCTTTCAGCTACACTATTCTGTTGTGGTGTCCTAGCAACACTAAACTGTCTTTCAATACCTTTAGCTACACAGAACTGATTCATCACTTCATTCTTAAACTCAGTTCCATTATCACATCTGATTACTTTGACCTTATGATTTACTAGATTTTCTATCTTAGTAATGAAACTCTTAAGAATCTCACTAGTCTCACTCTTAGCAGCCAAAAAGTATACCCATGAAAATCTACTATAATCATCAGTGATAACTAGGCAATACTGCTTATGGTTCAAGCTTTTAACAAAGGTAGGTCCAAATAAGTCCATATGAAGCATAAATAGTGGTTGTGTTATGGTTGATTCGCTCCAAACGGTCTATCTTTTATTAGTCAACCACTTGTGAATGGTCAACCATAAAAGTCAAACAGCTCAGAACAAAATGCAATTAAAATCCATGGGAGTATAGTGTTATATCCCCGGGTCGTTAAGTCCCAACGAGGTGTGAACACTGTAATACAACGAATCTGTGATCGGGTGAATATTGAACAGGAAAGGGTTTTGAGTGATTTATACTGAGGAATAAAAGAAAATAGCTTAAACAAGCTATAAGAACAAGTACGTGAAAGCAAAATACTTAAAAACGTTTAAAACCTAAAAACGCGTACGTTTACTGAATTTTACGTAAACGTACAAAATAAAACGTAAATTTAAAAGAATAAAACACCTACGGATATGAAAATGATATTTTTACAATCCTAATAATAAAAGAAAATTATTTTTATGACTATTTATTTAATTATTATTAATTAAAAACTATTTTTAACTATTTAATAATACCCTAAAATATAAGAAAATATGAAATAAAGCTAGAAAAATGAAATTATGACTTAGAAAAATCTAAAATATTATAAAACTTATTTTAAAACTGAAAATATATTTTTTTGACTTTTTCTCAATTTATTATGAATTTAATACTATTTAAAACTAATTAAAATGCTAGAAAATCTATTTTAACTAAGATAATTCAGGAAAAATACTTTTTTTGACTTTTTGAATATTATAAAACTAAGAAAATTGAAATTGTATTTTTCTGAGTTTTTTCTAATTTATTTGAATAAAATGCTATTTAAAAAGGCTTAAAAGTGAGATTAAATGCAGAAAAATAGAAGATGAACAGGGAAAAATAAGAAAACTTCCAGAATATTATAAAATAAAACTGAGAACAAGGGAAAATTAACAGAAACAACTATGGAAGGCAGGAACTATGATTTGGGCACACAACTAATATGAATAAGCACTTGAAATTAAGCTAAAAGCCTCAATAAGCTACCACTACTGAACCAAAGGTTGAATAAGCTATAAACAAGTTATGGGAACTTAGAATAAGCAACAACAACAAGAAAAACACACTGAATAAGCAGAAATAAGGAATAAGCAAAAAGGAAGGTTTGTGAAAAAGAGCTTAAAAGAAGCTAGCAAATAAGCAGTTTACAACACTAACTAAAAATTATAAAAAATACTATGATGAAGACAAGCAACATAATGACAAATATCCAAAAGCACAAGTCTTCACTCCTAATATTAAGTCCTACATGAAATTCGCAAGTTTATTCAAAAACGGGTTTATATGAAATTTTGACTTTTTAAGAAAACATGCAGTTTGACTTTTATGAGATTTTGATCTACTGAAATGGATTGAAATTAACACTAAATGCTATAATGAACCTAATGCAAGCTTGTTCTACTGATTCTAAACCTAAATGCAAAATATCACTAGTTGATACTAACTGATTTGAATCACAAGGGCAGTTTAAACTAAATTTTGACTTAAGCTAAACTAGGATGCAAAATAATGATAGGATATGACTTAATGATGCTATATGAGACTGATGCAACCTAACTTGATCTCTACTAGAACCTATATCTTAGTAAAGATGCTTATGCCAAACACTGGTGAATAGACAAAAGTGCAAATTTTAACAACCAAAACTAAGTTCTAAGCTTATGATTACTACTATGACAGATTTATAGTACCTAAATGATATAGATAAATCAGTAACTAAACACTAATACTAACTAAATCTACTGATGCAAATTGACATAAATGAGATAACATTCAAAATGATCAGTACTTACAGATGTCCTAGCCAAAATGGCTTGCCACTCCAAATCAAAGAACCACTATCCTATTCTGATCTCAACCCAATTCCTATCACAAAAAACCCATATCTAATATCATTCCAGCAATCCAGAACCTTATATGCAGATTTTGACTTTTATTGACTCAGTTTGACTTTCGTTGACTTTTCTTCAAAATGAAATTAGAACCTTAGGAACCTCTCAATACTTCTTTAATTAACTTCAATAAGCTCATAAGAGCTTATTTCAACAACCATTTCAGATTATAACATTGAAATCAAACAAGAACACTTTTGGCGGGAAAATAGTTTTAACTGGAAACATGGAATTAGTCTAACTAAACGCTTGTATTACAACTGAAATGACTTATACAATTTAGAAACTAAGAAACCCAAAAAGGTTTTACATTAAAATTATACTAACGACATTAATTTAAAATTCTTAACTACAACTAAAATCTAACACCTGCTTCTCTGTGTCTTTGGTGTTTTATTGACTCCAAAAGCTTTTTTGGGTCCCTCTGATTGAAACCCAGTCGTTGTATTGTTCCAATTCATCCCAATCGTCCAGTTGTAAATTTGGCGCCAAAAGTCTTGAGCAGGTTTTTGCAATTAAGGAATTTTGGGTGGATGTGGAGGTGGAAGGAGAGTGGGTAGACAGCTGGGAGACAGGTGGAAAGGTGGTGGTGAAACCATGGAGGTGGAGGGCAGTATCTAGTTTTGGTTTTGATGGGAGAGGGAAGATGGGTTGACTGGTTTTGACCGGTTTTATTAATAAAGGGATTGGGCTTGCATTGGGCTTGGGTTTTATTTTGGGCTTTGGCTGGGTTAATAATACAAAAGGGTCCGTTTGGTTTTAGTTTAATCACAAGGACCATTTATGCAATATTCTGAAAATGAGGGACTGAACCTGCCAATATTCCAAAGTTATTCCAAGGGCTTAAATTGTAACATGTGAATAGTACAAGGGTATAATTTGATAAGTTTACATTTTTTAAATACCCAAGGACTATTTTTGACACTTTTCAAAGTTGAGGGACCAAACTTGTAAATATGAAATTTTAACTTCAAAGGACTATTTCTAACAACTTGTGAATCCCCAAGGACCTTTAATGATATTTTACAAGTTTTGAATTACCAGGGACTAGTTTTGCCAATTTATGAAAGTTTAGGGACTGAAACTGTAAATTTATGTAAACTTTGTTGTTTTCATCAGTTTTCAATCCTTTTGCACTTGTAACACATAAAAACACATTTCAATGATATTTATAGCATTTATATGGCATTTTTGAATGTTTTTAGATGTTTTAGCAGTCTAGATGGGTATAAAATGATGTGTATTTAGACACACATCAATCCCCCACACTAAACTATTCCTAGTCCCTATCAATCTTTTATGAAGAATTAATGGATTTCATCTCTTTACCAAAAGCCATTACTTCTGGAGTAGCCAATTGTTTCAGTTCAAGTAAGAACCTTGGTACAATGATAACCAAATGATTTTGAGCAAATCACCAGCTTTCAACGGTTTTGATTTGTCTTTACCAGAAGCCGTTTGCTTCTGGACTAGCCAACTCTTAGATAAAATATCTTTGGTGAGCTGATTACCAATTATGGTTTTCCAACTGCCTTTACCACAAGCCATAAACTTGCGGGCTAGCCAACTCTTCACTTATTAAAGATATGGTGAGCTGAACACCATACAAGTTTGGGCAAATTGCAAGCCATCAATGGATTTGTGATATCTTTACCAAGAGCCGTTTGCTCCTGGATTAGCCAATCCTTATGTGTGTTAGACATGGCGGACTGATTACCATTTGTTGTGTTTAGTACATAGTACTTCCACTAATTTTTTTTTTTAATTTGGCCATTTTGGGGGAAAAAGGGACTAAAAGGGTACATTTATGATCAAATTCGCCAGAATTTCCCCCCCCCCACACTTAGAAATGAATATTGCCCTCAATATTCAAAGTACCGGCTGTTATGCCGAAACATAGAACGTAAAAGGGAAATACTACGGCCATTTTTTGTGATTTTTTTTTTTTTTTTTTTTTTTTGAAAACTTATATACAACAGCGGGGGGCAACTCCCCCACACTAGGGTGGTACACACGGGTGAAAACCCATGTTTAACTACTGTTTTTGATTACCGAGTCGCTAGCTTGACTCGACCCCGAATTAATTGGTTCATGGGGAAGCAAAGTGGAAGAAACAATCTCCATCGGACTTTCATTCAAGATGTTTGGACAAACATTTGAAGCACGTGAAAGTTCCACACCGATGAGATATATTCCCGGCTCAAGATAATGGTACATGGAGATGCCGGGATCAAATATAATGTCTTCATTCCCGAAGGAGTGAAGAACAGGAGAAGTGACAGAATATATGAAGAAAAGAAAGAAAATCATGATAAAAATCATGACTAACTCTTCATCCTCAATAGGAGAATTCATAGTTTCATGAATCTCATCAGTTAAGCTCGCTTGATCAAGACATATTATGGGTGTGTCTAGATCAAAGTAGAAATTATCATACTCCGGCGGAGATATGATATGAGTGAGTTTATCTGAGAACTCCTTGAAGGTGAATGAATCATATTCAGAATTGATATGAGTGGGTTCACTGGTGAACTCCTCCAATGTAAATGATTCATAATCGGGGAGAGAATTATGAGAATGAAAATTGGTACTGCCACTAATCTTCTCTCCCATATTATCAAAACAGAAGGCTTTCATTTCCGGATTAGAATCATCAGAAAGAATGTCACTACCCTTAATGGGGATAGGAGATGAAATAGGTTTCTCTTTGAAAGCCTCGATTTTAGAAATGAGAAGACTTACATTCAGTAATGTTGCACGAAGTGCTCCATCTTTGATTTCAGTGTCAGTAACTTCATCATTCTCTTCTTCTAAGCTAACAAGCTCAGAAGGTAAATCTTCCACATAAACGATGTCTCCACAAGATAACGAATCATCATCATTAGAATCGGAGAACATCTCAACATGATCTTTTGGGAAGACAAGAGGGGTAGGGATATCACACAAATGCTCGAGAATTCCATGTGACTCTCTTGGGATTGGGACAAGGTTCTCGACACTAGACTTTATGAATTCGTCCGGTTCCTTTTCAGGAACAGTGTCAAGATGCTCATCCCCCATAATAAGAGAGTGAGTGTGAATCTCGGGTGTGATAACAACTGACTGAGGAAGTTGAGAAATATTATCTTTAAAAGGATAAAAACTCTCCTCGTCATCATCATACATAGCTGCCTTAAGAAATTGGGAACGCCTTAGAGCTGCATGCTCTAAGACCAATAATTCTTCCCTAGAATTGCGAGCCTCTCGTTCTTCGGCTAGCAATTCTCCCATGGTCTTTTCACCACTCACTTGATTCTTAAAGTTACGAATCATATCATCAAGTGTTTTCATTGCGGTTTCAAAATCTTGGGAAATTTCTTGAGACAACGGCTCAGGTGGAGTTTGAACCGTATGGTGCTGTGGAGGTTGGAAATTGTCAAAACCGGAAGTATAGTAATTTTGATTCCACGGTTGACATTGAAGATTATCGTGAGGACCTCCACAATTCTCACAACAGTAAAACTGTTGAGTCTGGACTGGTGAATTATATGGATTAGCATCACCGGAAAACTGTTCATAGACAAACGTGTTTCCGGATTGACACTCAAATCCTTGGTGAGGACCTCCAAAAAATTCACAGCAGTTATGTTGATTATATGAAGATAAGTCGGGCTGTGGTGGGTAATTGGAAAAGTTTGAGGGCTCGTTAAATGAGTTCGGATTAGGATCATACTCAAATGAATTCCTCGAACCACAAAACAAACAACTCCCGTTACGAATATCATTACCACACTGTACACATGTACACCAGCGACAGGGTGAACCAAAAAGAGGCTCACCACAACCGACACAAGGAATAAACGATTCCATTTGAGAGTTATGAGAAGGAATCGGTTCATTCAAAGAATCAACAAAACCAACATGGTGATCCGAATGACTATCAAGTCTCGAAGAACATTTTGAAAAATCCGGAGGTGGGACAAGTGGTGTGCTCTGAGAGCTAGCAATTTCCACCACTTCCGTTATGGTCTCCGGTTCTGGTTTTCGAGAAACGTGAAGTTTAGGCAAGTCATTTTTGCTAGTCACCGGTCTAAATTCTGCATGATTGCTTTTAACCGTAAATTGTGAAAGTTTAGGATCAATTTTAGACGGCTTAGGAGCAATTGAGGGGTTAGATCTTTGGATAACCGTAGGTTGGACGTATTTAGCACTTCCATTATCAGAGGGAAGTACCTGGTCCTTTGTCACCCCGGTTTCTCGTTCCATTTCCCTACGCAGAATTAATGGATCATCACGAACAACACGAATTCTTGACATTTGTGATAAAGTATGAAGTTTTTCAACTTCGTTCCAGAATTCGTCGTAGTCGAGAGATTCCATGAGAATAGAAGAAGTTAGAATCAAATGGATAGAGGGTAAAGGGATAAAGAATCAAAAAGGGTAAGAGGGTAAAGATGAATATTTTTGGTATTTTTGAAAAACATGTTATAAAAACAAAGAATGAAAATATTTTTGGTAATCGATTAGTCAAACGAATTAACTTCACGATAATTTTGGTTTTATATGAAAATAAGGAAATATGGACAAAGATGGTAAATATACAATGGGTGTATATTCAACAATCACTGATGCTTCAAATTCGTAGTACGCAACACACCTCCCCGGCAGCGGCGCCAAAATTTTGATTCTCTCCAAACGGTCTATCTTTTATTAGTCAACCACTTGTGAATGGTCAACCATAAAAGTCAAACAGCTCAGAACAAAATGCAATTAAAATCCATGGGAGTATAGTGTTATATCCCCGGGTCGTTAAGTCCCAACGAGGTGTGAACACTGTAATACAACGAATCTGTGATCGGGTGAATATTGAACATGAAAGGGTTTTGAGTGATTTATACTGAGGAATAAAAGAAAATAGCTTAAACAAGCTATAAGAACAAGTACGTGAAAGCAAAATACTTAAAAACGTTTAAAACCTAAAAACGCGTAAGTTTACTGAATTTTACGTAAACGTACAAAATAAAACGTAAATTTAAAAGAATAAAACACCTACGGATATGAAAATGATATTTTTACAATCCTAATAATAAAATAAAATTATTGGAAAAAGAAAATTATTTTTATGACTATTTATTTAATTATTATTAATTAAAAACTATTTTTAACTATTTAATAATACCCTAAAATATAAGAAAATATGAAATAAAGCTAGAAAAATGAAATTATGACTTAGAAAAATCTAAAATATTATAAAACCTATTTTAAAACTGAAAATATATTTTTTTGACTTTTTCTCAATTTATTATGAATTTAATACTATTTAAAACTAATTAAAATGCTAGAAAATCTATTTTAACTAAGATAATTCAGGAAAAATAATTTTTTTGACTTTTTGAATATTATAAAACTAAGAAAATTGAAATTGTATTTTTCTGAGTTTTTTCTAATTTATTTGAATAAAATGCTATTTAAAAAGGCTTAAAAATGAGATTAAATGCAGAAAAATAGAAGATGAACAGGGAAAAATAAGAAAACTTCCAGAATATTATAAAATAAAACTGAGAACAAGGGAAAATTAACAGAAACAACTATGGAAGGCAGGAACTATGATTTGGGCACACAACTAATATGAATAAGCACTTGAAATTAAGCTAAAAGCCTCAATAAGCTACCACTACTGAACAAAAGGTCGAATAAGCTATAAACAAGTTATGGGAACTTATAATAAGCAACAACAACAAGAAAAACACACTGAATAAGCAGAAATAAGGAATAAGCAAAAAGGAAGGTTTGTGAAAAAGAGCTTAAAAGAAGCTAGCAAATAAGCAGTTTAGAACACTAACTAAAAATTATAAAAAATACTATGATGAATACAAGCAACAGAATGACAAATATCCAAAAGCACAAGTCTTCACTCCTAATATTAAGTCCTACATGAAATTCGCAAGTTTATTCAAAAACGGGTTTCTATGAAATTTTGACTTTTTAAGAAAACATGCAGTTTGACTTTTATGAGATTTTGATCTACTGAAATGGATTGAAATTAACACTAAATGCTATAATGAACCTAATGCAAGCTTGTTCTACTGATTCTAAACCTAAATGCAAAATCTCACTAGTTGATACTAACTGATTTGAATCACAAGGGCAGTTTAAACTAAATTTTGACTTAAGCTAAACTAGGATGCAAAATAATGATAGGATATGACTTAATGATGCTATATGAGACTGATGCAACCTAACTTGATCTCTACTAGAACCTATATCTCAGTAAAGATGCTTATGCCAAACACTGGTGAATAGACAAAAGTGCAAATTTTAACAACCAAAACTAAGTTCTAAGCTTATGATTACTACTATGACAGATTTATAGTACCTAAATGATATAGATAAATCAGTAACTAAACACTAATACTAACTAAATCTACTGATGCAAATTGACAGAAATGAGATAACATTCAAAATGATCAGTACTTACAGATGTCCTAGCCAAAATGGCTTGCCACTCAAAATCAAAGAACCACTATCCTATTCTGATCTCAACCCAATTTCTATCACAAATAACCCATATCTAATATCATTCCAGCAATCCAGAACCTTATATGCAGATTTTGACTTTTATTGACTCAGTTTGACTTTCATTGACTTTTCTTCAAAATGAAATTAGAACCTTAGGAACCTCTCAATACTTCTTTAATTAACTTCAATAAGCTCATAAGAGCTTATTTCAACAACCATTTCAGATTATAACATTGAAATCAAACAAGAACACTTTTGGCGGGAAAACAGTTTTAACTGGAAACATGGAATTAATCTAACTAAACGCTTGTATTACAACTGAAATGACTTATACAATTTAGAAACTAAGAAACCCAGAAAGGTTTTACATTAAAATTATACTAACGACATTAATTTAAAATTCTTAACTACAACTAAAATCTAACACCTGCTTCTCTGTGTCTTTGGTGTTTTATTGACTCCAAAAGCTTTCTTGGGTCCCTCTGATTGAATCCCAGTCGTTCTATTGTTCCAATTCATCCCAATCGTCCAGTTGTAAATTTGGCGCCAAAAGTCTTGAGCAGGTTTTTGCAATTAAGGAATTTTGGGTGGATGTGGAGGTGGAAGGAGAGTGGGTAGACAGCTGGGAGACAGGTGGAAAGGTGGTGGTGAAACCATGGAGGTGGAGGGCAGTATCTGGTTTTGGTTTTGATGGGAGAGGGAAGATGGGTTGACTGGTTTTGACCGGTTTTATTAATAAAGGGATTGGGCTTGCATTGGGCTTGGGTTTTATTTTGGGCTTTGGCTGGGTTAATAATACAAAAGGGTCCGTTTGGTTTTAGTTTAATCACAAGGGCCATTTATGCAATATTCTGAAAATGAGGGACTGAACCTGCCAATATTCCAAAGTTATTCCAAGGGCTTAAATTGTAACATGTGAATAGTACAAGGGTATAATTTGATAAGTTTACATTTTTTAAATACCCAAGGACTATTTTTGACACTTTTCAAAGTTGAGGGACCAAAGTTGTAAATATGAAATTTTAACTTCAAAGGACTATTTCTAACAAATTGTGAATCCCCAAGGACCTTTAATGATATTTTACAAGTTTTGAATTAACAGGGACTAGTTTTGCCAATTTATGAAAGTTTAGGGACTGAAACTGTAAATTTATGTAAACTTTGTTGTTTTTCATCAGTTTTCAATCCTTTTGCACTTGTAACACATAAAAACACATTTCAATGATATTTATAGCATTTATATGGCATTTTTGAATGTTTTCAGATGTTTTAGCAGTCTAGATGGGTATAAAATGATGAATATTTAGACACACATCAATGGTGTTTACAGTTTTGGTCTTACAAGAAGCTCTATGTTGTTTTCCTTTTTGACAGGCCACACACAGTTCCTTACACTCAAAAACCTTTGAAGGTAACCATCTCACTAAGTTTCCTTTTACCAGTTTATTGATTGTTTTGTAATTGAGATGACCTAGCCTTCTATGCCACAATTTTGACTCATCAACAGATGCTTTAGCAAACAAACATAAGGACCTATTAGGAAGAACATCTTTAAGATCAAAACAATATATATTTTCCTTCCTAGCTACCCTAAGTTGTATAAACTTCTCATCAGGCATCTTAAACTCAGGGGACAACACCACACACTCAGTTTCCCCAAAAAGTACCCAGTTTTTCTTATCACACATTTGAGAAACACTGAATAAATTGTACTTAAGTCCTTGTACCAAATAGACTTTTTCAAAGTCTAAACTTCCTGTTCTGATTGTGCCTCTGCCAAGTATCTTTCCTCCCTTTGGATCATTGCCAAATGCCACATATCCTCCATCAAAAGCTTCAAAATCTTCCAGATTACTTCCATCCCATGTCATGTGCCCAGAGCAACCACTATCAAAAACTCCTTTATCTTTTAGCTTAGTTTGAAGATTGCCCTGCACATAAAATTACACAAGTTAGTTCCTCTTGTGGACCCAAGCCAGTACTGACTTGGGTCTGCCCTATGCATCAAAATATTCAAATTTCTTTAGGTCCATTGATGCACAGTTGACATGTGGTAGAACCTTAGTCTTAGGCTTCCATTGCCAACTTGCTGAGGCCTTAACAGCATAAAAATGATTTCCAACCACTGTATCAGTTATCACCTTTGGAATTTTTAAAACTTCTTTTGAATCAGTGGTGGTATTTTGCTTAACAGTGGTTTGATTCTGCTTAGCCGTGTTTACATTCTGCTTAGCAGTGGTTGGAACCCATTTAGGTGTAGCAGTGACAATAGATTTTGTATTCCCATTCCTCATCAGCACTGCTCTTGGAATCATGTTACTGTTAGGATGAGGGTTTGTATTTCTTGAAAAGTTTTGATGATTTACCCTCCTCCAATGATTCCAAACGTGTGATCTGTTTTTATGACAATTTCTCTGTAAGTGTTCAAAACTACCACACACAAAACAAGCCTTTTTAACACATTGAAACTCATCACCTAATCTGTTAGAAATTAGACCATTTAAGCTTCTTTGATTACCCCTAGGTTTATATTGTTTCATCTGTTCCCTAGGAATTTCCCTGTACTCTACAACTTTCTTGGTAACTTTAGCTCCAAATCTAGGTACAAGGTTGACTTGCTGAGAATCAACTTTCTTAACTTTCTCTATCACATCAGACTTAGTTGATTCAGTTCTATCATCCTCAGAATCTGATTCCCAATCTTCTATTATGGGAGCATCAGATAACTTATCAGAACTTATCTTAGGTGTTTCAGTCTTATTTATCTCTTCAACAGGTTTGTTAAAACTGAATTCACTACTAAATGACAGTTCTTTAGCAGGTGGTGCATGTTTCATCAAAGAGGGTGGTGGCATATTATTGTATCCAAGACCAGTACCATCTTTGAACAGTTTTTGACCTATTGTCTTCTTTACTAGATCAGAAGCATATTGTGTTTTAGCAACCCTAACAACATGTTTTTCTTTTTCATCTAGGGCCTTTTGTTTTACACTCTCTGCCTCTGCTAGTTTATCTTTAAGCATTTTAATCTCTCTGTTTTTAAGATCAATTTCACCACCTAGTATATTGATCTTTTCTACATACTCAAACTCACATTTAATACAGAATTTTAGCTTCTCTTCCACACCTTCTAGACCAACTCTATATCCTAAGTTATCTAGAGTCAATCTCTCTACTTCTTTTCTCATACTCTCAGTGATAGCTTTTTGAGATTCTAAGTTATCAGAACATGATTTAAAAGAACAAGTAGATGTTTTAGAATCATTAGATACCTCAGAATCTGAACCAGAAGATGAAGCATAGGCCATTAGAGCAAAGTTATGCTCTTTTGAAGCTTCACTAGCAAGAAAAGCTGCATCTGGACCTTCTTCAATCTGATCACTCCAATCATAATCACCAATCCCATCCTGAGCAACCAAAGCTGAAGAAGCAGCAGGCTCTTCTGATGTCTTCTGAATGCCTTCAATTCTTTTAGGAGCTCGAAATTCCCTAGCAAAGTGACCTTTCTTTTTGCAGTTAAAGCACTCCATCTTGCTTTTGTCGAATCCAGCTCTCCTTTGACCATCATACTTGACCTGTCTTCCAGTCCTCCTCAGAAACTTCCTTGCTTGGAGAGTCAACATAGCCATTTGCCATTGTAGATTGATCTCATCAAGATCATCAGGATCAATTTGATCCAGATCTTGATTCAGCACAGTAACACTTGTAGTTAAATCAGACAGAAAAGCACAGATTGCACCATCACTGATATTATCACTAACAGTGGTAGTATTTGCAATAGCCGTGGTTATACCATAGGCAGCAGTGGATACATCTTGTGGGCTTTTGTGATTAGTGGATACAAAAGCAATGTTTTGATTAGCAGAAGATGAGTGAGAAAAGTTATTCTCAGACTCATAAACCTTCAAGTTATTGAAGAGATTGTCAAGAGTCATTGTAGCAAAGTCCTCTTTATTTCTCCACACAATTGTATGAATAGCCCATTCAGATGATAAACTCCTAATGAACTTCAAATTAATATCTTCTTGAAGGAACTTGTAACCCACTGAATTCAGTTGACTGATAAGTTTTTGAAGTCTATTGTATGTACCATCAATCTTTTCTCCACTAAGAGCAGTGAAGGTTTCAAATTGATGCTTGAGCATATTCATTCTTGACTTCTTTGTAGCTTCATTACCAGCAAACCTTAATTCAAGAGCATCCAATAATTCTTTAGCAGACTCATATTGATCAAAGTCCAAGGCAAACTCATTAGGTATTCCCATGGAGAGAATACTGTGAGCTTTGATCTCCATTTTCCTTTTAGCTTTATCAGGTTCACTAACAATAGCAATCTCCAGTCCATCCTCACCCTTCCTAGGAAGAGTGTCTCCTTTTTCAACAACATCCCAGAGAGCATAATCAATCATACGAATGTATTGCCTCATTCGCATCCTCCAGATTTGGTACTCACCATGTTTGAGCATGGGCACTTTTGAAGCAGTCACCATGTGAGTTTCGTCAGACATCTTAACTTACTTGAATAAAGATTAACAGACTTCTTCTTGGTTACAGTTTCTAGATCACAAGCTCTGATACCACTTGTTGATCCCAGTTGAGCAAACGATCTAATATAGAAACTGGCTTGTAACAAAAGCTTATCAAGTATTACGCGGAATTTAATACTTAATCTTAAGAAGAAGAACAGTAAACATTCAACACCTCAATATTATTTATTAATACGAATACTCTTACAGTATTAGGGTTTTGCAACCTTGAAGTGTATCGACCTTAGATATAAAACATACGTATATCTAACCTAACCTAGGACCTCCTTTTATAGGCTAAGGAGTCCTATACAATATACAATACGTAACCTACAAGATAAATATCTTTTCCATATTTATCTAATACAATAAACTAACCGACTATACAAGACTAGCAGTGGTTACAATATATTATCCGTGGTTACACAATACTACTAGCCGCGGTTGTCTTCATCCGTGGTTACACTCTTCTGTCCGTGGTTATATCAAGCCTGTCCGTGGTTCCGGTACTTAGAGTAATTCTTGATCAAAGGAACCTAAAATCCAACAGCGTCTCTTCCAATTCTCTCTACGGGACCAAGCTAGTAATTGGCTTGACCGACTTCCCGCCGGATCCATCTCAAGCTGGGATGATCTCACCTCTCGCTTCCTTGCTCAATTTTTCCCACCGGGGAGAACCACTAAGCTTAGGAATGATATCTTGATGTTCCAACAACGTCAAGGTGAATCTCTCTATGAACATGGACTCGATTCAAGGACTTACTTCATAAAGTCCCTCATCACGGCATTGATCTTTGGCTCCAAGTCCAACTCTTCTATGATCATGTCAACTTCCCCACCAAGCGATCCATTGACCAAGCGGCCGGTGGAAAACTTAGTGATCTCACCGCGGAAGAATCATGGGGTATAATAGAGGACCTTGCTCTCTATGACAACGAAAGTTGGAATGACCCCCGTGAGTTGCCCAAAACCATTAAGGCAATCTCCTTGCCTCCCATTGACTCACAACCTTCCGACCGTAGGATGCTCGAACTTGAAGATCAAGTTAAATTCCTAATGAGCTCCTACGAAAATCCTAAGTCTTCACGCCATGTGAACAAAGTTTCTTCCTCGTGTGAGCCATGTAGTGATCCTCATAACACGCGTACTTGCACCCGATTCCCCGAACAAGCTTCCGTTGACTACGCATCCTCGCGTATTAATGGAATGGGAGGAAGATTCCCTACAACACCCGGACCTAGGACTTTTAATGACGCCCGAGAAGCATGGAAGGGCAAGCCCGACTTCTATTGGGGACAAACCAAATAATTCATCTCCAATAATTTCTCATGGCCCCCATCTCACGGCCCTAACCAACAAAACATTGAAGGGATGTTGCAACACCTAGTCGCATCCCAAGAAGCTCAAATAGCTAAGCCCTCGGACCGTTTTAACAAACAACAAGCCGAGATGGATAGGAAGATAGATAACCTCTTGAAAGCCATGACCAATAGTGATAGGAAGGTTAATGCTATCTCAACTCCCGAACCTGCCGGTGTAGAGATTAAGGACCCAAGTAAGTTAGCTAAGCACGTTCAATTCGTCAATACCATCACCTTAGTGAAACCTAATAGAACAAATGACGAAGCAGACCATGAAACTATACTTGAGGTTAGTGAAACACCGAGGAATGAAACAACCGAGGAAGTAGATGAAGTAGACAATGACTATTTCAATAAGTTTCCTACGGAAGAAGAACTATCTCGCCACCCTCACTTAGTGCGTGACCTCCGTCACATGTATGTTAGGAGAAGCCCTAGGATCAAGTTTGGGAACCCTTGGAATCTTAACATACCATGTTGTATAGGACACCTTTTCGTGGAAAAGGCCTACATTGACCGCAAGTCCCCAATAAACATAATGACCAGCACCTACTATAATTGGGTAATGAAGAAGCCTACCCCAACTAGGCAAGACCCCTATAATCCTAGGGTTAGGTGCAATTTTCTTGGCAGAGTTAAGGGATTGCCCGTTTATGTAGGTAGTTTCACATTTCCTACGGACTTCATAATTGTGGATGATATTAGTACGGCCATAGATCCTAGCTTGTCCCACGTTATTCTAGGAAAAACTTTCATATAAAAAACCGGGATGACTTATGATCCCTCATTAGGAATAGTGCGATTCAGGGATGAGACCGATGATGTAGCCTACCAAATGCCGTTTAAGATTGAGAAGTTTTCATCACTCTCCAATGATGAAAAGGAACTTAAACTATCGGTCTATTATAGGAATGAGGAGGATAAGGAGAAAGGAGTAGATTATGTTATGGCCAAGATTTTTGGATTCTATAAGGATTGCTTGAACTTAGGACCGGAATATAGAACCGATTGGGGAGAGGACGACCTCTTAGAAAGGTGCATCATAGGGCACTTTTACAACATGGAATCCCCCAATAGAGACCGTCATGAGGAAGAAGGTGACGGTAATAAAGTCACGTAGGGGCACGACTTCGAGTCTAGCTACAAGACTCATAAATAAAGAAAAGCGCTTCGTAGGAGGCAACCCATGCTTAATTGTTTGCTTGTTTGTGTGTCATATATCTTTTTATTTATTGTTTATTCTCATGTTTGAATTTGTGAAAATAATTTATTTTGTCTTTAACCTCGTCTTAATTACATAAAGGTATTTTACAAAAAGGATAAGTGTAGGGAGGATTACACACGTTTTAAAAAGAACGTGAACATGAGAATTACAATTCTTGAAAAAGATATATATGTGTGTTTTCTAGAGTCAAATGCTTGTATCGAGTCATAATGGATGTTTTGCAGGAATTTTTCCAGATTCTAAAGATATCAATTTTCCAGAATTTTTCCAGAAAATCGCAGACCAGTTTCTGTCAGGATAACCTGACGGCGTCAGGATCGCAACCTGACGGCGTCAGGAGGAGCAGAAACAACTTATCTTACTTTCTCTCGTTTTCTGTGCTACTTAAAAAATTTTGGAATTTTCCAGGTCTTAATTTTCCAGAAAATCTACAAACATCCATTCCACAAGCATTATATCTTATTTAAGTCTGGAACTACATCTTGTTGTGATTTCTCTTTGTTCGGTTTGATGCTTTGGGTTGTCTGTTTTCTTCAAGTGTGCAGGTTTTATTTATCAAAAAGAAGATACATAAGATTGGAAGGAGCTTTTCACGCAAACACTCTTCTTGAAGAAAGATTTAACCGCTACTTCACACGGATCCTACCGAGCTAATCAGGGGAGTATTAGTTGCTTTCATCTTTTATTACCTTCCGTTATCATAACTTTGATACTTTCGGGGAACATTGGGGACAATGTTCAGTTTAAGTGTAGGGGGAAATAAAACGGGAACTTTGAAACTATGCTTATCCTTGATTATTTGCTTTTTCCAATTGCATTTGTATAATAAACCATGAAAAAATGTCGGTTAGGGTAATTTTGGCACCAAATTAAAAATATTTCATGACGTATAGGAGTGGGCCATTAGTCTTAATAAAGCATCTCATGGATAGGAAATTATATGACTAGCACAAAAACCCTTTATCACTTAAATTCCACCCAAAATGTGAGGATCGCCCTTAGATTACTAGGAATTAAAGCATTCATCTTTAATGCTTAGAGTGTGAACCGGTAGTATAATAGATTCTAGAACTTGTTTTGTGATGCATCCCGAGATCGCTAGTAAGACTACACTTGTGTCGTTAGGAATAACTAAATGATAAGAGGCATTAGGATAACCCTTGTTTGATACACGTAATATAATTACTTCTTCCACATCGGTTGAGTAATTCCCCCACACCTTTGTGTTGTACTCATCTTTAGTACACGATACCCCTAGTTAACCCCTCAGAGCCTATGCTTTTAGCAGTTCTCGTGATGTTTTGGTTTTCCGGAATATCAATGAAGAGCATTGTTTACACCCCACCCCCAAATGTACACCCAAATCTCCTTAGCCTACCTTGTATGCACTCACTTTTAGTGCATCATTGTTATCACACTTAACCCTTAGTTCAATTATCTTGTCGCTTGCATAAGTTGCTAAGTCGAGTCATATCTTTTGTACACAGTTTTGGGACGATTGGGACTCATGGGAAAAGTTAAATTTTATGAGATGACGGGGAGGGAACGTTAAATTCAAATTACCTTTACTTGCATAATAATGTACTCCAAGTGTTTTGATCTCTTCAATTCGGGTCATATTAGTGTTAGAGTAATAAAAACTCAAGTGTAGGGATGTGTCTATAAATCCCTATCATTTTGATGTTATCGTAGAGGATGGTAGAGTAAAAGAGTATGAAAAAAAATATAAAAAAAATCGAAATAAAAATAGAAAAAGAGAAAAGAAAAAAAATAGAGTGTTAAAAAAAAAGAAAAAAAATACGGGCTACCATCCTACATCTATCTTTAAAATTATGTTTGTTTATTTCAGTTATCTAGAGTTTAGAGTGTCGAGTCTTGGCTTAGCTACGCCATTCTTCGCATGCTTGTAACATAAAGATTTTTGACTTGCCACCACTAAATAGCCTATCCCACCAAACCCTTTGTTTCCCTACCGTAAGCCTAACATTACAACCCTTTAAAAGACCTCTTTGATAGTCTTTCCTAGGTGCTTACGCCAAAGCGATGGATGTTTGATCTAGTCTCAAGAATCTATGTACTAGGACTGGTTAATGAGTGTTTATCTTCCATTTCCAACTTATTATATTTCATATACACCCGAGAGATGTGAGTATCCAAACACCCTATGTGAGGTGCTAGTATGTAATTTCCGTGCTTGTTATGACTTTTGCGGGGCTTATATGTGTTGTAGATTGTTCTAAACCAATGCTTCATGACCCCTAACTTATAAATTAATTGGCTAAAAGCACATTTGCTTGAAGACAAGAAAATACCAAGTGTAGGGATATTTGATAAGGTTTTAAAATGTACCTTTTTGAGGGGTCGTTTAAGCCCTTATTTGATCACTTTTGTATCCGTTATTACTTAATATCGTTCCTTTTCACTTTTTAGGTATCTTGAAGGCAAAATGCTGGAATGACACTTATTCGGACGAAAAGGCGCAAATATACGAAGAAAATGACCAAAGTCAGTAATCGAGACACTCAGACTGCTGGAACTGAAGGGGACGGCGTCAGGCACAAAACAGTGACGCCGTCGGACAACTTTTGTGACGGCTTAGTAGCCAAATTGCTCATTTACAAGTGACGGCTTCAGGTTTTAAAAGAGTAGGGCGTCGCAACTTAGACGGCCTAGATTTGATCCCGACGGCGTCAGAAGATGAAGCCGACGGCGTCACAGCCATAAGGTGACGCCGTCACAAGCTGCAACCAGCGCGCGAAGTAGCTGATACAGTTTTGGCCATAAATTTTGCATACGAACTCGGATTTAGGTGATTCAAAAGCCCACGCGATCGGAACGAGAAAATCTACAGTTTGGTGAAAAAGTGGTCGTGACGCCATCACTCTTTATGTGTGACGCCGTCACTCTTTGCCGATAGAAAATCTGCCTATAAATAGAACATTATAACTTCACTTTTTGTAGGCTCAAAACCCTAACTCCAATTCCAGGGCTTAGATAGGTATTTTTCCAGCAACTTTGAAGGTTTCAATCACTACAAAAACATCTTGTAATGGTTTGTTGATTATATCTTAATCCATATCTTCAATTTATCATTATGTCTATCTCATGTTTGATTGATTGTGTGTATGCTTGCTTGTTTAACATGTCCGGCTAAATTTCTTGTGTGTTTGCTTAGATATATGAAACCTAGTTGTTAATTATTGTTAGGTTGTTTCTTATCTTAATTGTAATTGGCTTAGGAGTGCGACTAGGCTATCGTTGTGTTTAATACTTGATAAATCTTTGATAGTTTATGAATGACTTAGTGGATTTCGTTTACTAAACCCAAAGATAACCTGAAAGTTAGTTTATTAATGACTTAATGGATTTCGCTTACTACACTTAAGGGTAACTACAAAGAGTTAGGGAATGCACACCTTGTGACCTTAGAAGACACAACGCGTTAAGAATAAGGACGTGACAATTCAACCATCAATAGGAGATAACTAGGGAGTAATAGTATCTAGGTAAACACATCTTTAACTATCATACGAGCACACATCAATTAGACATAGATTAGGTTCACTGCCTAGGGTGTTGAAAAACTTGCTCGACGAAAAGGAAGTTCCTTTGACCCCAAACGACGCATGTAGCGTTATCAATGGTGTAAAGATTGGTCTAGGTGTTCCCTTTAAAACTTCAACACCATCTAGTTCTCTAACGAAGCAAGTATGTTTTCTAAAGGCCACTTCTAGATCCGAATCACAGAATTGACCAACAGAGAACAAATTATGACCAAGACCTTCAACATAATAGACCCTGGAAATTACACTGTCACCAACAACATAGTCTCTGTAACCCATAATTGCCCCAAAGTGGTCGTTCCCGAATCTAATAGTCCCGATGAATTTACTCACGAAGTTCATGAGCCGCGAGCGATCTCCAGTCATATGCTTGGAACAGCCTGAGTCCAAATACCATAGAACGATTTGTACGACCTGCAGTTGAACACAGACAAGTATGGATGACTGGATAATTTGGATCCCCATGCAAGAATGGGTTCCATTTGGTTAGTAAACGACATTGGAACACCCACGTCAGAAGCATAATCAGTGATATCATTAGAGGTACATGCAGGACTAGTAGTGACAGTAGATCTATTCAAAGTGTGTTCACTTCTTAAAGGTATAGTTCTACCAGTAGGCATCCATTTCCTAATGGGCATTGATCTGGATAATTTTGGGCACAATTCATTAAGATTGAATTTACGACCAGTAGGTATCCATTGATAACCTACATTACAATATTTTCTTCCTGTTGGTTTCCAATGTTTTTTAACCTTTTTCCACCTTGGTTTTCTGACATCCTTAACCTGTTTAGCAATTGTAACCATTTTGTAACGTCCCGCCAACTGATACACAATATTGTCTGCTTTGCCCTTGTGGCTCAGTAGGCGGGATGCTACAAGTGGTATCAGAGCCACTCCAGAGCCGTTCAGGATGGTGGGGCAAACCTCATCGAGGACGATGAGTCCCTAAGGGGAGGTGATTGTAACACCCTAGGCAAAGAGGGTGATTGTAACACCTTAGGCAAATCCCACATCGACAGAGGCCTGGAGAGATGCTGGTATATAAGAATAACATCCGCCTTAACAGACATAACGCGTTTTGTGGTCCACTGCGAGTAGGGTTCACAAGGAACTACGCAGTTAAGCGTGCTCGTGTGAGAGTAGCACTGGTATGGGTGACCTGCCGGGAAATCTCACACGAGGGCCACAAAAACAAAGCCGTGAGCCATCAGGGCAAAGCGGACAATATTGTGTAACAGTAGGCGGGATGTTACACGTTTCGACTGGAGACTTAGCAACATATTTTACTTTATTCACAGCACATTCATGATGAATACCAGAAACCAAACATTCATTACATGTTTTTCAAATCGTAGCAGAATTTGAATTAATTACAGTACATTTATAGCTAATACTCGAATCAACACGATTCATCTTATTAAATTCAAACTTATTGTTCCTAGGATTGTGTTCTACTTCCTTCCTTTGATCACTCTTAGCTTGCGAGGTCCTATCTTGCTTTGTATTGGCTAGAGGCTTTGACCTGCTTGCTAGTGTCATTGATTACTCCTGTAGAGGGAATGATGGGAACATTAGTTGGTTTCACTACTTTCTGCATTCCTGGTCTAGAATTACTGGGATCTGAAGTACTAGGAGGCACATCAAAGGACACTTGCTTGGCTTTGGGCATAGAGCAAGGCATAACTACTATATCTTTCATAGTACCAAATTTAGGACATATAGTTATTAGGCATTCTAACAGCTCCTGAGATTGTTTGGCATATAAGCATGCATCCTTAATCGCACTATCAAGTGGCTTCTCTATCTTATCCTCTTCAACAATCTCACGGAGACATTCTAGACTATCCTTAAGGTATGAAAAGTATGTTTGAAGTGCAAGTTCATTATTCCTAAGATGAGGTAGAATGTACTTCACATTGATAACATATTTTGCACAAGCAGGCACCTTTGGTGCAGTAATCTCACAATTTGGGATTGGCATTTTCCCTTTTACCTGACTATTCAGATTCTCAATTTCATTTTGCAAAGAAGCTACCTTTTCGTTGCTCTTGTCACGAGTGACTTTAATTGATTCATATAACTCTTTGATATGCAATTTAACCTTTTCATTTTCTGCTAGAAAACATTCATTTTCATGTTGTAATGCATTAATGATGTTTTGAAGATGAAAATTCTGAGAGTTCTGAGAATCTAAAGGAGGAGGCATTTGGGAGCCAGTCACATCATTCTTATCACACTTTAATTGTGAGATTTGGGTTTTCAATTGTTTGATCGTGTTACAATGAGCTCGAATCTGTTCATCACGTTTGTTGATTTCAAAAACTGTATCAAACTCAGGAGCATCCGAGGATGTCTTGGCATTTGAGGTTTTAACATTTTCTTTTAGATGTTGATATTTTAATTGCAAAGCAAAATGTTCAACTTCCAATTTTGAAAAATGTTTGACCAAGTTATCATGATCATTTTGTTCTATTTTCTCATATAATTTTGAATTTTTGGGCTCAAGCTCAATGACATGATCATGGGAAACTTTCAGGGCAACAGATAATTCATGAAATTGAGAAGCAGTGATGGAATAATTTATAACGGTATAAAACACATCCTGAGCAACACATCTAGAAATAAAGTTATCATTTAAGATATGCATATTTTTCCTCTTAATTTTATTACTTTTAAGCTCACGTTCATAATCTTTGACCTCAATTTCCATTTCATTGAACACCTTTTCCATTTCTTTAATCTCTGTATCAATGCCCTTTTGAAGACTCTCAAATTGTTCTTTTAGTAGTTTAAAGAAAGGCATGACTTCAGTTAAGTAACTCTTTAGTTTGCTCAAAACCTCTTTCCCCTTCAGTAATCCATGTGCGTGTAATTCTATTCTTACATATAATCTCAAAGTCAACAAATAATTGATAAACTACGTATATGCTGATTAAGGTCTTGCTTTGAGTCGAAAGGGTTTCGGGCACTAAATGCATAGGTGTATTTGGGGGATACACAGTGGCTGGAGGAATTTTCCTACAAGGAGGATTCTTCTCAATCAGGTTATCGATTTTTTGTTTAACCAAATCTTTCTTCCAGAATACTTGCTCAGGGGTTAATTGAGTTTGAGATTTAAACTTATTCAAGGCTATCCAATTTTCTTTTAGTGTAATCATGGGGTTTAAACGTAATATTATGCTTTGTACACCTAGGATCATTTAACTTCTTTGTCATTTTCTCCCTAGAGGCATCTTCTAATTTTCTATCCTCTTCAGTGCTTCCTATACATGATGGTGTTTGCCTAGGCTTAAGAATCTCATTACCATCAAAGACTACCTTTTGTGCAGCTCTAACTACTTTTCCATACTCGGGATTAGGTACCTCTACAAGGGGAATACTATGCTTATCGCTTAAGACTCTATGCTTAGTGATGTGCTCACACGAGGTTTTAAATTTATAACAAGAATTACCGGTTAACTAGGAACACATTCGGGCAAGTATACCCTAATCAAGTTGTAGTATAGTATATGGTAAATCAAGGTCGTCCCAAGAGACTTGGTTGCACTACAAGTGTCGTTTGTTTGTTTAAGCAAGTAACAAGTTGATGGTTATGATTGTCACATTTCAAACCAACAAGAAAAGCAATATAAGAACAAGCACGTATCAAGGTCGTGGTTATGATTGTCACGGATCAAACCACTAAGAACAAGCACACAAAGAACATACATGTTTAGACAAATGATCACAAGGATATTAGGATGTTTAGTTTGGAAAACATATTATCAAAGATAGAACCTATAATAATAGTTTAGTGTTTTATAAATCAAATGTGCATAAGCCTCAATTAAGTGGTCATGTCATGAGCCTTATACCAACAACAACAAAGAATCCCTTTCGGCCATAGACTTTGATGTTATTAATTTGTAAAGTTCCATTTACTTGAAAGATAATGAGAACACATATTCAAAAGATTCCTTTCGGCCATAATCCAAATTAAACCTTTACTTGTTATGTTTATTAATTCTCTTGCACAATCGTTACAAAGTACAAGACCAAAATCATTTGTCACTAATGAATTGAAACTAACCATTGTTAAGAATACTTTCGTCCATTGAACTCAACAATGATCAACCAAAACAATAAACAAGAACAAGTTCCAATTCAACCAAATATGATGTTATCAACATATTCCAAACAAACACTACACTTATCCAAACATCCTTTTATCACAAGTTCTCATATGAAATAAACAAGTATCACATAATCAACACAACCAAAGAACCAAACATGAATCATAGCATTCAACATCATAAAAGTAACAAGGATTTACCCAAAGTAAGATTACATTAGGAAATGGTGGAGGATTATAGCACTCCTTCAAGCCTCTAATCAACTACAACTTCTAACCAAGCATACTACTGGAAATGGCAGAGGTTTGTGGTCTTTTGGGAGAGATAAATTGGTGGAAATTCGTCCTTAAGGGTGGAGGCAAGAATTACACACAAGTTGGGATAGGATAGTTGGTGGAAACTCGTCCTTAAGGGTGGAGGCTTGAGTTTCACACCTTTGGTGAAGGTATTGAGAGTAGGTGTGTTCTCTCAAGTTATGGTTTGCTCTCTAGGTGGAAATTCGTCCTTAAGGGTGGAGGCTTGAATTTCACACCTAGAGATGGAGTGGTGGATGAAAGGGATGAGAAAGACGGAGAAGGGATGATGAAATGAGGTGCCAAATGGGTTCTATTTATACTACTACCAAGGCCTAGGGTATTCAATGCATTTCTTGGAGGCCAAGGAGCTTGGAAGGGACTAGAAACCATGTAGGAAGGGACTAGAATCATTTGGAACACGTTTGGAGTCTTAGTAGTGCAGAAATGGCTGAAACAGGACCTCCAACCGGATCCGGTTGAGCTCCAACCGAATCGGTTGGTCTTCTTGACAGCTCTCCAACCGGATCGGTTACGGGGCTCGACCGATCGGTTGGAGCAAAATCACAAAAATTCATAAACTGCAAAGTTGTAGATCTTTCTCTTAGCTTTCCGTGGCCGTGAACGGGGGGTCAAACGGAGTCCGTATGCAAAAGTTATGGCCAAAATGGTGAAGGTGTGTCGGGAACAACGAGTCTTCCAATATGTCTTCGTTTTAGCTTCTTTTCTTCATTTCTTTCTCGTTTCCCTTCTTGAACTTTATTCTTGAGTCTTTGGACCACTAACTTGATGAATTTATCTTCTCGAATATACTCCGCAGGTCTTTCTTTTGTCGGGAACTCTTCATACATGGAGAAATCTTCGTATTTTACTTCTTTTTCCGTCTTTTTCTCCACTTTCCTGTACTTGGCTACAAATGAACTAGCAAACACACTTTTGTACGATTAAGCATTAAAAGCATATGATTATAACCAAATAACACACATAAAAGCACGGATAACGCTACTAAAAACATGCATAATTTGAGCGTTATCAAATTCCCCCACACTTAAACTTTGCTTGCCCTCAAGCAAATCTAAGAAAATAAAAATCAAACTACATACCTAAATGACGAAATGAAAAGAAAATATAAAAATTAAAATCTTTTTTGGCTTTTTTTTTTTTTTTTTTTTTTTTTTTTTTTTTTAAAAAAAACAAATATGAAAATAAGCGAAAAATGAGCATAAACTCCCCCACACTTAAGGTTTTGCTTGCCCTCAAGCAAATCTAGAAATAAGAAAAAAAATTCCCACATGGTGCATGAAATATGATTAGAAAAATGTGATGCAAATCTACCAAGTACAAGTACGAGATAAGATTCATCATTTTAAGCTTTTAGAGGTGAAAAACTGAGATGTTTGACAATACCCCATGGATTCTCTCGCTTGATAACATGGCTAAGCACCTCACGAAAAAGAACGGATGTATAATTCACTCAACACTCAATTTATTTAGTGATGGATAGTATTAAGGAATAGTACACTCATATTGCTCAGTCATGATCTAAATATTACCATAGGCTTGTACAAGAAACAAAACTCCACCGACGTGGCGTAAGCACCAAGTATAAACATCTAAAGAGGGCTTTTATTCGGGTTATAACGATAGGCTTCGGGTGATATAAAGGGTATGGATAAGGCATGGGACTATTTATGAAAATGGTTTAAAAAGAAAAATAAGGTCAAGTCTAATAACCAATGTTGCTAGTCACCAAACAATCCGCAAACCCGGAAATGATTATAGTTACAATCTTTCTCTCCTCTTCACATATCGATCACCAAATATATATATATATCACGTCTTAGCACATTGGCTAATCGATATCTCAAACATACTTCATCTTCATTCATCTTCATAATAATATAGCACATTGGCTATAATTGTCATCACACATTTTTTTTTTTTCGATGACTTACTTTTTTTCTTTTTTTTCACTTTTTTTTTCATACTTTTTTTTTTTTTTTTTTTTTTTTTTTTTCCAACACTTCTTCTTCATACATCACATCTCCCCCACACTTCGTATAAGCATCACCACAAAAATACAAATAAGAAGGTGCACTCTTCGTCTTTGTCGGAATGGCACACACGAATGGCAAAGTGCGGCTAACTCATAATCATCAAAAACAATCCAATCATACCAAGCAACTAGCAACCAACCATTTAGACATTGACAAGGGGTAGGCTAAGGTTTAAAGTGTAAAATATTTTTGTATTTTTCTGGATGTAACAAAAAGAATGGGATGGCTCAAAGGGTGTAACTAAGGGTATCTAGCACTAAAGATGAGCGCTAACAAATGGGTCCATATGGGTGGTTAACTAACCGATGTGGTTAGCTAATATATCATTAGATGTAAACGGAAGGCCATTTGGTTTTATTCCTAAGGTGCCTCTTTATCACGCGAATACACTTATATCACACGAATGTGATCTCACTACGGTCTGGTAATGATTTACAAGTACAAGTTCTAGAATAAATAAAATCACCGGCACACTCATAACAAAATATTCAAGCATAAAAGATGTATGCTATTAAGAAATAGGCTAAAATCCTCACAATTTAGTGGAAAGGGCTATAAAATATGTGCTAGCAAATGTCATCGATCCCAGAATGGATTGCAATATTAATCGGGACACATCTCAAGTTTTTCAAAATTACCGATTTCACCAGTGGGTTGATCCAGTTATTCTAATATATTATCCTATAAGCGTGAAAACAACTAGATCATAAGGGCAAACAAGTTCACAAAAATTAAAATTGGCCCGAAAATTTTGGAATTTAAAAATGAGTTTCGCTTTTCTTATTTAACTTTCCCCCACACTTAAGTTAAGCATAGCCCTCAATATGAAAAATAAACTTCAAAGCATGTAAGATAGGGAAAATGAAATAATAAATCCAAGAGAAACGAAACCTCCCGGGCTAAACATCACGATCGAACTCCATATGATAAGGTGCTAAGCAAGGGCTAGCATAAGCGTATGAGATCAATCGATTTCTCTTTCAAACATGTCCAATACCAAGTATAACGTCTCCAACAATCCAATCAATCCTTCCTCCAAGAGCTTATTAAATCTGCAAAAACAAAATAAACTACAAAAACGCGTAAAATTCTAAAACTCACTTTCGTAGGCATCACGGTTGCATTTAGCGTATGCAACAAGCCTTTAAACCCCTCGGTGGCCCGAGTGGACGAGTTGTAGTCTCGTGAGGGTTTCCAGTGAACATACCCACAAAGTTCAAAACACTTTTATTTTAAAAAACACATGTACTTATTTATTCACAATGTACCAAATTAACAAAATTTAAAATGGAAAAACCAAATAAAAGAAATGATACTCTTGCAAAACAAAAAGACATTTAAACTTATTCTATCTAAACACAAA
>BPTQ01000007.1:255812023-255916525 GCA_019973895.1 Chrysanthemum seticuspe
AATGTTCCATTGTCTGATTATCAGAAACTTCAAACAGCAGAAACACACATCCAAACACTATTTCATCCACCCTATTTTGGCTAAAGCTATTTGAGGTACTTAATAGCTTATTTATATAAAATTCACTATAAGCTTAACCAAACACCTATTGACAAGTGCTTAAGAGCTTATCAGAGGCCAAACACCTTTCAAGATACAAGATTTTTACAAAGCCAAAAATAAAAAAAGATCTCTGAAACCTAAAAGATGTGCATGATAGTAGTATGGCGCCTTCTATGGGTATCTGTTGAATGTTGTTCATGTATCGAGTTATATTGATTATAAATTGTTTATATTTTTGTCATTGAAATCTCATGGTTTACTGTTGTTCTAGGTGTCTATCAACAATGAACCCTCTTGGTCAAGAAGAACCTAAGACCGAGATTGAAAATGACCTTATATTGGGATATGGAAAATTCTCTGATGACTAATTTGCCTCTTGATATGACTTACTACGATGGTTTCCTCAACATCAGAAAACAATTGAAACATAGGTTCGCAAAAATAAAGATGTCTGGTATATATGGCTACGGTAGTAAAGCGGTAAGTGACCAATCTAGAATAGAATGCGATAGAGCTAGAGTGGTATTAAGAGACGTTCCGAGTAATTCGAAAGATGCGGTTGATAGAGCCATGGTGCTAGATATGTTTAAGTATGCCCACGTCAAATCTCATGGTTTATTGTTGTTCTAGGTGTCTATCAACAATGAACCCTCTTGGTCAAGAAGAACCTCAGACTGAGATTGAAAATGACCTTATATTGGGATATGGAAAATTCTCCGATGACTAATTTGCCTTGATATGATTTACTAAGATGGTTTCCTCAACATCAGAAAACAATTGAAACATAGGTTCCCAAAAATAAAGATGTCTGGTATATATGGTTACGGTAGTAAAGTGGTAAGTGACCAATCTAGAATAGAATGCGATAGAGCTGGAGTGGTATTAAGAGACGTTCCGAGTAATTCGAAAGATGCGGTTGATAGAGCCATGGTGCTAGATATGTTTAAGTATGCCCACGCCAAACCTCCCCCATCCTACATAATGTTGATTTCGGGGGATGGGGACTTTTCTAAAGCCCTAAAAGAATTAGGTAGCTTAGGCTACACAACAATTTTGGCTATGACGGAAAAGAACTGCTCAAAAACACTGCCTGATTTTTGTGATTACATAGTTTCATGGAATAAGATATATGGAAAACCAAATTTAAAGGGTTATGGAAGAACCAGGAAGGTAAAAGCTTGGAATTAAAACACCCAATAGAAAGTGGTTTGGGCAACGAGATAATAACATGTATTCTGTGACACAAAGGGGTGCAGTATTAAAAAGAAGCTACACAAAAAGGCAGTTGGGTGGATTGCAAGTTCGCTTAAAGACAAACTTGGTAAGGATTCCCTTAAAAATATCTTCTACTACGCATATGGTCCTGAAAGACGTCCAGATTTTATAGAATCTCTAAAGATCAACTGCGTCAATTACATCACGACAACTAACAAAAAAAGGAGTCATTAGAGAACTTGATGTTGGCGGACATTTTGACAATAGCCATTAGACACTGTCCACCGTGCAATATACTGCTCATCTCAGCCGACAAAGAGCTATCTAGGATTTGTCAGTTTTTAACTGATTATAGGTACAATGTTATGGTTGTTGTACCACATGAGGGAAAACACATGGATTTGGAAAATGCGGGAACCCTTCTGTTCAAATGGCCGCCTCGATTCTGAATGAGTCGCAAATTGTGCCAAGTAGAAGAAAACCTCCAAGCAGTTAAAACTGACCTAAACCTGATTAGAATTCTTGTAACTAACATTGGTTATAAACTGTTTGTATTTTGTTATGGGAATTCTTAGCGAGGTCGTTGTGCCAGTGATGTAGTCGTTGGAGCACACCAAAAATTATTTATAAAGGATTAATGGACTAAAAGGAAAACTACAAGGACCTAAGGCAATAAAAAACTAAGGATAACTAAGGAAAATCTATTAGATAAGCTAAATGGAAAATCTAAAGGAAACTAAGTCAAAATAAAGTTAAAGAGATAACAACTAAATGAATATATTTGTTTGGATATGGTTGACTTTTAGTGATGAATAATTGGTGATTTAGATTGGATCATTGATAATTTAAGATAAGAAATTTGACCCTTGGATTAATTCACATGCTAAACCAAGTTTATTGGTCTTCCGTTTACCCAATAAACTAGAAAAAGAATGTAATTAATTTAAACAACGATAACTACAATGCTTTTCAAAAGTAGATTTTTTATAAAACTTGTTTAAGTTAATTAATTACTTAAAAGCTTTTGACTTTAAAAGCTAATCAATTTCTAAAATCTTACATGGTTCCATTTTTCAATTTTAACTAAAACAAATTTTACAACTTTTTAAAACTATATTTTTGTGATTATCGTTTGAATCAAAAAGTCTGATCTTAAATCATGATAATCCTCTCCAAATCACTAATTAATCACCACCTCAATCAACCCATCACCAAACAAGTATATATAAATAAAACTATTCTAGCACCCTAATTAAAACTAAAAACATGACATAATTAATTAAACTAAACATGGCAATCCTAAGTAAGCGAAACATGACAATAAACATGATATAAAGAAAGTAAAGAAAAGGGATTAGAAAGCACCGGGATTGGATTAGGCATAATGACGACGATAACACTACTAAACTTTAAACCCCATCCAAAGCTACTTAATAACCCGAATACTCCATTATAACCCATAATCTTCGACTAATCATCCAAAGCTTGAATCTTTAAGTGAATTTGAGGTGGTGACATGAACAAAGTTTGCAACTTGTTAGTTTAGAAAACTTAAAAATGATAAAACTTGATTTTTAAAAGAAAGATAAAACTAAAAATATAAAAAGATTAAAACTATGCTAAAAAGACTTGATAAAAAAAAAGTTTTAGAACTAAAAGATTCAAACTTTATAAATTAAAATGACTAAAAATGATGACATTTATAAAAAAGATTGACACTTTATAAGATTTAAGGTAAGAAAAGTATTAAAAAGATTAATTTTTATAAATTGAGGGAATTTCATATATATCCCTACAAAGCTTTATAATTGCGTACACTAGTTAATGAATAATTAACAGATTACCAAAGTGGATCTTTGTCAACCGGAGAATACATGTCGGAGAAGCCGCCATTCGAAAAGCATCTTTACAACAAATCAGACCCAATGAAGATCATCTATAAGAAAAGAAATAGCCAAATTAGTTTAAAGTTTACTGTTGAGATAAAAGTTTAATTGCAAATACTAAATTAGTTTTTACAAAACAAAAAACATTTTAAAAGTACCTGAGGTTGTTAAAACATTTATGGAGAATGATAAGTTAATAGAAAATATAAGGGTATAAATTATAATGGATAGTAAGAAGGATCCCCCATTATAGCCCTCCCCACTCAAATTATATCCGTTGCAAATTTTTTTTGCCGTTGGGAGGTAGGACCCACGAGTGATGGCTGGCCAATAATGGCCTGACAAGTGGCAGCTGGTGAATAAAACTCTAGCTTGAAGAAAGAGAGTGATAACCACCAGACCAGCTTGGTTTTTATGCTAGTATATTATAGTGGATATTTACTATTTAGTAAAGATGTATTGTATTTATCCTATCTTTATTTCTGGGCCGGGTTGTATCGCTATCAAACCTTTTGGGCTTTGTTTAAGTCTTGCTTATGGACTTGATACATCTTCGTTTTAGGGGTGAGCGAAAAAACCGTAAAGACCGAATAAACCGAAAATCGAAACAGAATCGAACCGAACTAATAACCGAACCGAACCGAACTACTAATTCGGTTCTCGGTTTGGATATGGGTTTGGCAGTTTGAACCGAAAACCGAATTCATATAAATATATATATATTTTATATATTTATATATATATTTTTATGTATATTTATATATAAATAAATACTATTAAAAGGTTATCATAATATAATAAAACATTTTTTATGCTTGAAATATATTTTTTTGCTAAATATCTTTGTAATTATTATTTTTTTTTTTTAAATAATGAAACTCGGGTTATTCGGGTCAACCCAATAACTGAACCGAATTAGAATTCAACCGAACCAAACCTAAAACCGAATTTGAATTTGGTTCGGTTCGGTTCTCGGGTTGACCTAAAAAAAAATTTAACCGAATTAACCGAACCGAACTAACCGAACAACCCGATGACCGAACCGATCAACACCCCTACTTCGTTTGATGTTCAATTTATTTTTATAAATCTTCAATAATCATTTCTCACTAATCTTCAATTTAAGCTTTGATTCTTCACTTGAATTTATCTTTAATCTTCACAAATACCTTCAAACCTCTTCAATAATCATCACTTTTGCTCCTCATTTTCTCCATTAAGACTCGAATGTCCTTAGCAATAAAATAACAAATAGACGTAATATTTGCAATAAAAGCTATAACTTTGCTATTTTATTAAGCTAAAATGCGGGTATTTCTTATATAAAAACATGTATAAATATGATTTCATCACATGTCAATGATATGAAATATACATGAGTCAGAAATATTATATTTCATGGACGTGCGTCAAACAAAGATATTATATAATATAATACATGTTTGTAGAGGAAAATTAAACCGAAGAATTAAGGGTACGTTTGGTAGAGAGAAATTCAGAGAATAGAAATAACACAGAGAATAGAAATTCAGAGAAATAGAAATGAAAAGAATTTAACAACAATTCTCTTGTTTGGTTACAAATGAGAAATTAACCAAAGAAATTAATAAAACAAGTTATTTGAAAAACATAGAAAGAGCAAATGGTTGGTTTTAGTAGTACGCTGGTATCAAACGCTAGGATATCAGTTATCAAACTAGATTAAATTAAGACAAAGATTAAACAAAAGAAGCTAAAACAATAACTTATAATTTCAGAATAACTGTGAACAAAATCTCGTAAATTTGATCAAAAAGAAAAGGAACATACTATTAAAAAGGTGGATCTTACCACAGCAGCAACAACAACACAAAAGCTTGAAAATATAGTATAATGAAGGGGCCTAACAAATTAAATAAACCTGTTTTATGAACTACGAAACACACATATCAACATATGTGGAGAAGATTCAAAAGTCAATGGAGTAGTGCTTGATTTTGGAGTGTGTGCTTTTGTAGATCTTGTTTTCTTTAGAGCGCTAGGTACAGTTGGTGCCGTAGGTGGTGCCGTTGGTGATGCCGTGGAAAAATAGTGCCACCTCAGCACCTTTTTTCCACGGCACCAGATTTCTCTATAACACCAAAACACCCCTCCCTAGCTATAACGCCACTTTTTGGTGCCATCAATTTTTTTTCCATTTAATATAAAAAATATATATAACTAAAATTTAATTTCAGTAATTAAAATGCAATCATAACCTTGTAACTGTGATTGGTAAGGGTGGTGGCAGTCATGTCTACCATTTTTTTTCATGTCGTCATCTATCAATAATATCTCGCCAACTCACCTCATACCAATCTCATACATAACAATAGATTTTTAGTGGCAACCATGCCTAAGTCATTACCCTTTTTTTTTTTTTTTTTTTTTTTTTAATAATTTTATTAAACAATTTAATAAAAACATAATTTTTTATTAATACTTAAAAGAGAATTACATAAGACATGAAAGAAAATTACATAGTACTTATTAAATAAAAACACTAGTCATCAAGGTATGGTAAGTCTTGAGCGTCCACATACTCCGTAAGATCAAAACGGAGACGGTGATAGATATTTTCATCTTGTAACTCCGGTAGTATATTCGGGTCATAAACTGGCGTGACCGGCGAATCCATTATATGAACTGGTGATATTGCCACCCCGTCGTCTTTTAAAATCATATTGTGTAATATAACACACGTATGAACTATTTTTCGAATCTTTGCGACGGTCATAGCCCGTAGAGGATGACTGAGAATAATCCATTTTGCTTTAAGACGACCAAAAGCTCTTTCGACATCCTTTCGTGCAGACTCTTGTAGCTTCTTGAATTTCTTTTCTTTTGGGTCAGTAGGATGAGGATAAGCTTTAACAAACGTTGAATATGCGGGATAGATTCCATCGGTAAGATAATACCCACGTTTGTAAAGCCGTTCATTTAGAGTAAATGAACTATTGGGTGCCGTTCCATTACGATGAGTAAGATACAGCGGTGATTGATTCAAAACATTGATGTCGTTATTTGCACCGGGAGGACCAAAAAATGAATGCCAAAACCACATATCATTTGAAGCAACGGCTTCAAGCATAATAGTCGGGTATTGATGATCACCTCTTTTATATTGCCCTCTCAAATACCTAGGGCAATTTCGCCAAACGAAATGTGTACAATCAATGCTACCAAGCATTCCAGGAATGTGATGTTTCTCTTCATGTGCCTCGTATAAGCGTGCAACGTCGTGGGTTGTTGGCCTACGTAAGAACTCTTGCCTATATAATTGGATTACCGCTTCACAAAAATGATCAAGGCATTCACCTACAAAGTATACAAAAATTTAATATACGAATTGTATAAAATAAATAATACCGAATTATATAAAAAAAATAATACCGAATTATATAAAAAATTAAAATACGAATTATATAAAAATAATAATACCGAATTATAAAAAAATAATAATACCGAATTATATAAAAAAAATAATACCGAATTATATAAAAAATTAAAATACGAATTATATAAAAATAATAATACCGAATTATAAAAAAATAATAATAACCTGATGTTCTTCGTGCCATGTTTAAGTAATCATCGTATCTATCCGGAGGTCCACCCATACCGAGTTGACGAATAGCCGATGTACATTTTTGCAACGCCGTGAAACTTTTTTTCCCCCTAGCGTCTACACCCTCTTGAAACCATTCGAAATTCGCTTAAATATCACCTACAATTTTTAGAAACAAACTCTTATCCATACGAAATCTTTCACGAAAAACATTAGAGCGAAACTTTGGGTCTTCTACGAAATAGTCATTCATTAGAGTTTCTAGCGCTTTTTCACGATAACGGGTAACATATCTTCGGGTAGAGCTAGCCGTGTCTTCAATGCTATCACACGCGGCTAAATAGGTTTCTAAGGTAGAACCGGTAGAAAATATGTCGGATGAGAGTCGGATAAAAAATCTAACTCTTCATCGGATGAAGAAGATGAAGATGAATACATTTTGTTTGTGAAATACAAATGATATTGTTTGACAAAAAATTAGAGATGTATTGAATTTAAAAAGGGAGAAAAAAAGGGATTTAAATTTTTTTTTATGCCTCAAACGGATATATTTTACACATTAAATGCTATCTAACGTTCGAATATGTCCCATGTCGATTCGGTGATGTTTGCCGATTTGGTGTTCCATTCGTTCATGCCGATCCAAACCGAAATGGAGGCAAAACATACGATGCTCGGTATGGTGCATGCCGAAGGCCATGCCTAACCCACTGCCACCACCCTAAACACTGAGTAAATGCACTCATAACCTTAGAACTGTGATTGCTAAACACTGAGGGTCCGCTTGGTTCAAAGTGGGGAAAGGAAAAAGGAAAGGGAAAGGGAAAGGAATGCAAAGGAATGAGTGAGGTGGGTAATCAATACCTTACCCCCCCCCCCCAATTTACTCTATAATGGTTCATTACCCACTACGGGGTAATCAAACCCTTACCCCTCCCCAACCAAGCATCAATTTATTTGTGATGTGGGCCCTTTTGAATACTTTACCCATTCCCCACCCCCCTTAACCCCTAACCAAGCACGCCCTGAGTAAATGCACTCACAATATATCAAACTATCAAAGTATCATAATTTTTTCTTCTTTTTGTCAAATGATATTGGGATTTTACTTCATTTGAATATGTTCATGCCTTCATGGACATCCTTGAGGCCTTGAAGCGCCCAAGTTCCCTAAATTTCAAAGGCTGAAAATTTAGTTTTCAATTGGCATTTCATTGACTCCTTCAACAAAAAGGGACATTCTTAATGTATAATTGAACATTTTCCACTTCAACTCCTCGTTCCTTTCAATGTTGGTACGTGGCCTTTTGTTTACCATATATCAAAAGCTAGCTTGTCACCCATATCCATAACATTAACTTTGTTCATTAAATATCCAGACACTACCTTGTCACCCATCATCGTCTTCCTCCTTCACACACCTGCAAAACACATACACATACATAAAAAAAAAAGGAAACTCGCAATACCATCACACAAACACAAAATATCACAAACACAGAACATTACAAACACAAACAAAACAAAAACAAACAAAAAAGAAAAAGGAAAAAATTGCTTTGGCGTGAGCTGGTGGCCATGGCGCCAGACCTTACCAGCCCAACATCGGTATAGTCTGTCACGCCAAAATCTCGTGCGGTCGACTATGGCTCAAGCCAATAGCCACCGTACCCGGACCTCTTACAGAATGTGCAAGTCACGTATTTTTATTTTTATACCCTTCCTTTTTAGACAATAAAATATTGAAAAGTTGTTTTCCCTGCCTTTACCTTGCTTTTCCACTCCATAGATTAAAGAATTGGCTTACATGTAAAATGTTTTCTCGAGAATTTGGAATTCTCCGCTTTTTGTTTTCTCGGGCTAACCAAACAGACGAAATCACACCATTTCCATTTCTTGGGCCTCATTTCCCTATACCAAACACACCCTAAGTGTTCTTTTTTTGTATGATATTTTTAATGTGGTGACTAGGGGTGTCATAAATCTCGACTCGGACCCGAATAACGATATTCGGGACGGGTTAATCGGGTTCAAAATCTAACTCGGGTCAACCCGATTAACCCGACTACAAAGTAGATCGTGTCTCGGGTTCAAAATACTTTGTCTATTCGGGTCAACCCAGCTGACCAGAGTTAAGTTTTTTTTTTTTTTTTTTTTTTTTTTTTTTTTTTTTTTTTTTTTTTTAAATGTACTCGTAATGTTTGAACCGTCTTTCAGCCAGTTATGCAACAAGAATAACTAATTACTTACGTTGTCCATCACAATAAGAGTCGCTATTACCATGTTTAAGTGCTGATAACCATGCAGCGAGCCAGGTCAATGTGCACCATTAGATAGGTAATGCAGAAGACATCATTAGAGCGGAAGGTGTGGGATCGTTATCCCTCGCCGTGGGCTTACCTGGCACTTCGCCGTGCCTCGCCACCACACTGGCGTCCTTCGCCGTGGAGCTGCTCTCCATGGTGACGACGAAGGTAAAATCCTGACAAACCCACTACCAATGAAATGAATTTATTTTGAGGAATGATTAAAAGCATAATAACAATAATAAAGGTATGATGATGAAAATCGTAAAGGGGAAGATCTATGTGTGTGAGGGTACCAGTTGTTGTTGTTTGTTGCCGGTGGTGTTAGGGGTTTGATTACTGGAAGAAGAAGAAGAAGAATATAGAAAATCAAAAGGCCATCAATCTTCTTCTACTTCTTGAATGGATATCATCAGGTCTTTTAACCAAGTCTTGCTTTAGATAAGACAGATTCTTGTTCATTTCTTTGACTAGCTAGCTAGACTTTGACTTTTACATAAAACGTTTTTCCTTGTTTGACCATTTTACTATTTTTTTTCCGTAACGCTTTTATTAGTATGTATTATTTTTTTTCCTTATTGTTATGTTATGTATTGTATTTTTATTTTTAATGAAATGAATTTAGTTTATTTGAAAAATTGAATAAAAAAAATAAAGTGATAGTGGTGGGCCCCAAATGAAAAGGTTGAGGTTTGTTATGAGTGAGGGGTTTATTGTAATTAGTTGTGGAGAAATGGGATGCTGATGTGGCGCTGAGGTGGCACTGATGAAGAGGGTGAGGCTTGTCACCACACCTTCCACTCTTATAATACTCAAATACTCAAATGACAGATATATCCAGCAAATATAACCTGATAACTATTCAATGACAGTATGCGCGCCATCAGATTGCATTCTTTTTCCTTAGTATTGTTAAACATTTCTTGGTCATATTAGGATGCCTGTTCAAAACTAGTGCCTTAATACAACAATTTGCTAATAAGAGTCAACTACACCAAAGCACTAAAAGCACTTGCAACCATAACATGTGTTAAAGTTTAACCTCCTGGCACGTCTGCGCTAGGGGTGAAAAAAGCCGAGCCGAGCCCGAGCCTGGCAGGGCTCGAGCTCGGCTCGTTTATATTTTAAAAAGCTCGAGCTCGAGCTCGGCTCGATTCGAGTCTTAATATTTGAGCTCGAGCTCGGCTCGTGGTTTGATATATAAGGCTCGAGCTCGGCTCGTTTATAATATATAAAATAGCTTTATAAAGAGCTACTACCTCTGTCTCAATTTAATTGTCCATATTTCTATTTTTGAATGTTTCAAAAAGATTGTCCACTTTCTTTTTCTAGTAAAAACTAGAGAATCTAAAGAGGGAATATTCTATTCGTGTGGTTTGATAATTAAAGTGACCCACTTTTATTAAACTTTGTGATTTCTCTCTCCTGACAATTAAATTGAGACGGAAGGAGTAATTTATTTGTTTTGGGCTCGTTAATGAGCTCGTTTATTTATTTTGAGCTCGTTAGTATACATATAATAGCTTTATAATTTATAATATGCTTGTTTGCTTTTTCTATTTATTACTTGTCATATTGATATAAAAAAGCAAAAATGAAGGTAATCCAATTAACTTAAGGGCCCGTTTGGTTTGTGGGTTTAGATTGGGTTTGGGGTAAGAAAAGTGGACCCCACCTCATTTTTAAGTGTTTGGTAGCTAGTGGGTTTGGATTTAATTCTAAATAATAAGGAGTGTGTTAAAGTAGGGGGAGTGGTAGGTTTTAAGATAAAAAATGGGACCCATTTCATTTTCTCTCTATCTCTCTCCTCTTACATTTTATATAAATCATTTTTTTAAATATAATATAATTTTAAATATTTTTCTCTCTCCTACATTAAATTCAAATCCAAATCCTAATCTACAACTTTACATTCAAATCCAAATTCTAATCTAAACCCATCTATAAACCAAACGGGCCCTAAATATTTTGCTACTGAATCCAAGTTTTTTTCTAGAACTACAAATATAGTGTTTTAAGCGCATTATCCATAGAAAAGAATATAATTGTTGGCCTGAGCTTTTACACGTATAGATTATAGACAGTATATTATAACAAATCGTCGTTGGTCAAAAATTCAAACGAAATTAAAAGTTACAGATAACAACAGCCAACAACTTAAATGTGACAATCTTACAGCTCCCACAACCTCACATCCACTCCCCATCTTACAATCATAACAAACCATCCTCTTTTTGAAAAAAAAAAAAAAAAAAAAGATCTCAGATCCCTCTTTTTACATTAAATAATATTTTTCTTGAAGACAAAAACAAAAGAGGACTCATCATAGACCTTGAAACGAAAAACAAAACAAAGATAAACCTTACCCGAGACCTCATATGAGATCTTGAAGCCGAAAGAGTCAATTCATAAGGGTTCGTATGTTTGTACATGCTCGTGTGGTTCATAGCCGAGTTTTTAAGAGATAAGAAAGGAAGTAAACTACTTTGGTAGTTGCGGTTTTGATTTGAGCAGAAAGGAGTGTGACTTGTGTTGTGTTCGAATAGTTTAAGCTTTTTAAAGCATAAAAGAGAAAAGATGAAGTTAGTTTGAATGTGACTGATGAGGGTTTCGTGTGTTGTGAAATGCAATAGAGTTTGTGTAGCTGCTTGTACTTTAAAGATAGTAAAAAAGACCAGTTTGGTATCTACGGTTGGATTTGTTGAGAGAAAAGGAAGGATAGTGAGTTTATGTGACTGCGTTTATGTTAGAAGAAATGAGTTTAGGGTTGCGAAAATTTAGGAATATACATAACTCATTTTAGGGTTAGGTTGTTTATTGGATTTGATTTGGATTTGGACCACAAAAATTTTGGACGGTTAACTACGTATATTATATATAATGTATATATTTTTAGGGCTCGTTTAGGCTCGCGAGCCTACTCGAGCTTTTTGTATAGAGCTCGAGGTCGAGCTCGATTATTAAATGAGCACAAACTTAGGCTTGAGCTCGGGCTCGAGCTCGTTTAGGCTCGGCTCGTTCGAGCATTTTACCGATCCGATCTCGAGCTTTTTACGAGCGGCTTGGCTCGTTTCCACCCCTAGGACTCTGCGCCACATCAGCTTTAATATTTCACCTTAACTCACCAAAAAAAACCCGCAATCATAACATTCCCAAAGTTAAATCTTAACTCACCAACAATCTACAAAAACAACCCCTCATTAAAAAAAAAAAGAAAAAAAAAAAACGCACCTTAACGTGGTAACGTGCAAGCTTTAACACCGACCACGGTGTGGTTAACTTGGGTTAACACCGGATAACACTGAAATAACACTGGTCATTGCAAGTGCTCTAACAAACTTTATCACCATGAGAATTAAACTCAATAAATTCTCAAAACTTTTAACATATTTACAGAGAAATCACCAATATACTAGTACCACAAGTTTACACTGAATCTATACCAATCAGATGCAAGTTGCAAGTTGCATTTTTGTTAAGTCTGCAATAAGACTTGCAGTATGCAAGTCTCTAGAAACAAAAGCAACTTAAATTTTCTTTTAGTAAATAGTAATAAATACACATTATAACCTTGTTAGCTTGTTACCATGCATAGTTACAACTTACAAGTTGCATAATATTTGTGGTTCTTTAATATTCATACATTTGCCAATTGCAAATTTGCAACAATCATACTCTAATAAACAAATGCATCAAAGAAATTAGGTGATTTATACATGTGCCTTTAGTTGTTTGAGATTTTAACAACTAAAGTTTGAGAAATCAAAATTTGTGATTTTAGAAATGGCAAATACCCGAACCCGGCTTGACCTGACCCCGATTTGAACCGAACCCTACTAACCCGAGTTCAAATAGGGTCGGTTCGGGTATGTTATTTTTAGCCTCGATTCGACCTGAATTGACCCGAACCCGACCAACTCGACCCGATTAACACCCCTAGTGGTGATAGTCATTTAGCGTATTTGGTACAAGTGTGGAAGGTTAAAAGTTTGTATGACTTTTTCTATTGTTTTATGAATACATACGTTTGTGAATTATTGTCTCTGGTTTAAAAATACTGATACGAACAAGATTTTAACTAGGTGCGTATTTGTTTTAAAGTTAATTTAAAATCATTTGAATGGTGCATATATGTTTTTTGACTTGTACAAAATCAATAGAAGTGGTGTGTATATGTGTTTTAAGGTTAATATAAAACTAAGGATAAATTGATGCATATATGTTTTAAATTGTGCATGTGTGTTATGCTTGTTTTGTGGTTTAATTGTTTTTGGGTATCTTTGTACCGGATTAATGAAGATGGTGATAGCAATGAAGACCTAGAAGTTGATTTACACATAATGATAATATACGGCATTTGAAGAAATACAATTATTGAAGGCGTGCATATATGTTCTTTGAAGGCGTGCGCATATGTTCTAAAGAATTTGATGAGAAACTCGAAGTACAAATATATTCTTTGAAGGCGTGCACATATGTTCCGTTTGGTTTGTAAAAGGATTTGGAATGGATTTGAATTCGGTTTAGAATAGAAAAAAAAATGAGTTAAGAGAAAAAAAAATATTTTATTAAAAAATTTATTTTAATAGTTGATAAATAATTTATTAAAGAGAAATTGGGGTAGTTTTATTTTTTTAATAATTAATTTATGTATAAATTGTGACGATGATAAAAATGTGAGACCCATTATATGCAAAAGATACCTAAGTTGTCATGAATGAATCTAATCATTTTCGGGCCCACTTTAATAACCCCGAAACTTGAACCAAACAATTAATTTTTAGAATGAAACCATTCCTTCAATCTAAAAGGTATAAACCAAACGAGCCCTTTCATAGTTGTTAATATCCCGATCTTGATCTTAAGATCTCACGATTTTACATTTTTACAAAGAAAAAATGTTCCGGATTCTACGTAGGATCTTAACAAGCTTAAAATATTATAGGATTCCGATCTTGACCATAGGATCCTAAGATATACTCAGGTCCGATCTTACTTTTCTCGAACAACAAACTAAAAAAACTACAAATTTATGATTTATGTTTTTATATAATTTGAAAAACAATATGTGATTCTTCTTAAATATTTCATATTAATAAATTAGGAAAACATTTTTATAAAACATTACAAAGATTATTAAAAATGACACTATTGTAGGATCTTAGGATCCCGATCCGATCTTATTACGATCTTGCAAAGGCGAAAACGATCTTAAGTAAGATCCCGATCTTAAAAACCTTGCTTAATTTACCGAAGAAAAAAAATAAAAATAAAAATAAAAAATATTTTTATATATATACCTTTTTTTTTATATATATATTTTGACTTTTGTTATTTTCACTTGTCTAATTTTAATATTTTTGTTTCGCATTAGAGATACATATCGCTAGAGCATTAAAGATGCATTTTTTTTTTTTCAAAATTTATACTATATCGAAAATACATAGATGTCTTGGGACTGCACGAGAACTCTCTTGTTGTGTCCCTGGTTTATAAGAACTTTAAGGAGGCCGGTGTTGACTTGATCATTACCGTCATGACCAAAACAATCAAAACTAAATATAGGAAATAATTTTTTATTTACATTTAAATAGGTATTTTGTTGCAACGGCTCTTTAACTAGTTTCTCATAATTTGAGTACTTTAGATACGAAAATTAGGAATAATATAAAATATAAGTTTGACTAGCCTTAATAAACACAATTATTGATCTGTATTTCGATCATGTTACAACCCGAGTGATAGAAGCTTCCAAATCAGCTTCATAACATGCAACGGTTAGATGGATTCCAATGATTATGTTCCAACTAACTCATTTTATATAGTAGCAAAATTCTTTTATATAATACCAATCAAACTTTATAGGTTGTCCACGTAAAACGACTTGTAAAGTCCAAGATTTACCTATCAGGTTATTAAAGGTGGCTAAATAATAGTTCTACCAGGAAAAAAAATGAAACTTTATTTGAGTACGTGATATTTGGCAACCAGAGTTTTACAGTGGGACAAACTGTTATGTAAGTCGTTTCGTACAAAATACAAAAAGCATGAATTGAAAATTAACATGTTTTTATTCTTTTCGCGTTTGATACATTTGGTTTTCTTGCACCTGAGGCAATGAAACTCGTCAACATAGTCCAACGGTTATGCGTTGTAATGTTATGACACATATATTCACAACAATTTTTTTTTTCAAAATAATTAGTTTTGAAATCTAAAGAAGGCTAATAGCGCAACTTGTTACTCGTTTGCTTTCCAACTTTATGTAAATTAATAAAATGAGTATTAATCTGGATTTTATACAACGAACTTGAGACCTAAGAAAGGGAAAAAATGATTAGGTAAATAGAAGTTAGTCTTGATGTTGGGTTCAGTAAATACCCAAACCCCTTAATCTAGGATTTGAATAGAAAATAGCCCAAGTATTTAATCCGTTAACACAAACAGGTCACTGAGTGCATAGTCTCTCAGTGAGTCGTCTTCAAGATACTCAGTAAGAGGCAAAGAAGAAGTCTCTCCACTCAGTAAGGCGGAACTTAAAGGGTGAAGACTGAGTCAAGAAGAAGATGATGGATTCAGTGAGTGATGACAATAACTCACTGAATCCCTAAGATTCCTCTCCAACTTCTTACACTGAAGACAAACTGAAGTAGAAGACTGAAGGATGTAAAGACTGAAGAAAGAGCGGGACAAGGCGGGAAAGTTTGAATCAGATAAGACGAAGTCCTTATCAACCAAAGTCAACTTTCCCTGAATGGCAAAAGATCAGGCTCAGTGTCATCACTGAATTTAGGAAAGTAGTCTTGTCTCTTACCTAGAATAGTCTTTGTAAACAGAGACAAAATACATCAGTATTTTGTCTTCTGTATGATGTCAGTTTGTCACTTAGGAAAGAGTCAAATATCATACATGTATAAATAACATAAGAGATGTAGTGAAAAGGTTAAGCTTGTGAATTGTAAAAACACACATACACGCAAGCCATCTTTTCACTCATCCAAATACAACTTAGTTCCTGAGATAGCTCAGTGAGCTCTAAGAGTTGTGCTCAGACTTAGCCTGAGCTTAGAGAGGAATCACCCAACTTTGTCATTTCAATCCCAAGTACTATTCCGCAAGTACTTGGGTAACGTATTCTTTGTTGATTTATTTCTAATAAGAATATGATGTTGAAAATTACTTAGTGTGTTTTCTTTATGTTAATTTCAGTCATAGTTCACTTTTAACTTGTTTTATAAACTTAAACTGTTTTAAACGATAGTGAACGGGGAACAACACTTGATTATATTATAAAAGTTAGTCTTGATTTGTTAGTCATTTTATTTGGTGTTAAAAACTTCTAGTGTAGGTTTGAATTTAGGAAGACGTCATTTTCCTCCAAACCATGCCATATCATCCACATGCATACTATTAATGAATTGAAACTTGAAACTAAAAAATGGAGCCACAAAGTTTAGTCAAAAATCAAAAGTCGTAATTTCCTTGTAACAGGTAAATAGGAAAACAAAAGTCTTTGCTAATAAAATTTTGGGTTACCTGCAAATAATGTCTATGTGATATTAAAATAATGGCTAAAATTGATATTTTACATTTCAATACTCGTTTATGTTATTTTAATATGTTATATTAGCTTTATTCTCATGCTTTCAAAAAAATTCGTGATAAAATTATTCAAAATTGGTGTAAACGAAAGCAAACCTATAAATAGGTAGTTTATAAGTTACTTTTGGTAAATGAGTGACATAGTTTAATAGTTAAGTGAACTCCCAATATATAATCCTTTTAGAGGCAATTCCATATACACCCAAAACAAACATCATAATTTCATATTTTCCCAACACATGCTTTAAAAGCATTGTACTCATGCATTGAAAACTTGTCATTTGAGTAAATTTGAAATTATGTAGTTTCATTTGGGTATATATGGAATTTTCCCATCCTTTTAAATTATGAGATTTACATTTTTGGCGCTTTCTAATATATAGGATATGTTTGGCAAGAGGCTAATAAGGGCTTGGACTTTTAAAATAAGTCGGCTATTAAAATAAGTCTCGTTTGTCACACAAGCTTATGTAGGCTAATGACTTATAAAATAAGCCACAAGCCTTTATAAACTCAAACCCATAAAATGAGGCTTATAGAGGTATATGGATAGTTAAATTACTTGAATACCGTTAAAAATTTAATACATAATCACGTAAAAGCTAAAACTATATGTGAATTTAGTTTGATTTATTTTTATATGATTTTACGTTAATAAACTTCAACTAATTCGCCAAACAGCTTTATAAAAATATAACTTTTAACTTTCGGCTTATAATATAAGCTCTAGCTTCAGCTTATATTACTATGCAAGTGGGTTAGAGAGAGGGTACGTTTCTGTATAAGAAGTCGTGGCTTGTAAGTGCAGGTAATTCTACCTGAATTATAAGTTGCATTGTTTACTGCATGATGGTTCTCGTTGACCAGATTTCTAGATATCTTTTCTTATCATAGTTGATGATGGACGTTAGGGTTTTTTGTATAACCTTAGTTAATGATGTTTCACTAACAAAGGTTTGATTTTCTGCTTCAAACGAACCTGATGGGCTTCGTATGGTTTTATTCCTGTTTGTTAGTGATTCTCTATTATGGTTGTGTGACTTCCATTATCTACATGGTTATTATCCTAGTCGGATGGGTCACTCATACCTTGCTCAACTCACTGAATTTTTGGATGTCATTCATATCATTGGGGTCATTTGTGAGTGAGCTGTTTGGAAGTTAGGGTGTTCTAAACCCTATTGTTTGTGTTTTCAGTTTGGATCGTGGTGGTGCGGTCTACTTCTGAAAAACGTGTTTGATTTGGGATGTTAGGGTTAGTCACTAACCTTATTGTTGGTTCTAAGATCCGTATTATGTGTTACACTCCTACCCAGCTGATATGGATCGAGATATCGTTTAATCTCATGGCATTAAGATGTGTGGCAGTTAGGGTATTGTAAACCCTATTCTTGATGTGATTCAATCTAATTTGTAGTGCACGAATGTTTGGATGCATTTTGCATCATGCGAAATATTAATAGCAGTCGCAAATGGGTTTGAATATTATTAGGGTATTAGGGTTTCACTATTATAAATAGTGGATGATTAATAAAGATTAACCGACGGGTTTCAATGTAAACATACGGTCTTACATGGTATCACCCTAACAGATCCTTTCTACTGCTTTTGCACGTTTTTCTTTGTTTTGTTTCTCGACCAAAGTGTGTTGTCGAGCTGTGTTTGTCGACCTCGTTTGTTAACTGTTACTCGATTCATTCAACTCTACATGTTTGTTTTATTCGACTCATTAATTCCTACCAGTTTTGTCGACTACTTTAATTATCCAAGTGTTACTTTGCTTAGTTTGTTCTACCAGTTTGTTCTCCACGTGTTTCTTATCAAAGTTTTACTTTATTATCCAAGTTTTACTTTGAATTAGTTTGTCTCCCAGTTTTACTTCGGCTCACAGTTTTTTTTTTTTTTTTTTTTTTGACCTTGTGTTGTCGACCTGTGTGACTGTTTGTCGACCTTGTGTGTTTGTTTGTCGACCTTGTGTTATCGACCATGTTTCCAAGTCTAGTCGTATGTTTTCTTCATCATCTACAGACCCTAAAACCTCACCATGACTACCGATCCCCTTCTTCCTGTTAGGAATTAGATAATTCCAGTATTGAAGAGTCGGTCACCCCAACTATTATCTAGCACAAGTTAGCTCGTAGATAGGTAATTAGTTACGTTTTTATGGAGTTAATTAGTCAGTTAGTAGCGTAAAATAGTTTAGTGCAACACCGTGGAGGAAGGTCGGGTCTTTACCCACTGTATCCCTGATCCACAGGCCGTCAGGAGGTCGTTTAGTTTATAAACTATAAATACCCTCTACCTTGCAAGGTAGAGGGTTGGATGTTCTTTGGTAATCTAATATTCTACAAGTTTCTCTCACTAGAATGTCCCACTCTTTCTCTCTCTAAAACCATCTATGTGCTCATTGTGTTAATGTTATGATGTGTAAGTGTAAAGTTATAGATTACAATTGGTATCAGAGCGCCATGGTTAGATCATATCTTGCACATCTTTGGATTTATAGTGGTTTTTAGGTGGTTTTTGAGTTTGAAAAAGTTTAGTGGTTTTTGCATCATTTGGTTGATTTCTTGTGTTAAAGTTTGAATTTTGTTGGTACTTTTATGTTTAGAATCATCACAAGTGTTTAGGTTTTCATTTGGTAAGCTTGAATCATCTTGGTTGGGTTGTTTTTGGATTGAAAAGTGATGTTTATATGGTTTTTCATGCTAGCGACTTAGTTCACGGATAATATTCTTGGTGGCGACTTGCTTCACATTTTTGTAGCGACTTACAGTGTTGGGGCTAGCGAGTTAGATCTAGCGAGTTAAAGTACAAGTAGTGGACTCTCCACTACGGGTAGCGACTTGGTGGTAGCGACTTGGTCTGTAGCGAGTTGCTCTTTAGCGACTTGCATTGTTAGCGACTTTAGTAGCGAATTGCTGCCGAAATTTTGCTAGCGACTTGAGTGTTAGCGAGTTACCACTTAGCGACTTACATCTGGCTAGCGACTTGGAATTCTAGCGACTTAGTGTGGTGGCGAATTAAGTGTTGGCGACTTGGTGTAGTATCTTCTAGCGACTTGGGATTAGTGCTATTTTGTTGGTAGTGAGTTGATTCTAAATTCTCTAGAGACTTGGGGAGTAATTCATAATAACACAATGTCAGTCATCACGGATTCTTTAATCACCAAAGTACTTGCTCTCTATGACACAGCACAGAATAGTGAAACAGAATGCCTATCTGAAGGCCACACACTTAATGATTCAGTATCGATCAATCAGAACAACTCAAATAAGTCACTCTTAATATCTTCAGATGATACTAAGAATGTGGAATGCATCAGTGAGCCGTTTCAACAACTCAGTCAGCTTCTCAAATTACTTTTATCCACAACCATGGATCGAACAAGTTGTGCCATCCTTCGTCAGGATTTTCCCACTTTAACAAGAACTGTTTTGCTTAACCTAGAACGACTGAGGTTTCAAATTACCAAAGAAAAGCTCTCAACTGATGATTCTCATGCTGCTCTACAAACCATCTTCAACCAATTTCAGCCACTTACCCGGGAAGAATACTCCTCAGATTTTGATAATATCATGACTGGAATGTCTTTCAAGAAGCACACGGGAATGGAAATTCATGAGTTCAGAAACTCATTTATTCAACTTATGAGTAATATGGAAACATACATCGAGGAAGCTGCAAAAGAGAATAACAAGCTGAAGGAAGTGAATGAGTGTCAAGAGTGTCCATGGAACAATGATGACGTGTCATGCTTCATTCCAGTTGAACCAGCAGAAGACACTGATTGCAGAATCTCAGTTGTGATGGAAAAGGATGAAGAAAACAGCACTGATCTCAAATTCTCAGAATCAGAAATGGTATCAATCAACAAGGTACACTTATCTGATCACACTAATTCTCACAAAAAGGTACATGACTCTTACCCTGAACATAACAATGTGGAATCAATCTTTGTTTTGTCTGAATCTAATACAGGTAACATGATTGAAAAAATGGTATATGATGAGCTTTCAAACAAATTTTCAATTCTTGAAAAACACTGTATCTCTTTGCAAATTGAAATACAACATAAGAATGAAATGTTTTATGCAAAAAAACAGTGTAGTAATCTGGAACTTCCAGAAGTTAGAGAATTTTTTGAAATTAATCAGTTAAAATCCCAGATTCAGGACAAAGATTCGACCATAAGAAATCTGAAATCGCTTCTTTCAGAAGCCCAGAAATATGACTGTCATGAGATGAGTGATACACTAGAATCTAGAAATTCTGAACTAGCTCTATGTGTGTCCAACCTTCTAAGAGAAAATGAGCATTTAAGAAAGAACCTTGAGGAAACAAACTCTAAGTTAGTCAATCAATCTAATCTCTTGATGAAAGATATTGATGACCTCAAAGCACAAATTCAGGATAAGAGCTTCAATATTGTTGCACTAAAAAATGAGCTCAGGAAGCATGTTGGAAATAGGATGAACACTAAGTTTGCAAAACCTTCAACTTTGGGAAAGTCAAATGTTCAGAACAACTTGAAACGAACAGTTATTAAACAACCTAATGCCTATAGGTCTGAAAGAGCTAAACCATTAAAATCTAAGCCTACATCCCAAGTTGATAATCAGTTTGTTTTGTCAAAACCAGTCACTTCATTGCCCAGTTCAGATATGATGAATCCCAAGCATAGGACTAATGGTCATCACTCACAGATCAGAAATGCAATAAGTTTAACTAGGTCTCATGCAAAAAATCATCTGACAGATCAACCCCCTAAGAAATTCTCTGATCACAAAAGGACAATTAGTCAATTCAAGGCTGTGCACTCATTTAGTTCAACTCACTGTGGCTTCAAATGGATTCCCACTGGTAGATTATTTAAGTTTACAGGACTTAAACGAACTTACATTCCTAGATCATGCCTCAAGTGGATTCCCACAGGTAAACTTTTCAAGAATGTAGAACCTAATAGGATCCCCATTAATGATAAGTCTGTATTATACTGTGATGCATCCAAATGTGAGACTAATCATGTCACTAACCCTTCTATGTACAAATCTACATGTGCTTCAAGTACAATGTGCTCTCAGTCTTTTTCAGGTACAATGCTCAACTCAATCAGGAACTTCATGACTTGGTTCCCATCAGAAATGAACATAGCTCATTCAGGAGCTATAGCGTGCAACAGTTGATGCACTACTTACTTTGACTCCTATTCATCTTTGAATCAGGACTCGTTCTTCCATATCTTTGTATAAATCAAGTTACTCTTAAAAAAAAATAATAAAAAAAAAAAAAAAAAAAAAATTATATCATGTTTAAATTCTTTATATATACAATTTTATCACGTTTTTCCTATCTAATAAAGAATATTTTCACTGTTATCGATAACATCTACGGTCCTAGAAATGTCATTCAATAATGGCACGGGATCATAGATGAAGTTTGAACAATTGAAATATTCTTGTTTCCATCTTATCAGGGTAAACTTATGTCAATCAATGTTCTTTGATGAACTTGATTGAGGGGGAGACTGTGTATATGTTTTTCTTGACTATCTATGCCATTGGCTTCTGTGTTGGTTATAATGCTTGCTCGTTTGTATGTTGAGGTCGTGTTTTGCCTCTGTAACTATCTGGTTATGGTTTCTGTAGGTTGTGGTCATATCTTGCTCATGTGATTATCTGTGTGTACCTACGTATTAAGTGCCTTGCTTAGATTTTAATGCTTACGTGTCTAAATGTTTAATTGATTCATGGTGATCAGTGTGATAATCTTTGCTTGAGGCTTAGTCTATAATCTGTGTTTGCAACCTACCACTCGTTCATCAATACCATAGGGACCAAACCTGTCATATAGTGAAAGTTATGTTGCATTAGCGAATTACCTCACCTCATGTTAAAACCACAAGGACCAATTGTGTCATATTGCCTAAGATTGTTTCTATACCCCTAGCGAGTTACCTGTTAGCGAGTTACCACTTTACCCAACAAGTTTTTTTTTCTCTCTCGTTTTCTTCCTTCTCTTCGTCATTTTGATCATACTAGCGAGTTACCTGTTAACAAGAGGTTTGATTCGATTCCCTCTTATCGTTGTTTTTCTTAAAGCTTTAGTGTCCAGTTTCTAACTTATCTTATATCCAGATCCTTTCGAGCTCGTGTGGTGTGATTATTTGTCACTCGCTTAGGTTCGATTTTCCATGAAATAGTATGTTTGTTGCTTGTATAATGGTTGAACGAGTTCAAAATGTTTGGAATATAGTGTTTAGGAATTCATTGATGTATGATTAAGTGGATTGGACTGATGGGGTGATGTTTGAAGTGTTCTTGGTGGCGAGTTAAAGTGTTCTTGGTAGCGACTTAGTCTGAATGTTCTTCATAGCGAGTTAGTGTTCTACTTAGCGACTACGTCTCTGTAGCGAATTAGTTCACTATATTCTAGCGACTTGGTTAGCGAGTTAGTAGTTAGCGACTTGTATTTACAAGGTAGCGAATTAGTAACCTAGCGACTTAGTTGACTGTTTTGTAGCGACTTGGTTAGCGAGTTAGTAGTTAGCGACTTGTATTTACAAGGTAGCGAATTAGTAACCTAGCGACTTAGTTAACTGCTTTGTAGCGACTTGGTTCAGTTACTGTTCATGGCGACTTGACTTTACAAACTAGCGAATTTGCATAGCGACTTAGAATGATAAACTATCAGCGACTTGTCTATGACTCTAGATGACTACTTGTCTTTACAAGTTTGCTACATTGTTCACTTTCATGTTGCGAATTAGTCTTGGGATCAAGGATTATTATAAGGCTCAAAGGTTTTGTACTAAAGATGACCTCACTCTTTCAACACTTAGGATCTCCTAATTCGACGTGTTGAATCAATATATTACTTCTACATGTGTATCTTGGCTCATGTCATGATCACTTTAAGATGCACTCTTTTGCCCTTTAATCCCTTATTAGCTAGTCATGTGATTACTTATCTGTAAGGTTATATCTCATTATAATATCTCACTTATGAAAGTTGTCATATATCTGAATCCTGTGCTACGCAATCTTTCTCTGTATGTGTTTTGGGGACACCTTCTGAGTTATTACTTCTATGTGTCTATGTCATAAGGGTGCTCTCAACATTGTCTCATTTATCATTTATCTAACCTATTCCCAATCATTACTGTTGATTGTATGATTACTCAGACCATCAATGGCAAGTTCAATCCCAGAAAAGAGCGTTACCCCCTCGGCATCATCCAGAGTTCACTCAGACGAAGAAATCCTTCCCAGAAGTCAATGGGCTGCTATAGGAAGAAGCAACTGTTATGTGGATCTACAAAGGCTCCAACAAAATCCGATACTCAAAGTTTCAATTGACATCCTCAAAAACACATACTTCTTCGGAGCTATTACCAAGCAATGCTCAATCCCTTCCATCTACATTCAACAATTCTGGAACACCATTCAATGGAACAAAATCACAGCACAATACTCTTGCAAACTGGATAATAGGGAGTTCACAATTGATTCTGATATTCTGAGCAAGGCTCTTGGAATCACACCATGTAACCCTGACGTTCGTTCTGAATCTCCTCCTGGTGCTGAAGATATGATTGTATTTCTAATTGGGTTGGGCTATCAGAACAGTATTTCAAGAGCATCTGACATCATCACCGGACACATGTATCAACCCTGGAGAGCTATTACAACCATTCTGAACTTATGCTTATCTGGGAAAACTTCAGGGTTCGATAAAGTGAGAATTCCTATCTTGCAAATCCTATGGGAATCGTTAATAGGGTTGATGTGAATGTCTCAGATCGTATTTGGGAAGAATTCTCGTTATCAATAAACACATTCATATCTGATAGAACCTATTTCCAGAACAATGCTCAAGGCAGAAAGAAACAGAACAAGCTTGTAATTCCCAGCATCAGATTCTCTAAGCTTGTTATCCAGTACTTACAACAAACTCATAAATTCACTCCTAGGTCTGAATCAACTTTACACAAAGCAGAAGATGAATTTGTTTTAGGAAACCTGAAATATGTTCCTAGAGGTTCGGATAAAGAAGTATTTGGATTGCCAATTCCTGATTGTCTTCTCACAGAAGATATCAAGAAGAAGGACTACTTCAAGCAATACATGAAAAGAGCAATCAAACTCTCTGCTGATGTCACACCATCTCCTTTACAACCAAATGCTCCCATGACCAAGTCAGCCTCACAAGCATCCTATGCCTCTCTTCCTAAAAAGAGACTTGAAAGGTCTCAACAGTCTGACACCGCATCCAAGAAGCAGAAAGTAAAAAGGAAGAAAGTGGAAAAGGAGATTGGTGAGAAAACTGAGATACCAAGGAATGTTTCCAGGCTAACTGATGAAGATGATGCTGATCTGCAACTTGGAATTCAGCAAAGCCTTGAAAGTCAGAATGTGAAAGTTCCAGTAGGTGGAATTGTGTTAAGGGAACCCGCTCAACTACCTCAACAAACAACCCCAATTACACTTGACAAGGGTAAAGGAGTTGCAAGTGTTGAAACTGAACAAGCTGCTCACATGCTGTTAACTATCTCATCATCTCCATCAAGCACCACAAATCAATATGAGCTGAAGAGAAGAACAGATTCATCTCATGCAAAAGAACAATCTGGAGTAGTCAAGGTTCCTGAAACGTTTAAGGAATCTCTTACACTTGGAGAGACTCAATCTGGCTTGAAGGTTGACACTCTGTTACAAAAGGACTCGCAGGAGAACCTTGAGACAAGATCTGATGAGACCTTGAAGATGGATGAACCAAATCTGTCCACTAACTCTCTATCCTCACTTAAGAATCTTGATGAAGATTTCTCTTTTGGTGATCAATTCATTAATGACTAAAATTTAGATTCTGCACAATCCATGTACACTGTCAGCATCCAGCAAGATACGTCAACTATTCCTCCAATGACTGCATCTTCACTATCAACTGCACTTCCACCTCCCTTATCAACTGAACAAACACCACCAACAATGTCACCAAACCCAGAACCAGTCATTACAATTGCAGATGAAGTGGCTCCACCAGCTTCCCCTCCACAGATTCTCAACTCTGATCAACTACTGGATAAAGCCATTAAAAGGATAGAAGCTCTGGAAAGGCAACTTCCCAAATCTGTTGATTCTCTGGTGGACCGCATCTATAGATTGGAGCACCTCAACTTCAATGAAGCGGTTACTGCCGCTATTGAAGGAGAAGTCAAGGATGCTGTGGAATGGGCTATGGAGGCTCCACTTCTTAGACGATTCAAGGACCTCCCCATCTCCGATATGAGAGCAGCTATGTGTGAAAGGATGTATGAGGCTGAAGAGGACAAGCATGAGATTCACTGTAAACTCTATGAGGCACTTGAAGAATCCATTAAGTTCGACAATTATGAGCAGTTCAAGATTGATGTCGGTGAAAAAGAAGCTAAAAAGAAAAGGAGAACAATTGTGATGGAAGCTTTGATGAAGGATCGCAAAGATCCTCCTCCACGCCCACCACCAACGGGAGGTGCTGGAACTTCTGGAGCTGGTAATCCTTCTTCAACAACCAATTCACCTCCATCGCAGCCACCATCATCACCGCCAAAACCGTCCAATCAATCAGACTCTACAAACAAACAGAGTACTCAGAAGAAATCTGCTGCCTGGACGACGATTGATTCAAGGTTCACCTCCACATCCACTTCAATTCCTGATGATCAAGTGGTCCACGAAGAGTCCCAAGTCATGGCTGACTCAGAACCAGATGAAGATGATGCATCAACAAAGCACATTCCTAAGCCCTCAGAAGACTGGTTTGATTCTTACATGGCTGGGAATCGCACTAGCACATCCAGAGTTGCACCTTCAAGGGACACAATTCAAAGTTGCATTGTGGAAGATAGACCTCCTTCTCCAGAACCCACATGGACCATCCCAGAGTCTGACTCTATGATTCCTGACAACAATTGGGCATCAGTTATCACCAATAATTACGAAATTCTAGCTGAAGACTCTCTTCTACACTACACTGGTGATATGGGAAGTTTCATTAGATGGTTTTGTGAACGGAAGAGCATCTCATCCATAACACCAAAAGATCTTGAAGGTCAAGCTTACGAAATTGTCAAAGTCTTCCACTCAGATGCAAATCATCTTCAATATCAGATGGAAGAATGCCATAAGATGTTAAATGACCAAGTCAGTGATCAAATCAGTCGCTTCAATGTCAACAAATCTCTTCCTCTTGGTGGTGAACCTGGTCAGATGACCATTCAGGCAGAATTCTTCTTCAATCACGACTTGGACTATCTGTGTGCTCGCTCTGCTGAAAGAAGACCTGCTCTATCAATATCAAAGATGAAAGCTGCAACCTACTCTGATCAGGGGCTTGAGCAGATGGTTCCTGATCAATTCTGGGCGAATGAAGAACAAAAGTATGATATTGCAGCTTCTTATGGTATTTCTCACTGGTGGTTCAAAAAGAAGAAGTTCTACATCGAAAGACATGGTGCTGATAAAAGACGCAAAAATGTCAGATCAAAGCTGCAAATCTTAAGCGTTGTTAGTGTAGAGATCTTCCCTATCTATGGATATGAGTACTTGAAGAAGATTGTCCTTAAAAGAGCTGACCTCAAAGTGTACACTATTGAAGAGAACGACTTCAAACATCTTCTGCCAAATGATTTCGAAGATCTCTATCTCTTAAATCTTCAAGGACACCTTGAGCACTTACCTGTTCGTGAGAAAAAGGCCCTCTCTGCAGCTGTCACTCTTTGGATCAGGGGCTTAGTCATTCGAAAACGAGTTGAGGACTTTCAGCTTGGCATTGAAAGCTACCAAACTAGGATCAACCTTACAAGTCCTCAATGGAATGCAACTGGGCATGAATTTCATCGAGAATACAAAGTCCTTGACACCCCTAGAGCCGTCATCTTCACCGACAGATATGGATCTCGTATGCTTATGCGTCTTTGTGAACTCTACAAGTTTAGTGATGGTACGCTCAAATTGGTCGAAGAAGAACTTGACACCAGAGTGAAAGAAGCCAAACTTGATATGAAATCTTGGATTAAAACCATTTTTTGGACTGAGGATGACGTGAAGAGATGTGAACATTTCATTGCTGCAATCAGACGAAGACTCAAGACACGAAGGATCTTCCGCAGCCTTGAAAGTTTTGTCGGTGGAAGGCTTCGTGATGGTCACTACAAACTTCTTCAGAGGACTGAATGAAGACTTCTTCGGGATACTGTTTATGTTTGTGTAATATGTGGTGTAATAAATATGAACAACTGTAATACATGTAATAGTGCTAGGATTTGTACTATGGTTTCCCCTTGTAAAAAGGGGAAACATCTGTGTTGACCATCTTTTTATCATATAAAATCGGACACATTTTTCTCCCACAAATATTTTACCTCATACATATTTAAATCACTTGAGATCCAAAATCTCAAAGGATTTAAGATTTTTGATCGGGGGAGAAAATGTGATATAAATATGAAAGATGTTAAAAGATAAGATGACCAATTTTTGTGCAAACCTCTCTCTTATATGTGCTAAACAATTTTTCGAATCTCGAAGCATATATTAAGGGGGAGAATTCTCTTTACTTATTCAAGTCATCAGGGTACATAACACCTTAATATTTTTAAAGTACCTTGATCACATGGCTTCTAATCCTTCGATGATAAAAGGTTCCCTCTAGTATGTGCAAAACTCTTTTCAAACATCGAGGCACATATTGAGGGGGAGCAAATTTATGGAAACCTCATCCTTCCCGGAAATACTCTATCTACTTGATTTGATGTGGGAAGTGATGTTGATATCTTTTAGAAAATGGTAATCAAAGAAGTTAATTCTTTCTCTTGCCTCCGTGTGCAAAACATTTTCAAATACTTGATGCACATGTTGAGGGGGAGTTCTCGTTCTAAAAATATCAAAAACAATTCAGGTACAAAATGCTTTAATAATATATCATAAGTATCTGAATTGATTTTCAAATGGTTTTCAATTGGTTCCAATGGCAGATGAACAATACCAAATAGACTGACCAACTTTACTTTATGTACGGTGATATAAGGATGTTAAGGTTAGGTATTGGCTCCCATGATCCGCCAGAACCGGAGGGATCTACCCAGGGACAATCCACTAGTTAGTGTAGAAGTCCTTAGGTATGATGATAAAAGGAGAAAAATGAGATATGGGAAGAGTGCGGACTAAGACTGAGCAAGTACTGGAATAAACCCAACAAGGTTCTTGCTATGAAGTCTCGGTAAGCACTGAAGGGGTTGAAGAATTAAAAAGAATTGAATGAGAAAAGGGTGAAAACAAATAGCCCTCCATCTATTCAACCTTAGGGCAGAAACCGGGTTCAATTCATATGCTACTGATGGTAACATCGGTATTGAAGACAAAGACGTCATGGACCCAGTGACGCACTGCACTTCAACTTTCCAAACCACTCAAGTTCCTCTTAAAAGGACTTATTTCATTCTCACGGGGAACCGACATTATCTATCGACTTTCTCTTAGAGATTGTTGATATTGAAGAAGGAGACCCTCTCCCTAGTCTCCGGCACAGGATCCAAATATGCACAAATTGAGTCTAGAGCCACGAGATCATCAATAAATCTCATTAGGACACTTTCAATGAAGACTCTCTGTTTCACACAATGTGGAAAGAGAGATTATATCTTGAGTCCTACGCATTATCCTTGTGGTATTGCCAGAACATCTGAGTGATGTGTTTACACACTCACAATGAAGATGGAAAGCCTTCTGGAGCCAACATCAAACAAGCTCCTGGTAGGTGGCATGTGAGATCTATTATATGGATCAACCATGTGACAACTGAACAGAAACAATGGGGCGATTCAATTTCTTGAATCAATCCTGGTTCAGGTTAGGGATTGACGGATACCTTTGAAAACCGGTCTTTGTGCTTAACAAACTTTTTCTTTAGCACATCGACCGTGTACTCATTGTTCAAACCAAAAAGTGTTTTTATGATTGATAATTGATTTTCAATAAAACCTTCGTTGTATTGCAAAAACAATTTCTATTGAGCAATACACGATTGTTTTTCAAATCTATTTTCATCAATCAGTGGACTTAAAATTCGCTGGTTCACTCACTCCGTGTTGTCTTCTTTGAGACGTTCCGGTTTGAGAACAGCTAGAGCAGCTGCGAAACCCTGTCAAGGAAATTCTTCGGAATTATACCTGATCACAGGCAGTACTTGTACTGATCAACGGGGAACCGTGGGCCGTGTACCTCAATTCAACGAAAGTGATCAAAGACACTTTCGTGCGATTTATTGCTAACTGTTGTATGCAGGTACGCCCGACGTTTGCAGCTGATCAGAATGAAGCGGTCAATCCATAGCCGCATGCTCACTTAACACATTCATCTCAAAAGAAATCATGACTCTGATATTTTCACTCCATGCTTCTGCTACGCTGCTGCCAATATCATGATTCAACAAATGCTTCCGCTACTCTGATGAGAAGATATCATGATCCAGAATGTGAGCATGTCGGTCCTAAAGTCACAACACCACAATGGATGTTTCAAAGATTTGTTTGATTGCTGATGATCTCAAAAGCTGGTTCATATTTACTATCACGTGGATCAGAAATGGACCTCCAATTTAAAGTACAACTCTTTGCAGACTTTGAAGTTGCACCACCTATGCACCAAGTTTACGATGTTGATGTATGAAAGTCTACGAGCTCAAGAACCAAGTCAAGAAATGTTAGGGTCTGTAATGTAAATCATGGGGTGACCTCCCTTAGGGGGAGATTGTTAGGAATTAGATAATTCCAGTATTGAAGAGTCGGTCACCCCAACTATTATCTAGCACAAGTTAGCTCGTAGATAGGTAATTAGTTACGTTTTTATGGAGTTAATTAGTCAGTTAGTAGCGTAAAATAGTTTAGTTCAACACCGTGGAGGAAGGTCGGGTCTTTACCCACTGTATCCCTGATCCACAGGCCGTCAGGAGGTCGTTTAGTTTGTAACCTATAAATACCCTCTACCTTGCAAGGTAGAGGGTTGGATGTTCTTTGGTAATCTAATATTCTACAAGTTTCTCTCACTAGAATGTCCCACTCTTTCTCTCTCTAAAACCATCTATGTGCTCATTGTGTTAATGTTATGATGTGTAAGTGTAAAGTTATAGATTACACTTCCCCCTACCGGTTCTCAAAAAACAAAACAAAAAAAAAACAAAAAACAAAAACAAAAACAAAAATCCAAGCCGCCAAGTTTCTGGACAAATTGCTTCCGCTCACTCAATTATCAAAATGATTCATATTTAATTGTTTTTCACAAGAATCTAAGCTTTTGATCTCGTGGGGTTTTTTTTTGTTTCAATATTTGTAGCACCATCATTAATTACCAATTGGTAAAACCAATTGTTTATTGATCGGTTAATCATTGGTTCAAGTTCTACGTGGAGCAGCCACTCAAAGTCTTGGTGTGTTGGAATTATTTTATATTACTAAGATGCTGAAACATGATGCGGTTGTGATATTTGAAGTGGTGGGATCTTTGAAGTTTGCTAGAACAAAGACGATATTGGTAGGTTTTTTTTTTTATTTTTTTTTTATTTTTTTTTTAAGTTATAGTTAATTAATTGTTTGTTTTTGTTTTTGTTTTATATCGAATCCAGGGTATAAATTCCCGAGACGATTTTTGTTTGTGTCGAATCTAGGGTTCTTCTTTCCGAGACGACTGTTTGGGATACTTTGGGTTATCCCGTTTTACTTTGGTTTATTGTTTTATTTTGCTTTCTTAGTTTTCTTCTTCAGTCCGAGCTTTCGCGATTTCGCCGCTCGAACTGCGGAGGAGTGTTAAAGGATAAGGATAAGCCCAAGCCCGGTTTGTGGGTTTAAGGTATTAGGGTTTCACTATTATAAATAGTGGATGATTAATAAAGATTAACCGACGGGTTTCAATGTAAACATACGGTCTTACACTTTCGTGATGCTATGGTGGGTTTGGAAGTGGATGTTGGTGCTGCACTCGCGGGAAATGTAGGTTAGATTATTGAAGGTTGAGTTGATCACTTTAGATGTGGTTCTTTGAACCTTGGTTTATTACATTTAGACTATTTTTTGAATGTAACTGTTATTTACAGCGTTTAGCTGTGTAGTTGTTATGCTTTTACGCAGTTGTCGTCTACAATGCAACGGGCTGAGGACATGGGATTCACCCCATGTAAATTGTACTTCAATGTTTTTTGGCGTAATGAATTTTACCGGGGTGAAAAATCTTTTTTACCAAAAAAAAATAAATAAAGAAGCTCTAGCCTCAGCTCTAACTCTAGCTCCAACTCCAACCCCAGCTCCAACTCATTGCTCCGTTACTGTTTCTAGCGCACCAAAACAAAAACACAAAGCCTTAAACTTGCGTATGTGACATAGTGACATTTGGTTAACTTGTAAAATAAGACGGTCAAGTATATTACAGTATAAAAATTAGTCTTGGTTTTATTAGGTTATATAAACTTCTGGTGTAGGTTTGAATTTAGAAAGGCGTCATTTTCCTTAAAACCATGCTGTATCAACCACGAGCATAATATTAATGAATTTGAAAGTTGAAACTAAAAATTGGAGCCACAATGTTTATTCAAAAGTCACAATTTCCTTGTAACAGGTAAATGAAAAAACAAAATTCTATAAAAACAAAATATTTTATATTGTCAAGTTTATTCAAAAGTCATAATTTCCGGTGTTGAATAGGTTTAAAAAATTGGAAAAATTGCATGAAAAGTCATCATACTTGGCACTTATTGTCATTGTGTGTAGCGACTTATTTTTTTTTCTTATTGTGGTAATAAACTTTTTAGATCGTGCTATTGTGTGTATCGGTGACTTGTTTAACTTGTTGTAGTCGGTCATGTTAACGACCGTTAACTTTTTTATTGCACCGTTAGTCTTTTTCGTCTGTTTTTAACGACCGTTATTATATTATTGCACCGTTAGTCATTTTCGCCCGTTTTTTACACGATTTCGTCCGTTTTTGCACTTTTCTGTCCGTTTTTGCACGGTTTCGTTCGTTTTTACACGTTTTCGTCCGTTTTCAAACGTTTTCGTCCGTTTTTACACGTTTTCGCTCGTTTTCGTACGTTTTCGCTCGTTTTTACACGTTTTCGTCCATTTTTACACGTTTTCGTCCGTTTTTACACGTTTTCTTCCGTTTTTACACGTTTTCTTCCGTTTTTACACGATTTCGTCCGTTTTTACACGTTTTCTTCAGTTTTCGTTCGTTTTTACACGTTTTCTTCCGTTTTTACACGATTTCGCCCGTTTTTACCCGTTTTCTTCCGTTTTTACACATTTTCTTCAGTTTTCGTCCGTTTTTACACGTTTTCGTCTGTTTTTACACGTTTTCTTCCGTTTTTACACGTTTTCGCCTGTTTTTTCACGTTTTCTTTCGTTTTTACACGTTTTCTTCCGTTTTCGTTCGTTTTTACACGTTTTCGCCCGTTTTTACATGTTTTCTTCCGTTTTTACACGTGTAAAAACAGACGAAAACGAGTAAAAACGGACGAAATCGTGTAAAAGCGGACGAAAACGTGTAAAAATGGGCGAAAACGTGTAAAAACGGACGATAACGGAAGAAAACGTGTAAAATCAGACGAAAACGTGTAAAAACGGTACGTGGCTTTCTCATTCTTGGATTCTTTCACAACACCCTCTTTTTTAAAATCTTCTAGTTCTTCATGTATCACTTTTCTAAGATTCTTCGTTGTGCGTTTGATATATTAGGGCATTGCATTCTTAACTGCCTTTCCTACCTTTTTGGAAATTAAAGAACTTATTTCTTTTGTCTCTTCTTCCGTGAACCCTCTGAAATTGAGGCTCTCGGAACTAGAAGAGGACCCATCATTACTTTCACTACGTTCTGCATCACTAGCCGAAGACTCGGCTCTTTTGGAAGTTGAAGCTTTCAAAACTTCCTTATGATGCGCATTCACCATCTTTTCTTCTTACTGAAAAAAATGACAATTAATTTATCAACATCAAGGCATTCTTAAACGAAGCATGTTTACTACAAAATACTTATACGCTAATCTAACCTAAAGTTTGTCGCGGTGTATAGTCTCAACAATTTCAAGTATACATATATATCGTATTTTCATCACTATGGTGGCCAAGCGTAGTCATGAAAATACTCTACATATGTATCTCCAAAATCCATCGAAACAATACACTAACAACAAACACTAATACTAACATGCCTAAAATAGTCTAAGTCTAGGAAATCCTTATGTGACATCCTAAATCTCTTAGACCAAGGCTCTGATACCAAGTTGTAACACCCCTTGAATAAGAAACGACTAAAAACGTTATTTTTTTTTTCCCGCAAAAGTACACCTAAAATCTGACCCACTGTCACTCTTTTACATTCTGACAAAAATCTATAAACATCTGGACCTTGAGACTATTTTTAAATGAAACTAGACTCAATTATCTTCGAAATGACGGGTGGCTCGACCCGTGACGACTTACGGTTAAAAAGATATGATTTTTCCAAATTAGTTCTCCAAATTTGTTCTCCAAATTAGTTCTCCAAATTTGTTCTCCAAATTAGTTTTCCAAATTAGTTCTCCAAACTAGTTATCCACTAGTTCTCCAAGTATTTTAACCACTTTACAAACACTTATCCATATACTTTATTTTTCCAAACATTCTTGACCCGTTTGACCCAAAACGGGTTAAAAATGACCTTGTCCCAAACACCCCTTTTTCTACATATCTCTTTATGCACTTTTGACCCATTTTTTCTGGAAAATGACATCTATTACTCGGAAAGACACCAAAATTTCCAGAATTCATTAAAACATCATATATTAAATGAAAACATTAAGTTCCAACATTTACAAAACTCGGACACATGATTACAAAAATGAGAGAATTACACCATCTGACCCATTTTGACCCGTACACTTTTATACCCATAATTTTATGCATTAAACACTAAAACAATACTTAATATAATTTGACATGACATTATCAAAGCATAACAAAACATTCTTACATAATCTTAACCCATAACATTCCAAAATTGGTGAAATTGGCTATATGCCAAACACCCCTTGACTACCCCATCAACATCCATTTACTAAGACATGACCCATTACACTACCATTTACAAGACACAACTTGGACACAATTCAAAGACTACAAACACATAAAAGACCAAATGAAACAAAAGATATACCAAATTGAAAAACGACACTTTCGGGGCTTCCAAATTTCGTCACACTTGGTCCAAGAAACGAGGTTTTCTACTTACCACCTCAAAAAGTTAATCTCCTACCATGGATAACGCCTAAGCCTTATCCTTACCTTTGCCTTCAACACTCGAACCTACAAAACATCATTAAACTTAACCGTAAGCAAAACGCTTAGTAAGTATATGACATAAACTTAACATTAACAAGTCATAACTAACAATTTTGCTAGCTACAACATATCAAGGAATACATTTACAAACATTAAACATACCTTAATCAAGCATAATTACTATGCTAACATTACAAACTTTCTAGCATTGGATCCAAGCTACTTAACATTAACAATTTCCTTGATCATTATATCATAGAACATCATAATTCAATATAAATTGAAATTATGAAACATTAACAAGTATAGTCAATATACTTACATCAATAACCCACTAGTTCTCTACTTTGGAAAATCAATGCTTGTTCTTCAATTAGTTCCTATAAGGGAATTAACCCTAATTAATAACTAATTCATCATTAATTCCATAAATTATCAATCTTTAATCATTTTGCCAAATTCAATCTCATGAACCCTAATTTCAAAATAACATAATTACTTACTTGTGGTGGATTAATAGGTTAGAGAGGTCTTTGAACTTGATTTCCTACTTCAATCTTTGATCAATTATTGAGAAACCCAACTTGCTTCTTTCCCTCTATCCTCTTCTTCCAGGAGTGACACCAACAACCAAAAAAACACCTCTAGTTCTCTGGAAAATTCTTTAATTAAGTAGTAATAGATATTTATTTATTTATCTTTGCACAATGGCAATCATAGCCCCTCAAATCTCATTCTTCCTAGTTTAGCTACACATCTTTATACTACTTGACACTTGCTTATATGTAATTTATAACTTTGTCATTTTCTTAAAAGTACATCCTAGATAATTTAATATCACTACTTTTATTATAAAATAATACCTCATCGGGTTACGGGTGTAATAATTCACTCCTCCTTAAACGGGATTTCGTCCTCGAAATCTACTCTTGAAATAAGTGTGGATACTTATTCTTCATCTTCTCCTCTGGTTCCCATCTAATACTTGTACCTTTTCGATGTTTCCATTGTACTTTCACCAATGGTATTTCTTTGTTGCGAAGTCGCCTCACCTTTCTTCCCAATATCGCTTCCGGTTCATCCTTTTGTGAAAGCAATCCTGGATCAATCTCAATATCTTCCAACGTGATCACACTAGTCTTATCCGCTAGACACTTTCTCAAGTAAGATACATGAAAGGTATTATGAATACCATTCATTTCTTCAGGTAGTTCTAAGACATACGCTACTTCTCCGACATGCTTTAATATCTTAAATGGTCCTATAAACCTTGGACCAAGTTTTCCTTTGTTCTTGAACCTAAAAACGCCCTTCCACGGGGAGACTTTTAACATAACGAAGTCACCTACTTCGAATTCGATTGGCCTTCTTCGATTGTCAGCGTAGATTTTTCACCTGTCTTGTGCCGCTTTAAGTCTTTCCCGAATCATCTCAATCTTCTCAGTTGTTGCCAACACGACATCTGTACTCGCCAATTCCCTCCTTCCAACTTCTTCCCAACATACTGGCGTCCTACATCTTCTACCATAAAGCATCTCATAGGGTGGCATGTCTATACTAGCGTGATAACTATTGTTGTAGGCAAATTCAACTAGAGGCAAATGATCATCCCAGTTACCTCCGAAGTCAATCATACAGGCTCGTAACATATCTTCCAAAGTTTGAATCGTCCTCTCGCTTTGCCTGTCGGTTTATGGATGAAAAGCCGTGCTCATATTTAGCTTCGTACCTAACTCTTCCTGAAAACTTTGCCAAAAGTTTGAGGTGAACGCCCGTCTCTATCAGAGATTATAGAAATGGGTACTCCATGACGTGCGACTATCTCGTTGACATAAATCTTTGCTAACTTATGAACAGGCATTGATGTGCTTCATCGGGGTTTTAAATTTGTAAACATGAATTACCGGTTAACTAGGATCACATTCGGGCAAGTATACCCTAGTCAAGTTGTAGTATAGTATATGGTAAATCAAGGTCGTCCCAAGAGACTTGGTTGCACTACAAGTGTTGTTTGTTTGTTTAAGCAAGTAACAAGTTGATGGTTATGATTGTCACATATCAAACCAACAAGAAAAGCAATATAAGAACAAGCACGTATCAAGGTCGTGGTTATGATTGTCACGGATCAAACCACTAAGAACAAGCACACAAAGAACATACATGTTTAGACAAATGATCACAAGGATATTAGGATGTTTAGTTTGGAAAACATATTATCAAAGATAGAACCTATAATAATAGTTTAGTGTTTTATAAATCAAATGTGCATAAGCCTCAATCAAGTGATCATGTCATGAGCCTTATACCAACAACAACAAAGAATCCCTTTCGGCCATAGACTTTGATATTATTAATTTGTAAAGTTCCATTTACTTGAAAGATAATGAGAACACATATTCAAAAGATTCCTTTCAGCCATAATCCAAATTAAACCTTTACTTGTTATGTTTATTAATTCTCTTGCACAATCGTCACAAAGTACAAGACCAAAATCATTTGTCACTAATGAATTGAAACTAACCATTGTTAAGAATACTTTCGTCCATTGAACTCAACAATGATCAACCAAAACAATAAACAAGAACAAGTTCCAATTCAACCAAATATGATGTTATCAACATATTCCAAACAAACACTACACTTATCCAAATATCCTTTTATTACAAGTTCTCATATGAAATAAACAAGTATCACATAATCAACACAACCAAAGAACCAAACATGAATCATAGCATTCAACATCATAAAAGTAACAAGGATTTACCCAAAGTAAGATTACATTAGGCAATGGTGAAGGATTATAGCACTCCTTCAAGCCTCCAATCAACTACAACTTCTAACCAAGCATACTTCTGGAAATGGCAGAGGTTTGTGGTCTTTTGGGAGAGATAAATTGGTGGAAATTCGTCCTTAAGGGTGGAGGCAAGAATTACACACACAAAACTAACCAAAAATGGTCTTATTTATAGGTAGAAGCCACCCTTAGCCACCAAGTAAGTTTCTTGGGCACAAAGTGTCATAAAGTAGCAGGTTTAGGAGTTATTAGAGCCATATGATCGGACTTGAGGCTTAATGGCACTTAATATTGCATTAAACATGACTTGGGGAGGTCAGCATGGCGTAACCGTTTCGGTTGGGCTCCAACCGATCCGGTTGCGACTTTTTGACAGAAAAGGTCAAAATCCAAATTTGTAGATCTTTCTCTTAGCTTTCCGTGGCCGTGAACGGGAGGTCAAACGGAGTCCGTATGCAAAAGTTATGGCCAAAATGGTGAAGGTGTGTCGGGAACAACGAGGCTTCCAATATTTCTTCGTTTAAGCTTCTTTTCTTCATTTCTTTCTCGTTTTCCTTCTTGAACTTTATTCTTGAGTCTTTGGACCACTAACTTGATGACTTTATCTTCTCGAATATACTCCACAAGTCTTGCTTTTGTCAGGAACTCTTCGTATATGGAGAAATCTTCGTATTTTACTTCTTTTTCCGTCTTTTTCTCCACTTTCCTGTACTTGCTACAAATGAACTAGCAAACGCACTTTTGTACGATTAAGCATCAAAAGCATATGATTATAACCAAATAACACACATAAAAGCACGGATAACGCTACTAAAAACATGCACAATTTGAGCGTTATCAAATTCCCCCACACTTAAACTTTGCTTGCCCTCAAGCAAATCTAAGAAAAGAAAAATGAAAGACAAACCTAAATGACAAAACAAAAAGAAAAAAAAATAAAAATTAAAATCTTTTTTTATTTTATTTATAACAAAAATAAAAATAAGCGAAAAATGAGCGCAAACTCCCCCACACTTAAGGTTTTGCTTGCCCTCAAGCAAATCTAGAAATTAAGAAAAATAATTAACCCACATGGTGCATGAAAGATGATTAGAAAAATGCGATGCAAATCTACCAAGTACAAGTACGAGATATGATTCATCGTTTTAAGCTTTTAGAGGTGAAAAACCGAGATGTTTGACAATACCTTATAAATTTTCTCGCTTGATAATATGGCTAAGCACCTCACGAAAAAGAACGGATGTATAATTCAATCAACACTCATTTTATTTAGTGATTGATAGTATTAAAGAATAGTACACTCAGATTGCTCAGTCATGATCTAAATATTACCATAGGTTTGTACAAGAAACAAAACTCCACCGACGTGGCGTAAGCACCAGGTGTAAACATCTAAAGAGGGCTTTTATTCGGGTTATAACGATAGGCTTAGGGTGAATAAAGGGTATGGATAAGGCATGGGATTATTTAAAATTGGTGTTAAAGAAAAAAAATTAAAGTCAAGTCTAATACTCATGTTGCTAGTTACCAAACAATTCGCGAACCCGAAAATGATTATAGTTACAATCTTTCTCCTCTTCACATATCGATCACCAAATATATATATCACGTCTTAGCACATTGGCTAATCAATAACTCCAACATACTTCATCTTCCTTCATCTTCATAATAATATAGCACATTGGCTATAACTGTCATCACACATATTTTTTTCTTTCATTTTTTCTTTTTTTTTCGATGACTTATTCTTTTTTTTCACATTTTTTTTTCATTCATTTTTTTACATACATCACATCTCCCCCACACTTCGTATAAGCATACACCACAAAAATACAAATAAGAAGTATGCATCCTTCGTCTTTGTCGAAATGGCACACAAGAATGGCAAAGTGTGGCTAACTCATAATCATCAAAAACAATCCAATCATACCAAGCAACTAGCAACCAACCATTTAGACTTTGACAAGGGGTAGGCTAAGGCTTAAAGTGTAAAATATTTTTGTATTTTTTTTCTGGATTTAACAAAATGAAAAGGATTGGCTCGGAGGGTGTACTAAGGGTATCTAGCACTAAAGATGAGCGCTAACAAATGGGTCCATATGGGTGGTTAACTAACCGATGTGGCTAGCTAATATATCATTAGATGTAAACGGAAGGCCATTTGGGTTTTATTCCTAAGGTGCCTCTTTATCACACGAATACACTTATATCACACGAGTGCGATCTTACTGCGGTCTGGTAATGATTTACAAGTACAAGTTCTAGAATAAATAAAATCACCGGCACACTCATAGCAAAAGATCCAAACATAAAAGATGTATGCTATATATGAAACAGACTAAAATCCTCACAATTTAGTGGAAGGGCTATAATATGTGCTAGCAAATGTCATTTATCCCAGAATGGATTGCAATATTAATCGGGACACATCTCAAGTTTTTCAAAATTACCGATTTCACCAGTGGGTTGATCCAGTTATTCTAATATATCAACCTATACGCGTGAAAACAACTAGATCATAAGGGCAAACAAGTTCACAAAAATTAAAATTGGCCCGAAACATTTTGGAATTTAAAAACTGAGTTTCGCTTTTCTTATTTAACTTTCCCCCACACTTAAGTTAAGCATATCCCTCAATATGAAAAATAAACTTCAAAGCATGTAAGATAGAGAAAATGAAATAATAAATCCAAGAGAAACGAAACCTCCCGGGCCTAAAGAAATCGCGATCGAACTCCATATGATAAGATGCTAAGCAAGGGCTAGCATAAGCGTATGAGATCAATCGATTTCTCTTTCAAACATGTCCAATACCAAGTATAACGTCTCCAACAATCCAATCAATCCTTCCTCCAAGAGCTTATTAAATCTGCAAAAACAAAATAAACTACAAAAACGCGTAAAATTCTAAAACTCACTTTCGTAGGCATCACGGTTGCATTTAGCGTATGCAACAAGCCTTTAAACCCCTCGGTGGCCCGAGTGGACGAGTTGTAGTCTCGTGAGGGTTTCCAGTGAACATACCCACAAAGTTCAAAACACTTTTATTTTAAAAAACACATGTACTTATTTATTCACAATGTACCAAATTAACAAAATTTAAAATGGAAAAACCAAATAAAAGAAATGATACTCTTGCAAAACAAAAAGACATTTAAACTTATTCTATCTAAACACAAACACACAAAAACAAAAAATGAAAACGGTTTTTTTTTTTTTTTTTTTTTTTTTAACAGATTAGTCCAACCGATCCGGTTACGGGGAGTGACCGATCGGTTGGGACGAACCAAATGAGACCAACCTTCCAACCGAACCGGTTACGGGGAGTGACCGATCGGTTGAAGGAAATTTTCTTTTTTTTTTTTTTTTTTTTTTTTTTTACATATTTTTTTTAGAGAACTAGTTTTATTTCAAAACTTTTATTGATAAAATGAAACAAGGACACAAAAGGTTACGAACACAAAAATAAACACAACTAAACTAAACACATAAACTAGAAGATGACCAAAAACATAACACGACACTTAAAACAAATTAACGCACGATCACAGAAAAATGACAATCACATAGATGCAAGCACACACAATTAGCCACGTAAAACAAATCAAACAAGATAGTCTAAAACAAGATAATCTTATTCAAAATTAATACGAAACCAATATAAACAAAAATAACAAAAACAAATAACCTAGAGACATGCAAGAGATCATATAACATATAAAACATAAAACTTACGAAACAAGAAACACACAAAATGGATTTTTTTTTTTTTTTTTTTTTTTTTTTTTTTTTTTTTTTTATACAGAACTATCAACCGGATCCGGTTACTGGTAGTGACCGATCGGTTGTAGTGGTTTTATTAAGTACGAGGCTTCCAACCGATCCGGTTGGAGTGCCAACCAATTCGGTTAGAGTGATCTGGGTGGTTTTGGTGGGGTTTTTTCGCAAACATTTTTCGAGCAACTTAGAAAGCAATCATTGAAATGAGCATTTTAGAACACATGAAACGAAATCCCAACATCAAAAACATGATTTTGATGCAAATATCATTTGAGCAATTTTGAGAAAACGAGAGATTTAAAGAAAAAGACAAGCATTCAAGCAATCTTCATGAGCAAACATCAAGAGCAATCAAACAAGATCAAAGCAACAATTATTCAAACGCAAACATCAAGAGTAAGCAATCGAATCAAGCAAACATTTCAACAAACAAGCAAACACAAGAATACAAACGCAAGTCCCCGGCAGCGGCGCCAAAAACTTGATGTGCTCACACGAGGTTTTAAATTTATAACAAGAATTACCGGTTAACTAGGAACACATTCGGGCAAGTATACCCTAGTCAAGTTGTAGTATAGTATATGGTAAATCAAGGTCGTCCCAAGAGACTTGGTTGCACTACAAGTGTCGTTTGTTTGTTTAAGCAAGTAACAAGTTGATGGTTATGATTGTCACATATCAAACCAACAAGAAAAGCAATATAAGAACAAGCACGTATCAAGGTCGTGGTTATGATTGTCACGGATCAAACCACTAAGAACAAGCAAACAAAGAACATACATGTTTAGACAAATGATCACAAGGATATTAGGATGTTTAGTTTGGAAAACATATTATCAAAGATAGAACCTATAATAATAGTTTAGTGTTTTATAAATCAAATGTGCATATGCCTCAATTAAGTGGTCATGTCATGAGCCTTATACCAACAACAACAAAGAATCCCTTTCGGCCATAGACTTTGATGTTATTAATTTGTAAAGTTCCATTTACTTGAAAGATAATGAGAACACATATTCAAAAGATTCCTTTCGGCCATAATCCAAATTAAACCTTTACTTGTTATGTTTATTAATTCTCTTGCACAATCGTCACAAAGTACAAGACCAAAATCATTTGTCACTAATGAATTGAAACTAACCATTGTTAAGAATACTTTCGTCCATTGAACTCAACAATGATCAACCAAAACAATAAACAAGAACAAGTTCCAATTCAACCAAATATGATGTTATCAACATATTCCAAACAAACACTACACTTATCCAAACATCCTTTTATCACAAGTTCTCATATGAAATAAACAAGTATCACATAATCAACACAACCAAAGAACCAAACATGAATCATAGCATTCAACATCATAAAAGTAACAAGGATTTACCCAAAGTAAGATTACATTAGGCAATGGTGAAGGATTATAGCACTCCTTCAAGCCTCCAATCAACTACAACTTCTAACCAAGCATACTACTAGAAATGGCAGAGGTTTGTGGTCTTTTGGGAGAGATAAATTGGTGGAAATTCGTCCTTAAGGGTGGAGGCAAGAATTACACACAAGTTGGGATAGGATAGTTGGTGGAAACTCGTCCTTAAGGGTGGAGGCTTGAGTTTCACACCTTTGGTGAAGGTATTGAGAGTAGGTGTGTTCTCTCAAGTTATGGTTTGCTCTCTAGGTGGAAATTCGTCCTTAAGGGTGGAGGCTTGAATTTCACACCTAGAAATGGAGTGGTGGATGAAAGGGATGAGAAAGATGGAGAAGGGATGATGAAATGAGGTGCCAAATGGGTTCTATTTATACTACTACCAAGGCCTAGGGTATTCAATGCATTTCTTGGAGGCCAAGGAGCTTGGAAGGGACTAGAAACCATGTAGGAAGGGACTAGAATCATTTGGAACACGTTTGGAGTCTTAGTAGTGCAGAAATGGCTGAAACAGGACCTCCAACCGGATCCGGTTGAGCTCCAACCGAATCGGTTGGTCTTCTTGACAGCTCTCCAACCGGATCGGTTACGGGGCTCGACCGATCGGTTGGAGCAAAATCACAAAAATTCATAAACTGAAAAGTTGTAGATCTTTCTCTTAGCTTTCCGTGGCCGCGAACGGGGGGTCAAACGGAGTCCGTATGCAAAAGTTATGGCCAAAATGGTGAAGGTGTGTCGGGAACAACGAGTCTTCCAATATGTCTTCGTTTTAGCTTCTTTTCTTCATTTCTTTCTCGTTTCCCTTCTTGAACTTTATTCTTGAGTCTTTGGACCACTAACTTGATGACTTTATCTTCTCGAATATACTCCGCAGGTCTTTCTTTTGTCGGGAACTCTTCATACATGGAGAAATCTTCGTATTTTACTTCTTTTTCCGTCTTTTTCTCCACTTTCCTGTACTTGGCTACAAATGAACTAGCAAACACACTTTTGTAGGATTAAGCATTAAAAGCATATGATTATAACCAAATAACACACATAAAAGCACGGATAACGCTACTAAAAACATGCATAATTTGAGCGTTATCACTTAGTGATCATGTGAGCAGTCTTAATGGTGTTCCCTTGTATGTACAGTTTGTTCTCAAGTTTGTTTTTCAAAGTCTTAGGTTGGAAAAGTCATTAAAATATTTTGTTTCCTTGGCAGTAAACTCCTGTTTAAGCACCTTTACATTTTCTTAAAGTTCTTGCTTTTGCTTAACAGTTTTATTGAGCTTTTCTTGTAAGGAGTTTAACTCTTGTTTTAACATTTCTTCCCTAAAGTTACTTTTTCTGATAATTGTACGCATTTGGATATCCATCTCGTGCTCACGGGTAGTCAATTCAAACTTAGCACGCTGTTCATATATAGCAACTTGTTTGTTATAGGCATTCAGTTCAGAGGTTATAGAGTCATCAGGGGCACATGTAGTGTATTCATCAAAAATATAGTCATCATTGACTGCAAAAGATGCATCGCTTGGTACAATTTCACTTTCATTTTGCTTCACATATTGATCATATGGGACAACATTGCTATTACCCATATTTTCAATATCTGATTCAATAATTTCAGTTGGTTGTACCTTGTCGTGTATCTTTTTCACATCAACTTCATCGTATAGTTTTAATACCTCTAATATGATTGATTCCTTGGAAGGACTGGCCTGTTGTGGTGAAGGAGCCTTTGGAGAGACCATTGGTGAGATACTAGCCATGAAGATGGTATGGGCAGTAGGTTCATCATCGACATCAGAGTCAAATGCATCACAGTCTGCAACTTGAAATGCATTTAGATTGTTGTGTCCCATAACCTGCACTGGCTGTTCATCCACATCTGCATCATAAGTTTTGGCATTTCCCTCAGCAAGAAATAGCAGTTCTTCCTCATCCAATACTGCTCCATTATCTTGTGCTTGTACCAGCAGCATTTTGTCCCTGAAGTACTCTGCATTTTTTGGACGTTTAGGAGAAGTGCAGTTCCTTGCAATGTGTCCTTCTCTACCACAGTTGTAACACTTGATTGGCTTCCCTTGACCCTGAGCCATGTTCCTTCCTCTATTCTGATTACCCACATATCCTCCACCTGCACCAGCATTTCCATAACCCGCTCCTGCCATTCCTTGTTTATTCTGTCTTCCTTGCACATTTTGCACCACAACCTTTCCTTCTTTAACTGTAGCATGATTGTGGAGATTGGAAGTTGTTCTGAGATGATTGTTGGTGTGTTGAGTGAAGTTCAAGTTTTGCTTAACCATTAGAGCCAGTTGATTGACAAGTTGTTCCATTAATGTGTCTGAATCAGGAGGCTTATACCCTGGATCTGGAATGATTTTGTGATTACCATTTCCAGTAGGTATGACTTGTGATACTTTGGTGGTAATTCCTACATTAGTGTAGAATGCAGTTGAATCATTTGAAGAGTTTGCATCTACAGCATTGGTCTTGAACTTTTCCAAAATCATTCGTTCAAACATAGCATGTTTCTCATTTTGAAGCAAATAAGCATACAATTGCTCGTAATTTATGTTCCTCAATCCTTTGTTTAGCTTGACAGCAGTGACAAATTTGTGCCATTCGGGATTCATATTGTTCACAAACTTTGAATTGAGCTGGATATTTGGCATAGTCATTTTGTGTAACACCCCAACCCGACAAGGGTAGAAGTGTCACATTCTGGTGTCATATCAGAACATACAAATAAAATTTTACAAGCGAAAACCTTAAAAAATAAAATACCAAGTCATATAGACGAATGATTTACAAGGAAAATACAAAATCCAATATGTCTAAAATAAAATGAAATCTCCAAACAATAGCCCAACAAAACAAATCCAAATAATAAGGTATCTAGGGTTGGTCCACTCAAATAATCCAACTCTCAGCCCATCAAAGCCCATCTTCAACCTAACACCTGCCGCAGGAAAAGAAATGCGGCTGAGCTTAAAAAGCCCAGTGAACAGATATAACAAAACGAAAGCTAAACAACATCTGAAATGCGAAATGAAACAAAGGAAACGGATAACAAAGTCGCAGCGAAAAGAGAACAATGAGTCGATGAGGATCCTGCAGAACACAATATTACAGGTATCCAAAACGAACAGATAACAAGGAGAACGAAGCAAAGCAAAGCATCGATGACATATAAACAAGCACATACAAACCAGGCATACAAGACTGAAACATAAGCAAGTATAGCAGGCGTCGCATTCACACAACATATATGGCATACAATCAATTCAGAAAATCAAAAGACATACAAGTCAAACAGAAATCTACAAGAAAGCGGAAGCAATTAATTATTAAGTGAGCATAGCAATCATACAGGTCAAAACCCTTAGTTGAAAACATAACAAGTATCATAGCAGCAGTCAAAACATGGCAGTCACACGTAGCAAGTAGGAATACAGTATGAACATTATAATTAAATGAATTAAAGGCATAGTAGAGCAATTAAACAAGTTAACAAGCTAGACGTCATAAGTTGAACCATTTACTCAATCAAACCGTAGCATAAACCGAAATGCAAACATGGCAGGTCAACAACAAGCAGATAAGGATACAACGGATAGTCATAGTCCACGAGATCAACTGAACGTAGTACTCATAATAACAGACAAAACTATCGATTACACATAAGCATGATCACCAGACAATACAGAGGGTCACATAACAATGAGGTCACATATCATCAGATAGAAACAGGTAACTCAGATAACCGCATATTAATCACATCATAGCAGGATAATCAATGGTCACATAAAACATGAATAGTATAATCAAATTCAATAAGCATATAATAACCCGGTACGTGAATGGAACCATAGTCTGAAGTAACGGAATGAAAGTGTGACAGATCAATGTAATGGAGTATCTATATCTTGGTAAAAGTAAATCATATAAGGGTATTGAGTAATGAACAAGTAATACAGATTATGGTGCGTTGGGGAACACGGAAGGTGCAATATAGGTTTATCAAAAGTGTAAGAGTTATCAGAAATCTACCCGAGCCCGGAAACATATCATATCATATCATATCAAAAGTAGCCATTGTATTCGGAGGGGTGGCATCGGAATACCATACATAATAGGAGGGGAGACCTCAGTAACAAATGGAGTAGCTAGCTCCCAGAATTTGTGAAGACGCGGATTGCACCCGACATCATTCACCATATAAATCTCCAATCAGATCAAATCCCTCGAAACATATCATATCTAGGATGCATCCATACGCCCCCCAGAAACATAGTGGCCAAATCATATACATATAGTGAGCTCATAATCATATCATAATGGGGACGGTGTGGAACATCACTCAACCACACTAAACTCATGCCATTGGTGCATCAATGACACGGTCAGGTTACCTTCCTGACTAGGAAACATATTTTGGCTCGGGTATCAAACTGAAGGGTCAAAGCATATTCATATCATAAGGGTTCATATCAAAGGTTCAGAAGTCAAAGGTTCATATCATATTTCCATAACATAAGTCCATAATCAGAAGTTCATAATCAGATGGTTCATAATCAGAGGTTCATAATCAGATGGTTCATAATCAGAAGGTTCATAATCATAAGGTTCATAATCAGGAGTTCATAATCATAACAAACTAATATCATTGCGAATAGAATCATATCAAAGGATTAAGTCGGAATCATATCAAAAGGGTCATAGCATAAAGAAATCATAGCAAAGGGATATCATAAGTGAAGTAAAGTCAAGGATCGAAAAGTCATGAGAATCCCTACTGAAAAGGGATAGAATATCTGTACCTCATTCGAAGCAAGCAAAATAGGAAAGTAAGGTCACACGATGAATCAATCCCGCCGTCCGGATCCTATATGAATTAGATACCGCTTATTAAGATCGGATTACTCATTTTAGACGGCTTTCCATTTTTAGCAGATTTCCACTTTTAGTAACTCTCCATAAATAGCAGGTTTCTATAATTAGTAACTTTCTGAAAATAGTAGGTTTCTTTATTTAGCCGATTTAGTCATAAGTGATATAATCAAAGTCAATTAGGTTAAAATAGTGAAAACAAGTGTTATCATACCTTAAGGATCATCTATGCCAAGTTTTACATGTTTAGGGTTTAAAACGTCATTATTACAAAGTATAGGGTCTAGTATGTAAGTATCATAAGTTTAATTATTTAACGACTTTAGTCTACTTCTTTTACTTAATTAGTGAGCCAACCTTCGAGTTTCATTATTTACACAATGAGTCGTATACCCTTTTATTAAATCAAATACCTTGCGGTGAAAACCATAAACCAAGTCGACACTTTCCTATCTTTAACAGCCCGAGACCCAACCAACCAATTTTATTCGACACAACTTAAATAAATCCGAAACCCTTTTTAATAATTATATGCGACACAATTTAATCAAGATTTAAACGCGTCCCGTTTAACTAGTTACCAATTAATACATATGCAAGTGGTCGAATGATTATGAGGTCGAGAGTAGTTTTCAAAAAAATAAGGTATTTATGGATCAAGATATCATGCACCTCTTTCGTTATTTATGTGATTCTACTATGACTTTTATATGACCATTTGTACTCGTGAACATGCATGCAAAAAGAATGAAACTAACTAACTTCACACTATCATGCAAGGGTAAATGGACTCATGTGTTTAATACGTCATGTGATGTGGGATTCAAAACAGAAGCGTGGGTCGAATGAATGGTTTCAAAACAGATTTTGTGTACTATACCTTAAATCCTAGGTGATGAAAAAGATTTAATATGTTGCATGCATGAACCAGTTATAATGATTCTACATTTCGCTTCAAATATATCACGACCAGGTCTTTTGTTTTCTTTTTAAATTAACATATTGAGGTGTTTACAGTGATCACAAAAGAGCTTGATAAAGTCGACTCGAAACCGTTTCGAACATGACGAATGAACAGAAATTCGTCACACCAATTTTAAATGATTCATAAAATGACAACATTTACATGGCCAAGAGGACGCTAAACACAACCTCGAAACAATTCGCGAGACATGATACAGATCAGTCACACACACGACACTAATAATCCATACTCTCGACACCAAATGATCATCTAGGCGTGTTTATGATGACCTCATGTGACAACTTCATGATTTTATGAGAGATCGGTTAACCATTTCATGTAACCTTTAACGTTTTTCTTCCATGTAACCATTTAACGTTTTATGTGACATAGTTAACATATCATTTTTTTGTAAGTTTTAATTCATGAATAACATGTATTCGTGTGGAGACCATATCATATGTTTTACAGATATAGGAAGCAAGGATGAATGAGATGCGATTGACACGTTACCCTTGTAGCGTGCGAGTGCAAGAAAATCAAGAGCCAAGAGGACCAATACCACGACACAGCCTAGGCCAAAACAGCCACCTTCTTTTCGTCCCCAAAACCTACGACCACCAGCAGCATACCCCATGACTAGCCCTGAACCATGACCAGGACCATCTTTATTACAGCCTCTCCAACACTTTACGAATCGTATTTGTTGCCTTGAAGTCGAATGGAAGGAGAGTGAGTTTTTGTGCCGTCACTTTTTGCAACTAGGGATTTTGGGTTTGTGGGTTTATTTTGAAAAGAGATTAGGTAACTTTTAATGAGGAGTTTAATTAGGATCAAATGAAAATCATGAGGAAATCATGGGAGGGCGTTACAGGGGAGTAAATGGCGTGGGTTTAGGCAAAATTTGGGGGAAGATTTTATGACAAATTTCAATTTCCATAATTACTAAATGCATTAACTTTAATTTAGTGTAATTTTCTTTTATAACTAGTACATGACATGGTCCAAATAACTTATCTAATGTGTCATAATTATTTTGTAGACATTAGTGAAATTTGAATTATTATTGTCTTGCGTTAATCACTCATGAGTTAAGTGTTAACTGTATTTAACGAGATTGACGTATTTTACGAATTTTCATAATTTTACATGAGGGGTAAAATGGTCTTTTAACACGTTTACGATTTTTAGGGTTTTACAACTCTTCTCCTCTAAAAGAAAATTTTCGTCCTCGAAAATTGAAGACGCAGAGGTCCATGGAGACGTACACGTTTAAGGCAGACGTAGCAATTCACAGTCTCACACGGATCATAACGATATCGGTCCCAAAACATACAAATCTTACACATAGCAGATGTCGGTGGGAGTTTCGCAAGGAGGTACAGAATTTCAGACGAACATGAGGAGTGTCAAATAACGGATAGAAGCCTTATTCCATTCACGTACCAACCCCAGGCATTTCCCAAAACGTCGTATGATTCCAATAAGTTCAAATTATATGATCTCGGTATTATCACGTTGATCAGGCGTCATAATACTTGCATCACATAACAAGCCCTTATTGTCACCATATTCTGTCCCGGGTCATGACAAACCACATAGCCAATATCACACAAAACATATCACATACAGATAACAAGTAACATACCAAAGCAGGCCAGATCACATACATACAACATATACCACATCAAACAACTTACCATACCACAAAGGAGAGAAGGCCACCAACTTGCGTAAAACGGTTCCTCAGGACTCATTACTGAAGATTCAAAGGAAAAGCTGAGATATTACCAAAATGCCAAAAGATAGCGCTTCACGATTCAAACCGAGTTCTAAACAAATCAAAGAAGAGCAATGCCGATCAAAATCACATAGCAAAATATCAAATCGCCACAAACGCATGACAAACAAATCGAAGTAACACAGATCGCGCTCAATCATATGAAGTAGATGAATCTCCGCAACCACCAGTTGAATCTTGTCTCCGTCTTGCATCATTGGTTGATCCGTCCAGCTTCCTCCAGCAGCATCCTGATGTCTCCAGCAGCACGGCAGTCAGGTGTGGCTTCTGCTACACGAACCTCTCCGGCTCAGGGACTGTTGCAGCAACGCGAGGTCGGCACCATCATCTTCGACTCTACGAGAAATCACCATCTAACGATCGACAAACGGATGTGCGAAGACAAAATAAACAAACTCATATGCGAACAGAAGAAGGCCAAATTAGTGAAGACAAAAGATTATCGAAGTCAAATCTGAACAACAACCAAAAGAAATCGAAAGAGATCAGAACAGACGGAAGCCTAGTGTCTACCCAAATCCTCACAGGTCAATCCTAAGGCCAACAAGACGAAACTTGGTCTCTGATACCATAATTGTAACACCCCAACCCGACAAGGGTAGAAGTGTCACATTCTGGTGTCATATCAGAACATACAAATAAAATTTTACAAGCGAAAACCTTAAAAAATAAAATACCAAGTCATATAGACGAATGATTTACAAGGAAAATACAAAATCCAATATGTCTAAAATAAAATGAAATCTCCAAACAATAGCCCAACAAAACAAATCCAAATAATAAGGTATCTAGGGTTGGTCCACTCAAATAATCCAACTCTCAGCCCATCAAAGCCCATCTTCAACCTAACACCTGCCGCAGGAAAAGAAATGCGGCTGAGCTTAAAAAGCCCAGTGAACAGATATAACAAAACGAAAGCTAAACAACATCTGAAATGCGAAATGAAACAAAGGAAACGGATAACAAAGTCGCAGCGAAAAGAGAACAATGAGTCGATGAGGATCCTGCAGAACACAATATTACAGGTATCCAAAACGAACAGATAACAAGGAGAACGAAGCAAAGCAAAGCATCGATGACATATAAACAAGCACATACAAACCAGGCATACAAGACTGAAACATAAGCAAGTATAGCAGGCGTCGCATTCACACAACATATATGACATACAATCAATTCAGAAAATCAAAAGACATACAAGTCAAACAGAAATCTACAAGAAAGCGGAAGCAATTAATTATTAAGTGAGCATAGCAATCATACAGGTCAAAACCCTTAGTTGAAAACATAACAAGTATCATAGCAGCAGTCAAAACATGGCAGTCACACGTAGCAAGTAGGAATACAGTATGAACATTATAATTAAATGAATTAAAGGCATAGTAGAGCAATTAAACAAGTTAACAAGCTAGACGTCATAAGTTGAACCATTTACTCAATCAAACCGTAGCATAAACCGAAATGCAAACATGGCAGGTCAACAACAAGCAGATAAGGATACAACGGATAGTCATAGTCCACGAGATCAACTGAACGTAGTACTCATAATAACAGACAAAACTATCGATTACACATAAGCATGATCACCAGACAATACAGAGGGTCACATAACAATGAGGTCACATATCATCAGATAGAAACAGGTAACTCAGATAACCGCATATTAATCACATCATAGCAGGATAATCAATGGTCACATAAAACATGAATAGTATAATCAAATTCAATAAGCATATAATAACCCGGTACGTGAATGGAACCATAGTCTGAAGTAACGGAATGAAAGTGTGACAGATCAATGTAATGGAGTATCTATATCTTGGTAAAAGTAAATCATATAAGGGTATTGAGTAATGAACAAGTAATACAGATTATGGTGCATTGGGGAACACGGAAGGTACAATATAGGTTTATCAAAAGTGTAAGAGTTATCAGAAATCTACCCGAGCCCGGAAACATATCATATCATATCATATCATAAGTAGCCATTGTATTCGGAGGGGTGGCCTCGGAATACCATACATAATAGGAGGGGAGACCTCAGTAACAAATGGAGTAGCTAGCTCCCAGAATTTGTGAAGACGCGGATTGCACCCGACATCATTCACCATATAAATCTCCAATCAGATCAAATCCCTCGAAACATATCATATCTAGGATGCATCCATACGCCCCCCGGAAACATAGTGGCCAAATCATATACATATAGTGAGCTCATAATCATATCATAATGGGGACGGTGTGGAACATCACTCAACCACACTAAAGTCATGCCATTGGTGCATCAATGACACGGTCAGATTACCTTCCTGACTAGGAAACATATTTTGGCTCGGGTATCAAACTGAAGGGTCAAAGCATATTCATATCATAAAGGTTCATATCAAAGGTTCAGAAGTCAAAGGTTCATATCATATTTCCATAACATAAGTCCATAATTAGAAGTTCATAATCAGATGGTTCATAATCAGAGGTTCATAATCAGATGGTTCATAATCAGAAGGTTCATAATCATAAGGTTCATAATCAGGAGTTCATAATCATAACAAACTAATATCATAGCAAATAGAATCATATCAAAGGATTAAGTCGGAATCATATCAAAAGGGTCATAGCATAAAGAAATCATAGCAAAGGGATATCATAAGTGAAGTAAAGTCAAGGATCGAAAAGTCATGAGAATCCCTACTGAAAAGGGATAGAATATCTGTACCTCATTCGAAGCAAGCAAAATAGGAAAGTAAGGTCACACGATGAATCAATCCCGCCGTCCGGAACCTATATGAATTAGATACCGCTTATTAAGATCGGATTACTCATTTTAGACGGCTTTCCATTTTTAGCAGATTTGCACTTTTAGTAACTCTCCAGAAATAGCAGGTTTCTATAATTAGTAACTTTCCGAAAATAGTAGGTTTCTTTATTTAGCCGATTTAGTCATAAGTGATATAATCAAAGTCAATTAGGTTAAAATAGTGAAAACAAGTGTTATCATACCTTAAGGATCATCTATGCCAAGTTTTACATGTTTAGGGTTTAAAACGTCATTATTACAAAGTATAGGGTCTAGTATGTAAGTATCATAAGTTTAATTATTTAACGACTTTAGTCTACTTCTTTTACTTAATTAGTGAGCCATACCCTTTTATTAAATCAAATACCTTGCGGTGAAAACCATAAACCAAGTCGACACTTTCCTATCTTTAACAGCCCGAGACCCAACCAACCAATTTTATTCGACACAACTTAAATAAATCCGAAACCCTTTTTAATAATTATATGCGACACAATTTAATCAAGATTTAAACGCGTCCCGTTTAACTAGTTACCAATTAATACATATGCAAGTGGTCGAATGATTATGAGGTCGAGAGTAGTTTTCAAAAAAATAAGGTATTTATGGATCAAGATATCATGCACCTCTTTCGTTATTTATGTGATTCTACTATGACTTTTATATGACCATTTGTACTCGTGAACATGCATGCAAAAATAATGAAACTAACTAACTTCACACTATCATGCAAGGGTAAATGGACTCATGTGTTTAATACGTCATGTGATGTGGGATTCAAAACAGAAGCGTGGGTCGAATGAATGGTTTCAAAACAGATTTTGTGTACTATACCTTAAATCCTAGGTGATGAAAAAGATTTAATATGTTGCATGCATGAACCAGTTATAATGATTCTACATTTCGCTTCAAATATATCACGATCAGGTCTTTTGCTTTCTTTTTAAATTAACATATTGAGGTGTTTACAGTGATCACAAAAGAGCTTGATAAAGTCGACTCGAAACCGTTTCGAACATGACGAATGAACAGAAAGTCGTCACACCAGTTTTAAATGATTCATAAAATGACAACATTTACATGGCCAAGAGGACGCTAAACACAACCTCGAAACAGTTCGCGAGACATGATACAGATCAGTCACACACACGACACTAATAATCCATACTCTCGACACCAAATGATCATCTAGGCGTGTTTATGATGACCTCATGTGACAACTTCATGATTTTATGAGAGATCGGTTAACCATTTCATGTAACCTTTAACGTTTTTCTTCCATGTAACCATTTAACGTTTTATGTGACATAGTTAACATATCATTTTTTTTTAAGTTTTAATTCATGAATAACATGTATTCGTGTGGAGACCATATCATATGTTTTACAGATATAGGAAGCAAGGATGAATGAGATGCGATTGACACGTTACCCTTGTAGTGTGCGAGTGCAAGAAAATCAAGAGCCAAGAGGACCAATACCACGACACAGCCTAGGCCAAAACAGCCACCTTCTTTTCGTCCCCAAAACCTACGACCACCAGCAGCATACCCCATGACTAGCCCTGAACCATGACCAGGACCATCTTTATTACAGCCTCTCCAACACTTTACGAATCGTATTTGTTGCCTTGAAGTCGAATGGAAGGAGAGTGAGTTTTTGTGCCGTCACTTTTTGCAACTAGGGATTTTGGGTTTGTGGGTTTATTTTGAAAAGAGATTAGGTAACTTGTAATGAGTAGTTTAATTAGGATCAAATGAAAATCATGAGGAAATCATGGGAGGGCGTTACAGGGGAGTAAATGGCGTGGGTTTAGGCAAAATTTGGGGGAAGATTTTATGACAAATTTCAATTTCCATAATTACTAAATGCATTAACTTTAATTTAGTGTAATTTTCTTTTATAACTAGTACATGACATGGTCCAAATAACTTATCTAATGTGTCATAATTATTTTGTAGACATTAGTGAAATTTGAATTATTATTGTCTTGCGTTAATCACTCATGAGTTAAGTGTTAACTGTATTTAACGAGATTGACGTATTTTACGAATTTTCATAATTTTACTTGAGGGGTAAAATGGTCTTTTAACACGTTTACGATTTTTAGGGTTTTACATTTTGATATTCCTCATGTCATTCACAAGCTTGTGGAATCTCACATAATATTCAGTAACAATTTCCCCTGGATTCATTTTAAAGTTCTCGAAGTCATCATACAACTGAGACTCCCTGTCTTCTTTAGTCAATTCAGAACCAGAGAGAAGCATCTTAACATTGTCCCATATTGCCTTTGCTTCAGTGTTGTGATTGATCAACTTGTAAATATCCTTAGGTAAACCCTGAAGTATAATGTTTGAAGCCCTGATGTCTGCATCGTATCTCTTCTTCTCCTTATCATTAAGCTCATCATACATCTTTGGTCTATCCAATCCTAATATAACTGAACCATCAGCAACAGTTTCAAGGATGTCTCTGGTAGTCTCAACTTGATATGGTCCTTCATCAGTTGACTTGAGGATATTAACCCCATTTTCCTTTCCTAAGCAATACAGTCTGATTCGTTGAGCCCAAGAGTCATAATCGGTTCGATCCAACATGGGAATTGATTGAAGACATGATTACAGATTCAACGGGATTTTACTACTCTATGATTAAACCGGGAAATAGATTCTTTCACGGGATTTCATTGAATCAAGAGAAAACCGTACAATGTAACACGAAGAAACTACAAATCTCAATAAACAAGACTCGCTTTCAGACAAATCGCACCTTCAGTCAAATCGCTTCTTTAGACAAATCGCACTTTTAGTCAAATCGCACCCTAGACAAGTCTCAATAGAAAAGTCGCACTTTCAGACAAAACGCACCTTCAGTCAAATTGTTTCTTTAGACAAGTCGCACTTTTAGTCAAATCGCACCCTAGACAAGTCTCAATAGACAAGTCGCACTTTCAGACAAAACGCACCTTCAGTCAAATCGATTCTTTAGACAAGTCGCACTTTTAGTCAAATCTCACACTTGACAAATCGCACCCCGAGTAAGACAAATCTCTTCAATAAACGATCCAAAAAAAGGACAAATCGCATCGACTATGAGACAAATCGCATAGAAGAAACAAAGTACGAGACACAAATCGCACTTCAGAAATATTCAAAACACCACTTTTTCAATCGAAAAACCATCCAACCACGATGATTCAAGCCTTCCAAACCAAAACCTAATCACTATAATGATTCTAAATACAAAATTACAATCAAAATCCAAACTTTAACACAAGAAATGATCCAAATGATGCAAACTACTCTAAACTCATTCAAACCTAAAAACCTTATAAAAACCACTAGAAATCCAAGAACATGAAAGATGAGTGATCAAACCATGGCTCTTGATACCATTTGTAGCATATTGGTTTTCATAAACACATCACAAACTCATTATATGGGGCCTATGGTTTGAGTTTTAGAGAGAGAAAGTGGAAGAGTTTTCGGAACTTAGTGAGACAAAGAAAATTGATATTGAAAGCTCCAACCCTTTGCCTTGCTAGGCAAAGGGTATTTATAGTTACAAGCTTAGACGCCCTCCTTCGGGCTGTGGATCAGGCATACAGTGGGTAAAGACCCGTCCGTCCTCCACGGTGTTACTTAACAAACTACTTACTAACACTAAATGGCTACGATTACGAGCTTTCTAACGATTACATATACTTGAGGTGACCGACACTTTAACTACCGGATTTTCTAAATCCTAACATTTTCTTAAGTCAGTCCAAATATGCTCTTGAAATATTGAATAAACATGGAATGCAAAGTTGTGACAAACTGGATGCTGATTTACATGGGAAATTGGTTGACCCTACCGAATATCAAAGTATTATTGGGTCTCTCATGTATCTAACAGCCAGTAGACCCGACATAGTATTTTTTGTATATCTTTGCTCGCGTTATCAGTCAAGACCAACTGAAAGACACCTCACTGAGGCTAAAAGAATCCTCCGATACGTAAAGGGAACCATTAAATTGGGGATCTGGTATCCGAAGAATTCTGGTTTTGAGCTAATAGCTTTTTCAGACGCTGACCACGCAAGATGCTTAGATTCACGGAAAAGTAATTTAGGAGGTTTACAATTCCTTGGTGATAAATTGGTGTCATGGCAATCGAAGAAACAAGATTGTACATCGCTGTCCTCAACTGAAGCAGAATATGTAGCCATGTTTGCGTGTTGTGCTCAAGTCATTTGGATGAGAACACAACTCAAAAACTATGGTTATGTATTTAACAGAATCCCGGTGTACTGTGACGATCGAAGTGCTATTGCGATCTCGTGCAACACCGTTCAACACTCGAAGTCAAAGCACATCGATGTTCGATATCATTTCATCAAAGTGCATGTGGAAAAGGGTACCGTTGAATTATATTTTGTAGGTACAGAACACCAATTAGCAGATCTTCTCACTAAAGCCTTACCTCCCGCAAGATTTACTGATTTGATTCACCGAATTGGTATGAGGTGTTTGACTTCAGAAGAACTGGACGAACTTTTAACACATTCTTAAAAACAGTCGAGCACCAAAACCTCTTTTGTAAATATTTTTCAAAAACAAAATGCAAAAATATAAAATCAGATAAAATTCAAAAATATTCTTCTATCTAAATTTCTATCAATATCAAACACTGCAAGTACAAATCTTCCGTCAACACTGCGTTCTATCAAACATTTCTCAATTTTCCCGAACAAGTGTTGAGGGGGAGAAAGTAAATATTTTTCAGTTTCATAAAACCTTGTACTTGCATGTTACCAAAATATGTTGTTTCTTTAGAAATGGTGGATATGTTTCTTGTTAAATACTCTCCTCAGACTAAAATGTATTAAAATTTCATCAATTCAAAAGTCGATGGGGAGTATTGTTAAGTTTCTTTCCCAAAATGAGTTTTGTTTAACCAAAGTGGAAGTTAATGGGTCTTGGTTGAAAATGGTTGAGGTAGAGGGACCAATCTTTTCATTTTTGAAAAGTAATTTTTTACAAAACCATCCACCTAACTAATTCAAATCATTTACTCCTCTCATTTAATTCTTCACCAACCAAGATCCACGGCCTACTTTCAATCCACAAATCCGCTCTTTAAAATCAAAAACTGTAAGTTGCAAAAGGTTTTGATCATGTTTATAAACAATGGTTTTAAATATCTTTCAAATCCAACGATTCAATCTTTTAAAATGTTTGATTTTATGTTCTAAGCGTATGCGTAAGAAAAGGGATCTGCCAAATTGTGTTTGTGATGTTATGGGTAGTGTCAAATCTTTCATAAATTTGTTGTATACCCATTTTCATCATTAAATTCAACCCAGAAACTTGTTTTGAACCATTTTGCATTTTTAGGGTTTATGTACGAATTAGGGGTTTTCGCATAAGGTTGTTTTGATACAATTAGTTGGTCTTAATAGTGCTATAACATGCTTAATTTCATGAAATAGGCCTTAGAATTCACCCAGAAACAACAAAAAGTTGATAATTTGATTTTAGGGCTTATAGGGTCGTGACATTTGAATCTTCTGATTCTTTGTGTATTTCATGTTAAAACTTGTTGTAGACTACTCATATGACCACTAATAACATGTTGGAAACAATCTTGATGATTTCCTATGGCTAAATTTGTTACGCGTAGGATCTAGGTTTAGGGTTTTAGTATTCTTACGCCTAAACTGTTTTGTGCATATCTAGTTCAATCTTATACATGTTTTGTGATTCTGAAAGTGTTAGGATCATTCTGTAATCATGTTGTTATGTTTATTTGTTACAGGTTGATTATGCGTAATGAATCAGATTAAGGTGTTCATGATGATTACGCATATGGAATACCTTATGCGTAAAGGTTACGCATAAGAGCAATCTTACGCGTAAAACTTACGCATAAGGGTCTACAGTGGGACTACGTGTATCCTGGAAGGATATGCGTAAACTTGGATGTTTTCGCCTAAGGGCTACTCTTACGAGTAAACCTTACGCGTAACTCCATTTGCCAAAGCTTACGCGTAAGAACATAAGCTAATGGTATGCTTTTACGCGTAAGAAATTCTTACGCCTAAGGGTTGCCTTTACGCTTAAGCTTACGCCTACGCCTAAGGCTCCTCTTTTACGCATAAGCTCACATGCTTACGTCTAATCCAACATTTCACTTTATTTTGAAATGTTAAGCTTAAAATACTTGTAATAGTTACTCATAAGTCACAAAAACCAAAATGTTACTCATTAGCTATCAAAAGTTAAAATGTTGTGTGATTAAGTGAAATTTGGACATTAAAACTCAAAATTAATATACTCACGTAACTTATCTCTTCAACTTCAGACAATTGGACTTAATGTGACTTTGGACTCGTAACATTCATAAACATGATAACATAATAATCAAACTTAGACTAACATAATGTCTTTCGATATGTTGGTTCTTTTGTCTCAATACCTTTTAGATCGCGAAATGGACATCAATCAAGAAAATCTCAATGCCCCAAATGAGCTCACAATGGCAGATATCTTCCTTGCGGATTACCACAAAATCATAAGAAAGAACAACCTCAGAGTCGACTTTGACAACTTCACCTTTTCTGAATCCTCATGCAAAGTTGCAGTTGACATCCTCAAGGATCATCCCTACCTTCTCATGCTATCTAACTTTGCTTTTGTGCCCGAAATATACATTCATCAGTTCTGGCACACAATGGACAAAATCGACGGTCAAGATGCAGTGAATGTGACCATTGGTACCAAAGAAGTCAAAGTTACAGTGGCAGATCTTCGAGTCATTCTTCTTCTACCAGTTATTCACTCTTCTGAATGCGTTCCAACTCCAAGTGAAGAGGAAGTATTGCAGTTCATGGTTGACATTGGATATGAGGAAGCTTCAGGAATCATCACCAAACATTCCAGTGTCAATCTCAAGAACATCCCACAACCCTAGAAGACTCTCTATATCATGATCGCCAAGTCAGTCTCAGGGAGAGATAGTGGACATGAACACTCAAAGCTGATGCACCTTCAAACCTTTTGGGGAATGGTTAACAGGAAACACATTGATTATGCAAGATTAATTTGGGAAGACATGATGCAACATTACAGGAACCCTGGTTCCAAGATCCCTTTCATCAGATATACAAAGTTGTTGATCCACAATCTCCTCGGGAGGCACCATGACATCCCAATGAGAATCAATGACCTCAACACACACTCAATGTTGTATGAGCCGACCTTGAATACTGTCAGATTCAAAGACTCCTCAACACAAAAACAAGGTGCGGAACTACTTGATTGCTTGATCACTGATGAAATCAAGGTTCTTTCGTCATACCTTCGTTATAAGGAAGCTGTGCGTGCTGGGAAAGTTGGGTTCATGGACAAAAAGACAACTGCAGTGGCTACCACAAGGGCAAGGAGAGCAGGAAGCACTGGCAGCACTACCAAGTATAAGAAAAGGCATCCAAGCCTAAAGAAAAGATTCCCAACTCAGATCGTTCGTCCTAAAGTTGAATTGGAACCAATTTCACATGACGACGACTCTAAAATTGAGTCAGGTGATGTGACTATCTATTCTGAAGAGCAAAAAGATGATACCTCTACCCAGAAGTAAGAGGACAAACCTGCCAGTCCCTCATCTGACAAAGGGAAGAAGCCAGTGGAAGAAGAAGAAGAAGACTCGGATGTTGAGTATGATCCTAAGGGTGGAGACAAAGAATACCAGAAAACTCTGAATCAACTCACGAAGGAGCATGCTGCTAAAGAGTTTGAACTTCAACAACTAAAAGGCCCTGGAGGTTCCAGCGGTGGTGTTCCTATTGCACCAGTTCCTGATACGGTTAATCAACCCTGTAAGGGAACTCGTACCACCACCAAGGAATCTATGGAGCAAGAGCAGCAAGAGGATCAAATGATGTTCGACTTTGAACATGAAGAGCAAGAGACTGATGAGAGAATTACAGAGAAAGATCTTGAGGAAGCTAAAAGGGAAAGGGCTGAAGAAGAACTTGCTAAGAAGTCAGAAGAGGAAATTGCTAAGAAGGACGAGGAAGAAAGGATCAGAATTGAAACAGATACCTACATTCAACAAAATCCTGAACACAACCCTGAGCAATCCTCGGAGCAACCCCATAACACTTCCACAACATAATCATCTTTTCACTCATCACCACCACCATCCAAAGAAACAACAACAAAATCATCGTCAAAATTAGTCAAGAAAAAGGCGAATACATGGGCATCCTGAACCAAAGCCAAGATCCAGAAAGCCGTGCATCAATCCAGAAAACATAAACAAAGTCTTTAGGACCGAAAATTGAACATGCTAGCTGACAGGGTCAATGAGCTTTCTCAAGAGATGAACACGTCCATAGAGGAAATAGATCAGATAAAGTTATTCCTCAACAGAGACGTTAAAGGAGAAATGGACGAGCAGATCAAGAACTATACTCATCACTTCCTTCTCCAAACTGTCCCTGGAGTGACTAAAGAAATGTTCTCAAGACAACTTTACCCAACACTTAAGACACTGGTCAGGCAAATGATTTCAACAACACCGGTGGTCATGCAAACCCGACCAGTCTCGCCTCCTAATGTCACTGAAGCTGATCTGATATCACAGTTGATTACACAGATGTCTCCTCAATCTCCTACTTTCACATCTGATGAATCAAAGATTTTTGAGGTGCTTCTTGCGTATCAACTGAAGACAACATGCAAGGAAGCAACTAGTCAGGAAAACCGACCAAGAGATGATGATGACACGGATAAAGACCCGAATGCAAAATGTCTAAAGAATACTGGCGATTCATCATCATCCATGCCACCACCACCACATCAATAGGTCAAGCTTCTCAACAACCTCCATCGTCTGATAAACCTCGAGATATTGATTCTCCACCACCATTGGAGAAACCGGTGATTACTTTACCTATATCGGTGGTGAAGATGAAGAAATTCCTAAGCCCCAACAACAACCATCACCTCAACCATCACCTGAAAAACAACCGGAATCATCCTCCTAACCAAAGAAGAAGAAACCAAGTTCGGTCGTCTCCTGGTTAGACGAAGACGACACAGAGGAGTATGACTGGTTCAGTCAATTGGTTGATGCGACGCCTAGATTATCGGAAGGTCAAGAACTGGTAGACGGTCGTACAATGGAGCAAGTAAAGATTATCCATGATCAGTTCAAGGTTAAAAAGATGACGAAAGGGGAATTGCATAGGATAAAGAACGACGCGTTCATCTTGTTGAAAGAAAGATCAAGCAGCGCAATTGAAGTCGAATATCATTTGGACAACATTACCCGTGCAATGTCCAATAAAATCGATTGGCTAAACCCCGAATCGAACATCGATGTTTCAAGAAAGGATAACACTTCATACTACACCGATTGGACAAAACCGCTACCAACCATTGGCCGACCCGAGCAACCTAAGATTCCATACCGCTTCTTAATCAACAACGACCTCGAGTTTCTTCAACATGGAAGTAGCGTCAGCAAAAAGTATGCTACATCACTCACCTTCAATATTCCAGATGCAGTCTTCTCTAAAAATATAGCCATTGAAGAAGATGCTACCAAGTTGTATGTTGACAAAGTGGTGGACTATGACCTCGATGCGCAATAAAGAATTCATCATTGGCCACCAAAGAGAAGACTGCATTACAGAGCTGCCAAGTTTAAAGGTCGAACAAGGAGGTTAAGAGTGATAAGAAGATCGTTGCTATCATGAAGGTCACATTGGCAACTAAATGAGGTTATTCATTCTTGTCAAAGATCAAGGTCAAGCGACTAGATGAAGAAGAATATGACTTTACTGAAGTAGATTTCTCGAGATTGTCACTTAACGACATCGAAGATATGTACCTTGCAAAGGTACAAGGAAGGATGAGACACTTCTCAACAGAAATTCAACTTCAGTACATCACAGCCCTACTGATCTTCATTCGAAGCAAAGTGATTCAAGAACGTGTTGAAGATTTACAACTTGCGGTTGAATCATACCAAAAGCAGATCAATCTTACACAACCGTTGCTACACTTTCCCAACATTAATCAACTATCTTAGTACACCATATTGAAAAAGCCAAAGTTTGAGGTCGTCTACCGCAGTGAGCTTCATCATAATTGCTTCATGGCATACGACGAAATCCACAAATTTTGTGATCATACATTGAAAATGGTTCGGGATGGGTTAGCTTACCGGTTAAAGGATATTCAGCAAGGTATTGGTTCAAAGAAGAGGTGGAACTCGGAAGAAAGAAAGGAAGCTCGCAGGATAATTAAAAGGCTGGATGAAAGGATGTTTCATCAGGATGATATGAGGAGATTAGAAAGCTATGTGGGAGGACGACAAAGTTTCTCTATCTCAACGTTTCAACGTGAAGAGAAAGTCCTCGGTCATGTCTAATTGTTGGGTACTCCTTTAAACACTTTTGATTGTATTTTCGATGATTGATTTATTTATTCCTAATGGCATGTGCACACATAACAGTGTTGTAATGAAAGGACCATGTGGTACGCATCAGTGCCACAATCCTTATAAAAGGATCGAAAGCTTCTTACTTTTGAGTAAAGTTTATCAAACTTTCAAAATTTTCAAAATTTTGCTTAAATGAACAAGTACTTCCTCTCGTGCTTTCAAAACCTCAAAAGTTAGTATTACATGTTGAGGGGGAGTATTTGCAAAATATCTTTGTTCAAACAATATTCTTCGTGGAAATCTTCCCACAAAACTTGAAATGGTCATATTCGATATCAAATTTTATCAAAAATAACATTAATATGCCATTTTTTAGGGGGAGAAAAATTGTGTGATACAAATATGTTGTATGTTGGACTGGATTGTGATTGAATCTAAGTGGAATAGACTTAACCATTGAATTTACGAGCTCTTAAATGTCAATAACTCAAAAAGACTTGTCCGGGATGGGTAATAATTTCAAACTAGTCCGCTAGTGATGTAAACGTGTCTCGCAAAGGACTAGTCTTAGTAGAATGTACCATCCGAGAAACTCTTGGTAGACGTGAACCATGACGGGTCAAACCTCCTCACCAAGGAGTGTTTACAACTTCAAGCTGACCTAGTCAGTGATGTAACCGTGTCTCGCGAGGAATTGTCTATCTTGAGTCGATCAATTCAAAAGTGTGCGCTCTACCCTCACTATGCAGATTTCTGTCAAAACACTTAAGCACAGGTGGAGGGGGAGTATTTTTGAAAATGCAAAACTCTTGAAGTGTTACAAACATGCTTTCATTCATAAACACTTTGAGAGATTTTCGAGAAAATAGTTTTATGGCAACATAGGATAGTCATGGAGTTATAAGGTGACTAAGTTTAGGGATAAACGTCCTATGATCCGCCAGAGCCGGAGGGATCTACCCAAGGACACCACCAATAGTTAGTATTTAGAAGTCCTTAGGTATGATTATAAAAAGGAGAAAATGAGAATCGAAGAAAGAAAGAGTTGAAGAATTAAAAAGAAAAGTAAAGAAAATGGTAAAAAGAAGTAGCCTTCCAAATTATTCAACTTAGGGCAAACACCGGATTCAATTCATATGCTACTGGCTGTCACTAGATGACACCGGTATTGAAGACAAAGTCGTCATGGACCCAGTGACGCACTGCACTAAACCTTCTTAGACACTCAAGTTTCTCTCGACAGAAGCTTGTTTCATTCTCACAGGGAACCCTACGTAAACTATCGACTCTCTCTTAGAGATTGTTTGTATTAAAGAAGGAGACCCTCTTTGTTGTTCCCTATTCACTATAGTATAAAAACAGTTTAATTAAAGTAAACAAAACTAATAGTGAATCAATGACTGAAAAGATATAAATAAAACACAAGAGTAATTTCAACGTCATATTCTTATTAGAAATGAATCAGAAGAATACGTTACCCTAGTACTTGCGAAACAGTACTAGGGATTGAAATGATAAAGTGTTTGTAACTCCCCTCTAAGCTCAGGCTAAGTCTGAGCACAACTACAAGTACCTACTGAGCTATCTCAGGGATTAAGTTGTATTTGGAGGAGTGAAAGATTGCTTGCGTGTATGTGTGTTTTTACAATTCACAAGCTTAACCTTTCACTCCATCTCTTATGCTATTTATACAAGTATGAGTTTTAACTCTTTCCTAAGTGACAAACTGACAATTTGTAGAAGACAAAATACTGATGTATTTTGTCTCTGTTTACAAAGACTATATTAGGTAAAGGGACCAAGACACTTTCTACTTGTTAGTACTGATGCTGGGCCTTTCAGGGAAAGTTTACTTCTTGAAGATAAGCACTCTGTCTTTATCGCTTCAAGCATAACCGTTTTGTCCCGCCCATTCTTCAGTCTTCACAGTCTTCAGACTTCAGTTTCAGTTTGTCTTCAGTGTTTGTAGTTGGAGAGGAGTTTGAGGGATTCAGTGAGTTATTATCATCACTTACTGAATCCACCATCTTCTTCTTGACTCAGTCTTCACCCTTTAAGTTTCGCCTTACTGAGTGGAGAGACTTCTTCTGTGTCTCTTACTGAGCGTCCTGAAGATGGCTCACTGAGAGCCTATGCACTCAGTGACCTGTTAGTGTTTAACGGTCTAAGCACTTAGGTTATTTTCTATTCAAATCCTAGATTAAGGTGTTTGGATATTTACTGAACCCAACAGTCTCCCCCTATTTGGATATATAAATAGCCTAAGTGTTTGATCAGTGTAAGTGAGCAAATGGCTTCTTCTTACACTGAATGTACTGATGAATACAATAAGGAACACTGAAAATTTAAACAAAACATACATCGTTTATTGATCAAATTACAAGGTTCCTATCACTAGTACAAAAGATGATTCAAAATGATGTCAGTCCAGATGGATCCCCAGTGCTTCAAGCTTGACTTTCTTGGTGATGAGTGTTTCCCTGTCAGGATGGTCTCTTATCTTGGCGTTTAAGTCAGCACAGAACCTGACATTTGCAGGAGTCTGAATTTGAGAGGCCACTGGAATATAGCTAAGCATTGTAGCCACTCCTGCCAGATCGATATCACTCCGCCTTTGGAATGCTGGGTTTCCATAGACATCAATGAAAAATAGCCCTCTTTCAGGCTTTTCAACTACCAGACAGTTCACGAACTTTACACCTTCAGGAAGCTCCCTGTTGCATTCTAGTCCAGGCACTTTGATCTCAGGCTGGAACTCAACCCTCTTCCTTTTTCCCTGTGATGACTGAGGTTGAGATCCTTGTGGTGCAGTTAAGGCTGGTTGAATTCCCAGTTGTGCTGGTGCATCTCTCAGTCTTTCATACTGTTAATACAAATAAGCCGTAAAAACGTTTATTTATATTTTAAGATCTTCTAATGTTTTGTCGATAACAAACGTAAAATCATTTTAACGAAACAAATAGAATACGTAAATAGTTTGAGTTAATAGTTTCCTAACACACTTACGTTTTCACATAAAACACTAAAACAAGTATAAGTGATTTTATGTTACATATGTACAACAACTAGTGTTTACATATTGGGTTAGAATATACTTAAACTAAGTATACTAAAATGGGTAAAAACAAATATACACTAAATGGGTAAAAACAAGTATATACTAAATGGGTAGAAACTAGCAAATGGTATTGACTCATAACCCATGGTTTTATATATACCACTTAACCAAGTTCATTGTATCTAGAATGAAAACCATGGATCAACCCATAACCCATGACCCATGACCCATAACCAAAAATACCCATGGGCAAAGATGAGCGTTCCACGGATCCCTGACTTTGTGCTAGCCGGATCCCAAGTGGAAGGGATCCGTGGGATCCGGGGAACAGTAGAGAATTTTCTCTATAAATAGAGAGCCATTTCTTCCTTTCTATTTATCACTTTACACACATACTTTCCCCAAGTATTCTAACCCTCTAACCTCATATCCAAGTGATCTATGTAGTTTGTCTTTTGTTTTTGTGTGATCTTCTAGGTTCCTCTTAAAGGAGAGATCACCACTTCTTGAAGACGTGCAAGCTCAAGTCCATGAGTTGCAATGCTTCGTCATCATCAAGACAACTAAGGTTCTCTTGTTGATAGTTCTTCTTTTCTCCATAGATATTGGGTTAAAGGCATTAGTGAAGGATGCCGAAAGTGTCAAGACGAAAGCAGAAGTGAAAGGTGCTTATCGTTCGTGTCAAGAGCATTAGTGAAGAATGCTATAGGTGTCAAGATGAAGGCATTAGTGAAAGGTGCCAAGCGTTGTGTCAAAGGCATTAGTGAAGGATGCCGAAGAATCAAATCAAGTAGCATTTGGGAAGAATGCCTAGGTCGTATAATCGATGAGGTGCATCGTTATACATATAAGTATTTTATTTACAAGGATGGTGATATCCTTGATGGTGTTGTAACAAGGAGTAGATCTCCTTGAGATTAGGTGTTGTGTCGTGAAGGGTAGTAGTTCCTCCATAGTAATGGAACTAGGTGCTTAGCCTAGTACCTAATAAAGGGTAGGCGACGTTGTGATAGGATTAGTTCTCCTAAGGTATGAAAGAACTCGGTGGTTAGCCTAGCACCGTATAAAGGGTAGGCGACGTTGTGTTAGGTGTGGTTCACCTTGGTGTGAAAGAACTCGGTATTTAGCTTTGTACCGGAAAAAGGTTAAGCGACGTTGTGAAGGCTTCTCCGCCATAAGGAGATTGGTGTAGTGCTTACTAACTCTCGAGTAGGTGACTCGGGGAGTGGAGTAGGGCAAGAAAGGTGTCCTTGTAGCCGAACCACTATAAATAACTTGTGTCGTGGTGATGTGCTTCTTACTCTTTATCTTTCATTACACGTTTATATATCTAACTATCAACGTCCAACATAAACAACCAAATAGACTGACATAAGTCGATCTAAATATTTAAAAGGAAGTTTTATATTGGTAAAACTATTCAGCCCCCCCCCCCCTTCTAGTTTTCCACACATACCTTTTACTGAGCATCTTCATCAGCTCCTTAACCACCGCATTTTGCTTCTTTTCTATTATTGGACCGAGTTCATCGAGTTCAGTGATCCTAAAGTCAGTGAATTTTAGGGGATCATGAACCTTGAAATGTCTTTTATCATCCCCCCTGTAGACATTCATTGCCAGTGGTTTAGACCTGGGAATGATTTTGACATCAGTAATCTTCTCAGGCAGTCTTCTGTTTGTCATTGTCCAATTATAATGGTCAATTCTTGCTTTCCTGATGGCTGCAGTTCTTTTGTTTTTTTCTTCGAACTGCTTTCTCATTTCAGCCATCTTAGCTGCCTGATCGTCCTTGAACTTTTGTCCTGCCTGACCCTTTTCAAGCTTCTTAGGATCTATACCAATGTTTTCAGCTTCTTCAGCAACGACTTGTACCAGTGCTTCTCTGCTTTTTCTTTCTTCCTCAGCTAGTTTCATTTTTCTTTCTTCCTTAGCAAGAAAGTCACTTAGCTGTTATGGAGTGAGCATGTATTCAGTGTTGCCGATCTTAAAGGGAATCTTCTCAGGCTCAGGTGGTGTTAGCATTATTCCTTTTCCTTTATCCTGGCCTGAGGAAGATGATGCTACCAGGGGCGGTGTTGTTGTTGTTGGTATTGGTGTGATCACTGTCATTGTTGTTGTTGTTGAAGATGTTGGTGGTACTGATGAGATAGGTACAGCTGGGACTGGTGGTGTTGTCTCCCCCTCAGTGTGAGAGGAAGTCTCTTCAGTAGTCTTCTCCCCCTCAACTGTTGCCGCAACATGTGTGAGAGCAAGAGTTGCCTTGGACACTGGGGGAGCTTGAGCTGCTTGACCCTTAAAGGCTTGATAAATCTCAGTGACCATTGCCTTGATATCTGAAGTATATGTTTGAATACCAGTGACCTTTGCCTCTAAATTAGCCTGAGATACTTCCAGAGCAGTCATTCTAGGTCTAAGATTCCAGGCCATAGAGGATGATGCCTGAGTCAGAGTAGCCATCTGAGTTTCCAGAGAGCCCAATGTAACCTGAAGAGACTGGACTGATGATTGAAGACCCTGAACATTAGCTGATTTGAGCATTTCGATTAGTTCAGTGAGGCTGGAGGATTGTTTCAAGTAAGCCTCAGTAGCCTCCAGCACTTTGGAGTTGAGCGATGGGTCTTCTTTGACAGATTCCCTGATTTCATCTATCTTTGTGCCAACACCCTGAAGGTGCCTGAGAAATTTAGCCAAGTTTTCATCCAGTCTGTGAAGATTGTCACACATCATATCTCTGTGTTCATCAGTGTTAGCAGTGAAGGTGAGCACATCGGATCTAAGATCAGCATAGCTTGCAGCAGTCTCAGTGTGTTGATCCCACAATGTGTCAGTGACTCCAGCATATAGTTTCCTTGAGGCTCTTGTGATCCACTGAACCAGCTGTCTTTCAGTCAGTGGAAGAACATTGTCAAACTGCTTGAATTCATCAAAGCTGGATGAGGAGTCAGATGCATTATCTTCAAGTTGAAATGGTGACTCAGTATGCTCTTGTGGATCAGGCTGGGGTTCTTATTCAGATTGAACCTCAGCGTCCACTTCTTCTCTAGCTGATAGAATTTCATCTTCACTTTCAGCATGTTCTTCATCAGAAAAGAGTAACTCAGCAACATCAGCAACAGTTAACAAAGGGGTGGTGATGGGTTTCGTATCAGCGGGTGATATTAATCCCTCTGAGTCTTTGTCCCCCGTTGACCCCTCAGACACTAGTGGGCATTTCCCAGTGCCTTCTCTGGAGTCAGGATTGGTTGTGGATTCCATATCGGCGGGTTGTTCCTTTCCCTCCGAGTCTTTGTCCCCCTGAGACCCCTGAGACACTGATGGGTTTTTCCCAGTGCCTTTAGCAGTGTAAGTGAAAGTGATATCCCTATCAGCGGGTTGTTTGGTTCCCTCTGGGTCTTTGGGATCATTCAGTGTGCCCTCAGACAAAAGCTGTGATTTGCTAATGTCATCCTTGGGCGAAGTGGAAGGCGCTCCCCTACCAGCGGGTTGTATGTTTCCCTCTGGATCTTGGGGAGTAGTAGTTGGGACCAAGGGCACTGATTGTGATTTATCAGTGTCCTTCGTTGTCACCAGGGTGGATGTTGCTTGGTCACCAGTGGGTGGCAGATCAGTCTGGGGCTTCTTTTGCCTTTTGGGCTGTGCTCCTGAAGCCTCAGGGCATTGAGACTTGGTTTTGGTTTTAGTCCCAGTCTGAGACTTCCCCTTTCTCTTTTTAGGAGCAGGGTTAGGAGACACTGATTCCCTCTGGTTGTTTACAGCAACCATGTGGTCCGTCAATACAATATCAGTGACTAGGGATGGGTCTTTTTGAAAATTAGATTGGCTCAGGGTACTAGGTAAAGCAGTATATTTGTACTCCTGAGGAGAATTACAACCCAGTAACGTTTGCAAAGTACATGAGACAAACCTAGGGTACGAAACGTATTTTGCCTTAGTTTTGCTCAGTAGCTTTGTTACGAGATCACTGTAAATGATCTCTCCCATGTCGACATTGACCCCATTCATCAGGCAGTATGCCATCATCAACTGAATAGAATTAACTTGTTCAGTGGATGAGTGGTTCCCGCCGAGGACCTGAATCACAAAAGTGAATAGGATCCTCCAAGCCACGGGAAATGAACTTTTGGTGACTGGGGTCTTGTCCAAAAAATTTGGATCCAAAACTATTTGTTTTAACCCATCCTTCACTGTGGAGGGTTCAGGATGGGCGAAATAAACACCTTTATTGTAGTCTAACCCTGTTGAGGTGCAAAAAGTTTTGTAATCCAAGGTGACTGACCTTTCCCCATTAAAAAGACTAAACTTAATGACATACTCCTTGAGAGGTCTTAGGTCTGTCTCATTAGTTGAGGGTGACGGGTCATAGGTCGTGGCTGTTGCCCAAAACTCCCTGAGGAGGTTTTGGTACAGAATAGAGGGACACTGAACAAAGGCCATTTTCAGTGGGCAGTTAAACAAAAAATTTATAATGTCCTTATAGGCTGGGACAATTTGAGGGTATTCAAAATTTCCTATGACATTATTTGTTTTAAATTCAACGTTACTGAGATCCCCTACCCACTGTGTTGCAAACTGAAGAGATTGTGTTCTTGCCATTTCCATTAAAAGGTTTTTAGGGTTTTGAAAAAAAACTTTCTTGACAAGAACTATCAAAGGTTTTTGAATCTCTTAAGTTGTGATGAAAAACTTTTGTAAAGGTTTACAGAGAAGATTTTTCAGAAAAGGATTTGAAGAACACAAAGATTTCTAGGTTTGAAAAGAGATTTTGACAGAGTTTTGTTAGCAGAAATCTTTTGTGTGTGTTATAAGGATTTTGTGAGGGGTATTTATAGTGTGTTTAAAGGGGTAGTATGTGCATACTTGTTGATTTTTAAAGTCGGTTTTTGAAAACGTTTTGAATTTCCACAATTAATGCCACCCTCCACTACCCGCAATAAAATCCCGTTTTTCAAGAGAACAGTTGCAGTTCACAGTAAAAGTGCAATTTGCAGTAATAAAATATCCTTAGGATATTTCATGTGAGGAGAGGCATTTAATGCCAAGTAGGGTGAGGTAAGTATTTGAAGGACCCATGACATGGATGACAGTAAGACAAAGAGACATATATTCCTTTATTAAATTGGTAAGGTTACCAACCTAGGACATTTAAGTAACTGATACTTAGAGCATTTAGTTACTCATTGAATGCTCTTTGTCAAAAGTCAGGGACCCTGAATGAGTCTTACTCATTCAGTGAGAAAGGAATTTTGGGTATTCAGGTAGGATGTACCATTTTAGAGAAGACTCACTGAGATTAGGATTGATTTTCAATTTGCTAACTTTCAATGTCGAACATTCCTAATTCAGCTTTCAGTCTCCTGAAGGTAGGTTCATCCAAGGGTTTGGTGAAGATATCAGCAAGTTGATATTCAGTAGGGATGAAATGAAGCTCTATGTCTCCTTTCATTATGTGGTCCCTGATGAAGTGATATCTGATGTCAATGTGTTTGGTTCTTTGATGAAGGACATGGTTGTTGGAAATTGCAATTGCACTGGTGTTGTCACAGAAGATGGGTACCATTTTGTAATGGATGTCATAGTCACTGAGTTGACTTTTCATCCATAAAACATTGGCACAGCATCCTGCAGCAGCCACATACTCAGCTTCAGCTGAAGACATAGCCACTGATTGTTGCGTTTTAGCACTCCAACAAACCAGTTTTCCTCCAAGGAATTGACAGGACCCTGAGGTACTTTTTCTGTCCATGTTGCAGCCAGCATAATTAGAATCAGAGTAACCTTTAAGATCAAACCCTGAGCACTTTGGATAATAGAGTCCAAGGCTTGGTATTCCCTTCAGGTACCTGAGTATTCTTTTGGCTGCAGTGAGGCGGGATTCTTTGGGAATGGACTGATATCTTGCTATTAGACAGACTGAGAATTGTATGTCTGGTCTTGAAGCAGTAAGATACATCAGTGAGCCAACAATCCCTCTAAAATGGGTTTGATTGACTGATTTGCCATTGAGATCAGGTCCAAGATTTGTTAGGAGGGACCATTGGTGTTTTCACGAAAGCACACTCAGATATCTCATATTTCTTCAAGAGATTCCTTGTGTATTTCTCTTGACTGATGGAGATTCCTTTATCAGTTTTCCTGATTTGTAGTCCAAGGAAGTATGTGAGTTCACCCATCATGCTCATTTCAAACTTCTTTGTCATCAGTTTTTCAAACTGTTTGCAAAGTATGTAGTTTGTTGAGCAAAAGATGATGTCATCAACATATACTTGGACCAGTATCACATCTTGTTTTGTCTTGTAGATAAACAATGTGTTGTCTATCTTTCCTCTGACAAACTTGTTTTGAATCTGGAAGGCTGAGAGAGTTTCATACCATGCCCTGGGAGCTTGCTTTAGTCCATAAAGGGCTTTATCAAGCTTGCAGACATAGTCAGGGAATTCACTACTCTCAAAGCCTGGAGGTTGCTGAACATACACATCTTCCTTGAGTTCACCATTTAGGAATGCACTTTTTACATCCATTTGATAAACTTTGAAGTTCTTGTGGCTAGCATAGGCAGGGAAGATCCTGATGTCTTCCATTCTTGCAACAGGAGCAAATGTCTCATCATAGTCAATGTCTTCTTGTTGATTGTAACCTTTGGCTATAATCCTGGCTTTGTTTTTAATGACAGTACCGTTTTCATCAGTTTTGTTTCTAAAAACCCACTTCGTTCCTATGACTATGACATCCTGAGGACATTTGATCAAGGTCATGACCTTGTTTTTATCAAATTGTTGAAGTTCTTCTTGCATGGCCTGAACCCAGCTTGGGTATTTTAGAGCCTCAGTGACACTTTTGGGTTCTATATCTGATAGGTAATCAGTATATAGACATTCATTAGTTGAAGCTGCAGTTAACTTAGCAGCCATGCTTCTAGTGAGCATGCCCTCAGTGGGTTCACCAATGATGTTTACAAGCTTAATGTCTTGAGATTTTGTCCACTTACTTTGTGGTCTAAGATCTGAGCTTGAAGAGGTCACTGGAGACTCAGGAGTGAGTTCAGGAGCATGAGCCACAGAATCATTAAGAACATCTGTTGAGATGTCTTGTTCAGGTTGGGGTTCATTAGTCACGGGTTCCTGAACATTTGGTTCAGTGTTACCTATCCCAGCAGGGACTGATTGATTATCAATGAGTTCACTGATAGTTGGTTGTGACAAGTTGTGAGGCAAGACGTAATATGAGATGTCAGCACCAGCTTGGTATGAGGAATTGATTTCAGTGTTATACTCATCAGGAGGATATCTTGATGAGTTATCAATTCCTATTTCCTCCACTGAGGTGTTGGTGAACCTGATGCTTTCTGAACTCTCATAAAGGTGACATGAAAGGTTTCCTCAACTTGTTGTCTCCTTGTGTTAAATACCATGAAGGCTTTGGAGATCAGTGAGTAACCTAGAAAGTGTCCATCATCAGCTTTAGCATCAAATTTGCCTAGATGATCCTTGTGGTTATGAATAAACACAGGACATCCAAACACATGAAAATAGCTGATATCAGGAAGTCTACCTTTGAATATCTCATATGGGGTTTTGTTATGTCTTTTGACAATGATTGACCTATTTTGAGTGTAACAGGCTGTTTTGACTGCTTCAGTCCAGAAATGTTTTGAAAGAGCTGAGCCATTTAACATAGTTCTAGCTGTTTTGACTGCTTCACCAACCCCATTTTGTTCAGGGGTGTAAGGAGATGAAAATTTTTGGGAGATTCCCTTTTCATCACAAAACATCTCAAGCTCTTCATTTTTGAACTCAGTACCATTGTCAGTTCTGATTTGTTTAACAGTAATCTCATTATGGTTTTCAATGTTCCTGATGAATGACATTATAGTGTCAGCTTCCTGACTCTTTTTGGAAAGAAAGTATACCCTGTATCTTGAAAACTCATCAACAATGACAAGTGTATACTTCTCATGCTGGATTGATCTAGGACTGACTGGTCCAAAGAGATCCATATACAGGAGGTGAAGGCAGCTTTTGATGGAGAAATTTTGTTTTGTTTTGAAAGATGCTATTTGATGTTTGCCTTTTTCACAGGCTGAGCATGGTTTGTCTTTTGCAAAAACCAGTGATGGTAAGCCAAGGACCTTGTTTTGTTTTGCCAGGTTGTTGATATTTTTGAAATTTAAGTGAGAGAGTCTCTTATGCCATAGCCAGTTAACAGTTTCAGTGGCTTTAGCAAAGAGACAGGTTCCATCTTGAGAGAGTGTTCACGTGTCTAAGACATAAACACCATCCATTCTAAGAGCTATCAAAACAACTTCTTTGTTGGCATTGAAAATGGTACCTTGTTTGTCATTGAATTGCACAATGTACTTTGCATCACAGAGTTGACTGACACTGATGAGATTGTATTTTAGACCATTGACATAAGCTATTCTAGAGAAAACTATTCCATTACAGTATACTGAACCATAACCTTCAGTGGGACATGATGAGTTATCACCAAATACTACCTTGGGTCCTGGTTCCTTTACATACTTGTGCAGATACTCCTTAACACAAGTCATGCTTCTTGAGCATCCACTATCTAGATGCCAGATAGGCTCCCTGTCGTATCTCTGCACAAGTAGTAAAGTGGATTAGTTTCTCTTACTGACCCACTTACTAGTAGGCTTGGGTCTAATGGTCTGCTTGAATTTAGCAATCTACTCATGGTCAGTGGTTGAGTGCATTGTGCTACCACAGGTTTTGCATTTAGAGACTGAGGATGACTCAGTGATTCTGGGTTGCTTAGTACTTCTCCTTGCTTGAATGACACTATCATGCTGGGATGTCTCATGAGCTGGATTTCCGCAAATATCACAGCATGTGTTCATGAGACAATCATCAGGATGATGATCATTAAAGCCACAGTGTGGGCAAGGAGGAAAGGGTTTAACTCTAAGCTTTTGAGCAGATTTTGAGGTTGAAGCATACTGATGACCAACTTTGGTATAGTTTGCTTTATTGAGAGAACTTACGTATTGTAAGTGATCAGAAGTTATATGATCCTCCTTTTTGCAGATCATACAAAAAAGGATTCTATAACAGTTATCAGTTGTATGACTGGTATAGTGGCATAGATTACACTTATGCTTTGGTTTGGTGGTGGCTTTTGACTTTGAGGAACTAGAGGAACCTGACTTTGTTTCCTTGATTAATTCAAGGACTTTTTCGATGGATTCCATCTTATCAATTAGCTTCCTCACAAGTTCAGTCAGTTGCTGAATTTGGTCAGCTTCAGTGGGGATCGAGGATGTGGAAGTCTCAGTGGGAGTAGACTCTTGTTGAGTTAGGTTTTATGGTCTTTTAAGGATGGTTCTACCAAGTCCAGACCTTTCTTTTGGTGAATGAGGATTGAATTGCATTGGAGTAAGCTCAGAGCTTGGTGCAGCACCCTGAAGAGGTTTCAGGGGTGGAAGCGTTGCATTAGACTATGCTTCAGACTCAATGTATTCAGTATTACTGGGCACATCAGGGAGTCCAAGCATGCTCTTAAGAGCTTGACTCTCATGCTATAGAATTCTTCCAGAATCGAAATTAGGAAGCTTACTATCAGGATTAACCCGATCAATCCAATCACTGGGCTTGGGACTAGTCAATATATTGGTAATCATGCCACCAGACACAAATGGCTTAGGAACCTGGTCTTTGAGAGAGTCAGGAAGATGATCTTCACCTAAGACTCTCTTCTTGCTACTGGGGGCACCTACAGCATCAAAGACCATGGGATTCTTAGCAGTCCAACTATCAAGGATATCTTGAACCTTTTTGAGTTCGTCTTGAAGAGCCTGATTTCTTTTAACTAGTTCAGTGTTTTGAATTTGCAAAGTGACAGCCTCAAGCTTAGCTTGTTTTAAAAGAAGCAGTTCATCCCTACACTTGTTTAATTCAAAACTTAGCTTGTTGTATTTTGAAAAAAGATTCAGTCTTTGCTCTTCTACGAACTTAAGGTCAACATTAAGATAATTCATATAAGACTGCCAATCAGAGTCATCATCCATAGAAAGTAAAATATTTACCTTCTTCATTGTGATATTGACTCATTCTCCATTTCTGGCATGATTCTTTCCAACAGCTAGCTTGTCCTCTTCTGAGAGGGCCATCAGTGCACTGACATGCACCATTTCATCATCTGATGACACTGGCTCTTCATCCCAGTCAAAGGTTTCAGCAACAAGGCCTTTGTTTTTACCCTGCACAGATTTAACAGTTTGTGTTGTTTCTGAGGGTGAGGCCTCAAGCAATGCTAGCTTAGCTTTGGCTTTCTTGTATTTAGCTTCAAAATCCACAGTTTTGTTTTGATCAGATTTGTTTTGAAAATTTTGATGAGACTGATAGATCTTTGGTTGAAATTTGCTAAAGCCTGGAGACTGATTAGACCCTGATAGTTTGTAAGAGGGTTCAGAAATTGTTTTTGAAAAACAGTCTTTTGGAAAATGGCCTCTTTTATGACACTTAAAGCATTCAGTGTCTTTAGTTGCTTTAGCAGTTGAAAAGCCTTTGTTTCTTTTTATAAACCTTCGAGAGTTAGCAAGGAGTGCCCTTTCCTGAAATTCAGCGTTCAGGTCATTTAGGTACTCCTCAATTGATCTCTCATTAGGCTCATCATCTGAGTTTTCTTGGAAATCTTGAACCACATTGTTAGAAAAGAAAGCAGTTGATATTGGTGATGAGGTGGTGGTCAGGGACTTCTTGACTTCCTGAGACTTCTTTCAGTCAGGGTATCGTCTGTTGATGAGGTTTTCCTCATAGACAAATTTCCCATAAATTTCAGGAAGCTCAAGATTCTGGATATGATTAGCATTCCTAAGTCCCTGAGAGAAATTCAACCACTTCTCAGGGAGACTATTGACAAAACCAACATTGATTTCATGTTTGGACAACTTAATACCATCATTTGACAGTTCATTTAAAAGAGTTTTGTACCGGGTGTAAGTTTGAGACAGAGTTTCTGAGTCCTTAGCCCTGAAGGTGTTATACTCAAGTTTCAGGTCCATTATCCTGTTTTCCTTGGTATCAGATGGGCCTTCATGACTATGAACTAGGTCATCCCAGGTTTGTTTAGCTGTACTACAGCTTATAACAGACTCCATAATATCGTCAAGAAGACAAGATATTATGATACTTTTGAGTCTTTGGTCCTGGTTGACCACTCTCCTCTCATCCTGAGTCCACTGAGCTTCAGGTTTAGGCAAACCTTCAGCAGTCTTTGGGATAAATGGACCTTCATTTATACACTTGATATAATAAGGTTCCATATCAATCAAATATCAAAGCATACGCTTTTTCCATTTGTTAAATTTACCAACTTCAAGTCTAGGGGCAACAGCTGAATAAGCTCCACCCTTTTTGTCGACTAGTTGGGGTACATCTAATTCAGCCATTTTAGGATCCTGATTTAAAAACATTTAGAGAGGCTTAAAAACAGTTTTATAACTAGCCTTGCTCTGATACCACTTGTTGTTCCCTATTCGCTATAGTATAAAAACATTTTAATTAAAGTAAACAAAACTAATAGTGAATCAATGACTGAAAAGATATAAATAAAACACAAGAGTAATTTTCAACGTCATACTCTTATTAGAAATGAATCAGAAGAATACGTTACCCTAGTACTTGCGGAACAGTACTAGGGATTGAAATGACAAAGTGTTTGTAACTCCTCTCTAAGCTCAGGCTAAGTCTAAGCACAACTACAAGTACCCACTGAGCTCTATCAGGGATTAAGTTGTATTTGGAGGAGTGAAAGATGGCTGGTGTGTATGTGTGTTTTTACAATTCATAAGCTTAACCTTTCACTCCATCTCTTATGCTATTTATACAAGTATGAGTTTAAACTCTTTCCTAAGTGACAAACTGACAATTTGCACAAGACAAAATACTGATGTATTTTGTCTCTGTTTACAAAGACTATATTAGGTAAAGGGACCAAGCCACTTTCTACTTGTCAGTACTGATGCTGAGCCTTTCAGGGAAAGTTGACTTCTTGAAGATAAGCACTCCGTCTTTATCGCTTCAAGCATAACCGTTTTGTCCCGCCCATTCTTCAGTCTTCAAAGTCTTCAGTCTTCAGTCTTCAGTTTCTGTTTGTCTTCAGTGTTTGTAGTTGGAGAGGTGTTTGAGGGATTCAGTGAGTTATTGTCATCACTTACTGAATCCACCATCTTCTTCTTGACTCAGTCTTCACCTTTTAAGTTCCGCCTTACTAAGTGGAGACACTTCTTCTGTGTCTCTTACTGAGCATCCTGAAGATGGCTCACTGAGAGACTATGCACTCAGTGACCTTTTAGTGTTTAACGGTCTAAGCACTTAGGTTATTTTCTATTCAAATCCTAGATTAAGGGGTTTGGGTATTTACTGAACCCAACACTCTCCCTAGTATCCGCTTAGGAAAACCAAAGTGCACTTATTAAGTCTAGAGCTACGAGATTCATCAAAAGATCTCTTAGGAACACTTGAACTTTCATCACTTGTCGTTCAACATTAAGGACGCAAGTGATACATTCTAGAGTCCTTCGCAGATCCTAGCAATCTGCCGAGAACATTTATGAGGGGATTCACAATTGTGATTCTCAGTGATTGGATGGAAACTCCTGCTAGGGTCAACATCAAACAGCCCTAACAGCAAGTCACTTCGGTAACTCCGGGTGGGTTACGCTTAGGGTTATCTCAAACGGTCTACAGTCATGAGGTGATGCTTCTGTGTACCTCAACGACTCACTTGAACTGTAAATGTACTTCAGTACATCGTGTTATCCTACTTGAGGGACTCCAGTTCAGGAACAGCCTTTGATAGAATTATAGATGTGTTTTCACACTATGCTGTTAACACACTCGAAGTTCGAACTTGTAAGTGTTGGAAATCCCGCTAAGGAGATTCCTTTCAAGAATCGAGTCCTGAAGATGTGGGTTATTACTTAAACGTGTTCAATGTAATGCCAAATGTCTCTCCACGGGATTCAGAAGGTTGATTCGCCCGACCAAGGTGAATGGAATCAAGACATTCATCAGTAAAACAATCGTAGTGGGCAATTCTTTAAGAAAATTCCACAGTGATCGATTGGTGTTTATCACTAACCAATTTTATGCAGCTGCTGATGGATGCTCCTGGGACGAAATATCGTGCTGATTCTCCTCATGCTCATACCAATAACAACATAAATGAAGTTCTCTCAAAAAGGCAACTCAAAATTCAAAATGATTCTTCGTCAAAGCCAAAGAATCTACAAAGTTTAAAGACTAGAGAACTACATCACATCTAAAATCCAAAGTCAAAAGGTGTGTGAGCATGTTGGAGAAAGACATGGAGACACTTGAGCAACGAAGCTGACCAGATGCAGTCAACAACATACAATCAACACATCCACACTAGAACAAAGAACAAAGAACAAGAATACAAAGACGTCAAAGCTAAAAACTTCAAAAGAAACAAGATCCCACACATGTGAAGATTGTTTGAATCAAAAGCATTTCTTCTCACAAGAAAGAAGAATGCTAGAAGACGTCAAGCAACCGCTATTACATCATCACCAACAACTTAATGAACATTGCTGGAATCATTCCTAACACTTAGGGGGAGATTGTTGGAATCACTCCTAACATGTATTTCAAGTGTTAGTCACTTATATGTAATAGGTTGTTTAAATAGGCTTTTATGTTAGTAATTAAGGCTAAGCTCATGTAGAAAGCCCATGAGCCTATGCAAAAGCCCATGTGGCTAAGGAAGGGACTAAAAGTGTTGCCCTAGCTCCCTTCCCTTAAAAATACATTGTATCCTCTCATTTGAGAGGTTGGTTGTTCACTTTACATAATCTACGCATAAACATTACTTATTCATACTTGTGTGTATCATGTTCATCCGATCATTCTTCTCTTTTATAACATCCACATACTTATGTTAACTTATGGTGACCTAACATGTATCTTGAGAATTCATCAACAATGGCAAGGGTATACTTCTCATGTTGAACTGATCTTGGACTTACAGATCCAAAAAGATCCATATGCAAGAGGTGAAGGCATCTTTTGATGGGAAAGTTTTGTTTTGTTTTGTTTTGCCAAGTTGTTTATATTTTTGAAATTCAAGTGAAAGAGTCTCTTGTGCCATAGCTAGTTGACAGTTTCAGTGGCTTTAGCAAAGAGAGAAGCTCCATTCTGAGAGAGAGTTGACATGTCAAGTACATATACATCATCTCTCCTAGGAGCTATAAGAACAACTTCATTATTGGCATTGAAAATAGTACCTTATTTATCATTGAACTACACTATGTATTTTGCATCACATAACTGACTGACACTAATGAGATTGTACTTCAGACCATTTACATATGTTATTCTACGAACACTATACCATTACAGTTTACTGAACCATAACCTTCAGTGGGACATGATGAGTTATCACCAAACACTACCTTAGGTCCTAGTTCCTTTATATATTTGTGCAGATATTCCTTCACACCAATCATGCTCCTTGAGCATCCACTATCAAGATGCCAAATAGGCTCCCTAGCATGTCTCTGCACAAACAGTAAAATGAGTTAGTTTCTCTTGCTAACCCACTTACTAGTGGGCTTGGGTCTGATGGACTGCTTAAACTTTGCAATGGACTCATGGTCAGTGGTTGAGTGAACTGTGCTGCCATAGGTTTTGCAATTGCTTACTAAGGAAGACTGGGTGATGCGGGGTTGTTTTGAACTTCTCCTTGCTTGTATGACCCTATCATTCTGAGATGTCTCATGTGCTGGATTTCCACATATTTCACAGCAGAAGTTCATGAGACAGTCATCAGGATGATGGTCATTAAAGGCATAGTGTGGACAAGGAGGAAAAGGTTTAGCTTTAGGCCTTTGAGCCTGCTTGGATGATGAAGCATACTGATGACCAAGGTTGGTATAACTTGCTTCATTGAGTGACCTTACATACTGTAAGTGATCAGAAGTTCTGTGATCTTCCTTTTTGCAGATCATCCAAAAAAGAATTTTGTAGCAATTATCAGTGGTATGGCTTGTATAATGGCACATATCACACTTCTGTTTGGGCCTGGAGTTGCTTTTTGACTTGGAGGAACTTGAGATTGACTTTGGTTCATTGATTTTTGAATCGGGAACCTTCTCAGCTGAGTTCATCTTCTCACTCAATTTCTTCACAAGTTCAGTCAACTGCTTGATTTGGTCTTCTTCAACAGGAACTGAAGTAATGGAAGTCTCAGTAAGAACTGAATCTTCTTGGGTTGGTTTTACTGGTCTTTTCAATATTGTTCTACCAAGGCCTGACCTTTCTCTAGGAGAGTGAGGGTTGAATTTTAAAGGAGTAAGCTCAGAGCTAGGTGCAGCTCCCTGAAGAGATTTCAAAGGTGGAAGCGGTGCTTGTGATTCAGCTTCAGACTCAGTGATGTGTTCAGTACTATTGTAACACAAGCATATTAGTAACACAAGCATCAATAGAAGAAATAGATGAAGAGAGGATCGGTAGAACCCTTATCCAAACACACGATATAATGAGAGAAAGGTTAATGCAAATAGTGAAATAGAAAAGAGAACAACCAACCCTCAAGTGAGGGTTTACTAGAGGTATTTATAGGAAGGAACTAGGGCAACACTCTAAGTTCCCATCCTTTTACTTATTGGGCTTGACCTAGGGTTATGGGCTTTCTACATAAGCCTAGCCTTGATTACTAACATAAAAGCCATATTAAGCTAACTATTACATATGAATCACTAACACTTGAAATATAGTTTAGGAGTGATTCCAACAATCTCCCCCTAAGTGTTATTGATGAATGATAGAGTGATAAACGATGTAGGTGCTGATGTAATAGTAGCTTTGACGTCTTCTGACATTCTTCTTTTTTGTGAGAAGAAGTGCCTTGATTTGAACAATCTCCCCAGTGTAGGGATCTTGTAACTTTTGAAGTATTCTGCTTTGACGTCTTTTGATTTCTTTGTTCTTTAGTTCTTTGTTCTTTGTGATGATAGTGATAGTATGTTGTTGTTGTCTGCATCAGGTCTGCTTCGTTGCTCCAGTGTCTCCACGTCTTTCTTCAACATGCTCACACGCTCATTTAACGTTGGATTTCAGTAGTGATGTAGTTCTCTTAGTCTTTAAACTTTGTAGATTCTTTGACTTGACGAAGAATCATTATGACTTTTGTGTTGCCTTTTGAGAGAACTTGCATTAGTGATGATGTTGGTATGAGCATGTGAAGAATCTGCACAATTAGTCTGCTCCAGAGCTTCCATAAGAGGAAAACATACACACGGTTAGTAATAAGCGAATTCCGGCACTTACAAGTTTGAATTTCGAGGGTGTTAACAGCATAGTGTGAAAACACATCTCTAATTCTCACAAAGGTCGTTCCTGAACTGGAGTCCCACAAGTGAGATAACACGATGTACCGAAGTACACCTACAGTTCAGATGAGTCGCTGAGGTACACCGAAGCATCACCTCACGACAGTAGACCGTTTGAGACACACTAAGCGTAATCCACGGGGAGTTACCGAAGTGACCTGCTGTCAGGGCTGTTTGATGTTGACCCTGGCAGGAGTTTCCATTCAATCACTGAGGATCACATATGTGAACCTCTCATAAATGTTCTCGACAGATTGCTAAGATCTGTGAAGGACACGATAATATATCACTTGCGTTCTTATTGTTGAATGACAAGCGATGAATTGTCAAGTGTACGGATGAATCTCGTGGCTCTAGACTCAATAGTGCACTTTGGTTTTCTTGAGCGGAGACTAGGGAGAGGGTCTCCTTCTTCAATACCAGCAATCTCTAAGAGAAAGCTGATAGTTTACGTAGGGTTCCCTGTGAGAATGAAACAAACTTCTGTTGGGAGAAAATTGAGTGGCTAAGAAGGTTTAGTGCATGCGTCACTGGGTCCATGACGACTTTTAATCTTCAATACCGGTATCACTAAGTGACAACCAATAGCATATGAATTGAACCCGGTGTCTGCCCTAAGTTGAATAATCTGGAGGGCTATTTCTTTTCACCCTTTTCTTTGCTTTTCTTTTTAATTCTTCAACTCCTTCTTTCTCCTATTCTCATATTCTCCTTTTTATAATCATACCTAAGGACTTCTAAGTACTAACTATTTGTGATGTCCTTGGGTAGATCCCTCCGGCTCTGGCGGATCATAGGACGGTTATTCCTAACCTTAGTCACCTTATAACTCCATGACTAACCTATGTTGCAATAAAACCATTTTCTTGAAAATCTCTCAAAGTGGTTATGATGGAAAAACATTTTGTACCACTGCAAGAGTTTGATCATTTGCAAAAATACTCCCCCTTCACACGTGCTTAAGTGTTAAGACAGAAATCTGCACGGTGAGAGAAGAGTGCGCACTTTTGAATTGATCGACTCTAGATAGATAATTCCCCGAGGGACACGGTTACGTTGCATAGTTAAAGAGTAACATTGTCAGCTTTTAGGTGACAACTAGCTCTAATAACTACCTTGAAGGTGTGGACAAACCTCGAAAGGTTGTCAAACCCGTCAAAGTTCATGTCTATCAAGAGCTTCTCGAATAGGTACAATTTACTTGGATAAGTCTTTGGAAGACAAATCTTTTCAATGTATGACTGTTCAGATCCCGTCAATTCATGGGTTAAGTCTTTTCACACGACGATTCAATAGCAAATCAACATATTTCTTATCACAATAATTTTCTCCCCCTTAAAAATGGCATATAAATGTTATTTTTTATAACGTTTTGATATTAAATATGACCATTTCGAGTTTTATGGGAAGATTATTACGAAGAACAATTTTGTGAACAAAGTTTTTAGCAAATACTCCCCCTCAACAAGTAATACTAACTTTTGAGGTTTTGAAAACGTAAGGGGAAGTACTTGTTCTTTTGAGCAAAACCTTTTAAAAGTGAAAGGTTTGATAAGTTTTACTCAAAAATAAGAAGCTTTTGCGCCTTTCATTACAAGAACGGGTTGTACACTGTTATGTGTGCACAAGCCATTGTCAGATAATCAAACAAACAAAACCACTATCAAGAGAGTACCCAATGATTACAGACGATCAGCTACTTTCTGAGGACGTTGGAAAGTCAGAATCAGAAAGTTTGGTCATCCTTTCACATAGCTCTCCAACCGTTGCATCTGATCCCGATGAATCAAATATTCATCAATCCTAGTGATAAATCAACGAACATCCTTGCGATCCTTTGAATTCCATCTCTTCGTCTGAATTATGCCCAACTCAATGTCCTTCAATCGATATTCCAATCCATCTTGAACCATCTCCAGGGTGGCATCATAGAACTTAGTGAATTTCATCGAAAGCCATGAAGCAAGTATGATGATTTTCACTTTGGTAGACAAACCCAAACTTTTGTTTATGAACGATTTTGTACTGAGGTTCTTGATTGATTCCGATGAAGTGTAGAGTTTAGGTAAGATTCGACCCCGAGGTGGAGAACTTCAACACGCTCTTTGATTTGATGCGTATGAAAACAAGGAGTGCAGTAATGTACTTGATCTAAATTTCGGTTGAGGTTCTGGTTGGGAATCAGGTATGTCGTGATCCTCACCACCAGTGTATGTAAAGTGATCAACGGTTTTCTCCATTGGTGGTGTGGTTTCTGAATCCCTTGTTTGATCAGATGGTGGTGGTTGTGTCTTGTTGTGTAGTGGTGATAACCTGCTTAACCATTTGTCGAATCATTGGATGGAGTTGCCTTCTTAACAGATTTTGTTGTTGACATAGGTGTTTCTTATGTTGATGTAGGTGATGATTGAGATGATGATTTGGGTTTGGTGGAAGTGTCAAGAGGTGTTTCAGAAGACTGTTGAGTTTGTGTATTGGATTGTCAACTATGTAGTTGTCTGATTCCATCTTAAACTTTTCCTTCTCAGCTCAAGCAGCTTCTTTTGCCTCTTTTCATTTCCTCTTCAGCCGCCAAATTATCATCATCAAGGACTCTTTCATCCTTATCATGATCGTAATCTCCTTTGTCATATATTTCCACATCTTCACCATGATTTTCTTCTTGCGGATGTTAGTTGTTGTTGTGGTTGCTTCATTTCAACAGTTGTGGTGACAGTGACACCCTGATCCTTACCGGGTTGATTAACCGGATCGAATGGGGTAAGAGATGTTTGCAATGGATCTTCCATAAGTGGAGGACTACTAATTGACCCTCCTGCCCCACCGGGTTGATTAACCGGAAAGGTTGAAGCATGGTATTCCATCCTTTTCTGCTTTAATGTCTTATGAAATTTTATTTCCTCTTCCATTGAATCATACTCATTATCAGGATGACTTTGTGAGCATGAATTTGAATGGATGTTGCAGAAGGATGACCACAATAATTCTGCAAGATGATTATGAGCATATGAAGTTGTTGAAGATGACACGGAGATTGTTCTTGCAAATTGTTTTGTCGTATCCAGCTGGGAATGTGTTTGCTATCAAGAGCTCTGTTGGGGCATTGATGATTGCTTGATTTTCAGCCATTTTGTGATCTGAAAGACATTAGACAAAAAGACAGACATGTGGAAACACAATGTGTTTGTTTTAGTCTGATTTATTATCTAATTCCTTGTTTGATGGTAACATGTTTATGTTAGTCACAAGTCCTAAGTCACATTATTCCAATTGATTGAAGTTGATGTGATAAGTTATGTGAACATGTTAATTTTGAAATTTCAGAGTCCAATCTTTCACTAAACACACAACATATTAACTTTTGTAAGCTTATACGAAACATCAGGTATTTGTGACTTATGCGTAACATTTAACAAGTAACATATGTGTTATAGGCCAAAATGTAGTGAACAGTGGGTTATGAGTAACAAGGATCCTTATGCGTAAGAAAGGAGCTTATGCGTAGGAGTAAGCTAAAGCGTAAGACCAAGCTTATGCGTAAGAGTTTCTTACGCGTAAGACAAGTTCAAATGCTTTAGGCTTACGCGTAGGAATAAGCAAGATGTTACGCGTAAAGTTTACTCATAAGAGTAAAGCTTATGCGTAGCAAGCCTTGTTTACGAATATCTTTCCAAGATACGCGTAATCCACTGTAGACCTCTTATGCGTAAGAGTTACGCGTAAGATTTCTCTTAGGCGTTACCTTTACGCAAAAAAGTATTCTTTAAGCGTAACGGTTTGAACACCTGAAGATTCTGACATTACGAATAATTAACTTGTTAACTATAAACATGGAAACTTAATTGCAGTTAATTCCAAACATGTTTTAGATCACAAAACAAGCATAACATATCGGATACACACAGAAATACTTAGGCTTAAAATTACTTAAACCCTAAACCCTTAATCTACGTGTAAGGGATATAGCTACACAAATCAAACAAGAATGTTTCTGGAGTGTCCTAGATGTCATATGAGTGCAATGGAACAAGATTTAACATATTTCCACCACAGAATCAGAAGATTTATGGGAGATGAACCCTAAAAGACCTAAAACTTAAATTCATACAGTTTAGATGTTTCTGGGCTAATTTAAAGGTTCAAAAACATGCATATAAACTTATTCTAACACTTTCTTGACTACCTAATAACATGTCACAGAATAGAAAAAACCCTAGATGAGCGCAAGAACCCTAGAATCCAAATTAATGAAATCTAAGATTCAGGATGGTTTTGGACGATTGAAACAAGTTTAATAGACACTAAGAAAGGTTTTAACATAACTCATTTCAATCCAAACACTTTTATTCATAAACACCCAGTTCGTTCTAGTGAACAATTTTCCAAAATTAGTTTAAAGAGTTTTAACCGTTGGATTTGAAAGAATTTTAGAAATCCTTGTTTATCATCTTGATTAAAACAGTTTAGAACTTATAGATTATGAAAAAAAACTTGAACGGATTTAGAAGATTTGATTTGGGCCGTTTGATCTTGGTTGTTTTAGGAGTAAATGATTTTGTTAACATTAATTTGCCAAGTTGACACATTCAGTCCCTCAACCTTAAAGAGGTTCCAACCAAGATCCTTTAACTTCCGTTTAGGTTAGACAAAACACATGTAAGGCAAGAAACTTAACGATACTCCCCCTCGACTTTTGAAATAATGAATTTTGAAGACATTTGAGTCCGAGGAGAGTATTTGACAAGAAACGTATCCACCATTTTGGAAGAAACAACATATTTTTGAAAACATGGAAGTACAAGGTTTTATGAAACTGAAAAATATTTACTTTCTCCCCCTCAACACTTGTTCGGGAAAAATAGTGAAAGATTTGATAGAACAAAGTGTTGACTGAAGATTTGTACTTGCAATGTTTGAAAGAATTTAGATAGAAGAATATTTTTGAGATTTTCTGATTTTATATTTTTGTATTTTGTTTTTGAAAAATATTTACAAAAGAGGTTTTGGTGTTTGAGTGATTTTAAGAATGTTTGAACAGTTCATCCAGTTCCTCGGGAGTCAAACACCGCATACCAATCCGGTGGACCAACTCATTAAACCTAGCAGGAGCCAAGGCTTTGGTGAGGAGATCTGCCAATTGGTATTCAGTACCCACAAAGTATAATTCAACTGTACCCTGTTCCACGTGGTCCTTGATGAAATGATATTGAAGATCGATGTGCTTTGATTTCGAGTGTTGAACAGAGTTGCACGAGATCGCAATAGCACTCCGATTGTCGCAGTACATCGGGATTTTGTCAAAAACGTAACCATAGTCTTTGAGTTGTGTTCTCATCCAAATGACTTGAGCACAACATGCAGACATGGCTACATATTCAGCTTCGGTTGATGACAGCGATGTACAATCCTGCTTCTTCGATTGCCATGACACCAATTTGTCACCAAGAAATTGTAATGCTCCTGAAGTACTTTTCCGTGAGTCTAAGCATCCTGCGTGATCAGCGTCTGAAAAAGCTATTAGTTCAAAACCAGAATCCTTCAGATACCAGATCCCCAAGTTAATGGTTCCCTTGATGTATCGGAGGATTCTTTTAGCCTCCGAGAGGTGGGTTTCAGTTGGTCTCGACTGATAACGGGAGCAGAGATATACGGCAAAAACAATGTCAGGCCTGCTGGCTGTTAGATACATGAGAGACCCAATAATACTATGGTATTTGGTAGGGTCCACCAATTTCCCATGTAAATCAGCGTCTAGCTTCTTGGTATGAGCCATTGGTGTGGCATAGGTGTCACAATTTTGCATTCCAAATTTGTTTAACAGTTCAAGGGCATATTTGGACTGACTCAAGAAAATACCACGGGGTGATTGATGGACTTTCATTCCGAGAAAGAATGTTAGTTCACCCATCATTGACATTTCAAAATGTTGTCATTAGTTTTGCAAAAGCATTTGAATATTTTAAATGTGTTGACCCAAAAATGATGTCATCCACATAGATTTGAACGATTAAGATGTGAGCCCCGTGATATTGTATGAAAAGTGTAGGATCGACCGAACCCTTGATGAAATTATTGGCAATGAGGAAGGATGATAACTTATCATACCACACCCGAGGAGCTTGTTTGAGTCCGTACAGAGCTTTGTTCAGTTTGTAGACATGGTTTGGGAACTCGGGATCAACGAATCCTTCTGGCTGGCTGACATAAACTGTTTCTTTCAGTTGACCATTCAGAAAAGCAGTTTTGACGTCCATTTGAAAGACCGTTATATTCATATGAGCCGCGAACGCGAGAAAGATCCGAACAGCCTCAAGACGAGCAACCGGAGCGAATGATTCTTCAAAGTCAATACCCTCTTTATGTCTATAACCTTAGCCACCAGACGTGACTTGTTTCTGATTACGTTCCCTTCAGCATCCAATTTGTTCTTCCAAATCCATTTGAGACCAATGACGTAGACCCTTGTTGGTCTTTCAACCATTTCCCATACTTCAAGACGTTTGAATTGGTTGAGTTCTTCTTGCATGGATTCAATCCAGTTGTCTTTTGTCATTGCGTCTTTAATGTTTTTAGGCTAAGATTGGCAGACAGTGAGTGCATAAATGCAGTGTTCACCATCTGTGTGAAGACGTTGTCTTGTAATGACTGGTTGATTCGGGTTACCAATAATATTCTCTAGAGGATGGTCTTTTTTCCAACGATGTGTAGAGGGTTGATGTTGGTATACATTGTGCAGATTTTGAGGATTCAAATGGTTTGTTGATGATTCCGCGACATCAGGTGCAGCAGTTTCATTGGAAAACGGGTTAAAAAACGCATTTGGATCAAAATCTGTAGGTGGGGGTACTTCATTAAGAACATCAGCAGCTGGTTCAGCGTCGTTGGAAGCAGTTTGTTCAACTGTTATTGTAGAGTCAACTGGTGGTGCTTCTTCAACAGTAGTTGTTGTAGTAGGTGTATCAGGTATAAGATTATGATCAGGTTGAGCAGCGGAAACAGCGGATACACCTGGAGCACGTTCATCAATGTCATCACTAAACAGCGTAGCAAAGAGCTTTTCCATTTGTTGACGAGTAAGCTGGGGGCTTTGTTCTGCTGATGATGGGGTTTGAGGGAAGTTTAAAGGGTTGTGACCGGGTTCCAAGCTGTTATGCTCAGAAGCCATTGTTAAGAAGTTTCAGAATCAGCTTCCCCCGAAACTGACAACTGTCTTTAGCAGATTTGAAACTTTGATGAAGTCTACATTTCCTCTAACTTTTGAAGGTTTCAGTATGCAGCGGAATTTATAGATGAGCAGTAAACTACAGAAAGAAAATTTGACTTATTGCGGAAGATCCGTTCGAGGGTAACATGCCAGAAATCAACAATATTTTCTCACGTATGTAGACGCATCACACCAAACATACCACGAAAGACGAAATGATACGACTTTCCCCTGAATGTTGTGGTCTTTCGGAATACTAATCACCTGTGAATATGCAATAACTCGATACCAAGACCGTGTGTGAGGCATCATAACATCATATTTGGGTAACTTCACGCAAGATCACCCGTGAAATTGAGACGATAACACCAAAGTGAGACGTTTGGGCCACAGATCGTCTTATTTCTTTCCCCTAATTGAAGAAATTCAAGAAGGCGTTGGGTTTTCAAAGAAGCATGTGGAAGAACAAGGAAGCAATGACCACCTACACACTCTCTCCCCCTCGATGTTTTCAATGATTCAGAATCATACACCACGTATGTTGATGATGAATTGAAGACAGCGAAACCATGTATAAGGAGACAGTGAAACCATGTATGTTCAATTAATCAAATAAGTGTGAAGTACCATAAACATCTCGTGAGAATCAACTGCTGATAAAACTTCTCTGTTCATTATGTTGATCATCAGCTGTGTCATTGTTGTAGGAAGATTTTTTTCTTCTGTTCTCAGAGATTCGATTGGAGGTGCAGCTACAACAACGGTTGTTGTTGTAGATTCAGGTGTTACTAATACGTGTTGGAGTCTAATGATTTTTAACTTCTTCCTGTAGTCAGTATCCAGTGGCTCTTCATCTGAGCTTTCTTCTTCTTGCTCAAGTACTGGAGTCTTCCCTTTGCCTTGGTCAGCTTTTGGACTGGGAGGTTTAGCTACTGTTGGAGTGACATCGGTTGCAGTTTCAGATTAGGTGACCTCCTCGTCTGATTCGGTTTCATCAGAGCTTTCTCCACTAGCTTTCTTTGTGGTTCAGACTTGGGAATGGGAATAGGAACAGCTTCCTTAGAAGGAACTGTCCTTTTGACTGGAGGTTTCCTCTTTGGGAACTTTCTTTGACTCTCAGTGCTTGTAACACTTCCTGCACTGCCTCTTCTGGTTTTCCTTGTGGGTGTACCAGCGGACTTTTCATCGAGAAAACCTACTTTGCCTTCTTCAACCGCTACCAGATATTGTTTGTACGAGTACAGTTGTTTGATATCATCGGTTATAAGATGATCTGGCAGCACTGCACCTTGTTTCTTTGTTGTAGAGTCCTTAAATATGACTGAGAGTGTGGGCTCATACAACATGGAGTGTTGTTTGGGGTCATCGAGTCTTAAGGGAATATCAGGATTATACCCTAGAGCTCATTGGATCAACAGTTTGGTATATCTGACATATGGGATTTTGGTGCCAAGCTTTTTAAGGAATGACATCATGTCGTCCCATATCAGAGCTTCAACTTCAATGTGTTTATTGTTGACCAAAGCCCAAAATATCTGCAGTTCCATGAGCTTGGGATGCTCATAGCCACTGTCACATCCAGAAACATATTTGGTGATGATGATGTAGAGAGTTCTCCATCGCTGAGGAATATTCTTAAGATCCACGTATGAATGCTTAGTGATTACTCCTGTAGCTTCGTCATAACCAATGTCGATCATGAATTGCAGAACAGTCTCTTCAGTTGGTGCGGCATTATATTCAGTTGGTTCGATGATAGGGATGAGAAGAATAGCCCTTAAGTCTGCAGGTGTGATGGTGACTTGTTTATCATTGAGCATCACTGTCACAGCATTTTATCCTTTGATCTTTTGCATTGTATTCCAGAACTGGTGAATATAGATCTCAGGCACTGTAGCAGAATTGGTGAGCATGTTCTGATAGGTATGATTCTTCAAAACATCCACAGCAATTAAACAAGAGGATTCCGAGCAGGTGAGAGTATCAAAATCAACACAAAGGTTGTTCTTTCCTATCTTCATTGGATAGCCATTAGGGAAGATATCAGCAATGGTGAGAACATTTGGTGCTTCCACGTTCTGTAATTGAGCGTCCATGTCGTGATCTGAAAGATATTTAGCCAAAAGAACCAGCATATCGAAAGACATTATGTTAGTCAACAGATGTTTTTATTGTCTAATTATTGAATGAGATATGTCGATGATTGTTACGAGTCCAATGTCACTTGTTTGTCCAATAGTCAAATGACGTCATGATAAGTTTCATGAGTTGATTAAGTTTAAGTTTTAAAGTCCATGTTTTCACTTATTTTTCACAACATGTTACACGATTAAGTTTATTGGTGACATTATTGGTTTCGTGGCGTTATGATTTATTTATTTACAAGTTTGCACGCGTAACAATTCATAATTAAGGTTAAAACTAGGCTTAGGCGTAGAAATGGCCAGCTTATGCGTAAACAGGAGTGTTATACGCGTAAGCATAAGCTTATGCGTAGGTTCTTGACTTACGCGTAAGAAATATTACGTGTAGGAAAAGAGGGCCTTATGCGTAAAGCTTACGCGTAAGCGTATATGGAACCTTACGCGTAAGGCTTACTCGTAAGAGTCAACCTTATGCGTAGAGGTCACTGTTTACGCATATCCTTCACAGGATACGCGTAGTCCCTTATATAGAACCTTACGCGTAAGATTTCTCTTACGCATAAGGTGATCCTTATGCGTAGATTGCAAGTAACCTTGATTCTGAATTTTCAAGCGTAGAAGACCTGAAATAAATACATCATAACATCAACATTATCATTTACATTCAATCCTTTCAGATTAAAACACTAATATTCACTCAGACAGTTATGCGTAGAACATAAGTTACGCGTAAGCCTAAACCCTAATGGTTAAGAATTACGAGTAAGCAAATTAACCATGGGAATTGCACCAAACTTGTTCTGTATGGTCTAAGAAGCCTTATGAGTAGTTTTATCCAATTTTTAACATCAGAGTCTAACTGAATCAAAAATACCCAAATACTTATGAACTTAAACCATAATTTCCAATTAAAGATCAATTAGTGTTTCTGGGTTGGTTCTGAGCCTAGATATCGTCAATTTACCATAAGAACAACATCACTCAACTATCTTTTTAGCCAAAAACATTCACATTTGAAAACCCCTAAAGTAACGCATGAACCCTAATATTCAAAATCAAACAATTCGTATTTCTGGGCAAGTATTGATGATAAAAATGGAATCATAGTGAATAAATAAACGTTTTGACATAACCATTTTAACCAAAAACACTCAAACTCGATTATGTGTTCATACGCTTATGCGTAGAACACAAAAATCACGCAAGCTCACGTTTTAACCGTTGGATTTATGAAATATTCAAAACCATTGTTTAAAAACACGTGAAGATTGTAAAACAACTTACAAATTGATGATCAAGAACTCGAATTTGAACTCTGATTATTATGCGTAGGATTTAGTTAGGTTTGAGTAATAAATGTGATGAATAAATGAGTTAGGTGGAGAGTTTTGTTAAAAAGCACTTTGACATTTTGACACTTCCAGTCCCTCCACCTTTGCCATTTACATCCAATGTCCATAACTTCCATTTTGGTTACCAAACGAAGGATATTTGGAAAAAAATTTGACGACACTCCCCCTCGACTTAAGAAATAATGAAGTTTTATAAATTGAAGTCCGAGGAGTGTCAGTAAACCAGAAAAGTGACCACCATTTAAAGAAACAACCAGGATAAAGTAACATGCAAGTACAAGGTTTTATGAAACTGAAAAATATTTACTTTCTCCCCCTCAACACTTGATCGAAAAAATACTGAATTTTGGAAGAGTTGAGTGTTGACGGAAGATTTGTACTTGCCATGTGAAAAGAAATATAGATAGAAGAATATTTTGTTGTTTTATCAGATTTTATAATTTTGTATTTTGTTGTTGAAAAATATTTACAAAAGAGGTTTTGGTGTTTGACTGGTTTTAAGAATGTTTTAAGAGTTCATCCAGTTCCTCTTGAGTCAAACACCGCATACCAATCCGGTGGACCAACTCATTAAACCTAGCAGGAGCTAAGGCTTTGATGAGGAGATCTGCCAATTGGTATTCTGTACCCACAAAGTATAATTCAACAGTACCCTGTTCCACGTGGTCCTTGATGAAATGATATCAAAGATTGATGTGCTTTGATTTCGAATGTTGAACTGAGTTGCACGAGATCGTAATAGCACTCCGATTGTCGCAGTACATCGGGATTTTGTCAAATACATAACCATAGTCTTTGAGTTGTGTTCTCATCCAAATAATTTGAGCACAGCACGCCGACATGGCTACATATTCTGCTTCTGTTGAGGATAGCAATGTACAATCCTGCTTCTTCGATTGCCATGACACCAGTTTATCACCAAGAAATTGTAATGCTCCTGAAGTACTTTTCCGTGAGTCTAAGCATCCTACGTGATCAGCGTCTGAAAAAGCTATTAGTTCGAAACCAGAATCCTTCGGATACCAGATCCCCAAGTTAATGGTTCCCTTGATGTATCGGAGGATTCTTTTAGCCTCTGAGAGGTGGGTTTCAGTTGGTCTTGACTGATAACGGGAGCAAAGATATACGACAAACACAATATCAGGCCTGCTAGCTGTTAGATACATGAGAGACCCAATAATACTACGGTATTTGGTAGGGTCCACCAATTTCCCATGTAAATTAGCATCTAGCTTCTTGGTATGAGCCATTGGTGTGGCATAGGTGTCAAAGTTTTGCATTCCAAATTTGTTTAACAATTCAAGGGCATATTTGGACTGACTCAAGAAAATACCACGGGGTGATTGATGAACTTGCATTCCTAGAAAGAATGTGAGTTCACCCATCATTGACATTTCAAAATGTTTTGTCATTAATTTTGCAAAAGCATTTGAGTATTTTAAATGTGTTGACCCAAAAATGATGTCATCCACATAGATTTGAACGATTAAGATGTAAGCCCCGTGATATTGTATGAAAAGTGTGGGATCGACCGAACCTTTGGTGAATTTATTGGCAATGAGGAAGGATGATAACTTATCGTACCACGCCCGAGGAGCTTGTTTGAGACCATACAGAGCTTTGTTCATTTTGTAGACATGGTTCGGGAACTCGAGATCAACGAATCCTTCTGGCTGGCTAACATAAACCGTTTCTTTCAGTTGCCCATTCAGAAAAGCAGTTTTGACGTCCATCTGAAAGACCGTTATGTTCATATGAGCCGCGAACGTGAGAAAAATCCGAACAGCCTCAAGACAAAAAACCAGAGCAAATGATTCTTCAAAGTCAATACCCTCTTCCTGTCTATAACCCTTAGCCACCAGACGTGACTTATTTCTAATTACGTTCCCTTCAGCATCCAATTTGTTCTTCCAGATCCATTTGAGACCAATGACGTAGACCCCTGTTGGTCTTTCAACCAGTTTCCATACTTCAAGATGTTTGAATTTGTTGAGTTCTTCTTGCATGGATTCAATCTAGTTGTCTTTTGTCATTGCGTCTTTAATGTTTTTAGGCTCAGATTGGCAGACAGTGAGAGCATAAATGCAATGTTTACCATCTGTGTGAAGACGTTTTCTTGTAACGACTGGTTGATTCGGGTTGCCAATAATATTCTTTAGAGGATGGTCTTTTGTCCAACGATGTGTAGAGGGTTGATGTTGGTATACATTGTGCAGATTTTGAGGATTCAAATGGTTTGTTGATGATTCCGCGACATCAGGTGCAGCAGTTTCATTGGCAAACGGGTTAAAGAACGCATTTGGATTAAAATCTGCAGGTGGGGGTACTTCATTAAGAACATCAGCAGCTGGTTCAGCGTTGTTGGAAGCAGTTTGTTCAACTGTTGTTGTAGAGTCAACTGTTGGTGCTTCTTCAACAGAAGTTGTTGTAGCAGGTGTATCAGGTATAAGAGTATGATCAGGTTGAGCAGCGAAAACAGCGGATACACCTGGAGCACGTTCATCAATGTCATCACTAAACAACGGAGCAAATAGTGTTTCCATTTGTTGACGAGTAAGCTGGGGGCTTAGTTCAGCTGATGATGGGGTTTGAGAGAAGTTTAAACGGTTGTGACCGGGTTCCAAGTTGTTATGCTCAGAAGCCATTTTTGTAAGTTCATCAAAATTAGCATGAGTCGTTTCCATAACCTGCTTTGTACGACGATTCCAGATCCGAAAACCCTTAGAATTTTCACAATATCCTATAAAGACTCCAATGTCAGCTTTGGCTTTGAGCTTTCCAAAGTCATCACGATCATTATTTGGGTAGCAAAGGGATCCAAATACATGAAAGTGTTTGAGATTCGGTTTATGGTTGTGGATAAGCTCAAAAGGTGTTTTGTTGTGGAGTTTAGTAATCATTGAACGATTTTGAGTATAGCATGCAGTTGATACAGCTTCTGCCCACAAGTAATTTGGAAGTTTAGCATTGATTAACATTGTTCTTGCAGCTTCCACTAGCGTACGGTTTCGTCTTTCAACAACTCCGTTTTGTTCTGGTGTACGTGCAATAGATGTCTGATGCTCAATTCCCACTTTCTCATAAAATTCTCGAAGAGTTTGGTTTACAAATTCAGTTCCTTTGTCTGTTCTGATTTGGCGGATGGTGTTCTAGAGCTGAACTTGAATTTTTTGTGAGAAAGGTGATGATCATCTATGGAGCTTGATCTTTACTTTGAAGAAAGTAGACCCAAGTCCATCGTGAGTAGTCATCGACAATTACCAAGATGTAGCGTTTGCCATTAATCGTTTGCACGCGCATCGGGCCACACAAATCCATGTGAAGAAGATGAAGCACATGTTGAGAGTTGTGTTCCACCTTTGAAGGAAAATGAGCACGAGTGCTTTTCCCTTGTTCACAAGCTGAGCATAGGTGATCTTTGGAATATCGGAATCTCGGGAGACCTTCAACAAGTTTGTGTCGAGCAAGGTTGGTGATGGTTTGAAAGTTTAAATGTGAGAGACGATGGTGCCATAGCCAGGATTTTGTTGATGTTGCCTTTGAAAGTAGACAGATGGGAGATGAAGCAACCATGTCTTGCATTGAGATTGTGTATAGACTAGAATTGCGAGAGCCAGACATTAGATCGTTTCCTTGTAGATCACGAATGAAACAAGTTTTATCCCGAAAAGCAACTTCCAAATATCCATCACAGAATTGACCGACTGAAAAGAGATTGTGACCGAGGCCTTCCACATAATAAACCCTGCTAATTTCGATATTGCCATTGATATAATCTCCATAGCCCATGATAGCTGCGAAGTGATCATTCCCGAATCTGACAGTGCCAATGAACTTTGCAATAAAGTTTGATAACAGTTTAAGATTGCATGTCATGTGTCGGGAACATCCGCTATCAACAATCCAAAGGATGATCTGTATCACCTGCATTACACACAGACGACACAGATGGAATAGAAGTAGATGTGGAACCCGAAGTGTTAGAGGGTTTCGAAGCAGTTATAGTAGAAATACACACATCAATGACTTTAGGCATCCATTTAAATCCTAGTGTATTATGTATCCATTTTTTCCATCTCCAACTAGTCTTAGCTTTAATCTTAGTGAATGCACTAGGTGGTACTACATTCCTTGGAGGTGATACTGGAACTACAGGGACATCAATGCGTTTCTTAGAATCTAAGGAGGGCGGTTTACCAAGCACAAACTTAGAAGCATTAGTGGGCCTAGAGGTATTCCGATTCTTAGGATTCCTTAAACGAGACAAGATAGCTCTAGCAACACATTTGTCATGACAATCAGAAATCATACTTTTACGACAAATAACACAAGAAGCATCAGACTGAATATCAAAAGTACTTAAAGGTTTAGCATTCGTTACAACACTTTTTCCATTACATTTGTCAGACGCAATATCTAAAGGGGGTGCTACTTAAGTCTTATTCAAAGTCCTAGGGTGTTCTTCTACTTCAGCATTCTTTATTGATCTTTTCTTAGGTCGCAACTTCCTATTCTTCCTTGTATTGCTCCTAGGCTGTGAAGTTGATAAGGTTTTAAAAGGTACCATTTTGAGGGGTCGTTTTAACCCTTATTTGATTAATATCGTTCCTTTTCACTTTTTAGGTCTCTTGAAGGCAAAATGCTGGAATGGCACTTATTTAGACGAAAAGGCGCGAATATACGAAGAAAAAGGCCAAAGTCAGAATCGAGACACTCAAAGCTGCTGAAAACAGAAGGCGACGGCGTCACTGCTTAACTGCGACGCCGTCGGAGGAATTTTGTGACGGCTCAGAAGAGAAAATGCTAGTTCTGAAGGACGGCGTCGGGCTTTAAAGGAGTAGACCGTCGCAACTCAGACGGCCTAGATGCGACCCAGACGACGTCAGAAGCTGAAGAGGACGGCGTCACAGATATAAGGTGACGCTGTCGCAAGGTTAACGTGGCCAAGACGAAACCCTAATGACGGCGACATGACGGCGTCACAAAACATAAGGTGACGCCGTCGCATATGTAATATTATATATATAATCCGAATTTTTCAGTTTTAGGAGAGTCTTTTTGGAGTAAAAACTTAAAACCGAACCAAGGGTGTCTTGTACAGTATTTTAGGGTTCCAAACCCTATCTTACATCAAGATAAGTATTTACTTCATCAATTCAATTATGTCTTTGATTATTTGTGTGTATGCTTGCATGTTCTCCATGTCCGGCTAATTTATTTGTGTGTTTGCTTAGGGAGTATGAAACTTAACTATTGAATATTGATTGGTTGTTTCTTATCTTAGTTGATTAATGATCTAGTAATGCGATAGGTCATTCGTTGTGTACTTAATGCTGGATTCATCTTTGTGAACCTTAGAATATAATTACCTGAGTAGTTGTAAGCTAAACCATCCAAAGAGTGCCTTAGAGTAAGAGTTTATTATCCCTAGTGGGTTTTGTAGACGAGACCCTTTGGTAAGTTCAAAGAGTTAGGGAGAAACGCATACCTTACAACTTTAGACACACAACGCAACTAAGAATAAGGACGTGACAACTCAACCATCAATAGGAGATAATTAAGGAGTAGTAAAACCTAAGTAAACACATCTTTAAACTATCATACGAGCACACATTAATTAAACATAGACTACCACCACCTTAGTTTAGATAATTAGATAATAGTAGAGTAATCGGTAGAAATACCAACCCCCAAATCCAATACCCGAGATTCGTAACTTTCAATTTCCTAAAAAAAACATAAAAAAGATAAAAAAAAATAATCTTCCTCAACCTTAACCTTAGCGTAGTAACTTCTCACTAGCATTCCTATTCCCCTAGAGAACGATATCAATACCCGTGGCTTACCCTAATACTACACTACAACGATTAGGTTCACTGCCTAGGGTGTTGAAAAACTTTCTCGACGAAAAGGAAGTTCCTTTGACCCCGAACGCGCTGCGTAAGCGTATCAAGTTTTTGGCGCCGTTGCCGGGGAATAGAATAGCTAGTTAGTAGTCCACCTCGTTTAGGTTCTTTGCTTAATTCCTATCAAGTAAATTTTTTTTCTCATTTTTAGCTTTCTCATAGTCTATCCCCCTTCTTCGTGACCTTTGTTCGTAACACCCATCACTTTTCATCATGGAAGGTGATAACCAACCACCACTCATCAACCCGCCACCAAATGACCCGCCAAGAGCCCGTACTCTTGGTGAATACTCAAGACCAAGCCACCTAGGCTATAGGAACACCATTGAGCTTCCCGACCAAGCCCAAACTACGGCCCTGCGATCCGACACCATCCGGTTGGTGCAAAACGGATGTGCATTCCATGGACTTCGTTCCGAAGATCCAAATCAGCATCTGAGGGATTTCCTCAAAATTGTCGATTCCATCAACCTCGATGCTACTACTCGGGAGACCACGCGCCTGCGTCTCTTCCAATTCTCTCTACGGGACCAAGCTAGTAATTGGCTTGAGCGACTTCCCGCCGGCTCCATCTCAAGTTGGGATGATCTTACCTCTCGCTTCCTTGCTCAATTTTTCCCACCGGGGAGAACCACTAAGCTTAGGAATGACATCTTGATGTTCCAACAACGTCAAGGTGAATCTCTCTACGAAGCATGGATCCGATTCAAGGACTTACTTCATAAAGTCCCTCATCACGGCATTGATCTTTGGCTCCAAGTCCAAATCTTTTATGATCATGTCAACTTCCCCACTAAGTGATCCATTGACCAAGCGGCCGGTGGAAAACTTAGTGATCTCACCGCGGAAGAATCATGGGGTATAATAGAGGACCTTGCCCTCTACGACAACGAAAGTTGGGATGACCCCCGTGAGCTACCTAAAACCGTCAAGGCAATCTCCTTGCCTTCCATCAACTCACAACCTTCCGACCGTAGGATGATCGAACTTGAAGATCAAGTTAAATTCCTCATGAGTTCCTACAAAAATCCTAAGTCCTCACGTCAAGTGAATCAAATCACTCTACCTTGTGAGTTATGCAGTGGTCCCCATGACACTCGTGATTGCACAAGGCTCCCCGAACAAGCTTTTGCGGACTACGCCTCCATGCGTACCGACGGAGCGGGAGAGAAGTGGTACACTTTCAAACCCGAACAAAACAACTTAGGAAACTCGTATAACCCCTCATGAAGAAATCACCCTAACCTTAAGTGGAATTAAAACTCAAGCACACCCCAAAGCTCATCTAGTTCACCCACTAGGTTCAATTCCTTAATACCGGGAACCCCACTAATCTTGAGACAATCGCATCTAGATTTTTGTCATCCCAAGAGACTCGATTGAATAAGCTTGAAGCCGATTTTAAGCAAAAACAAAGCGAGATGACAAACAAGCTTGATGCCCTCTTAAAAGCCTTCAATGAACGGGAAGTTGGAGCACTCCCAAGTGATACCATAAAGAACCCAAAAGTGAATTCGATTGCGTCGACTTCATGTTCTAGTTCACCATGGGAGAATGCACATCCATGCCCCTCACACCCGACGGTTCACTCGGTAAATGCTATCAAAAAGGGTTCCAAGCCATTCAAGAGGTACCAAGGCCCGGCACCATTGGTAGAACCTCCTCTTGAGAAACCCGTCAGCCAAGAATCCAAACCTAGTTTAGAGGAGGAGTACAAGGAACTCCATCAAGAAAAACCGATTCTTGAAGTCTTAGCTCATGCACCTTATTATAATGCTTTGAAAGAAAAATATGAGTTAGAACTTAGGCTTGGAAAACATGGGTCGCTTTTGTGCGAAACAACTTACCTAAGAAGTTAGACGATCACGGGCTATTCACTCTTCCGTGTAGGCTTGGAACTTCCAAACCACTCGACGCTCTAGCCGACTTAAGGTCATGCATCAATCTTGTTCCGTTGTCGCTCCATAGAAGCCTTAACTTAGGTAAAATAGAACCAACGGAAACCATCTTAGGTCGAGCGGACGGTAGTGTGGCACGTCTGGTAGGAATATTAAAGGACATGGTAGTACACGTAGGAGAGTTGACTCTTTTGGCCGACTTTCATGTGCTAGACATGAATAAGGACCCGACATGCCCATTACTAGTAGGAAGAGGATTTTTAGCTACCGCTAGTGCCATCATCGATTGTAAGATGTCCAAGATAGTGGTAGGAGAGGGGAGTGCTAGATCAGTTTACGATGTCAAAAAGCATACATACTACAAGGATGAGGAAATCCCACAAGAGATTAGGTTGGATAGAGAGCCTTCTAGATATGGACCTTGGATTGATAAGAACCTCATAGGCCCCCAAAGACCTTTTTACCTAGATAAAGCCTTCACTAGTAAAGCAACTTTCCAAGAAAAAGAAATGGCTAGGGACATGGAAGTGAACCCGTTCGAGGACGCCTTAGTATTTAGGAAGATGACCGAGTTCCTAGGAAGCTTGCCCATTAACCTTGTCATGAATAAGTGGAAAGTTGAGGAATCTAAAAACAAATGGGATTGGGATAGACCGCCTAGTGATGGTAATGGAGAGTGGCACATTAGGATACAAATCTATGATCCCGATGGTGAGAAGTTTGAAAAGACATATTTAACCGAGCGTACTACTAGGAACTTGAATGATAAGTTTGATCCTTACGACATTGTTGAGGATAGACTTACTTATATCGGTACGTAGGGGCACGACTACGAGTCTAGCTACAAGACTCTTAAATAAAGAAAAGCGCTTCGTGGGAGGCAACCCATGCTTAATTGTTTTCTTGTTAGTGTCATATATCTTTTATTAATTGTTTATCCTCATGTTTAAATTTGTAAAAATGCTTTATTTTGTTTTTAACCTCGTCTTAATTGCATATAAAGGTATTTTACATAAGGGATAAGTGTAGGGAGGATTACACACGTTTTCAAAAGAAACGTAAACATGAGAATAACAATTAACCAAAAGATATGTATGTTTGTTTGTTCGAGTCAAATGCTTGTATCGAGTCATAATGGATGTTTTTGCAGAAATTTTTCCAGATTCTAAAGATGTAAATTTTCCAGAATTTTTTTTCAGGAAATCGCAGAACTGTTTTTGTCAGGATAACCTGACGGCGTCAGGATTGCAACTTGACGGCGTCAGGAAGGAGTGAAAACATCAGATCACTTTTTCTCGTTTTCTGAGCTACTTATAATCTTTTGGAATTTTCCAGGTCTTATTTTTCTTAGAAATTTTGTAAACATCCATTCCACAAGCATTATATCCTAGTTTAAATCGAGTCTTATATATATTATTACCGCCGATTTTACGCGAAGGTTTCGTTTGTTTTGTTCAAGTGTGCAGGTTTAGTTTGTCAAGAAGAAGTTACACAAGATTGGAAGGAGCTTTTCACGCAATAATTCTTCTTGGAAAGGATTTAACCACCACTTTACACGGATCCTACCGAGCTAATCAGGGGAGTATTAGTTTCTTTCGTTTTTGATTACCTTCTTTTTATCATAACTTTGATACTTTCGGGGAACATTGGGGACAATGTTCAGTTTAAGTGTACGGAGGGAAAATAAAACGCGAACTTTGAAACTATGCTTATCCTTGATTATTTGCTTTGTCCAATTGTGATTGTGTAATAAACCATGAGAAAATGTCGGTTAGGGTAATTTTGGCACCAAATTTAAAATTTTTTATGACATATAGGAGTGGGCCATTAGTCTTAACAAAAGCGTCTCACGGATAGAAAGTTATATGACTAGCACAAAAACCCTTTACCACCCAAATTCCACCCAAAATGTGAGGATCGCCCTTAGATTAGTAGGAATTAAAAGCATTCATCTTCAATGCTTAGAGTGTGTACCGGTAGTATATTAGATTCTAGAACTTGTTTTGTGATGCATTCCGAGATCGCAAGTGAGGCTACACTTGTGTAGTTAGGAATAACTAAATGATAAGAGGCATTAGGATAACCCTTGTTTGATACACGTAATATAATTACTTCTTCCACATCGGTTGAGTAATTCCCCCACACCCTTTGCGTTGTACTCATCTTTAGTACACGATACCCCTAGTTAAACCCTCAGAGCCTATCCTTTTCGCGGTTCTCGTGATGTTTCGGTTTTTTCGGAATATCAATGAAGAGCATTGTTTACACCCCACCCCCAAATACACCTAAATCGCCTTAGCCTACCCCTTATGCACTCACTTTTAGTGCAAATTTTTGTTATCACCCTAAACCCTTAGTTCAATTATCTGGTTGGTTGCATGAGTTGCTAAGTCGAGTCATATCCTTTGTATACAGTTTTGGGACGATTGGGATTCATGGGAAAAGTTAAAGTTTATGAAATGACGGGAAGGGAACATTAAATTCAAATTCCCTTTGTTTGCGTAATAATGTACCCCAAGTGTTTTGATCTTTTCAATTCGGGTCAAATTAGTGTTAGAGTAATAAAAAACTCAAGTGTAGGGATGTGCCTATAAATCCCTATCATTTTGATGTTACCGTAGAGGATGGTAGAGTAAAAGTGTATGCAAAAAA